>CM052541.1:117630219-117654097 GCA_028533065.1 Trachops cirrhosus | reverse complement strand
AATTCACAATTATTAACAACCACACCTAAAACAAAAACAAAAAGAAACTAAGCAAACAACTAGAACAGGAACAGAACCACAGGAATGGAGATCACAAAGAAGGTTAGCAACAGGGGAGTGGGAGGAGGAGAGTGGGGGAAAGGTACGAAGAATAAGTAGCAATGAAGGTAGATAGAAAATAGACAGGGGGAGGGCAAGAATAGTAGGGGAAATGTAGAAGCTAAAGAACTTATGACACATGGAGTGAAGTAAAGGGGGGAATGTGGGTGGGAGAGGGTGTTCAGGGTGGAGGGGAATGAAGGGTGGTAATGGGGCAACTGTAATAGCATAATCAATAAAATATATTAATCAGAAAAAGAGAAATGTGTTTTTTTATACACACACAAAATTACACACGTACACAGATCCATGCTGGAACTGACTTCAAATTGTTCAGGTTTGTATGACCCTGTCAGCATCATCAGAGCCTCTACCTAGTATCTTAGAGGGAAGAAGTAAACTAGTCACCACCCGAATCACAAGGGACCAGAAAGCCTAAAGGCATTGGTCATTTTGAATTACAAATATAATGCCTGTGTACTCAGTAAATGACAATGATTGAACTTAAAATGTAGATAAAGACCTGCTCATGGGTCTGTTCTAAATATTTCCTATGTTCATTGCCATGGACCAAAATCTGATCCCAAATTTTGATATGAATATTTTCATTTAAACCTCAGTTTTGTTTGTTTGTTTGTTTGTTTGTTGCCCCCATCCACCTAGCCTGGTGCCCTTCACCATTTTTTTCTTATAGACCATAGGAAAGTTCAATTCCTGCTTGCTTGAGCTCCAGGGCAGGAGTTGACAAGGGCCAGATAGTAAATACTTCAGACTTTTTGGGTCATTACAGTCTATGTCACAGCTAATCAACTCTGCTGTTCTAGCTCTAGAGCCACCATAGACAATACAGAAGTAAATGGATAGGGTTGTGTCTCAATGAACTTTTATGCAAGACAGATTTGGCTCTCAGTTCTTAGCTTTCAAATCCCTGCCCTGCAGTATAAATTAATATCTTTTATGCTAGTTAGGTACCACATTAAAATTTGTAAAACATCTGGGGCTTTATCTGAAGAACCCCAAAACACTAATTCAAAAGAATATATGCACCCCTGTGTTTATTGCAGCATTATTTACAATAGCCGCAATATGGAAGTAAACCAAGTGCCCATCAATAAATGAGTGGATAAAAAGGCTGTGGTACATTTACACAAAAAAAACATTAATAAGCTATAAAAAGAATGATATTTGCCTTTGCAACAGCATGAATGGACCTACAGGGTATTATGCCCAGAAATAAGTTAGCAGAGAGAAACAAATACCATATGACTTCACTTATATGTGGAATCTAAAGAAGAAAATAAACAAACAAAATTTAAAAAGACTGGTAGATGCAGAGAATGGACTGGTTGTTGCCAGAGGGGAGGGTGGTTTCAAGACTGGGTGAAAAGTGGAGTGATTAAGAACTACAAATTGGTAGTTACAAAACAGTCATGGGGATGTAAATTAGGAAAGCATAGGAAATATGGTCAATAGTATTGTAATAACTATGTACAATACCAGTTGGGTACTGGAAATATTGAGGGGATAACTTTGTAAAGTCTAAACACTGATGATTGTCTAAACACTGAGCTGTACACCTGAAACCAATACAAAATGAAATTTTTAAAAAAATAGGATAAATAAAATAAAATTTGTGAAACAAATTTAAAATCTTAGAAAATACATTGAATTAACATAAGAAAATAGACAATGTGCCAAATACTATAAATTTTAAAATTTTACCGAAAGGCTTGCTTAAAACAATTTTTTGAAGTTCATTAATTTTCACAAGATTGACTGTTTTAAAAAGCAATGAGTTACCAAATACACACTCACCATTAAATTAAAGGGCACTCCAATAACAATTTTAAATCCACATGGCAGTTAAGTAATTTTGTCCCTCAACCCTCCCCTCTCGCAGAGCAATGCAAGTAATTCTGAGGCATCTTCATATATCACCATGTTAAAACAAGCACAGAGCATAGAAACAACACAGATTTTAGTACAAATCCCAAATTTTTCCTGGATTTAAATATAGCAGGTTTGAACTCCCAATTTGCAAACTATGGTAATTGCAAAGATAAAGCAGTTATTGAAAAAGAATACCTTCCCTAAATATCATTAGTTTACTAAAAATGTTTTCCAATTCTAATTTAAAATATCTGGTTTTTAAAATTTGCCAATTAAGAAAAATTAACTTTGCAAGTTTCATCACACCATGTCTACATTTTCTCTTTGTTTTGTTTCAGTTTCCATAATAATATTTGTTATCCAAAAATCTTCAAATAGAAAACATTTGCAACCTAACTATAAACTTCATAAAATCATTTTTAATAGAAGTGATTCTTTTCCAGCCTTTCTTCTTTATTTAGAAATTATACTATCAAGACAAAAATCTTAAATAACAAGAAAGAAAAGAAAAGGAAAATGTTTTCCCTAGAGAACTTACAGATAACCACAATACTGGACATAGTGCCACTCGAGGATGTCTTTTCCCATCTTCTAGTCCCAGTGCAATGAAGTTATCTAAGAACAAAGTCAAGCATGAAGTGGGGGAAATCAGAAATTCAGAAATAGACATTATTTCAGCATTAACTTCTAATTCTGCACATCTGAATTTTTCACATTGTGGATAACCCCAAAATAATAACATTTGTAGCTTCTTAACTTAATATGTGCTATGCTAGGACATTATGAAAGGTATGAGGTCACTGTGTGAAAGGAATTTTTCAGCTCCATTTTAATCTTATGGGACCATTGTCATACAAGGGTGGGGGACCCAAAAAATAAATGGAATTATCTTCTACAGGGTGAGCTCCTTGCACACGCTTCCCCTGCTATGCAAGTACATTGTGTCAGTGCACTACTGGTGTTATTGTGAGACACTGTATTCGGCTTCATTGAATTTTATTTGAAGACTATTTCAATGCATTTGCTCATTTCATGATGGTGATTTATGAGCTCACCTTCCCATACTGCACTGAGTGTTCAGCAGTTTTTGACTAAAAACAGCATGACCCCAGTGCCTCACCCTCCCTATTCACCTGATCTTGTTCTGAAAAACTTTTTTTGTTTCCCCAAATAAAAAACATCCTCACAGGGAAATGTTTTGCCAATATGGAAGAAGTGAAACAAAAAATGGCAGAAGCACTAAAAGGCATCAAAATTAATGAGATCAAAAGCTGTTTTGAGCAATGAGGGAAAAAAACGCCTTGATAGGTGTATTGCATCAAATGTAGAGTATTTTAAAGGTGACTGAAGGTTGAACATCTAAGAATACATAATTTTTTATAAATAAATTCTAGGTCTTTTAGGCACCCCCTCGTATATGCAGTCTATCTTTCACCGAAATGTCATTATGTGTTACGTGACTGGATTCTAATTTGCTTCACAACAAATTGTGACTCTGACCAGAAGTACCTTTATAGATTTTGTGCTTACTGTTCTGTTAGGTGAACAGAGAATATAGTTTTGTCTGTTAGGTGAACAGGTGAATATACTTTTGCTACATTCCAAAACTCCCATTGCTCCAGAAATGACAGCAGCAGAAACTTTACTCTCTTCTTAGCACTTGACACAGGTTAGATTCCTATCCAACAGAGTTAAGCTTCCTTCTTTAGTAACTATCACAATAATACTTAAATAAAGTAAATGATACTTAAAATAAGAATTCAATACAGATGAATAAATGAATGATCTATTAAAAATTTTAGTTTTGTGTATAGTACCCAACTGATTCATTGATTTTTTTCATTTGTTCATCAGGTATTTGAAAATAAAGTAGAATAAAGTAAATAAACCAAACCATTAAAAATGTTTACTTGATTAAAATAGCTATATGAATAAGGAATAATCTCATATCATTTAATAAAAAGAAAAAAGAAATTGTCTTTGATTAATCTTGCATGAGGGGATTTTACACCATCACTAATCAGAAAAAGTCAGTTGGATATAAAATGAATTTTAGTCCTTTTTGGATGTTTATTCAGCTTTATTCAGATAAAATGAAACTTTACTAGAGCCTAAATTATAATTTAAGTATCTATGTGATTAATGGTCCCATACAGTTTTAGAAAATGAAATGCCACTTTTCAACTCATCTGAACTAATGAAATATCATTCAATAAATTAAACCCTGATGTGTTTTGAATCAAGCACACAATTTACAGTGACTATGTGTACCCTATTAATAATTTGAGGACAAGGTAAAAAATCAAAAATAATGACACGGGAATTCTTAGCAAATCCATAGCAACCTACATTCTCATTTGGATGTGTACATTTATTGTTTTACAGTTTACTAATGATTCATATTCATTGAGTATGATCTTGTTAAGATGCTGCCAAAGGGAGTACTTTATTCAAAATCTAATTTCTTCATTAAAGAATCTATCACATTTCTTATAATCTTAGCCTATCATTTTTCCATGAATGTTTTACATTTTACATTTTTTAAAGTGACTAAAGCAATCTATCTTTTTTGGAAATAGCAATTCCACAAAAGAATGAAGTGTACATTTTGTGATACAAACTCAAATATATTGCATTCGTCTGGTTTTCTATTAATATTCATGAAATTTTTTGCACTATCTGTTTTCTAGATTGTAGTTAATTCAGTTCCCACTTTTCTAGTAAATGTGGTTGAACAAAAGCCCAAATTGCTATTTTGTGAAGTGTACTGAAGTGTTAATATGTAATATGGTTAAAAATTACTAATAACAAACATAATAGGACCTTTTTTACAGTCTACTTCCCAATATGTTCTGGAACTTGCTTGCATTATCACTGGTCTTTTAAGATTTGGGTCTAATATATAAATATTTGTCATTGGTATCACTGTAAAATCCAATAAGCTAGAATATAATATGAGAATGTAGTGTACAATCAAAGTTAAAAATTCCACCCTGGCTGGTATAGCTCAGTGGACTGAGCGCAGGCTGCAAACAAAAGGGTAGCCAGTGTGATTCCCAGTCAGAGCACATGCCTGGGTTGTGGGCCAGGTTCCCAGCGGGGAGCATGCAAGAGGCAACCACACATTGATGTTTCTCTCCCTCTCTTTCCCCTCCCTTCCCCTCTCTCCAAAAATATAAATAAATAAAATCTTTAAAAATTTTTCTATAATTTAGTTGCCAATTATGTGATCTAGCTATGTATTCCATGCATAGGGATCCCAGGCTCCAAATTTCTAAAACATAATGCTTTATCTTAACTAACATCACAGATATTCTCTTTCTCCTCTATTTTGCCTACTGGTTATGTAGAATAGTTGAAAGCATGTTCTTTGAAGTTAGATGATTATAGGTCCAAATTCTAGCTTTGCCAATGTAATAAGTTTTATATAATAGGTTAAAAGAGATAAGACAGGTAAAGCTTTTAAAAGCATCCTAAATCAATAATCTAAGAGTCTTAGTCTCTTTCATTACTGCCTCTTTTACAGCCAGTCCAGACTCAAGTTTTGTTACTCCTTGAGTGTCTAAATATATTTTTTTTGCTGTGTATAATGCATGCTTTTTTTATTGTTGTTCAAGTACAGTCTTCTGCCTTTCCCCCCAACCCCAGCTCAACACCCCAGCCCTGCCCACCTCCCTCCCCTGCTTCCACTTCTCCCTTGTTATTGTCCATGTGTCCTTTATAATTGTTCCTGCAAACCCTTCACCCTTTTCCTGTGGAATTCCCTCCCCTCCTGCTCTGGTCACTGTCAGCCTGTTCTCAATTTCAGTGTCTTTGGTTATATTTTGCTTGCTTGTTCATTTTCCTGATTAGGTTCCTGTTAAAAGTGAGATCATATAGTATTTGTCTTTTACCGCCTGGCTTATTTTGCTTAGCATAATACTTTCCACCTCCATCCATGCTCTTGCAAAGGGTAGGAGCTCCTTCTTTCTTTCTGCTGCATAGAATTCTGTTGTGTAAATGTACCATAGTTTTTTGATCCATTCATTTACTGATGGGCACCTAGGTTGTTTCCAGCACTTAGCTATTGTAAATTGTGCTGCTATGAACATTGGGGTGCATAGGTTCTTTTGGATTGGTGTTTCAGGATTCTTAGGACATAATCCTAGCAGTAGAATTGCTGGGTCAAAAGGCAGTTCCACTTTTAGTTTTCTGGGGAAATTCCATACTGTTTTCCACAGTGTTTGCACCAGTCTGCAATCCCACCAACAGTGCACTAGGATTCCCTTTTCTCCACAACCTCTCCAACACTTGTTATTTGTTGCTTTGTCTATGATGGCCATTCTGCTGGTGTGAGGTGGTATCTCACTGTGATTTTAATTTGCATCTCTCTAATGGCTAGTGATGCTGAGCATCCTTTCATATGTCTCTGGGCCCTCTGTATGTCCTCCTTGGAGAAGTGTCTGTTAAAGTCCTTTGCCCATTTTTTAACGGGGTTGCTTGTCTTCTTAGAGTGGAGTCATGTGAGTTCTTTATATATTTTGGAGATTAAACCCTTGCCTGAGGTATCATTGGCAAATATGTTTTCCCATACAGTTGGTTCTCTTTTTATTTTAATACTGTTTTCTTATACAGCAGAATTTTTTATGTAAGATCTCTTAAATAAGATTATTTGTTTGATTATTACAAAAAGAATTATAAATCAGTATTCTAGTTCAAAATCTTTTCAGACATGCAGTACTGCTCTTTATTGCTAATACAAACTAAAGCCTTCAACAAGATCAGAAATAGTGCTTTCCAAACCAGAACTTCACAGGTTAGCCTAGAATCCAGTTCAAATAGGACATACTAGAGTGAATTTCTGAGAATTTGTAATCAGATTTCCTAATAATCACTTTCTTATATAATGTTAAATCTAATAGAATTTAAAGAGATGAAAGCTAAAAAATGCCTTTAAAAGCAATGCAGTGAAACATTTTTTAAAGTAAAAAACATTTAAGATACCATGAAAATGCAAATAGCACACAGTAAGAAAAGAATTAAAAGCATTGATTTTAGGATTACTCTCTTACCTGTATTACTTTGAGCAATATGTCAGAGTTCCCTTGCACATTTTCAATGATCCTGTTGTCTCTCTTACATGATTGTTTACCTTGATTTCATAGAAGATATATTACTACTTCACAGCAGGTGAAAATAAACATATTCCAGGCACCAAAGAGCCATCAACTGAGTACCTTCAATGCCTGGCTCTGGTTTTCTCACTCAGTGGTCTGAATATGTTTGATATATCACAATTCAGTATTTATCATGTCCCCTGCCTAGTTCCCTTCTCCTCCCTGTGAATCACAGATTTTTAAGGCTATAACTGCACCTAACCTCATAGCTAGAGATCTTCATCAAATTCCTCTTTATGGGTTTTCTCTACGGCATACAGCTTACAGGAACTCAGAGGCTTTTTAAATTACTCCAACACTATTATGTTGATCTATCACACCGATTGAGTAAACATAAATTAACAGCAATCCTAGATGAAGGAAAATTAAATATATTTCATTTCTTTATTGTTCTTATAATTAATACAAAATAGCCAGTAGTAAAGAGTTCCTCAAACTGGAAACTATTGACAGTTTGGAACAGAAAAGCATTTCCTGTGCATCGTAGGATATTTAATATCATCTCTGGCCTCTACAGGCTAGATGTCAGTAATGCTACCCACCTCCACCCTAAATGACAACTAAAAATGTCTTCAGACATTGACAGACATTCCCTGTGAAATAACCAAATCAGCCCTGATTGAGAACCATGTTATTTTTGAAGTGCAATCTCTAGATCAGTGGTCAGCAACCCACAACCATGAGTCAATCTGGCCACATATATCCCATTAGCATATATCACAGCCTCTTTTCATACATCCCATGAGCTTTAAAATGTTTTTTACATTTTTAAAAGCTTGCAAAGAAGAAGGAGAAGAATATGTAATAGAGACAGGAGGTAGCCTGCAAAGCTTCCAATATTTGCTAGCTGGCACTCTGCACAACAAGTTTGTCAGTCCTTCACATGAATAAACTGAGGCTCCAGAAAGTTAAATAACTTGTCTAATTTCACACATTCCTTATATCACATCTAGTTTTTTCATTATTCTCAGCTTTTGACACTTCTGCACTGTGTTTTTCACAGGACAATTAGGGTTTGAAACAAGGCTGCCCAAGTAGGAACAGGACAAATAAAAGGGATTATCTTACATACTCACATGTTTCAGCTTGCAGTTGATGTTTCCTTTCGGATGTCCTGTTTGGTTTGCAGAGTAGAAATCCATCAAGTGTTCTCTGGTTTCATTTGCATGTCCTGATTTTGCGGGGGGAGGTGGGAACACAGTACCACATCAACATTTTCTGTATTTTGAAGTATAAGAAGCAGGATTTTTACCTACTTCATTTTAGGAACTATCAGATACATGGATAAACAAACTGACCAATAAGTACAATGGCAGGTTATTCAGCCTTAGGAAAGAATGAAGTTGCATGCTGCAACATGGATAAACCTTGAAATCTTGAAATCTTTATGCTAGAGTGAAATAAGTTAGACACAAAAGGGCCACGATTATATGATTCCATGTACTTGAAATATATAACTGGATTAGGAAAATTAATTATTTGGTTATCGGGGATTGTGAATAGGACAGAACTGGGAATTAAAGGGTGTAGAGTTTCTGTTTGGAGTAATGAAAAATTTTGGAAATAAATAATGGTTACAGTTGGACAACATTGTAAATATTATTAATGCCACTAAATTTACACTTAAAAATAGTTAAAATGGCAAATTTTATGTTATATATATTTTACCACAATTAAAAACAGGTTCGTCCTGGCAGGGTAGCTCTGTTGGTTAGAGTGTTGTCCCAATACACCAAGGTTGCAGGTTCGATCCCTAATCAGGGCATATATAAGAACCAACTAATGAATGAATGCATAAATAACTAGAACAACAAATCGATCTCTCTCTCTCTTTCTCTTCCTCTCTCTCTCTTTCTCACACACTCTCTCCCTCTCTCATCTCTATCTCTCCATCTCTATCTCTATATGTCTCTCTCAAATCAATAAAAAAATTAATTGTTTTCATCTTCATGCAGGCAAATTCTGGATACCCGAGTGCTGAGAACATGACCAACCATTTATTTAGCTGGCAACATCCACCCCAATTTTACTTTAAATCAGGTTTTCTCAAGATAGGCATTATTGATAATTCAGAGGCAGAATCCTTCTTTGTTGTCAGGAGTTGTCCTGTGCATTATAGGATGTTTAGCAACATTGCTGACCTCTATGTATTGAATGTTAGCATCATCCTCCTCCTTTTGTTCGGCAAAGATGTCTCCAGATATTGCAAAAATGTTCCCTGGGGTTGGGGAGGGTGGTGAGCAAAAATCTCCAGCTGAGAACCACTTCCTTGAGATAATGCATATGACGTTGAACTGCTTAAGAAAATCTTTAAGAAAGGGTTATTACCACACACATATACACACACAAACCCCTTTTGTACAAATGATAGCAGAGCTATTAAACCATAAAGAAATGGCCTTGTGACATAATGATCTCTCTTTCAATGGAATGTTTAAACAGAGACTGAAGGTCATTCTTTAAAAAGTGTCATCCATTAAGTAGGAGAATGGACTATGCATCTCAAATAATTCCAGCTATTAAGTGTCTCCAGTTCTAAGTACGGCTTACTCTGTCCCATGTAGGCATTTACAGGTATGTGAATGTTAACTGACTGAGAAATTCTTCTTTATAAAGTTTATTCAGTACTTCTATTCTGCTGACACAGAGTGCATGGAACTGCATTGTATTATGTTTTGCATAAGACCTTGAAGAGAGAAGGGGGGTTACTGTTTTTTACCTAAGTGCTAGAAAGAAAAACAACTTGATTGATCATTATAACCTTCTACTTAGGTATTCATTTGGAATTAATCATTTAATTGTGTGTGTATTTTAATATTACTACTGCAACTAGTGCTTTTTTTCTTTGAAAACTATTAATTCAAGGTATTTTAGGTTCTGGCTGATGTATAGTCAAATTGAGAACACTTTCTGAATTCAGAAAATGCTTTTGGGTAGAGAGGATGCTTAAGGAGCCTTTAGCAAGGATGATAACGTTTCCTGATATACAGACACTTCCCTGTTCTTCTCTTTACGTTTTCACACTGTAATGTAAACGTGATTCTATGGTCACATAATGCTTGGAGTCCTGAAATATTTGAAGACAAAAATGGGCTTTCTCCATCTATCTACAATACCAACATCAAGACCTTTCTTTTAGCATAAAGAATGTATTATTTTAACATTTGTATTATTTTCCCCAATATTAGTATACTAGGTGGTCATCAGATTCAAGGTTAAAGTAACCCAACATGGAAATGTGTGCTACATTGATTGACTGTCTACCAACAAACATCTACAATTGATAAAAATCTTTGAATATCAATGTTTCTTTTATCATACACAGTAAGTCTAATCCCTCCCTGAAAAGTTAATAAGATGCAAATACAAGGGGGATATTTTTAGACTTCAAAATATCAAATGGTAAAGGAAGGAAAATTGCTGAATAATTTTTTACCATTTCTTTTCCAGTCACAACTATAACTGTATTCACCCCAAGAAGCCCTTAGTGTTTGGTGAAATAGCAGACATAATCCTCTTTACACTTTACAAACAGAGGCCTGTTGAAATGTTTTTTATGACTCTATTTGAATTGCAATAAATGCAGATACTAGATTTAGGTGTTTACAATAGATTTATGTTGATTATATCAGTGTTCTCTGTCAAATTAGACTACACTTTGAAAATGTTAGAAGGAGATACAATATTGCTTCCTGATCTCATAGTTACTCCTCAGCTAAGATGTTGGTTAAAACCAAATCATTTAGATTATTTGTGTATCTTAATAGGGTGTCCAGTTACAATTCAATATATACACATTCTAATCTCATTCATGTCTGAATTCCATCTTAACTATTGAACACTACTACTATTCAAACCTCTGAGTCTTATTTTTAACATTGCTCCATTTAAAGAAGAAAAATTTTCACTCTGAACTTGTTTATTGTATCTGATGCAGCAAATTGTCACAAATTTGGTGGCATAATACAACAGAAATTTATTCTCTCACTGTTCTAGAGACCAGAAGTATGAAATCAAGATATCAACAGAACCTTCCTACCTCCAGAGGCTTTAGAAAAAATCCATTCCTTGCAACTTCTGACTTTGGGTCACTGCCTGGCATTCTTTGGTGTGTCTTGATTTCACTCCAATCTCTGCCTCCATCTTCACATCAAAACCCAGCTTTGTCACTTACAGTCCATGTGACTTTGAATAATTTGTTTAACCCCTTGGGTCCTCAATTTCCTCATCTTTAATGGGAAAAATGTTTCTACTTAACTCATGCGGGGAATGTTCTTCAATGTTTTTAAGTACTTGGAATAATGCTTGGTTTATAATAAATGCTACATATAGATGCTTGTTAAATAAAGCAAATAATTCCATTGTATTCCAATATAAGAATCCATTGCTAATAACAACATACACCAGAGAAGGACTCTATCACTTTAAAATTATCTATTCCAGTCTCTCCTGAT
This sequence comes from Trachops cirrhosus, assembly GCA_028533065.1. Lineage (NCBI taxonomy): Eukaryota > Metazoa > Chordata > Mammalia > Chiroptera > Phyllostomidae > Trachops > Trachops cirrhosus. The sequence continues at coordinate 117,642,498 of CM052541.1, read as the reverse complement.
TGGTTAAGTGTCACTTACAATAGATAGGAGATAGGGCAGATCAGTGTGAAAGCCCCAGATGCTGTACTGGGGCTCACTAAAGAAGAGCAAAAAAATCTAAAGGTGCGGGGATAGATATTTCTTTTTTTGCAGTTTGTTTGTTTCTGATAAGCAACAAAGCTAGGCACTCTTCGAATTCCCTGCTTTCATTTTTGCCTCATAGGCCTGGCAATCAGGTGGTCCCACTGTGTGTTCTCTAAACAAAATCTTTCTAACATTGCTTGCTAACTCAGATTGAATTATCCTCGAAGATGTAGTACAAATTTGTCAGCTCTCATTAACACTAACCTCTACTGCCGAAGCTTGACCCCAATTCCTCTGGTTCAGTGAAAACTTTCCTATCGGAGAATGAGGTACATTTCCTCCTTACCTACGTGGGAACTTTCAGAAGCCAACTGCTTTATCCACCTTCTCACCAAGAACATTCTGTATATTCATATACAATAGATATTTGTCTATTGGAGGAATAGATCCATTTTAAGTTGTGTTTAAGATCATTTGACTGAACAGCATTTTATTATTTATTTTTCTATACAAATTTTCCTTCTTTCTTTCATTCCTCACTATTTTACCTATGTTAAAAATTACCTTAAACCATTTTTTGGATTAAGACTTTGTCTGAATTAACACAGATTATGTACTTTAGAGGTTATTATATTTCTCTGTCACCTTGGACCTTGTAATAATTTAGTTTTCTACTCATATCAAATAATACAAAACCTTCAAACCACCTCCACCAGTGATTTGTGTCTCCTGGTGAGACAGTGTGGGTTTTGGTTCCACTTACAGTATTTTCACATAGCATCTTCTGAAAAAATTCCAAAACGTTTAGTGTAATTGTGTTTCTCATCAAAACAACTTTCAGAATGTGTTATCTCTATTGTAAGGGTGAAAACAAAGCATTTTTTCCATCATCATGATCACTTACTCCATTACATTCCCCTCAGTTTTTAAATTAGACATGGAAGGGCTTTCATGGAAGCCCTTAATAAGAAATAGACTTAAAATTAAGGAGAGGTTAGTAATTCTTCTTTTCATCATTAAGCCTAGATTACAGATTCATCAATTCTATTTCTTTTATTGGTTGGATTTTTCCATTTTTACTTGTCTAGTTATGTTTATATAGAAAGATTTCTGGAGTAAGAATTTGGCTTCACCTTTCTTCTTCCCCATCAGAAGTTTTAAAGATGGAGAAGCCATGTTTGGCAAAGGACATGAGAAACACAATCGGGGAGAGAGAGTGGCATACATAAAACAACAAAAATCATGAAGAAATATTTATATATAAGAATAAGAAGTGGGTATACTTGCTCAGAGGAAATAAACTGAGGCAAGGGACACTTAGATTGCGTGCAGCTGGCAAAGAAATATGAAACCAAAGGGCTGTTGATATGAGGCACGGCTTGCTGGATCTCCCCACAGCCTTTTTACACTCAGAGTAATGAGAATATTTACAGTTTTGGCTCAGAGAGTGCTTCTGAAATTTAAATCCTTTGCATCTGTTAGTCTACTCTTTCTTCATATGGTTTAATAAGAGCAAGAATTGTTAGCAACTTCACTGTATTAAACATAATACTGTATAACTATTTTAACATTAAAATATTTTATGGTATAGACAGGTAGATGTATAGAGATACAGAGGTAGCTGTATCTCAGTTAAAATGCACTGCCCCCAAAAATCACATGCAACAAATAATACAAACCATGTGGAAACTGTGACATTTAGAAGAGAAGAACACTACACAGTTATTGTTAATATAAGGCAATTTAAAAGAAAGAATGAGTCAATACTCACTGTAACACATCAAAAAAAATGACAAGGACACATATGGTCTTTTCCTGAAGAAAACCTGTCTTTAGCTTCTCTCAATCTAATGGAAATGAATCTCTACATACCCATATCAGAATTGTTTTTTATTCAAATGTGGTAAAATAATCTATTTCTTACCAAATTGAGTATTTCCACATGCTATTTTAACTTGGGAAACTTTAGTCTCTCAAATATGTTTGTTTGAGAGTTTAGATGTTGGAGAGGAAAAGATCAGGAATCAGTATTTTTAACTCCTGAATTTGGATTGATTATTCAGCAGATTGGATACAAATATATCCCAAAATTGCTCAAAAAAAAATCAATAAAGCCAATAATAAGTATTGGAAATGAAGGGTAAAATTAAATGCTACCTGGTATTTGCAAACTAAATATGTATATGTTTTAGCAGTAATATTCTCAAACCCACATTCATCCTCAGAGTAAATTGATCCATTCTAGAGCTGGAAACTAACAGATTATAAATAAAGCTGATTTTCTACTAATATTCCAAAGGAAATGCTAACAATAAAGTTGATTTTTGTAACTTTCTTAATGTCCTTCTTCTAAGTGAATGCTTAAACCCTACTAAGAAATATTTACGAAACTCAGTGGTGTGTGTTTAACAACCAGCTCTCAGGGAAAAGGGTGGAACAAGGGACTGATTTGGTTTATTCCATTTGTCCGTTTCCCAGGCATAAATGCAGCTACCATGGCCCAGTTCCAAGCCACCAGCATGAATTCACTGGTGTGGCATTGGGAAGGGATGCACAGAATCAGCTCTTGTGAGCCAGTGCTAGCCTGCTCCAGCTCACCACTGAAGCTTCCATCCGTCGTGTTCAGGGATGTTAAAGCCAGGTGTCAGGTCAAAAACCAACATTTCTGGGTACTAATTACAGTGTGTGTAATTGTAATGATCATTATGAAAATGTTACTGGGTAAAACAAACAAGAGAATTCTAGCCATCTATCTACACTTTTTGGAAGAGCTAGCAAGAGTCCCTGAAGTCTGTAGAATATGCTGTGGATCCCATTGCACATGAATCAGATAGTGTAGTCAGAAGTAAAATCCCATTTCTTGGAATAGCCCTGATTTCTCATGGCCACTGGGTGGACGTTCCGTTGACGACTGACCTGGTTCATCAAGGGTGCAAATGAAGCTCCTGCTCCAGCAGAGCTCAGCGCCATCACAGCTCCTTTCTTACATATCAGTGCTTCACGGGATAATGGCTTGGTTTTTCTCCGTAATTTATTATCAGTTGCACTTGGTCTGTCTGTCAGTCAGAGGAAAGGCTAAATGAAATAATCAAAAAACAATAACCATCTCATAACCATCATCCGGAGACAGGAAGTCCTCAAGACAATTACCTGTTAGGGGTCATGCAGCGTTCCTTGTGCAAGCTGTTAGTAGGACCCTCTGATCACCTCCTTGGTGCTCTAAACAAAAAGTGATGCTTTTGGTGTGTTTATGTTGTTTTATTTGGTAAAGGGGCTAACACTCTGGCTTTTGTGCCTAATCTTTTTTATACTGTTTTAACATATAAATTGTGCTGAGTCGCACTGACAACCTCAAGACACATGGCTGTGTTGATAAGGCTATATAAAACCATTACATCATACTCTAAAAAGCATCTTCTTAAATTTGCTCACACAGCCATGCCAATTGCATTAGGTATGTGAACTGGTAAGGAAAGCTGTATGTCTCTGGACAGTTTCATCCATACTGCCTGATGTATAATCTTTTAAATATATTTTCCCATGTTTTCCTGTTGCAAACAGAGAGCTAAAACAATCACACTATCAATTAGATTCTATCTCTGTGGGGACCAGGTGCCTTGCAATCCCTTCATCTCTGCCATGTACTTTTACTGCCATCTGCTGATAGGAGTCTCCCATCTCAGGCCTTCTTGTGCTCAGCTATAACAACTCAACTTAAACTTCAGGCTGAACATGAAGATCACAGCTGCTAAAAATCGAAGTTAACGCTTCTCAGTCTTAAGTCTAGCCCAAGAGTACTCTTTTACTGACATTTTCAAGCTGGAGTTTAATGTGTATGCTATTCATTCACTTCTGAGCAACACTTACATGTGGTAAACATTAGGCTGGTTATTATTGGTCAGAGTAGTTATTAATATGGAGACTCATTTAACTGCTATCTATACTGTAAGTTATCCATATTGAGAATTTGTTTTGGCATTCATTTTTAAAGTCTAGTTCAAGTAAATAAAGGAACTTATTGGCAAATTCATTCCTGTCCAAAATTTAAAATAGAGAGGCTAGCAGTATTGCTGGAAAATAGCCAAACGAGAGAAAGAACATATATATTTTGCACCTGGAAAAGCATTCATGTTGTCATCAGTTTTGCAATATTCCCTAGAAGCAGTCGGTGCCGTTCAGTTTCCTTACTGTTATATCATGGTTTCAGAACTCTATGGCTATGGCAATTATGCATGAGCCATGCTTTGGGAACCTTTAGCACAGCACTGCAATAGTCCTTTGAAGTATTTCATTTCACTACAATTTAATGCCAGTGACTCATAAAACTCCCAGATTTGACAAATCAAACACAGGTACCTTAGAGAAGAAAAAAAATCCATACTTCTTATTTCTCTCTCGAAGGCAAACAAACCACTTAGGTGCTTTTGAAATACACCACTGAAAAATAGTGTGAGACAGATGTATTGAAATGCCTTTAGCACAAAATAAACCTGGGGTGTAAAAGGCTACAAAATTTGTCCTTCCAAATTTAAATCCTATAAAGTCATAAAGGTACCTCCAAATGGCTTGTTTAATTTTTCTTCATTCTGCCTCTACAAATTAACAATAACTTTCTATTTGCACTGGCCTTCAAAGGCAAGGACTCAGTTTGTTCTTTATTATTGACTTTTCTTACTATGAAAGAAAAAAAGGTGGGACTTCTAGTCAAGATTACTCTACAACTTCCCAGTTTGACATACCTTCTTCGTGTCAAACACATGGCAACAGTAGAGACAGTTTTTAAAAATAGATAAATGAAAATATAAAACAAGAGAAATATCTTCCAAAACAAGAAAGAGACAAAAATGCAAAGCAGCAAAAGAGGTAATACTATAGGCCTACCATGATGTATGTTTGGAAACAGGGAAGCTCAGCTTTTATAGGGCAAAAGGAATTAAAACTACTTGGGAATATTTGTGAAAGATTTTACACACACACACACTATATCATCTGGGATTCTGACTTTTAAGCAAGCTGTCAGCACAGAGAAAACTGAATACAGACAAGGTGTCATGAGCAGAAACGCACGAAGCAATCATTTTTAGCTCTGTGAATGAACCTGTGAGTACTTTTAATATCAACATAAGACAGAACTACCAAATAGCCATTATCCAAGATTCCAGTTTAAGTGCTGATCAAAGCGAGATCAGAGGAGCAGGTCAGGTCCTCATGAGGCAGGCAGCACTGAGTGCAGCAGATCACAGGAGGAGGCTCCCGGGAGTGGGGGAGAAGAGAGAAAAACAAAAACACTTCCCTCTCAAAATGAGGCTGCACAGTGCAATATCAGGACACATGGCAAGACTGAGAAATGAACCACGCAAGTCATCAAAGGAAAAGTGAATCACTCTAATAAAATCATTTTTATGGAAAAGTCTGACAAAAACTAAAATAAGTATTTGTAGGATGCTAAGAAGCATAAATGAAAGAACAATTTTTATTCTAAAGGAGAAATTATAAAAGCAAATTAAATTAACAGCAAAAATATGGAAAGGATTCAGAATATTGGGGCTAAAAGAACGCATTCATTAAAATTTAAAATGCTTTAGATAAAATAGATGGTCCTGGAGACCGTTAAGTGGGGAAAATGGTCCTTTGGGAAAATACAGGATAAAGAAATGAAGAGAATATTTTTTTAAAGAAAAGCAAGGTTAAGAAGTTTAGAGAACAACTTAAAAGGATTCCTAAAAATGTCTAATATAAGTTTTAGAAAAACTATAAAAAAAGAGATTTCAGAGATTGTCAGAAAGCAATATTTGAGGTGATTCAGGTGAGAATTTTCCAAAATTAAAGGAATATATAACTATTGAGATAAAAAGTGCACTCAGAGTATTAATTAAAAAGAATGAATAATGATGGATCCACACCTAGACTTATCATCACAGATAAAAAGATGATCTTAAAGCTATAGAAGGAAAAATTAAAAGAACAAAAAAAAACAGCCTTTAAAAAGAACAGGTAATGACTTCATATCAGCAACAGATTGCAGAAAATAATCATGTACTGTGTTTAAAGTTCTAAAAGAAAAAAATGTAAAATTTATACATAATGAAACTATTGTCTGGGGGTGGTATGACTGTGCATTTGCTATTTCTCATCACAAGAACCGACTGAGATGGGCTTCGCAAGGAGGCTAATGGAGAGATGTGCCTGGAAGGAGAGCAGGGACCTCATGGAAAATGTTATTGAATTATTTAACCCTTGATTTGATTTTTATAAAAATTATTCATTGTTTTAAGAGGTAAAATGTAAAATGTATTATATTTCAATCTCAAAATTTAGAAAATGCAAATAATCAAAAAAGACAAATTAAAAATCATTCTCATTAATATGAAAACATAGCCAGTGGTAATATTAGTTAAAGTAGTTTTGGTATAATTTCTATGTATATTTTTATAAAAATGATACATCATCTAAAATGTCTTTATCTTTTTTACAATTTATAAGAATCTCTTTTCATTCCATTAAGTATTATTCTGCAATCCCTATTTAAAAGCTAGATAACCTTCCATTATATAAAAGTACTTGATTTAGTTCACCAACTCACTCTCCATTGCTTACATTTTTACAACTCCTCCCTTGCTTTCAAATATCCTAAACCTCCAGTTTGAGCAGGATCTCCCAAAAATTTTATATAAATTGTCTCTTCTGAATGTGAATGTTTCTACCACATTGCTTAGCATACCTAAACACTATAAATCTAATGAACAAGAATGTTAAGAATGCTGAAAAATATGTCTGTTTCATCAAATTTTAATTTTTTAAATAATAAAACCTGAGTATTCAATTTTGAATTCCATTACAAGCAATGTTAGTAGAAGTAGATGAATACTTCAACTTCACTGTATAATTTATTTTCATAAAAATCTCTTCAGAGATCCCTGTCTAGTCAGCAAATAATTGCTTTAACTTTGGATTTTAATATTAGCACTGAATGATTTATGTACATTAAATAACGTGATTCTCACTAACCATTTATGAGCTAAGAATGATTATCTCCCTTCTGTGGATAATCACACTTCAGGGAAGAAAGGTTAAGTGGTTTGTCTACGATCACTCAGCCAGTCAATGGATTATCTCAAAATATGATCCTTGAGTCTTTAAATCATTAGATTCGGCTGGCCTCAGCAATACTTGAGAGACATAAGGGATATGCACTTAGATTTTTTACTCAAATGATTTATGTGGCATAATGTCTAATTTGTTTATAGAGTATTTTTTGTTTCTTATGGCATAATTTGCTCTATAAGCAAATATGAGACATAAAAATGAACGTGAGAAGAATATACATGTGGGGAAAGGTCTCTGGTGGGTTAGAGTACCAATTTCTAAAATAGACCAAGCAGACAATAGAAACAACCATTTGGTGGGAAAGTCAGGAAAAAAGGCAGAAAGTAGCAGCAAGCAAACAAGAGTAGTGGGGCTCCCTTTTGTAGATCTGCATTCAGGGTTAGATTTTAATAGACTCTGAATGAAACAAAGAGATCTTCCTTCTGAATGAAGAATTGTACATTACCTCAGAACTATTCCCTCCATGTCCAGTGCAAAGCATCATACAGGTTCACCGGCCCATATCAACCAGGATGGTAACTACTTCACATATCCTTACCATATACAGTTCACACAAATGGGATATTCTAGTAGTTATTTCTAGAATTTTTAATAGTGATCTGAATTAGAAGTAACCTTGGTAAACTACAGTGGAGCCAAAAAAGTAGCAGAATGATGTATTGCCAGGACCATATCAGATTTGTGTATCAGATTTGTATTTCTAGGTGAGAAGGAAGAAAATCTGCAGACTGTTGTCTCTTTGAGGGGAGATGGGGGAGGGTAAGAAGGGTGTTCCACTTTGTTTTTCCATTCCACTTAGTCTCCAACATTAATTTTAAGAAAAAAGATTGGTAAATGATTTAACCAATGAGTGTTCAATACAAGTGACTTTTTATTTGAAAAGTAGAAAACAGCATTAAAATTAAAAGAGAACCAACTATATGGGAAAACATATTTGCCAATGGTACCTCAGGCAAGGGTTTGATCTCCAAAATATATAAAGAACTCACACGACTCCACTCCACGAAGACAAAAAACCCAATTAAAAAATGGGCAAAAGACTTGAAGAGACACTCCTCCATGGAGAACATAGAGATGGCCCAGAGACATATGAAAGGATGCTCAGCATCACTAGCCATCAGAGAAATGCAAATTAAAACCACAATGAGATACCACCTCACACCAGTCAGAATGGCCATCATAAACAAATCAACAAAAACAAATCAACAAACAAGTGTTGGAGAGGATGCAGAGAAAAGGGAACCCTAGTGTACTGTTGGTGGGAGTGCAGACTAGTGCAAACACTGGAAAACAGTATGGAATTTCCCCAGAAAACTAAAAGTGGAACTGCCTTCTGACCCAGCAATTCCACTGCTGGGACTATATCCTAAGAATCCTGAAACACCAATCCAAAAGAACCTATGCACACCAATGTTCATAGCAGCACAATTTACAATAGCCAAGTGCTGGAGGCAACCTAAGTGCCCATCAGCAAATGAGTGGATCAGAAAACTATGGTACCTTTACACAATGGAATTCTATGCAGCAGAAAGAAAGAAGGAGCTCCTACCCTTTGCAACAGCATGGATGGAACTGGAGAGCATTACGCTAAGTGAAATAAGCCAGGCGGTAAAAGACAAATACCATATGATCTCACCTTTAACTAGAACCTAATCAACAAAAGAAAAAAGCAGACAAACTATAACCAGAGACATTGAAATTAAGAACAATCTAACAATAGCCAGAAGTGAGCGGGGAGTGGACAGTGGAGAGAAGGGTTTTCAGGAATTACTATAAAGGACACATAGACAAAACCAAGGGGGGGCAGTGGAAGCAAGGGAGGAAGGTGAGTTTGGCTGGGGTGGGGGGCAGAGGGGGGTGGAGAAAATACAGACAACTGTAATTGAACAACAAACAGTAAAATAATTTTTTAAAAAAGTAGAATTAACAAATGATCCTGTTGCCTGGAACTTCCCTGGCTTAAGCATAAAATATTCCATATCCTGGGAACTCTCACTATCCTGGACAAATTGAGGGCAGCTGGTTAAAATTAAAAATTAAAAATAGGTGTGTTTGTAGTCAAAAATTTAGATAATACTAATAAGCATAAGTGAGCATTAAAATCGTTCACACGTTCAGTGTGCAGAGATTGCCACTGTTAGTATTAGTAAATGTATTTCCTAATATGTCTATGAAGTAGACTTCATAACAGTGCAAGTTACTATTACTACATATGTCAAGTGACAGGATAATATCATTTGAATTATCTTTTAAAATTCTATTTAAAAAATATGCCAAGTACTTTAATATGTGTACCTTTTCATCTGATTACATCACTCTGTAACTCTGATAAATTTTCAATTATGTATTGACCATTTCTGCTATTCATTCTACAAATTCCCTTAACCTTATACTTTTCTTTATCTCTGAAATGCAGTACTACCAGCCAGTACATTAGCAGCATGCTTTCTGAGTTCTGATAACTGTATCACAGTGTAATCTCACTGCCCTGGGGTATGCAGCCTTTCATTTCTTATTCCATTTCTATTTCCCCTGTAGGCCAGGAAGGGGAAATTTCTACCTAGGGAGTTCAGCATCATTTAGCATTGATGTTACTTGTCCAACAGTCTCCTACATGAGTGAGACCATATGTCAACCACAGTTAGCACTTAAAATTTATCAATACCTACTTAAACACATAAAGTTCCTTTTGTTTTGTGGGAGTTTAACTTTCTGAAAGCATTTCAAGTCCTGATTTAAAGACAGACAGGAGGAGACAAGGAGAATAAAATGCAGTGTTCAAAAGAAATATATCTTTTATCTATACTAAAATGTTCACACTTGGTTGCGGCCATATTTCAGGATTATTGTGATCCAGAAAGCACCTCTCTCATTGAAGCAGTACTTACCACCCATGTGTGAAGCTACCCCGTTCTTGGCAATAACACATACATTAATGGCCTCTTCTTTTTTATTTCTAGCTTCACAATGCCTGCTAGCAGTCCTGGGGTTGCTTGTATGATTGAAATGACTGCAGATGGAAAACCTCCAATACGCAAGAAAGACTTGAAAATATCCCAGGCCTCTCAGGTAGGTATACATATCTCCAATTTCAAACATTACTGAATGTGCCCTCAATATTTAAAATTAAGTATTTATTTTTAATTTATTCTATTAATCATAGTTTTTACTGAACAAATCCCTTGTAAAATCTCCCAACAAAACACCGGAATAGTCATCTCTGATATTTTAAGTATAATTAAATATATTTAATGTTGCCTGTCAGTTTAAAAGTTTTATTAAATTTAGCATGAAATGGATTTTCTTCTCAAACTTGCTATATGATATATTATGCTTGATTTAAGGAAAAGCTCAGGAACCGGGAAAATTAGCAAGATACAAAACAGTGCTTTGAAAAGTTACATTTTTTATTAAATCATTTGTTATTGTTATTCCATTACAGTTGTCCCAATTTTTCCCCTTTGCCCTGTTCCAACCATCCCACTCCACAGTCCATCCCCACACTGTTGTCCATGTCCATGGGTCATTCAGACAAGAAAAACTTACACTTTTATAGGACACGGTAGTGCTTGTACTGTGCTGTTAAAAAGTTCATTCTCAGGCTTCCAGATTTATGTTGGCCAGGAAATTTTTCTTAGAAACTTCAGTGAAGCTAAATTGAAAGAAGAGAGAATGCCTGTCCCACTAGAGAACAGACAATTTGCTGAATTCTTTTCATTTTAATGATGTGGTTGGTTACATGCTTCTTATTATGACTTTATAGCAATATATTTAAGATAAAGAATTCCTGGTTCATTTGATAAGCATGCAGAGTTAATTGGTAAATTAGAGCTCCAAAGTGCTAATTTTGGTACACATTAATGCTTGCAGTGTGTACTGCCCTAATGAATTGGAAATTTTATTTTATCTCCACTTTCCTACTTAGTCTCTTGTTCAGTATATGCAGGCATCTAAAAGAGGCACATAAGAACATCTAATGTTCTCATAAGCACAGTACATTTTCCAAAGTATGGTTATATATTATCTCACCTGATACTCACAAGAATCCTACAAAGTAATGATTATCCCTCATACAAATCTGAGGAAACTGAGTAGCAGTTGTCCAGAATTTCATAATGAGAAGGACAAAAACTTGATCCCAGGTTTTCTGATTCCCAACACTTTTGTGATCCTTTATAATACATTTAATTAACTCTTCTTCATTTGCTGCTGCCCCAGATTCAAAACTGTCAGATAGATTGTTAAATAGGAATAAAATTGGTTTTCATGTTTTAAAAGTCATGCTACAGCCCAAGATGGTCAAATTTTTAGATTCATGACATAAAATATTCAAATAGTGGATAATATGTAAAACACTGATCACTGTGTATAAAAAAATCCAATGTAAAGTATTCAGTGTGATTTTAATTATCCATTTTTATATTAAAAGCTTCATATTTTATTATAAATAATACACAATATACTATTATCATAGTCATCAATGGACCATATATTTAATCCACAGAATTCAACAAATGTTCAATAAATAGCCTTTCATTGTCGAAAATGATAAATATGTCGTACCTGTAGCCCTTGTGACAAATCAGTCCCCTCATACTTTAGTTGACTGAATGAAATACTGATCAGAATGTCCCAAGTAATATGCATGTACACACAAAGACCAACACATGGAAATAGAACTTATGATTTATTTATTTTTTAATATATTTTATTGATTATGCTATTACAGTTGCCCCATTACCACCCTTCATTCCCCTCCACCCTGCACACCCTCTCCCACCCACATTGCCCCCCTTTACTTCAGTCCATGTGTCATAAGTTCGTTGCTTCTACATTTGCCCTACTATTCTTGCCCTCCCCCTGTCTATTTTCTATCTACCTTCATTGCTACTTATTCTTCGTACCTTTCCCCCCTCTCCTCCTCCCACTCCCCTGTTGCTAACCCTCCATGTGATCTCCATTTCTGTGGTTCCATTCCCGTTCTAGTTGTTTGCTTAGTTTCTTCTTGTTTTTGTTTCAGGTGTGGTTGTTAATAATTGTGACTTTGCTGTCATTTTACCACACATGTTTTTTCTCTTCTTTTTCTTAGATAAGTCCCTTTAACATTTC
>CM052541.1:117613920-117629719 GCA_028533065.1 Trachops cirrhosus | reverse complement strand
CATTCTTTTCTGGTTGTATATTTTTTCTTCCTTCTGGTCCACTCCAGTGATGTGAGACCCAGCTTTCATTCCATCACTATTGGTTCCCTGTGCATTTTTCTTCATTAAACTTATTGTAGCCTGCATTTTTTCATTTAATTTGTGACCAAAATCAACCAATTCTGTGAGTATCCTGATGACCAGTGCTTTGAACTGGGCATCTGATAGGTTGGCTATCTCTTGATCACTTAAAAGGATGGGCTCTGGGGCTTTCAATTCTTCTTCTGTTAGCCATCTTTTTGCTGTTTTTTTTCTTTTTTTGGTCTTGTTGAGACCAAAAAATGTTGGTCTCCTATAGTGAGGGGCGGGGCCTTAGGAGTTCACCTGGGTGGGGCACCCCAGTCGCTGGGTTGTGATGCTGTATGTGGGGATGGGGTCCGAGAAGGAACAATGGCACTTGCTCTGCTCTCTGTAGGACCTCAGACCCTTCCGTCGCCTTCCACAAGCCAACTGGGCCCCTCTGGCACCAATTCCTGTGTGGGTGGGCCTGTGCACCCTATGGGACCTTCCTCCTCAGTCAGTGACCCAAAGCTCTATTTCCCATCGCTGGGACCCTGAGTTGCACACAGTGCCTTGCTTCACAATGGCCGTCTCGCTGGGTCTGCCAGTCGCCACCCCTGGCCGGGGTCCACCAGCCACTGCCGCTTGTGCATCCAGGGTCTGCCTGCTGTGGACTTGCATGCCGCCCTGGTTGCTCAGGTCTCTGCTCCATGTCCCTTGCCCTGCCCAACTCCTCCCCTCCTACCGGTCTGGATGAACGTGTCTAATTTTAAATCCTAAGGTGTCCAACTTCCATACACTTCAATTTTCTATCAGTTCTGGTTGTTATTTTGTTTCTATATTGTTGTTGTCCCTATCTTGGTTGTGCGAGGAAGCACAGTACGTCTACCTATGCCTCCATCTTGGCCGGAAGTCCAGAACTTATGATTTAAATTGAAAAGAATTTGGGTAGTTTTAAGGTAGTAAAGAGACAATGTGCTTAGGTTCTGTAACGTTTTTTTACAACACTCTGCCTTCTTGTGTTCATCCCAACTCAAGTGCTCTGAAGTCTCAGCAAATCACTGATGCCTTCTAAAGTGAGTTAACTCCAAAGCTCATTTTAATCCCATCCCCCTCATGGAGGCTTTCTGTCACAAGATCTCGCAGACTAGACCCCTGTCCTGGAGTTATGGTTTATCATAGCCCGCTGGAGGCAGTCTCCATTTGTTTATTGTGAGTACACCTTTTGCTACTCCCTTTTCCTCTTTCATTACAATGAGAGGCTGGTGGATATTTTGGAATAAGGATTTAAGCACTGAGGATTTTGTGAGTTGAAGCCACCTAATTTTAAGTCATGAACTTTAACACAATTAAATAGAGGACAGGTTGTCAGTGCCCAGAGGGGAAAGGGGAGGGAATTTCAGGGGAATTTCAGGGAAGAAGGGAAGGGTTTATAGGAACAAATATAGAGGACACATGGACAAAACTAGGGGGGTTGGAAATGGGAGGGAGGAGGGGAGGGATGGGTGGGTGGGCTGGAATGAGAATAAAGGATAGAAACTGTACTGAGTAAACTAAAAGAAAAAAAAAATCTCTACCCCTGACTCTGCTCATTATAATAGAGATTTTTAAACAGATTTATAATGTGTCTTGGTATAGACCCCTTTATATTCATTTTTGTTTTAGTGCTTTGGGTCTTGAATCTGAATGTCCATTTTCTCTCACAGATATGGAAAGTTTGGGGCCATTATATCATCAGATAAGATTTCTTGCCCTTTCTCCCTCTCTCTTATACTTCTGGACTATCATAATGCATATATTTGTCCATTTGATGATGTATCACAAATCACTTAGGTTATGGTTACTCCTTTTTTGACCTTTTTTTTTCCTTTTGCTTCTTTAACTAGATCATTCAAAATTACCTGTCTTCGAGTTTGGTGCTTCCTTTTACTGCTTGATCAAGTCTTCTTTTGAACTCTTCTAGTGAATTTTTTAATTCAGTTTTCTATCTTATGCTTCAAAATTTCTGCTTAGTTTCTACATTTTCTATATCTCTGTTTATGTTCTCATTTTCTTCATGATTCATTTTCCTGAGCTCATTGAGCTGCTTTATGACAGTTATTTTGAATTTGTTGTCAGGTCATTCATAGATATGCCTCCATTTCTTTGGGGCTGCCTTCTGGAGATTTATTTTGTTCCTTTGATTGGGCTATGTTTTCCTGATCTTCCTGTGCCTTGTCACTTTGTGATAGGATCCACACATTTGAAAAAACAGGCATCTCTCTGAGTCTTTATGGAATGGCTTTGTATAGGAAAGAACCTACACTAATCAGCTTAGTCAGATTCTGAGACCCTTTCAAACCTTTTCTTTTTTTAAAAATTTCATATACTTTTTAACCTTTTCTATGGATGTATATTCTCTGACTCGTGTGTGAAAATTCTGTGTTATATGAATTTGCCAGTGTCTCTTTGGAGTGCTTCTAGTCTTTGCTTCCTCTGCTGTCTGTCTGCAGTGCATATAGTAGGTTCTCTGGAGATGCTACAAGCTGCCCAGTTTTCTTTTGTTCTCAGCAGCCCCCAGGTGTGTAGACTATGCTGGGTCTCACTGGAGCTCCAAGACAAGCAAAATAAGAACCAGTCTCTCAGGAAACCCTCTGAAAATCCAAAATGTTAGAAGCATGCCCTACTCTCCTCTGCCTACCCCTACCCCGGCCCCAGGAAGAAGCCACCAAACTGAATCGGTTTGTGTGGCTTGCATCACAGGTCCTCTGGAGCAGCAGGACACCATCTAGTTCCCCTTTGTTGTCAGCAATCTAGTGTATGTCAGGTCCTGTCACTACGCCAAGACAGAGGAGACAGAAACTTATTCTTCAGGCTGCCCCCTGAAAAGCTGTAATTTTGGATACATGTTCCAACTGTTTCCATCCCCAGGGAGAAGTCAGAAGTTGGGGAGGGGGGTTGCCTACTCTCCCCCACTGAAGTGGGGGGAGAAACTATGCTGAGTGAATACACACTAGTCTGAACCTTCACCCCTCTCAGTGGCCCCAACCTGGCACTCTTTCTCGTCAGCACTGAGATTCAGATAAGACAGCACCTAGTCCCTAGAAAGTCTACACAAAGAATGTTATGTTTCAGTTTTCTATTTCCCCCAAAGATAACCTGGAAACTGGAAGTTTTCTCTCAATCATGCCCCACTGAACCTAGAGGAGGGCTATGGTGAGTGAGTAACACACATTTTCCTGTTGGCCTCAACACAGCTGGTTTCACAATGGCCTAAGGTGCAAGTGCCTCTCAATGGAATCTGCACATTTCTCACAAAGAGTCTCTGTCTCTGTGTTGTTGAATCAGTGTCTCCACGAGAAAAGGAAGGAATATCTGGGGCTTCCTATTCTGCTATCTTACTAACCAGAAAGCTGCTATTTTCTGACTTTAATTTCTTTATGATTTATTTCTCCAGATTACATTTAACTTTCTTATAGACAAGAATAATTTCACATCCTTCTTTTGTATCTCCACTTCCACATATCCATGTGCTCACAGGGTAGCAACTAAATTTATTGATTACTTCACTGAAGTTCAGGTCTTTCTTTGACAAGGTGAGAAGATATTATTTGAGAACATTCTTTAGCCTAGGAAGACTTAAGGAACAAAGGTTTAACTGTGAAGTATGGGACCAGTTAGGATTTCACTGATACTTATCAAATTAAAAAATAACTCTTTGTGTGACATACTTGATATTAATCTCATATGTAACTCAAAAAACTTCCATATAAGCACCGCCCTATACTCTGTGCTATATATGCACAGAGAGATATGTTAGAATTAAAACCATGTTAGTACTCCTTCCTGGATAGTATTCAGTGGGGACTTCCCTTATGCTAAATCTGACAAACTAGCAAGTTTCTAAGGTAGCATAAAGTAGGAGAAGAGGCCTAAAAGCCAAGTAAGAGACTGAAGAAAAGCAGGATTAGGTTTCATAAGTCAGGTCATATACAAATTTGTGTCAAACCTCCTATTTGCAAGTTGCTGCTATAGACTCAGAAAACCCCAAGATGACAAAGGGTGGAGGCCCAACTTTAAAGGGGGACATAAATTAATGTAAAAGAAACTATATGCTCACGATTATCATATTATGGAGGAGGGGAGAGAGAAACTAACAGCAAAGGAATAAATACTCTTTCTGCCTTTTAATTCCCTTTCATTTAATGTCTCTAAACAGTCTTAAAGAATTTAAGACTTAAATCACATGTGAAAAGTTATTTAAATACATCCTCTTCCTAAACACTTTACCCAAAATCTCTTATTCATCTTTATTCCAAGACTCCATGTCTCTGCTTTTAAATTTATCTGCATATAATTCAAGTAATATTTTAAAAATCTGCACTCACACTAAATAAAACTCAGTTCATTTCAATTTTGTCATTATATACTTGGATAAAGACAAGTACACTCTGATAGTTAATCTTAACCAAAAAAAATACATTTGCAGTTAACTTCCTATAATTTATTAACACAAAAAAGTTATTTAAATTTAGACAGATTTGAGGATATAAAAGTCAACATTTAATTAAGACATGATAACAGAAATGCATGTAGTACCCTGATATCTAAATTTAAGACAAAGCAGAAAAAAGATTAAAGCTGCTTCTTATCCATCTTTCCCTCACTCCTCAGTGTTTAAAAATTTATTCCATTTTGCTTATTTCCTTATTTTATTCCCACACATTGCAAAAGAGCACTATATTCTTCCTTTAAAAAGAAACTCAGAGAGAAAAGGGAATGTTTGTTCATTCTTGTCAATGTGGAGTCCTTTTGCCTCAGTCACCATTCATATTTGTCATTATCTTGATGATTCCTCCTTGATTGTCCATGTCTGTTCTCTGTGGTTTTATCTTATAAGATCATATCTTGATGTCAGACTCCATTCTCCATAGTCTGATTCACAAGGAATTATTAGAAAAGACTTCCTTTTAAGGCCTGTCTTCTTAGGAATGATTATACACACAAAAGGCAGCTCTTGGATAATTGAGAGTCTGGGGATAGAGGAAGTCAACCATTTTAATGGTGATCTATGTGCAGTCAACGATAGCTGCTTTTTTAGACATTTTCAGGGCTCCACTAAGTTGGGGCCTCAGATCAGAAGAAATACAAGAGCTATTTATTTCCATTGTTTGGGTGGTTTTTAATGGTCTAATAAATCGTAGATTGCTCTACAGACTTTCCCTCAGATCTGCCTACTGCTAACAGAAGAGGAGGATATTCTTTCATCCACTATCAGTTTTGTGCTAAGACAGCACACTTGTCAAAGCAGTGAGAGGTTTGCTGTTCCAGGTTTGTGATCAATACACGAAGATGTCAGAGATCCTCAGTGAGAGGAAGGTCATAGCCTTGGATTTGCTGAGCATGCAGGTTCATGATAGATCCCAGATTGCCTTAGCAGTGAGTCACTTATCTTAGCTGATAAAGAGCTCTGCTAATGGTTCGTTAGAGTAATTGATATAAATAGACTTAGTATATGAAAAAGGATGTGAAAACAAACAGAACTACTCATATGCTGCAGGAAAGCTCTGTTAATACATCTTGAAACTTCCACCCCTCTATACCCAAAGGTAGTCATCCTCTGCGTGACTATATATCTGAGTCCTATATGAGGTACTCAGAAAAAAAAAGAAAAAGAGTGCCTGTAGGAGCAAAGACTGGTTCACTAAAAAAAGAATAAGATCTCAAGTAACAGAATTAGTTTGATCAGGGAGACTTTGATGTCCTAAAATTGCACATGCTTCTATTCTCTAGAAGTACATTTGCATTAAACCAAAAAACAGTAGTATAAATATTGTGATATCACTGGGCATCTCCCAGCCCCTCCTCCCACCAGAGTCATAACTTCATTATTTGGCTCTAGTTTTTTTAATTCTTGCAATGACAGTTTCCCATTTTATTGTGTCTGTAATATCCGTTTAAATACTTTTCAACATCAGCTTGGACTGAGTGAGTGAGTTGTGGGTTTGAGCACAGCAGAAACATAAACTGCCCATATGCTGCCGGATCTCCCTGTCATGTGCCCAACAGCCCTGAAGGTAATGGCCTCGTTACCAGTCCATCCAGACCTCAACTGTAGCTCATAGGTTCCTCTTGAGGAAAGTTGCATTCAATGTACATCTAAATGATAAAAGTTCAATTTATATATGTTACTGAGGGGTTAGAAAGGAGAGATTTAGTAGCAATTTACATCATGTAAGTGATCATATCACCATTCTGGTCAATAAATACAAGCTCTAGTTCCAAATAAGGTCACATTCTGAGGTACTGGAGATTAGGACTTCAACATATGAATGGTTAGTTGGGGGGTACATTCAATATCTAACAATAATTACACAAGAAGTTTTCATTTTGTTTATCACTTATTTATTTCATAATGTTCACATTGAAATGCAAACACTTGAGGTCAAAAATACATGTCAAAGTAATCAATCAGCAAATTTTATCAAATGCCCCCTTTTTTGTACTAAAATTTATTAGCTATTGTGAAAGATACAAAAGAAATATAAAATAAGAGCCCTTCCCTAAAGTAACTTATCTTACCACCTAGTAGGTCTGACAGAACTAGCCAACAATTGAAACCTGTTTAACACAGAACACATTAAAACATGCAATTGCAGAACAAAATATCCTAGACCTTTCTCCTATAATTTAACAACACCTTATAAGATTTTTATTGTTATTTTTTTTCTACACGTACATTTTGAGTCAATGTTCCTTGGCCACGTTTCTGAAAATATTAAGACCCATAAGAAGGCCGGCCCTATTTATGGGCTCAAAGGCTGCATCAGACAGCTTCAGGTAAACCACAAAGAATACTTCATCGCTGAGGAAGCACTGCATGGAAAGAACATTGAGAACTGCCATGTCCCTTGGTGTGCTCATCATCAATGTCACAACAACGGCACCTGCATTAGGTGAGTGTTAGCCTCCTGATCTCCAACCTATTTTGCATAACTCCAAATTCTTCAAACAACAAAACCAGCAGCATTGTCATCTGGGTGATAGAAAGAAAGGTCTGGAACATCCAAGTTTGTGCATGCATTACCTAGTTGATGCACACATGTGGTAGATACTTGTTTGCTCATGGAAATGTAAATATTGTGGCCCCAATGGCAAGGAATTCCTGACCTCTGAACATAACTAGGTAAGTGAACCTGATTTTGACAATTTTAAATGGATCCAAGTAAAAGTTTACCAAACTGTTCTGCTTTTAAGAATTATGAATGAGAGATTATTATTCATTGATAATGCTTTTGATGTATTAATTTTATTGTTTGTTTTTACTTCATCTTAAAAATATCTACTTATATCTTGCCCTGGCTGGTGTAGCTTAGTGGATTAAGCGCAGGCCTGTGAACCAAGAGATCACAGTTCGATTCCCAGTCAGGGCACATGCCTGGGTTGCAGGCCAGTTCCCAGAAGGGAATGCACAGGAAGCAACCATACATTGATATTTCTCTCCCTCTCTCCTTCCCTTCCCCTCTGAAGATAAATAAATAAAATCTTTAAAAAAAAAATATCTACTTATATCTCTAAAATTACAGGTGGAGAAAAAGTATCTATATCTATTTATTCTTTTTATTTACAATCCTATGTACATTTTTTTCCCCTGAAAGAAAAGATTCATTGTGCTTATAAACTTAAGCTCTTAATTTAAATTATTTTCTGCTCCACTCAAATGTCTTAAGTGACTTGACCCTGAAGGAGTCTCATTTGGACAGTGTAGAACATATTCCCAGATTTCTTCAGTCCTCTGAGAAATCTTTTTTCAGGGCTACAGTAATGACAGAGTAGAATCAGAAACTTGTACAGATTGTAATAATTCAAGTCAAGGAAAATTGACCAAATCTCACAGGAAATATCTTAATTAATTCAATTCAGTGATTCTAAGGAGAAAGCTATCAAGTCATTAATGACTTCATAAAAGTAAACACCTATATGCATAGTGTGTGAAACAGAAAAATTCTATTTAAAAAAATAGGGTACAAAATGGAAGGCAGAGATGGGCACTGAAAGTAATCACTGGAATAGAAAATGGTAAGAGAGAGAGAGAACCTAATGGCAAAGACAAGAAACAGAGGAATTGACAAGCATGATAAAGTCAAGGGGATATATTTACCAGACAGTCACAGACTGACTATAATAAATTTGAAGAAAAATCATGGTTTAGTGAAAAAGAAAGAGATCAACTCTTAGGGCATCTAAAACCTTTGCTCCTGTTTAACTGTGTCTGAGTCTGTGACTTGATTTACATATTTGTGAAACATCAGCATTATAGACCTACTTTATATAGAGAAAGTATAACAGATATAGTTTTAAAGGACTTTAAAAGAGAGTACATTTTGAGGCTAAGAGTGAAGATAAAACCTCTTTGGCCACAGTCACTTTTCTGAAGGAAACAAAATCAGGGCTTTACTTAATAAGTATTCTGCTTTATAATGAGCCCATTAATAGCAATTATTTTAAAAATAATAATGCAGAAATTATCCAACAAGACAACCTTCAAAACCCTGTAGGAAAACTTGCATCTTTGCCTAGTAGGGAAAACAGGGAAAAAAACTTCTTCTGACTTTCTAATGCTTGAAATATTTTACATTTAACCTTAATAAATATTGTCAGTGAGGCTTTACCATTGATGGAATTACAGAAGTGACAAGAATTGTGTTTCCTCCCCTCCTATATATAGTCAACAGACTGTATCATAACCCCCATCATCCCCTGTCCTGGCATTCAAGCCTTGTATGATCCCCTCTAACTTCAGTGTAGATGGGACCAGTAGTTTACTTTTAGCCAACAAAATAATGAAGAGATTACAGTGATGGGGTGTCACTTACTTCCATGATTAGGTTACATCGGATTGTGAGCTGCAGCTTGGAAGGACACTCTGTCATGCTGATTTCAATAAACCATGTAGCAATTCTGGGAAGGTCCATGTGACAAAGCACTGAGGGTAGCCTTCAGCCAACAAGCAGTGAGGAGCTAAGGATGGCCACTTGCCAGCTACATACCCTACAAATAAAATGCTTCTTCATACCCTAGGAACAACATGATTTCTATCTTCACTGCCAGAACTTAACTCCCATACATTACCCCTTGCATTACTGTACATAGGACATGCTGGTACCTGGCAACTATGACTTCCATTCCAGCATGTCCCTGTGCATGCCAAAACCACAGTACATTGTAGTTGGCTAGTTCCAGTAAAACAACAACAAAACAGACATTCCAGAGGGATCATAGGGACAGGACTGAAAAATTTATCAAAAGCAGGGAGTCAAGGGTAGATGTAAAGAATGATTCTTGGGTTTCGAATCTGGTAACGAAAATGCTTGAATAATTGCAGGAAGGAGAGGGAAGAGTATGAGTTCAGTTTGGGCCTTTTGTCTTCAAAAAGTCAGATGACCATCCAAATAGGGATACCCACATATTAACAATGGTCGGGGCAAACACATAGATCTGAGGTCAACTATGCAGACCTTAAGGCTCAACCATATAATTACTGAAATGAACAAAAAGAAAAGAAAAGAAAAAAGAAAGCAGAGCAAGGAAATATTTTTAGAAAAATTGCATTGGTATTTTGTAGGAAGGGAGCAGAATGAGTAGTAGAGTGATTAAAAAGAAATAAAAAGAAGGAGGCCATCTGAGGTAGGTGCTCCGGACTGAATATTTGTGTCCCCCAAAAATTCATATGTTGAAACCTTAATCTCCAATGTGATGAATTTTGGTGGTGAGGTTTTTGGGAGGTAATATTAGGTCACGAGGGTGGAGCCATCATGAATGGGATCAAAGATCAATACAAGAACTCAGATAGCTAAGGGATCACAGAGAAGATCACCAGGATGAAAATGTTATCTGTCACTCCTTCCCAATCTGTGTAAAACACCAATACCCAACCATATGTAGAACACTCCACCACTCTATGCTGTAACCCAAAAGGGGAACCAGATATGTACTGACAGGGAACTCCCAGTGAGGCCATTAGTAGCCTCAACCAAAGGAGGTGTTCAAGAAGAACGCAGAGCAAAGAAGTAGATCACGAAGAACCACCACCATGACAAATACCTGGCCCCCAGCAGATACATACCCATACTTAAACTACAGTGAGTGGTATAAAGTGTTCTAACCAAGGGACCTAGAGATCCTTTGTGCTACTGAGCCCCATCCTGACTTTGACAAAGGAATCTGAACCGACTTAATGCATTTGATAACTCACTTGCCACATGTATTATTGGCCAAAGTCAAAGGTTGCTTTTCCTCTTTATGCTGCCACATCATAAAAGGGATCTCTCCAAAATCTTCCAAACTCTCTTCTAACCCTTCTCAATCTTTGCATCTTGTGATGCCATCTGACTTGATCTCACTCCTGAGCCAGGCCAGGCAGACTTCTAAACTCCCATCCTCTCTTTTCCTATTTTCCCCAAATGGGAGATTGGATGCAAGACAGTTTTCAAAAGAGTACAGCAATTTAAATGAGATATATTAATATTCAGTTTTTCTGGATTCAAAGGCAATGGCCAAAGTGACCTGTTGGAATTCTTTTTAGGTCTACAGTTTTATTTTTTTATTTTCAAAATAATAGGCCACCTTTGTTGAGAAGAAAAAAATCATTATTACAAAGATAAGAAGAAAGGTCTTTTCCCTCTCTGATTTCCTATCTCAAGATAAAGTGACACTGTTTTAATACTATAGTAGGCATGCATGATGTTTTTATTTAAAATGCAAAACTAATTTCTCATAACAGCTTAATCATTTTAGTCTACAGACTTTCATCTACAAGTTAGGGAATGCCTCCTAATGAGGTATACAAGGGGGCACCCCTCAAAAAACATAATTATCTTCTGAAGGACAGGCTCCTTGTAATATTGCTTCCCCTGCTAAGCGAGTGTTCTGGAAACCCATCTGTATCAGTGTACCAGCTGGTGTTGTTGTGAGAGGCTTCATTTGTCTTCAGTGAACTTTTTTTGAAGAATCTTTCAACATGTTTGCCCATTTCATTCAGGTGATTTATAAGCACATCTGTGCACACCACAGAGTGTTCAGCAGTTTTTGAACAAAAAACAACATGACCTCCACTCCTCTTCCTATTCACCCACTCTCACCCCAAGCAACTTTTTTTGTTTCCCTGGATGAAAAAAAGTCCTCAGAGGGAAATGTTTTGCCAATGAGGAAAAGGTGAAATAAAAAATAGCAGAAGCCTAAAAGGCATCGAAATCGATGAGTTCAAAAACTGTTCTGAGTAATGGAAAAAAATGTTTCCATAGGTGTATTGTAGCAAATGGAGAGTACTTTGAAGGTGACTGAATTTTAAATGTGTAAGAATAAATACCCACCTTTTAATAAATAAAATAAATTCTGGTTTTTGGGGGCACCCCCCCTTGTATAAGAACCTTAAGGGAAGCAAAATTTTTCAATCCACACATACACTTGAATATTCTAATTCATATCCCCTGTGAATGCATTCCCACTCTCCCCAACATGTAAAGAATAATAGTGGTTTAACAGATAACCCTTAAAAAGTCATGCTCTAAACAAGAGTAAGATGTTAAGTTAACAGAGGTTCAGTACACAAAGCTACACTTTATGATTCACAAAGTAAAATACAGTTACATAGCTATTTATAAACAAAATCATTACTAATTTTAGTAGCTTGGTTGGTACAATTCACTGTTATTAAGTGCTGTCCCTACATTGTCAAGGAAGGTAATCTGCTTACATGAAGTCAAATTTCATGGAAAACTATTGAGGGAAAATATTACTGTAGCACCTTTACTGAGCAAATGTCATTCTGCTTTGAGTACCATTGTGCATTTCTGGGCAGTGTCCAATCTTTTTCATTTCGTTATAAATCTGTGCTAGAATTTTCAAACCCCTGTGGTTGCTTATTTCAGAGAAATTCAAATTGCATGTAGTGAAATTCAGTTTAGAAAGTGATACAGAAGGGTTATTCTGAGTATCTAAATCTCTGTGGACTTTGAACAAGCTGTTTCCAAAAGGGCATAGGAAGGTTAGCAAATTAAACAGATAATATTTAAATCACTTTCTACTTTCTGTGCCAGATGTTTTAAAATATGTTAAACAATAATTAAAAAGGGGCATCTGGTTTGGGAATATACCCTATATAACCACTGCCCTGAAAATAATGCCACTGACATTGTAGTCATTGATTATTGAGACATGAATTTCAGACTTAGTTTGAGTTTTACCAGGAGCTAAGTGTATTTTGTCATGCACTAAAAGTCAGTAATACCACATGTGAGTGAGTGTGCTTTCTGTGCCTGTAATTGTTCTCATAGCTTTGATTCATCACCCACCATTGCGATCCTCCATGTACCTGGACATGGGTTAGCAAACTTTTTTGTAAAGGGTCAGATAACAAACATTTTAGACTTGGTATCTCAACAATTCAACTCTGCTCTCAGAACATCAAAGTAGACCTTAAAGATATGTGACTGTGTTCCAAGTTTATTTACAAAAACAGGTGACTGTCAGGGATTGGCTTAAGGAGCATAGTTTGCAGACTACTGCACTGGGCCAATGGAAGGATAAAATAGTTTTATTTGGTCAATTAACCATGAAAATCTGATTCCATTTAAATTTTCCCTATTAAGCAATGTAGCTAACTGGCTAGATGACTAGATAGATAGACAGACACACAGACAGATAGATACAGACATTATAAAGTATTGGCTCACAAAATTATGGAGAATAAGAAGTCCCACCACCTGCCACCTACAAGCTGGAGACCCAGAAAAGACTGGTGGAGATTTCAGTCTCAATCTGAAGGCTTGAGAACCAGGAGCATTAATAGCAAGAGAAGACTGACATCACAGCTCAACAGTCAGGCAGAGAGCAAATTCAACCTCGCTCTACTGTTTCTTCTATTCAGACCCTCAAGGGATTGGAAGATGCCCACCCACATCAGGATGGGCCATCTGCTTTACTCAGTCTACCAATTCAAATACTAATTTCTTCTGGAAACACGCACAGATACACCCAGAAATAATGTTTAAACAGCTATCTGGGCATCCCATAGCCTAGTCAAGTTGACACATAAAATTAACTATAACTAGCAATTTCAAAAAAAAGTATATATTTCTTAACATCAGGGAACTTTCATTATTCTCAGTGTCTGAATAGAAGTAAAAGTTACTTTCTTTCATTCTTTTCTTTCAATCCATTTTCCCTATTATCTAATTCTATAGAAATATTTTTGACATTAATAAAAAGTTATTTTTCATGATTTCTGAAATTAGTTTTCAAATCATTTAGCAATTTAAAATGAGGTAGGAAACATAAATTGAATTTGAAACTGCAATGGCAACAATTATTACAGAGTACAAAGAATTAGGGCATTGTGTCTTACCTTTTCCATCTGTTCTGCCATGAGTGGCAATCCCCTACATAATGTTCACTTGTCTTTGTTGTCGTTTCACAGTGGCATGTACTTAGTCATTACCTGCTGAGATATTTTAGTTCTTTTTCTGTATCTAGGTCAGATTACCCATAATCTAGCTCAGCAGGCTACTGTAGTCTTCTAAATACCCAGGGAAAAAGGAACCTATTCCAGATCAATTTCTCACCACCATATTTAGACTAATAACATCTTCAAATGTTTAACCTTTATCATAGTTGCTACACTCTGTTTCCAGTCAACATCCTCAAAATTTTACTGGGATTTAAGTGTCTCCTGTATTAGAGGGCTCCTTTGTATTTAGTTAGATTATTCTCAGCTGTGAAAGTTTGCCATCGAGCATCCAAACATCTCAACTGTAGGCAGCCCCTCCAGTAGAAATAAGGAAGGGAAAATACCCAACTAGGTTTCAAGTAAAAACTTAGAAGCATATGTGTTTTTTTGCCTTTCTCTCACATTAATTAATTGGGCATTTAAGGCATTTATCAATGGATTTCATTCATTAAAAGCTTAAACTTTATGTGGTGCAGATATAAAAGGTTTTCTTTTTCTTCTGTCATTGATACCAAACATGTTTTGTTGGATCACTCTTTACTTTCCGTAATGGAATATCATGCAGGTTCCACAGGCTTCTCTTTGTGTTCACAGCGTAAAAGCATCTGGTTCAACCTACTCCAGTTAAAGCTTCTATCTCATATCCAGTTTAGCGGTCAGCAATCCTTTACCGGGTTGGGTAGATGTCCAGTTCAAGAACTTGAGAAGTGAAGTGATGTGTTCTTCCTGATGCCTCTCTACCCCTCTTCTGCTTCTAGTTTCTCCAGACTTAGAGCTCTCTTGGGGCAGGAGGGATTTGACTGAAAAAGATTCAAAGGCTTTCTTATTAACAGGTGTCATTTTGGTTCTGTATGCTCTCTCTGCAACACAAGCTCAGTGCTGGATCTCTTGGCTCATGAATGTGTGAGTCTTCACCACCCTCCACACAAAGGGTTATTATTACAGGACCCAGCTGTCTGAGGGGGGAAATGTTCTCTGGTTTCCTTCTCCCAGCCCTTTACTTCACAACTCCTTATCTGCTAGTGTCCCCTCACCCAGAAGCAGAGCTGGTTTACTCTGAAGCTAATGAAGCTTAAGAGGCCCCGACCTTTGTTTTTTGAAAACTGGAACTTGCTAGGAATTGCAGTGGGTTATTAAAATTCTCTTTCAAAAGGGAAACCAGGTTGCAGTCAGTAAGCATTTTCTTGTAAGCATTCCCCGTGAAGAGCCTACAGAGATTTCAGAGAAACACACCAAATATCCAAGTTTCCTTGTAATTTGTTTATTTCTTTTTGTTCTAATATTCATTTGTATACATATTTTGTATATGTACTTTCAAATCCTTTTTGTTATAAAGGGACCAAGAATTATGTAAGTTTTAGGCCACCAAAATCTATACTTACCTCTGGACAAAAGACTATCTTTTTAGGGTCCTGGCAAGATAACTCAAGCTAAGTGTCTTAGGTTAATTTTCAACAAATTATAAACCTGACTTTTATACAGGTGTATAATGAACACATACCAAAGATTTATCTCATTAATAAAGGAATCAGCATGATGGTAAAGCTGGTTCAATGAGAATTCAAGAGACTGGGCATATATAGTCCCTGAATGAATGTTGAAATAAGATTGCTAGGTTAGAGACAAAATTGGTTAGTATCCTACAAAGAATAAATGTAATGGTGGTGGGGGGTTCTTTTCTACCAATATGTACTCATCTTCATAAGACAAAAATCTGCAATTTATCCATAACTTCACAGAGACTGGGCCTATTCAATGGTAAATAGTGAGTCAAATAGAAATCCATTCTTCTAGAAAATTTCATAATGCTTAAGCAGGCCCACTGGACAATACTCTAGTAGGATATTAAAAGAACATGAAGCAATCCTTCTGTTTTATTTCTTAGTTTTGAACTTTTTCTGAACACCAGCCACCTTCTGCATCACCAAGAGATGGGAGTCCAGCTGCTTCAGTGCTACCCTCTGCTTCCTTTAATGTGTAACAGACGGGAGGTAATCATAATTGAAAGAGTACCTTGAAACCTAGACCCATTTAAGTCTTCCGCAATACGGAAAGCAAACATGCCAATGCTATTATTAGGGAACTAGGAAAAGCATAGGCATGTTTTAGCTCCTCATTACTTAGCCAAAATGTAATGTAATACATTACAACAAAACATTTGAGTAACTTCTGGATTTTTCTACAATATTCATGTTTGGAAATTACTTTAATCCAAGTCCGTTTGATTGAAATGGGATTTGTGCCCTGGCTGGTGTAGCTTAGTGGATTAAGCGC
>CM052541.1:117517140-117613420 GCA_028533065.1 Trachops cirrhosus | reverse complement strand
CACGGTTCGATTCCCAGTCAGGGCACATGCCTGGGTTGCAGGCCAGTTCCCAGTAGGGAATGCACAGGAAGCAACCATACATTGATATTTCTCTCCCTCTCTCCTTCCCTTCCCCTCTGAAAATAAATAAATAAAATCTTAAAAAAAAAAAAAAAAAGAAATGGGATTTGTGTGTCTTTAAGACCATCCACCCATCTTTTCTTTCACACTGTGAGCATTTGCAGAGTACCCCTTTTGTGTTAAGCAGAATGATAAGTGTGGGATTTTCAAAGATGAACAAGGCACACAATACTTTTCTTCTAACTCCTTTGCTTATGATAATCTCAGGTTAGTAAAGCATTAAGGAATGCCAAATAAAATGTGTTTTTTCATTTATAAATAAAAAGTACAGTCTTATGTTAAAACAGTTTAGGAGTTGCAGACTTTTTTTTACCTTTCTTTTTTCCTTTTTTCCTTTTGACAGTGAATACATTTTAATTCTGAAAAAAAAGCTGATATCCAAATGTAAATAGAAAACATTTAAAAGTATGTACTATTTTTTATTCTCAGTGTATGATAAGCAAATATATAATCATATTATATACACATGTATATAAAATAATGGTACATTTCTGTACTAAAAGACTGTCTATAATTTTTAAAATAATTATACATTCAAATGGTAGATTTAGAAACACACAAACTGTGAGAGTGAACACTAAAACTATAAATACAATACAACATACCCAGTTTTTCAACAGGCAATCCTTCATAGACTTTGAAATGTCACTGAATTGATAGGCCTTATTTATTTTTTATTTTTTAACTTTTTAAAAATGTATTTAAATTATTTTTATTTTATAATTACATTTTATATTGACATACATTGTTATATTAGTTTCAGGTGTACACTCCAGTGATTAGATATTACATAACTTCCTAAACGATCATCCTGATAAATCTCATACCCATCTGACACCACAGATAGTTCTTAGAATATTATTGACTATATTCCCTATGCTGCACTTTACATCCCCATGATTATTCTCTAACAACCAATTTGTACTTTTTAATTCCACATCTTTTTCACCCATTCCTTCAACCCTCCTCCCATCTGGCAGCCATCAAAATGTTCTCTGTATTTATGAGCCTGTTTCTGTTCAGCTCATTCATTTATTTTGGGTTTTTTTTTTAGATTAAATTGTTAATAGATATGTATTTATTGCCATTTTATTGTTCATATTTTTTATTCTTTTTCTTCTTCATAAAGAAGACCCTTTAACATTTCACATAATACCCTTTTGATGATGATGAACTCCTTTAGCGATTTCTTTTCTGGGAAGATCTTTAGCTATTCCTCTATTCTTTCCCAGGTAATCTTGATTGTATGGCCTTACATTTCATCACTTAGAATATTTCTTACCAATCCCTTCTGGCCTACAAAGTTTCCATTGAAAAATCAACTAATGGTCTTATGGGAACTCCCTTGTAGGCAACTAACTGCTTTTCTCGTGCTGCTTTTCAGATTCTCTCTTTGTCTTTAAACTTTTGCACTTTAATTATGGTGTGTCTTAGTGTGAGCCTCTTTGAGTTCATCTTGTTTGGAACTCTGTGCTTCCTGGACTTGTGTTCTATTTCCTTCACCAGGTTAGGGAAGTCTTCTGTCATTATTTTTTCAAGTAAGTTTTCAATTTTTTGCTCTCTCTCTTCTGTTTCCAGAACCCCTCCCCGCCGCCATGCTATGAATATTGGTACAATCTAAAGTTGTCCCCAAGCTCCTTACACTATCCTCATTTTTTAGATTCTTTTTTCTTTTTGCTGTTCCGACTGGCTGGTTTTTGCTTCCTTATATTCCAAATCACTGTTTTGATTCTTGGCTTCATCTACTCTGCTGTTGATTTTCTGTAAACTATTCTTTATGTCAGTTAGTGCATCCTTCATTTATGACTTTTTTTGGTTTCTATGTCCTTTTTTATGCTGTTGGAGTTATTACTAAATTCATTGAGCATCCTTATAACCAGTGTTTTGAACTCTGCATCTACTAGATTCCTTGTCTCCATTTTCTTTCATTCTCTTTGTGAAGTTTTGTTCTTTCAATTGAGTCATGTTTCTTTGACTCCTCCTTTTGACAGCCTCCCTGTGTTTGTTTCCATGTATTAGATAGAGAGCTACTATGTTTCTTAGGCTTGATAGAGTGGCCTTATGTAGTGTCCTATAGGGTTCCTCCATCATCTAAGCTAGACACTCCAGCTGTATCCCCTTTCCCATGTGAACTGTGTATACCCTCCTCTTGTTTTGAGCCTTGATTGCTGTTGACATGTCAATGGGATAGATTTACCTCCAGGCTGACCATCTATAAGAACTGGCTGTGACCACCAACCACTGTGGATGATCAGTTGTGAAGGGGCCCACCCCACAGAGCAGGACTTACTTCAGCAGGGCTCTGGTACCTAATGAGTCTGCCCCTCAAGTGTGCAGCTTGTGGAGGTATTTGAGTGGTCCTTTTATGTGATCTGAAGCTGTCCACCAGGTGCATTGGCTCTGGGGCCATGCAAGAAATGCAGGCCAAGGTCAGGCCAAGGGCTACCCAGTATGAGCTACAAAGTGATCTGCAGATGCCTGCTTCTTGTGCTGGGCTTGGAGATGCCCAAACAAGTCCAAGCTGTGAACTAGGGCCAGTTGCTGCTAGTGCTGGGCCTGGGGCCACTTAGCAAGAGGTATGGGGATGCTGCTTCTTTGAGAGATCTTAGGATGGTCTGGTGCATAAGCCAAGACCTGAAATTCATATGGAAGAGGCACTGGAAACATCTTGGGTTGGCCTGAAATTTGGATGGGGCAGGGTGTCAGGGAATCACCAGGGTGGGATTCACAGTGTTAGCCAAGTTCATGAACATTCAGATACGGCACCCACCATGTTGCCAGATAAATCAATCCCTTCCTGTATGTCCCTGGTGCTTTTCAAGCTTCTGCCCAACACTGGAGCTCAGAGGGAGTGAGTCTAAGTAAGTCCATGCATGGTCCTTCTAAAAGAAACTCCCTTGGACTCCTGAAGCCTTTTCACTCAGCCTCAATCCCCACTGGTTTTTACAGCCAGAAGTTATGGGGACTTCTCTTCCTGGCACTGGAACTCTGGGCTGAGGGGCCTGGTGTGGGGCTGAGACCACTCACTCCTCAGGGGGGATCTCCACAACAAAGATGGCCGCCCCAATTTTTATCTGCCACATGTGAGTGAGGGA
This sequence comes from Trachops cirrhosus, assembly GCA_028533065.1. NCBI lineage: Eukaryota > Metazoa > Chordata > Mammalia > Chiroptera > Phyllostomidae > Trachops > Trachops cirrhosus. The sequence continues at coordinate 117,610,205 of CM052541.1, read as the reverse complement.
CCAGCCCATTCCACATCATCGCCCCACACTCCTAGTCTCATGTGGCTTCTTTAAATCTCTAGTTGTAGGTCACTCAGCTAGATTTCAGGTAATTCTGAATGATGGCTGTTCTGTAGTTTAGTTGTAATTTTCATGTGGTTGTGCAAGGATGTGAGTACCACATTTACCTATGCCAGCATCTTGAGCTCCTATTGTTTATCTTTTGGATCTCATTTCTTTCCCCTATTCTGCAAGTGCCAGGTATTGTGCAAATAGATTAATGTGAAGTCATTTATTCTTGCTTGGAGAGTGACTGAAGCTGCAGGGTTTTTAGTTGCTTATAAAAGGGTATCACATATTTGGAATGCATAACTCTTACTGATGTAAGTGTCACCAGGTTTTTTGGTAAAGTACAAATGCAGTTTAAATTGATTTTCTAACCACTTTTTTTCCTGTCATCCTTGAGTGCAGCAACAAGGGTTGGGCATTTGTTTTTATAGGGCAGAAGGCATTTAGTTCTCTGCACATCAGTTTCATTAAAGTCTTGATTGCAAATACAATTATATTTAAATGAGAACAATTAGAGTAAACATGGAAGAAATTGTGTCATTTACTCCAAATTTGAAAAATCTCAAAGAGTTAAATATCTGAAGGTCTGACTAATGGAAAAGACCACTATCAAATTTCACACATATTTTTTACATCATATTTATGCAGCAAGGTCAAACAAGTGAGGGGGAGGGAATCTCATCTTCAATTTTCTCTACCCTCAGGTAATAATACATGGAGAACTCATTTACCCTGATTGATCTGCCTGGGCATAAGAGACCTCTCTGGCTTAAATCCCATCTGAAAACTTTCTTTCCTCTCTTTTTCTTATAGAATGTTAAGGGCTTTTTTTCCCTCTCTACTTCAAAGAACAAGCAAGCAAAATATAAGCTGTTAATATGTTTTTCTTGACTGCTTTTCTTCTCTTCAGAAACTATTTATTAATGGGTTTATTTTAGTAGGGAATTATGTGCTAAACCTATTTGTTTTGTAACCAGAAGCATTTTTCCTTGTTTTAAATCTACATGGCTTAACACTTACAGATTGAACTTGTACAACAACAACAAAAATGATTTGGTAAATTGTGTTAATCATGATGATTTTTATACATAATTAGACATGCCACTGTTAAAAGTGTGTGAAAAGCTTGACAAACAAAATAAAAACAGAGCAAAGTTAAAGCTGGAATAAAATATGAAATATCCAGAATCCCTTTGCTTAGGTTTGTAAAATGCTTAAAACAAGAAGTTTAAATAATTAATTTAGGAAGGAAACAAATCAGTCTTTTTGGTTCAGCAGTAGACAAAGTCCCCAATACATTCTGTTCCTGGCCCACTTGCTGGAATATTATGTAACTTAGGACCATTGCTTAACCTTTCATTTTAGGAAAACTAAATAAAAATTGTTCCCACCCACCGACCTAAACCTCAAGTGATTTGGAGCCAAAAGTTCAAACATGCTAAAGAATTAAGAGTATAAAAGCTAGATGGAAAAACACTGGGAAATAACATTGGTTATTGTTGATTCACATTAAAATGTAACAGTGGCTTCAAGCAAGCACTGTCCAGATATTCACACTGCTGATTGTCAGTGACCTAACAGTGACCAAGTGCTATCTTCAGTTTGGAAAATGATGTAGTGGCATTGTCCTGATGTGATTTTATCTTTGAGTGATGATAATACTTCAAATATTATAGGAACATAGATTTAGATCTTTCATAAATGGGAAAATGAGTGAGTTAAGAGATTTGTTCAAGTCAACACTGAAAATAAATACAGGATAAATCACATCCTTCTAGATCAATGTATTCATTTAGCATAAAGTTTTCCAGATCTATCCATATTGTTGCAAAGAGTAAAATTTTCTTCTTTTTTATAGCCAAGTAGTATTCCATTGTGTAAGTGTCCCATAGTTGTTTTATCCACTCATCTACTGATGAACACTTGGGCAGCTTCTGTACCTTGCTGATTGTAAATAATGCTGCAATGAACAAAGGAATGCTTATGTTCTTTCAAATTAGTGTTTTGGGATCCATCTGATATATTCCCAGAAGTGGGATTACTGGGTCAAAAGGCAGATCCACTTTTAACTTGTGAGGTGTCTCCATATTACTTTCCACAGTGACTGCACTGGTCTGCATTCCCACCACATACTCAGATTTATTGATGATAGCCATTCTGACAGGAGAGAAATGACATCTCATTTTGGTTTTAATTTGCATTTCTCTGATGATTAGTGATGTTGAACATCTTTTCATATGTCTATTGGCTATCTGTATGTCCTCTTTGGAGACATGTCTATTCAGGTCCTTTGCCCATTTTTTAATTTATTTATTTTTGGAGAAAGGGGAAGTGAGGGAGAAAGAGTAGGAGAGAAACATCAATGTGAGAGAAAAACACAGATCAGTTGGCTCTCATATGTGCCCTGATGACCAAGACCAAACCTACAACTCATGCATGTACCCTGATCACAATTGGACTGGTGACTTTTCACTTTGCAGGACAAGACCCAACCCACTGTGCAACACTCATATTTTTTTCTACTTTTATAAGACTTTCAAAGTAGAAGACTGTCCACCAACAATTGAGAATATACTTTGAATTTAGTATGCTCCAATACTAAGGATCCTATCTTTACACCTGAGTTAACTCGCACAGGCTCTCAGACATCCAGTTTTCTCTTTTCAGTACTAGATTAATAGGACTTATAGCAAATACAGTTTATGTGTAAATTCACTATGGCTGGCAGAAAATCAGGCCTAAATATTGGAGTGTAGTGTTTAGGTAAGAAATTATCTGAAGGTAGAAACTCTGTGGTAAGGTTATACCTTAATAATCACCTGACTAATTTCCATCCCCTTTGATCTCTCAAAATGTTCTAGGACTGTTTTATTTCTTTCCCCAATCTACCTATCCACACAGAAACAGAAATTACAGCCTCAAAGCTGTTCTAGTCCTAATAGGAGCCATAAATATTTATATCCATGATTGCAGAATGACACTTTCTGCTCCCAAGGAGAGAGAACTGGGGTAGGGAATAGATGGTGGAGAGAAAAGAAGTTATAGAACAGGAATTCTCTGAAGTGGAAAGGAAATCCTTTGTCTCAGGACCAGAGCAGAGTGAAGGGGACTTGGTGCCTGGCTGACCTTGAATGCAGGCCACCCATTGTCACATTTGGTAGTCCTAGATGCCTTAAATTTCCTTTGGACAGATGTGCACCATCCCCAGAGATGTAGGCATGAATGGACACTTGATCTCCAAGTGAGGTGGGACTGCTCAGTGGTAGACTCTAAGGCTCAAGTCTTATATCTGCTCCTCTAGGTGTTGTGGGCACATATCCTCCCTGAATTTTTTTCTCATTTGACTGAACATCGCCCAGACCTTTCTAATTCTAGATATCTAAACATCTAAATTCCCTTCCAATGCTATTACTGAGAGGATAAAAGTATATCACCTAATTTAAGTATTAAGAGAAATCAAAATGCATGCTGATTTGAATATGTTTAGAAATATTTTCCAGAGTATAGGGTTTATGACCTATTTATTGTATTATTTTTATGCCTTGCAAAAGGCTAGTATATAGTAGATGCTCTTTATAGATGTGAACTGACATGAAGATAAATGTTTCCTTGTCAAAAAAATAACTTCATAATATGAAATCTATACAATGAAAACATCAATGAAAACCCTAAAAAATAAATTTAAGGTATTTCTAACCTACCTTTTATGAGTTTGGGTTTAAATAAGAGTATGGGGATTGCTTTTCTTTATTTTATTTTTATTGTGTAAGCTGTGGGCAGAAAAATATTCTAGTGGATTTCTGCCTTAAATAATAGAGTGAATATTTAATAATAATATGTATAATTCTGTATAGTCTATGTGCTTATTATGGGATCCTTAAATAATCTCATGTAGTGTTTTAGGTATTTATTTTGTTCTCTGAGTGTATATCATTATGATAAAAGTAAAACAAAGATTTGAAGCTAAACAAAAATGTGAGGATCAATGATAAATGGAAAAATCCATCCTTCACTCCTTTATTGGCTCAGTCTATTGACAGTGGTCACTTCATGTACATGGGGATTGGACACCCACCAGTGTAAGTGTGATTTTGAGAACCCAGCTCCTCACCCCCACAGGGCCCGCTACATGATTCATGGGGCCCAGTTCAAGATAACAATGTAGAGTCCCTACTTCATAAAGCAGGGAAAAAACTCTTTACTTTTTTTGGTAGTCTCTCTTTCTCAATATTATTGTGTTTTTTATTTGCTATCTAATGCCACACTTCCTCGAGCATAAGGATACTCACAGGGTAAGTACAGACCTGCGCAGGCACCTGTGTTTAGCACAAGGAGTGCATTTTGCACCCAGCCCTGACTTTTTTGGTGCCCACACCTGGGCCCCTGCGTGGGGTGAAGATGGCAGTGGTCACTCAGGAGGGCAGGGAAGCAGGTGACTGAGAACTTTTTCTGGAGACATGGGAAGGTAGCGAAACTGCAGGACTTCAGGGCACTGGCACAGCTCCATTGTCTCACCTTATTTTACTTACTTTACTTCACCAAAATCAGAGATAATATAGTAATAATTTCAAGGCAGCAGCATCAGAGCACCAAACTTCTAGTGCAGGCCCTTTTGAGCATAATTCCCTGTGCAACTACAATGGCCTTACACCCACGAGGCTGGCCATGCATGGGCCCCGACCGACAGTGTATGGGCTGATGGAGCACATCTCGCTGTTGGAGAAGTGATGCCTCTGTCCTCAGTCCTGAGGCAAGAGGGTCGACATTGCCTTTCTCCTTCTCCATGGTGAACATTTCTTCACTTGTTCTTTATTTTGATCTACTTTCTTTATATAAAAATAATGAGGGAAAGCAAAGTGGACAAGCAATTCCGATAAAGTATAATTTATACCAGTAAAATTATAATTCTCATGCAAATGTAATATGAATTCATGTCAAGGTTTTATTCAACTCAGTAATTAATGAGGAAATTGGATAACATCAAAACTAATTTAAAGAATATTTGAGAAGCACTATTAAGATGGCTTGATTAAATATAAAACTGGTAATGTCCAACAGGACAATAAACTATAACATTGAGGGTACTTTTCCAATGGAAAGAAATTATCCTGATCTCTATCTAATAAAAATCTACAAGTTAACCTCGGGCCTACTACATTGTAAAATGGACCAGACAACAGAAAGTCAGGTCCAGCATTGGAGAACTGCACTCCAAGAACATCCCAGTGACCTAACCTGCCTGTTCCAGATTGAGGATGATTTATCTGTCAATCTGATTGGCCTCATCTGAGTATTCTCTGGATTTTTACTTCATCTTTCCATGGTATTGTGCACAGAAATAGATGTTTAATATACACAAGGTAGAGTAAAATAAGAAAAAATAATACTCAGGAAACCTCAATATAATGTATACATTATGGTATCCAGATCTATACATATTGATGTTCTGCTAAAATATATATATCACTATGGACCATAACCATATGCAGAAATAAGTAGAAGTGAAATATGTTGACTTTGTTCTGTATACCTTCACAAAAGCTCAGTTTTGATATATTGCACATTTATTAAATATTACATATTACTTACATACAACCAAAACATAGCTAGCAAAATAAAGACCCAGTTTTACATATTTCTACCAAGTTCTCTTCCTATTCAATTTGTATTACCAGCTAAAACATCTAAAAATGCCAAGTCAGGAGAAAATCCAGCAAAATTTCCCAAGTGCCTAACATGGCTGACTAGAGACCTAATAGTGGTGAACATCATCCTTTCTGAGCTCATCTTGGGAAGCTTTCTAAGGAAAGAAAGACTGAAGCTTATCAAGGGTCATCTGGCAGGAGAGGTTTTTATTAGTGTTTTGAGAATCCTCTGAGATATTCTACCTTCACCTTTCTAGCCTTATAGAATAGGTGACTGCAGATATCATAGCTAATATTCAAACTGAAATCAGACCACATAGACATGAAAAATCAATTTGACATCAAAGGTTAACCATCTTCCCATACTCACTTTCCTGGCTCCAATCTCAATTCCATAAGTGTTTTTATGTTTTACTTCACTTTCTAGAATAAGAAAAAAATGTTTCTATACATACCTCTGCATTTTCCCCTCTTAGATGCATCTGCAAATCCAGCTGTGATTCTTTGTTGTTTCTCAGATATAAATTAAAAAGCCATAAGCAAGACTATAAAAAGAGAGAATTTTATTTGCCCTGGAAAATATTCTAGTGTGAGCTACCACATCTTTATTTTAAACTAAGACTTTCTTCTAATCTTTGCATCCATAATATTTTTCTGATAACCTTGTGAGTCTTTTTCAGAAACTGTCCATGAAAAAGCAGAGAAATGTTGACCTGAAATAGCCCCAAATAGCAAATACAAATATAAGAGCTAAGTATAGAAGGCATACACATCTCCATGTTAGAAAGGTCCCCTTTTATTATAATTAATGAAAGCAGGATTTAAAAAAAAAATCCACACTGTGACAGTAATTCCAATGGCACTTGTGACAGTACAGTTTTATGTACCTAAAATGAGGCTGCAAAGTCAACTTTATCAAATATTGCTGAGTAATTTTTTAACTCACTCTGCAGCTTAAAAGCTATGTGATTTAGGGCAAGTCACCACATTACCTCCTCGGTTTCTTGCCCTTGAGATGAAAAAGATACCACTGCTGACTGGGCCAACTCCCCAGAGCTGTAAGAGGGGGTGAAATAAAGCTACACGTGGAAATGCTTTAAACTGCAAAGCACCATCCACATGCAAGAACATTTTATTCTATAGGTGCAGGATGTTGAAAGGAGAGAATGTGAAGGCTCTTTTTGATCTGAATAAGCAGCTTCTGGACTGCCCATGGGGATTAATTACAGATTTCCCACACTTCCAAAATATTCACAGATTTATTTAAGTAGTGAGATGAAGAACCCACTGAAATATGGTGAGTTGATCAAAAGTTCAAAAGATTCTCCCGCCTTGCTTAACACCCATTTGTGTCAGACTCACATCCATGCTTTTGATGCAGATATTTACAGTGAGGTAAATTCCTGTGATCACTGGGTTGCATTAGCTAAGCATTAAGTCACTGGTTCTCTCTTGCCCCTCCAGGGAAATCCTAGTATGAGGCTATACCAGATTTTCTCAAACATATTCTATTGTCCTTCAGCACCACATGGGCTACCTAGTACTCCTTCTAGATAACCACCTGGGAGAGGGGAGGTAATAACAAAAATATATAACATCATTAACACTTAAACTGTCCCAATTACTTGATATGCAGTACCTCGATTATCCCTCACAGGAATTCTGTACAGTTCATGCTATAGTTATCTCCATTGTATAAATGACAAAATGAAGACACAGAGAGGTTAAACAATGAACCCTGGGTCACACCACTGGTGGAGGTGTTTTTAAATATCTACTCTTCACTAACACCCTCTACTGCATCCCTATGGGATATCCTACTGAAATGACTCACAGCTGTTGCTGTTGTTTAAGGTACTTTTTAAGTGCTTTTCCATGTTTTGTGAATGGTGCTTTACCTTATTTGTTCATACATATGTTTAAAGTAGGCATTAAAACCCCTACTTTACAAAATAAGGGAACTGAAGTTCAAAGGGTTAATAAACAGCTTGTTCAGTTCATAGAATAAGTGACCTAAGTGACTTAGCTAGGATTTTAACCCAAATCTGTTTGAATCCTATGTCATACGTTCTTTCAATAATGTTGTGCTAAATCCCTATGATTCTTTTCACATGGTATCTTCTGTTACAGGCTCCGTCTTTTGGGTCTAACTTACTCCTTCTTGTAAGGGGAAGATTCCAGCTCTACGCCCAGATCTTGCAAATACCAAGGCAGGTCCAAACCAAAAGCTAAACCAGGAAGCTATTCATGTTTTACTGAGGTCAGGTCAGTCAGTCCAACTGACAGAGCCACCAGTCTCATCTCCAAAAGAAAATGATTGACACAATAGAGTAGAATGGACAGAGACCCTCACTTATAAACAAGCTGCTACACATGGCCCTGCAGATCCACTACATTACCAGTTGACCGTTAACAAAAGAAGGAGGACTGCTTAGTACCTGAGTACTTGTTAAAGGGGTAAGCCTTCCATGCTTATCAAAAATAAAATGCACTTTGATTTTTTGAAAGGCACACAAATGCCACTACCTATTAGACTGGGAGAGCTGGGGCAGAAAATCCTACCTTTTAACACATGAGTGTTTTAAACCTTGAGTGGTCTAGTGAGCCTCTGTCCCTTTCTTCTGCCAGCCGCTACAACAAAGATTGGGAAATGTCAGAATCCCTGCCTTTCTGAATCTTGTGGAGGAACAAAGCTTATCGATAGTAAGCTGTTTTGTACAAAGTATGAATTCTACCCTATACAGAGGAAAAACATGAATAGAAAGGCTCTTGTAAGCCAAAACATTCTGCTGACGCGGGCAAGAAGATGTTAAGTATATATATTCCACACATTTTTTAAAAATCCAACTTAATCTCTGTAGTCTCAGTTAAATTTTTTAGAGGTATCTAAAATCAGATAACAGAAGTACAAGCAGTTTTACTCCAATAGGAAAGCTCCATGGAGCTAAGCTAAGCAAAACTGTAAAGTATTCATCAAGGTGGAAAGATTGCTTTCATTTTAGAAACCTGGCAGTCTCTGTTGGCATAGTATGACAGCCACCGTCTCACCTTATCAGCTGTTTTTTTTTTCCTATGGCTTGGTCTACTGTCACCTAAAATTGTCACTTTACTTGGCTAACTGCTAAATCACAAGCAGTAGAGGAGCTGCTTGTTGTTTTAATTGTACTAACAAGAGGAGAACTATGAGGGGGAAAATTCATGTTTCACTCTATTTGCTAGACCATTTGCGGATCCGGTGCTCTGATTTATAGGGTGACTTACACTGCTTCAGCACTCAGAGCTAAATTATAAAGTCGGTTTTCAGCTTCAGCAAATCCTCGCTGGGTCCTGCTGTGTTTCTCTTCATGGCAAGGACTGGTGGATGACATCTGTAAGGATGCATGTTTTGCATATGAACTACCACAGAGCAGTAGACAAAGCCAAAAAAAAAAAAAAACCACCAGCAATCCAACAATTCTTTTCTTTTTCGTGTGTGTATGTTGTGTGTGTAGGGGGGCATTGTTTGTTCCTTTTAAACTCTGAGCATAGAAATCATGCTCAGTAAGTGATTTAAAAAGAAATCATTTTATTGTGGAATTACAAGAATAATTATTTGATATTCTGTATGCATATACTTCAAAGCAAAATCCCACTGCTTAACATAAATACAACAGCAGGCTTTAAGATCTGAGCTAATCTTGCTTAGACACATCACCTTAAGAAACAGTGGGCTTCTTGAGCTGCTGGTTTAAATACAAAACCCTTTCCTCTCTTGTTCTAAGTTTGTTTAGCTTGGTATAAACATAAGTTCATCTAGCTAATGAGAATACATAAGTATTTCAATTTTACCTCAAATTAAAATGGGGGAAGAAATCAAACTTCCATTGAAAAAAACCTGAGAGTTATTGTCCTTTTATTGGGCCAAAGGTAGAACAATATTCTGTTTTTCTAAACTGGATTTAATTCCCCTTCCATTGGTCAGAGTAACATAAACAGTAATAACTTACTGCCACCTACAGATGGGAGATAAGTCTTTGAAAATGTCTGCTGGTAGCAAGGAAAACGAACTGGGGTTCACACTAAAGACCCCCAGGTCACAGAATTTAGATCTTACAGGTATCAGATGTGAGAATGACTATTTCCCTACCATTGGTAATTAGATTGCGCTTGCAGTTTATTAGATTTAAATGAAATTAGAGCTACTAAAAAGATGCAGATTCTCCAATAGTATATTCAAGTCATTTCTTCTCAAGAAAGTTTCTTTCTAATGGCAGTGAGTTGTCAGTTCCTGCAACCTAAGTTTCAAGGAGAGGAAGAAACCCCACAGTCTGTGACAACCCTTATTTGCAGCAAGTGTTTGCAATTAGCTGTCGCCTCACCCAAAATCAGAAATGCCACCTCTCAGCCCTGTGAACAGGTTATACTGGCAGCATAAAGTAAGGCCATTTTTTGTGTTATTTCTTGAAACCACATCCCAGTAACTTTTTCTGAGTCACATTTGAAGTGTCTCAGGCTTCCTTCCCCACTGTTCTCAGTGTGCAATTAATTGGATGTTCCTTTTCTCCTTGTATATAGTAGTATTCTTACACTTAATTTTCAGTCCACTTAATCTGTTACTTTCTATCATAAAAAAAGTCCATATGACTTTGCTGTATCACTGGGTATTCTTGCTTTTTTGAACAAATATGTATTACATTTTTTTCAAGTCTAAATGCTACATGGAAAAAATTAACAGACTATACATGGAGATATTTGCGAAAAGACATTGGAGATCATGTAAGAAGTAAAAGGTGATGTCTAAGAACAGAACCATACACACCTAGTTGAATGACTTTGGACAAAATTATTTAATTTCCTGGTTATATTTTTGTCTCCTGTAAAATGGGAGTGGTAACATTACCCATTATGCCTCATGGGGTGGATGACTGGATTAAAGAAATTATATTTAAACTGCTCAGCATTCAACAAATCAAAGGTGAAGTTTTCATTAATAGCTAATCCAAACCAACAAAAGTGATGCTGAGATGGAATCCCTTGCTTTGCCTCATCCTCACAATATTACTCTACATAAACTTGATAAAGAACATCTTAGTAGCAAAGATTTTAGTTAAAATGTTTTAATTTCATTGTTTCTCTCTTAAGTCATTGTAACACTATTTATACACACCTACAATTTAAAATTGGACATAGTATGTGCTAAACACAGTAAGAGATCTATCTTCATTGTATGTACTTCTTACAACAATCCTGCAAGTACAATCTGGAGCTGAATAGATTAAAAAACCTTGAAAACCTTGCCCTTGGCCAGTAAGTTCCAGCCTTGCAACCTAAACGCAGATTTGCACAACTCTAACACACAGGATTCTTCTGCTAGAACACATTGCGTCTAACCAGTTCATGGTAGAGATAATGCTAGAGCCCAGTGCCTGGCCCCACAAGCAATTACTTGAATCAGAAACACCTTTGTCTTTATATCATGCTGCTTGTGATGTCTTTGTTTATATCTTTGTTCTCCATGACTATGTGAGGTCCTTCTCTCTTAAACAATGCAGTTCCTCTGAACTTCTCCTAGGGCTTCTTTCATTATGTCCTACTTTACAAAGATGACCCCATCCATTTCTATAACTTCAAAAACCACCTAACCCCTTATAATACTGACTTTCATCACCCTTACTATATCAGCCAACTGCCAATTTAAGTTGGATGTCTCAAAGTCAGATATGAAATCTTTTCTCTTCTGTAAATAAAAGCACCATCTTCCCAGCTAACCTAGCCAGAAGTCTAAGAGTAATCCTCTATCTCTTGTCTTTCTCTCACCCACACGGCAATTCAGCAGTACGTCCATTTCATTCAATATTCATAATATATCGAAAGTTCACATATTCTCCCCACCTCCACTGCTATGAACCAAGTCAACATTACCATCTTCTCTTAGCTCCTAACTGGTCTCCCTGACTCCTAACCTGTACCCTACCTGAATTCTTCATTCAGCAACCTAAATAGGCTCTTTAAACTATAGTTCAGATAAGCATATCTTCTCTTTACCACTCTTCAGTGGCTTCCCAATATACTTAGAACTAACTATAAACTTATCTTGTCCTGCAAGGTTCTGCATGATCTACCAATGGCCAAATATCCAGTAGTGTTTTGTGTCAAATCTTCCTGCTCACTAAGGGTATTTGGCAGTTCCTAAAACAAGGCAAGGTCATGGCAACCTCAGAACCATATTACCTGCTGTTTCCTATGTCTGCGGTAAGCTTCACAGTTTTCCACATAGAAGGATACTTTTCTTTGTCAAATTTGAGTTCAAAAATTCCTTTCTTAATGAAACTCTTAAACATCCCATCTAACATCTGTCCCTACACAACTACAACCATCCTTCTCTTCTTTCACTGTATATATTTCCTCGGTGGTACCCTTTACAAACTGCATTACCATTATCTCTTTTTCATGTGAAGTGTGTACCACTTCTTATAGACTACTCACTTCATGGGGATGGAACCTCTCCTGTTTTATTCAGAATTTATTCTTAGCACTTAACATAGGCCTGGAATGTTTTCAATGAATATCTGTCAGCATTCAATGAATATTTGTTGACTAAGTAAACAAAGTAATTATGTTAGTTGGTGGTGGTGATAGATTTGATTTCCCACATTGGCACATTACCTTGGCTATTAGCCAGAGTTCCAGACCACATCACTAGATGTACAACCATTTAGAATGAAAACATTTGTCAAGGTTTGTCCTTGACATGAAGTGAAACAAGCAAGAGAATAAATGTAGGTCAATTCAAAGTCTTTGCTAATTGAAAATCAACCTAAAGTTTATGTGTCTCAGTGGGTTGTACTGACTTCTGTGTAAAGGTTAGCGTTATCATACATTAAAAAAAATCATTTCTCCATTAGTCATAATTAGATTTTATGGTAAATGTAAGTTAAATATGATGACTTTTAACTGACTTTGGTCTTTTTCCTTTATTAAAAGTAAGACTTTCAGATAGTTTGCATGACAGCGGTACTTCAGAGTTGCTAGTTGCTTTTTTACCAGATGATCACTACTTATAGATATGCCCTATGGTTTTACATGAAAAGAAAATCCTTTAATATCACAGAGAAGGAAGATTAACTGGTTAGACTATGCCTTGAGAAAGCATGCAATATCATGAGAGCATAATATTAAAGTATGCACACAAGATTTTTCTTTAAATTTTAGACTTTTGGCATAAAATGGTCCAATGTATAGTTTCTAATAAGTAATTTTAATTCACTGAACCTTGAGAAATAGCTTTGCACATAGCATACACTTTTCATTATGTGAGCAAGCATTTATTGAATTCCTATTATTTTGTAAAAGAAAAATAGTGTTGATCCTCATTATTCATGGATTCTATATTTGCAAATTCATCAACTCAATAAAATTTACTTGTAACCCCAAAATCAATACGGTGGCATTTTTTTAGTCATTCACCCACATGCACAGAGTAGTTAAAAATATATCACCTGAAACGCACACTCAGCTGAAAGCCAAACAGGATGACACTCTGCCTTTTTACTCAGCTCTCATAAGATAAACAAGTGGGTTTTTTTGTGATCTATGTAATGCTATTTTTTTAAATTTTTTCCTTTCTGTTCATAATTTTACTGTTTAACATGGCCCACAAGCATAATGCTGACTTGCTGTCTAGTGTTCCTAGTGCAGGAGGATCATGTATTAGATAAGTTTTGCTCAAACATGAGTTATAGTGCTTTTGGCCATGAATTCAGTGTTAATGGAACAACAGTATGATACATCCTTAAAAAGGAAGGGGAAATTCACCAATCTGTACTTGAGGCTCCTCCAGGAAATGCTAAAATAACATCTATAGTATGTAATGCTAAAAAGACAGAAAATTGACTAAATTTGTAGATTCATGAGATGACAGCCAATAAAAAGAAGTACAATGAAGAGCACTGTTATAAGGATGAAAGCCAAAAAATTAGTCACATTATCTAGGGTCAGGATAGTGCTGGCTGATTTGCATGATTCAAAAGGTGATATGCTTGAAAAATATTAAACTTGCCAGCAAGATAGGTTTTGCAGATTGAAAGGCTGTGAAACAATTTTTTAAACATCCACTAAGTATTACACAAATAATAGTTTATGGAAGAACTTTTTTCTTCCATAAAGAAGAGAAACAGGCTCTTCAACACTGATGAGACTGGTTCATTTAATAAGGACATTGATAAGCAAATCTATATAATGCAAATGGTGTTTTGGCTGATGAAAATGTTGTGAGCAGAGGCTCATGAGAACCTAACCTGTATTTTCTCCAGAAGCAAGAGTTCAGTACTTGCTAATTTAGTGTTCTTAGAAACTTTATAGAACATAAGTACCAGAAATAACAAGAATCAACTACATGCCTCTTACCTACAAGATGTCACGGTCTAGTAGAGGAGAGGTATATAGCAGACAAATAGATAAATGGCATATGTTAAGCCCACTATATATATAAAGAGTAAATAAAAAGATGATTAAAGAAATGTAAGATATAAGATATGAGCAATAGGAGATATTAACCAAGTCTGAGAACTGAATGAAGGATATCTTCCTAAAGGAAGGGCCACTGAACTGAATATTTAGAGATTAAAAAAAAGTTACCTAAAAACAACAGTTGCACAAAAGTATGGGAGGAAGATAATCTAGAAAGTTTGAAGAATTCCAAAGCAATCAGTGTGGTTAGAACATAGGATCCTTGTAGGAGAATGATAAGATTTTAGATGAGCAAGAAACCATGGGCCTAACTAATGACTTTAAATTGTACGCTAATGATGAATGGGGGAGTAATGAAATATCTAAAACCAAGACATTTTTCTGCTCTTATTTTTATTCCTAACAGAACTGTGTCTGGTTTTAAAAGTGCATATTAATGAGTCTTTTATTTTCTTCTTTTTATTAAGATTTTATTTATTTATTTTCAGAGAGAGAGGAAGGAAGGGAGAAAAAGAAGGAGAGGAAATACTGATATGTGAAAGAGAAACATCAATTGGTTGCCTCTTGCACAGCCCCAACCAGGGACCTGGCCCAAAACCCAGGCATGTGCCCTGACTGGAAATTGAACCATCTCAATTCCCAATTCACTGGTGCTCAATCCACTGAGCCACACCAGCCAAGGCGAGTCCTTTATTTTCTCTGTCAATTAGATATGTTTGTATGCTATCTATACCAGGAATATAACTTAAAATACTTTATTTTAATATATTTTTGAAAATTCCAAGTTACTGTAGGTAGCACATTGTTCTCATTGGATAATTCTGAAAATACAGAACTAATGAGAGTGCAGGGGTGACAGATATGCCACACAAAGTGGAAGAACAAAAAATATGCATATATGTGTGGATATGTATGTATGTATATACATACACATACATAAAGAATTGTGGAACATGCATATGTATATAAATGTGTGTATATGTATACATGTATATCTGTAAAGAATTCTGGAAGGCTACTTAAATGTCCAGGTGCAGAAAAAGTGCCTCTTTAGAACTTAAATCTAGTCCCTTGAATATTATACACTGTTGTCTCTCTTTGAAACCAAGTTAGTGAATGCTCTTGATTAAACCTGGATTCAAATTAGTCTTTTAAATGTAATTCAGGAGACAAGGAAAAGGGACAGATGGAAGAAGAAAAGGAGGGAAGGAGGGACAATGGAAGAGAGAGAGTGAGAGAGAGAGACAAAAAGAGACAGACAGACAGAGACGGGCACCTTGTGGGGAGCTAGCTACTTGTCATTGGTGTCACTGCATGCTACCAAGGGCAGGTGTCAGTTAGCTGATATTGTAAAGAGCTACCAGATGGAGGAAAAGGCACTTGTCCTACATTTTCAAGAGACAAAGAAATGGAGAAGCATGTCCTCCGCTAGTGCACAAAATGCAAAGATAAGTGCACATGCTATGAGGAAGCTATTGAGATTGAGAATTCATCTTTTGGGAGAAGAGGGAAGAAAAAAGGCATATCCATCTTCACACAATGGCAGCAACTACAAAGAAATGACAGAGCACAAGTGTTCTATGCAGCCAAGTATGATTAATAATGAAAGGAGAAGGCTGGAAGCTCTAAACCAATATAAAAGCAAGACCTTTTGCATTTTCTTTTCATCTTTGGCCTATGCAGAAGTATTTAACATTGTTTTAATCAAATGCTTGATGTATTTTTTGCATCATTTAATTCAATGCATTTTCACTCATAAGTCATTAGTACTGTATTTAATACTTCAATTTAATAAAACCTCAGGAGAATGCAATGTGAGCAAAGAAAGCACTTTCAAGTGAACATTCTACATAAGACTCATTACTGAAAACCTTGCTATCTTGGCCTAAATAACCAATAACATATGTCATGACCTTCAGTATGAAACAGCTCTGTTTTCTCTACAATAATTTAATAGAAAAGAACCATTTAATCAATCTCACAAAACAGAAGAGCTTAACACAAAACATACTCAAGGATAGCTTTCTGTCAGAGGGCATTTTGCCTGATTAATTGCTTATTATGCTATTATGACAATACTGCTGCTTGCTATATTAACTTTTAACATCTTTACCACTGACTCTGCTAGCATCCGGGAAAGAGTTGATTGCAATAATAAGAAAAGGCAAGAGATTAGAGCTTTGAACCACATCAGGCAAATCTTAAAAAGCATTACCCAGAATTCACTGACTGATCAAAAATGTATATTTACAACCCTACTAGTAAGTAAATTACAGATCCTTTATTTTAACGTAGAAAAATTATTTGCTCTATAAGATTATCACTTCACCTTCAAACAATTCAATAGAAATAAAACAATATATAACTTAATAGCAGTAATTATTTGCTATTTTTAAAGAGTATTATACAGTAATTTTCTATTTTTTATAAAAGTGGCTAACATCTATTGAACATTTTTAGTGCTTTTTAAGCCCTGGTTGGTGTGACTCGGTGGATTGAGTGTGGGCTTGAGAACCAAAGGGTCGCCGGTTAGATTCCTTGTCAGGGCACATGCCTGGGTTGCAGGCCAAGTCCCCAGTAGGAGGCATACAAAAGGCAGCCACACATTGATGTTTCTCTCCCTCCCTTCCCCTATCTCTAAAAATAAATTTTAAGAAAAACTATTTATTATCTCCATTATTAGATGAAAAACTCAAATGCAAAAAGCTTAAATATTTTTGCCAAGATCATATAAGGTAAAAAATTGGGGATTTGAAATTTAAACCCATTTAATTCTATCAGCAAGCTTTCAGCTGCTAAAATAAATTTTCTCTATCATGATATTTTCTTCAGGCTCAACATACCTTCCTTAAAAATTATGCTGCAGAGCACTGTATCCTCACCATACAAAATAAGGAATTCCTTGTATTTCCTAAAACAAATATAAATCATGAATTTATTTTTTTCTTTTTTTAATTATTGTTCAAGTACAGTTGTCTCCATTATGCTTCATGATTTTAATAAAATATTACCATTAGGGCACACTTGGTATTTCATCACAAACATTTTTGTGTAGAATTATTAAAGGTCTGTTGTTTTACAGTTTTTAAACAGATATTTCATTGTGGTAGAAAACAGAAGATTTCCTTCCAACTCTCTCATGAAGCCAAAAAGAATGGTAATGATAAAACTAGACTACATTCAGGATTTTACTCAAAACTCTTTATTCCATTTCATCTATTTCACTATGTTTTCTGTTACTGAGGTTCTGTTACTCGTATAAAGCAGTTCATGTTACTTCATTTTCCCATTCAAAATATTAGTTCAGAAAAATATGGTATTTTGATGGAATCGAACTAATATTCAATTCAGGCAAAAGAGTCAAACCATTCTGGTACATAGACACAGCCTGAGATCCAAGCAATTCTTACTATGGATATCTAATTTTGTCCAAATTTTTTCATGCAATTTAACTGTTCTTAGTTTATTGATTAGAAATTTGTGCTTAACCCAGTAAATATATTTATTTGTAATGTACAATAATTAAGTGTATTTACATGTGTTTGGGGGTATTGCTAGTGAGAAGATAGGGGTGGTTTAAGGTAGATTGGATTACTCTGGATCTTTTGCCATTAACCTCCCTAAACTTTTAATCTTTACCTAAAACTTCCTATCTACATAGCCAGATCATACTGTGTCATTAAGTAATTCTATCAAAACAATGATTTGCTTTCATGTAACCCAAAATATGAGTCATTAACAATATATTTTTTACTAAGGTGATCATGCTTTTCACATGTAAATGTTGCTCTTTTCACATCTTTATAAATTAACTAGCAAACTAAAGTATGTCATTCACTAACACAGTTTATAAAATATACTAAAAGTCTCTGTGTTCAATATACATTGAAGCAAGAATTCTTATTTTTCTCTTTCACTGCAGATGTAAGAACACATAGAAAGCCCATTTTTGCCATGTTTGGGTAAGAACAAGATGCATTGTCTTACAATTTGCTGTAAATTATACTTTTTGAATTAGGCAGAATTATTTTGGCTGTGAGGGACAGAAACCCAACACAAACAAACCTAAAACAGAAAAGGAGTCATTGTGTTTGGAGTCCACTTCTCTGAGCAGGGTTAGGTCCTGGCTCTGTCTTTTGCTCTGCTTTTCTCTCTGGCTTTATTCTGCAGCTTTTTGTGCAGGCAGCTAGAAAAGAAGGCTGTTGGCATTCTAGCTAGATGGTCTTCACAACACATGGTCCGGAACAAAGAAGAAGCCTCTCTTCCTGTATTCACATATCAAATGTTAGGGAAACTTCCTATTGAAATATTATAAGGGCTAGCCTGAGTTGGTACCCACATAAGGAACGGGAACTAGACAGGTGAAACAACATATGTGGTTTATTATAGAAAGAAGAGTGATTTGGTTGGGCTAGTATCTGAAGACCATGAATGTTGCAGAGAAATAAGAATAATACCCCCTGAGAATTAGCAGGGAGGGGCACCCTTCCAAAATAAGAATGGTACAAGCTTGAACCACTTATCAAGAAAAAGCGACTACCTTTAACTCACATTTATAATGTACAGGTTCATAGATGCATGTGAATATATATCTTCACAGATCTCTTCATATTTCCACACAGAATCAAGTTGAACAAGATATCCTCTGATTCTAACCCATTCATGTAAATTACTCATTCATCATTTTTGTACATGATAAAAATCAAACCAATCAGAACTATGATTGGATGATTGTCTCAATGGGATGTACAGATAAGACCATTAGTAGTTTACCTAGATAAATTAATTCTGAGTTTGATTTCATTTCCCCAGAAACTATTTTTATTTGGAGATAATTTTTTATACTCATTGTCATTAGTTATGCGAAATTATGATGTTATTTTCAAAAACAATACTTATAAAACTAGTTCTCTTAAAAGCTTCCTTTTTAAAACTCCTAAACCTAGGAAAAATTAATGTAGTCTTATGCTTCCTTTTGCCAAAACTGAACTTTGAAATATTTTCCCAGCCTTCCTAATATTGTCATCTTTTCCAAATGGTATTTTTTTGTTTTGCCTAAACCACTAAAAAAATTAATGGGAGTGGTCAGGATTTTTGTTTGTCTTTATTGTGACTGTGAAAATCTCACAAATTTAATAATCCTCTTAATCTCAGTACTTTACTTCCCTTAAAGTGTCATACTGAAGGAATAATTTTAGAGATGTTGAGTTTGAAAGGGACTTTGAAATATTTTATTTCTGAGCTGAGTCAAAAATAGCCATGTTTGTTAAAAAAAAAAAAAAAAAAAAAAAACTCCCTTCACAAAGAAGCTTGTCTGGGAAAAGCATTCTTCAAAACTGTAGACATTTCTATCAGAAAGCCTCTGTTCCAATTCATGGAGCTTATTGTTCTGATCTCAGAGCTCAGTCCCCACAGCTTGAATTTCTTTTCAGATATGTTTAATGACTTTTAAGAATGTGTTTCTTACTAAGTCTTGTAAGCTTCTGATGTCAATGTTTGCCTTTTGATTTCTGTTATTTAGTTCACTTTTGTACTCCCGACCCTTGATAAAACAAGGGCCAAAACTGTCTAGCTCTTTATAAAATGTGTGCTTGTCCACCGGAGGACTCCTGGGCACATGTGTGAGCCTTAGACATTGGGCTTTTCCTTACTGACTTTGCTTGCTGAGTTTGTCAAATATTTATACATATGCAACAAATCTGCTGTGACATTTGGACAACACAGATGTGTTAATTCAAAAGGGGTGTAAGTTAGACCAAATAAATCATACCTAACACATTGAAGTGAAATTAAGGTAAATAAAGTCAGTAATTTATGTTGCAATCACTTATAGATCACTTACATTTTCTCTTACAACCAAGAAAATTAAACCACATTTGAACATCTCTATCCCATTTAAGCTATCTTAGAATACGTGTTTAGAGAAAATACGATTTTATAGAAACTCACGTGGGTTTACCCATGGAGAGTGCGGCAGCCTGAATGGCAGACCAAGTTGACTGATGTTATCTTTAAATGTTAAAACATTTTGGTCCCATCTGGAATTTAGTGAAAACTCTCCAAGAGCCCTGTTTTCTTAATACTGGAAGACATTTCTGTTTTAGTGTAGTACTAACAATCCTAAAACCCTATAAAGACCAGTTATTTTAACTGTCTTTCATGGACAGTGACAGACTCCATTCCCAGACTTGCAATTATACTGTGGTTGGGTCCACATCACCACTACTAGACAAGCAATTCTCAATGTGTGGACTTACTGTGTGAGTCAGCTAGGCTGCTTCATTTTTCTAGTTTCCTGGTTCTTTTCTACTTCAAGGTCTCATCTTCAGCCTTGCCTAAGACAATCAATTGATTTAGAAATCTGAAAGAATATAATTGATTTGTAAAACAGATTGTCTCATTATGTTGTAGTGAGAAATATAGCTCCAATTAGATATTAATTTTATCAGCTGGCCAATGCAGAGACACAATGGAAACCTCTTTACAAAAGGTAGTGCGCTGATTATGGGAACTTTTAAAAAGGAAATAAAATGGCATTGAGGTTATACAATCCAAACTGAGAACTAGTCTTATTCTCTCTGTTTCCAACTTGTTCTGAAAGCTAATGCCATTTACAGCCCTCTGTTTAAGGGCTTTAGTTCCCACATGACCTCTGAAAGAGCCAGAACACTGATAACTCTTGCTCCATGAGATAAGGAATTAAGCTGCAGTCCCAAGCACATAAACTAGCGGCATTGCCAGTTTTCAGGCCTATGAACAGTGGTCCCTCAGGTTCTAGGCTCCCTCACACAGCACCAGGAATAAAGTCTAGGAATCTTCACAGTGCTTGAATCCCAGGACTGCGTATCTTTCCAGACAACCCCGCCCATGTTGTCTAGTCATCAGGTTCAGGGTTCTACCTCTATCCTGCCCCTTTTTAGTCGTTTTGATTGGTTCCTGAATCAAGTGAGAGTTTCAAGTAGAAAAAGAGTGCACTCTCATATTGTGATAATTCAGTGAAGACTTAATAAGGGAGCTATTTACAAAAATATAACCAAGGTAAAGGGGAACCATAAAGAATGTGCAGAATCCGGAGATAGTAAGAACACATATGTTACTGCCCTAAGTCCAAAGGGTGGCAGGGATGATGTAGTTGTTTGGATTCAGAAGAGCTGAAAGTGAAAAGAGGTAAGCTTCCATTGAGGGATATATAGCTAGTTTAACATAATCCAGCAAGAAAGGAGCCAGGAAACAATACTCTGACTTCATTTCTCCCTTCATTTTGATCTCCCTGTGGGATCCCAGGAGCAAGAAAGCCTGATTGATTATTTCACACACTCTCTGCCTATCATGGTGGAGAAAGATGGATTGGAATAGGAGAGGAAAATATAAAATATCCAGCATAGTTCTCCAATTACCCATCAAAATATACTGATGTCTAATTCTGTTTGTTTTGTTGCCACCCTAAGGCAGAAATCTGGGAATTATACCAAGTATTTTGTTTTATGAAGAAAGGAGGATAAGAAATTTCAGTCCTGACAGTACCTGATGCACTTCAGATAATAGCACCCTTGACATTGCTAAGAGCTACACTAGCCCCATTCCTGTCCCCTGGAGGGTTAGGATTTAATGTGTTTGTTTTCTCCCTTCTTGAGGACAGGAACTATTTCTGATTCACCTTTGTACTCCTTACAGTTGTCTGGCATATAGTCATTTCTCAAAAATGTTTGCTGAACCTAAGTATTCTATTAAAATGCCACCCTTTACTAACACGCTAACATTGGCTGTAGTTTCTCTCTCATGGGAAGTG
Source organism: Trachops cirrhosus (assembly GCA_028533065.1). Taxonomy (NCBI): domain Eukaryota; kingdom Metazoa; phylum Chordata; class Mammalia; order Chiroptera; family Phyllostomidae; genus Trachops; species Trachops cirrhosus. The sequence continues at coordinate 117,588,275 of CM052541.1, read as the reverse complement.
CCTGGAGTAGCACAATTCTGATCCATTTCAAGTGTTCCTTTTTCAGTATTTCTTCCAGTGCCTCAGACGTTTTAGTTGTCCATTATCATTATACTATCGTTTTCCTCCATTTAACATATCCTCATGACATGTTACAGTGTCCCAGTTTGCAGCTTATTTCCCATTGATTTCATTTTAGATTGCTTCCTGGTGACATTTAGGAAGACACCTAAATCTCATCAGCAACATGTCTTCAAATTACATTTTAGTGTAGGTTACTTTGGGGAATGTTTCTTATAGGTTCCTAATAACATCAAAAACTTGTTGGGTGGGTGGATTGTGGGGGGCAGTTAGTATCAAATTAAAGAAACTGAGCCTGAAGGTACCACATGGCATTATGTCTGCAATATGAAAAGTTCTTAGTCCAATGGATAAATGAAAGAACAAAAGAATGCAAAGGTGAATGAATGAGCAGATTATTGACAATGATCTAAGGATTGTCTATCACAGGTTATGCCTAGATATTGACTGCTTAACAGAACTAATGGTAAACCTGATGTTTTAGGAAAGACTCAGCTTCCAATTCTGCGGGAAACCACATTTAAGGGGTAGAACACTATACATAAAGGCTAGAGGGAAATACCAGCAATGATGATGCAGAGATGTAATCAGTACCAGGCTAGCAGGGATTCCTGTGCATCTGACAGAAAATAGCAACATGGAATTCTGAGACAAGTGAGTTTATAATTACATGTCAACTGCTGTGTGTTTATCAACCAGTAGTCAGGGCCAGGTATGTGAACAGACTCCTGTCCGAGAAGGGGTCTGGGTTTAATGTCAAAGGGCTGTAATGAATAATGCAGAACTCCAGTCTTGGAGGGCTAGCCAGATTCTTAGCAAGCACTTACACAAGGTTGGAGACAAAAATAAGACAGAACAACAATTATTAGAATGCACATTCAGATCCGGAATACAGGAATTCAATTAAAGGACATTTCCTCTGGTTTTACAGACTGTTAGAGTTTGAATGTTCAGAAAAGAGGGGCAGGTTGGTCCAGGTGGAGGGGAGAACATGAATAGAGCTGCCTACATTCCAAATCCTGGCTGTGTTGCCATAAAAAAGTTAATTAATGTCTCAATTAACTATTTCATTCTTCATCTGTATAATGGGAATCATAAAAAATATCTGCATCTCAGGATTTTCATTAGCATTACATGTAAAAAGTTTAATGAAGTGTCTGGCAAGAGCAAGTGTATTATTTTATAAGGGATGCCATAACAAAATACCATATATTGGGTGGTTTAAACAAGCAACAATTTTTTCTCATAGTTTTAAGAGACTACAAGTCCAAGATCCAAGTGTCTGCAGGTTTTCCTAAGGCCTCTCTCCTTGGCTTGCTGATGGCTGCCTTCCATTATGACCTCCTTGTGGCCTCTCCTTTATGCACATGAATCCCTGGTGCATAAATAATTTTTTGTGTGTCCAAATTTTCCCTTTTTAAAAGGACACTGGTCAGATTGGATTAGGACCCACTCTACCCATTTTAACTCTACCCATTTCTACCTACTAATTTAACTTAATTACCTGTTCAAAATCCCTATCTCCCAATACAATCATGTTCTGAGGTACTATGTGTTAAGGTTTCAACATATAAATTTGGGGGGAACATAACTGAGTCCGTAACAATAGGCACCCAATAAATGTGAGTGCTCTCTACAAAGTCATGGAGGCTAGAAAACACAAGGTGAGGACAGTTCTATCCATTTGTTAATTGGTTCATTCATTCTGCAAATGTTGAGAACATGCTACATTCTAGGCTCTATCCTAAACACAGGAAGTACAGCAATGCACAGGCAGTAAGTTCTTGCTTTAGGCAGCTCCCATTCCAGGTGAAGAGTTAGGAGGGAAAGCCACACAAACTCCTGAAAAATTATTTCTGTTGCACATGTAGTAAAATATGAAGTATAAATATGAAAATAACACTAGTTTTGGAGCTTGGATTTTATTAATCAGATGATAGAGGAAATAAATTTTTCAGTAAAGAAGGGATATGAAGCTATGTTCCTGGAAGAGCCCAGGGAAAAGCAGGTAGATGGTTATTGAAATGATTAAGATAAGACTGCTTATTATATCATATGATGGTATGCCATGTCTCTCAAGCATTCACATAGAGCATTCTATCTTTATTCTAGAATTATCTGAGAATCAGAACTAAGAAAGCAAAGCAGCAGGAAGCACAGAGAAAAACATCAGATATTATGGGATAAAAAGACAGGATTGAAAAATCCACTGAAGGCAGGGAACCAAGAGAAGATGTAGAGAATAATTACTGGATTTTGAACCTAGTAACCAGAATGCTAGAATAATTGCAGAAAGAAGAGGGAAGAAGAGGAGTTCAGTTTGGGCTTCTTGTCCTGAAGAGTCAGGTGACCGTCCAAATGGGCTATTCCAAACAGTTGCAAATGTTAACAATGGAGAGGGCAAACAAGATTTGAGGTCAACTATGTAGAGCTTAAGGTTGAACCATGTCATCACTGAAAGGAAGCAAAGAAAAAGAAGAAAGCAAAATGAGAAGAAATTTTTAGAAAAATTACATTGGCCACTGTAGGAAGGGAGCAAGTTGAGTTGTAGAGTGATTAAAAAGAAATAGAAAAGGAAAAGGAGGCCTTCTGAGGTACGTGCTCTCAACTGAATGTTTCTCCCCCAAAAAACTTCAAATGTTGAAACCCTAGTCCCCAGTATGATAGTTTTTTCAGGTTGGGACTTTGGGAGGTAAGTAGGCCATGAGGGTGGAGCTATCATGAATGAGATTAGTGCTATTATAAGAACAGACACTAGAGAGATGATCTGTGTCTTCACTGAATAAAGATATAGAAAGAAGGTGACCACCTGCAAACCAGGAAGTGAGTCTCTACCAGACACTGAATCTGCCAGCACCTTGATCTTGTTTTTGCCATCCCCTAAAATTGGGAAAATAAATTTCTGTTGTTTGTGTCACCCAGCTTCTGGTATTTTGTTAGGCAGCTTGAACTGACTAAGACAGTACGAGACCTAAAAGAGCAAGCATCAGAACCCAAGGGGAAGGAACATGAGGAAGAAGGTGCAGGCAGCAATGATGAATGCCACAGAGAAGTCAGAAAAGATGACAAATGGAAAAAGTTTGGATCTTTATAAGAGTTTGTTTGTGACTATCAAGAAAATACAGTTGGTGGTACAGTGACGAGAAATCAGGAAGACAGCTTGTGAAGCAGATTTCTCTTTAAACAAGGGCGAGGGTAAAGAGTAGCAGTTTCACATGGCAATGATACCTGCTTAAGAAGGCTACTCTGGGTGACCTATTTATGCCTGTTGCCTCAGGTGAATGACTAGAGCATGCCTTCTCACTCATCAAATATACTCAGAATAGTCTTGGTAATTCCTGGAAAGGCAAAGGAGGAAGATGCTTTCTCTAAGACAGCAGGGAGGGAAGAAATCATATATGAAGATACAAGGAAGTGTTGCTATGATGACCACAGGTGTTTAGGGGCTCAAACAAATAGTATTTACAGTTCCAATAAAGTATGGCATAGGATAGTGGAGTGGGTTGCAGGGTTTGGGAAAGTAGTCTCTTTAACTTTGCCTGTAGTAATTGAGAACACCCACTACACCCCTGCTGAGTCCTGAAGCAGTATTGGAGTGGCCAATCTGATTCATCAGTCAGTCTACTATTTTAATTAATAAAAATCAAATTAAGGACTTCTAGCCAAGATGGAGGCATAGGTAGACACACTGTGCCTCCTCATACAACCAAAAGAAGGACAACAACAAATTTAAAAACAAAAAACAACCAGAACTGACAGAAAATTGAACTGTGTGGAAGTCTAACAACCAAGGAGTTAAAGAAGAAATATTCATCCAGACCAGTAGGAGGGGCGGAGATGGACAGTCAGGAGGAGAGGATTCACAGCAACGCAGCAGCTGGAGGACCCAGTGAAACAGGGGGTTGCAGACTGCATGGTCTCACATTCGCATGCAGATAAACAGGGAGGAAAAACTCAGAAGCAAGACAGACTGCGCAACCTAGGGCTCCAGCGCAGGGAAATAAAGCCTTAAACCTCTGATTGAAAACACCAGTGAGGGTTGAGGCAGCAGCGAGAGAAGCTCTCAGCCTCACAGGAGTGTTCGTTAGAGAGACCCACAGGGTTCTAGAACATACACAAACCCACCCACCCGAGAATCAGCACCAGAAGGGCCTGATTTGATTGTGGGTAGCGGAGGAAGTGACTGAAAGCCCACGGAAAGCCCTGGTGAACACCTAAGGCTCTGCCCCTCACTATGTAACAGGCACACTGAGACAAAAAAAAATGGCCCAAATGAATGAACAGATCAAAGCTCCAGAAAAAATACAACTAAGCAACGAAGAGATAGGCAACATATCAGATGCACAGTTCAAAACACTGGTAATCAAGATGCTCACAGAATTGGTTGAATTTGGTCATAAATTAGATGAAAAAATGAAGGCCACACTAAGTGAAATAAAGGAAAATGTGCAGGGAACCAACAGTACCAAGAAGGAAATCAGAAATCAAATCAACAATGTGGACCAGAAGGAAGAAAGAAACATTCAACTGGAACAGAATGAAGAAATAAGAATTCAAAAAAATCAGGAGAGGCTTAGAAACCTCCAGAACATTTTTAAATGTTCCAATATCCAAATCATAGGGGTGCCAGAAGAAGAGGCAGACCAAGAAATTGAAACCTTATTTGAACAAATAATGGAGAACTTCCCCAATCTGGCAAAGAAAATAGACTTCCAGGAAGTCTAGGAAGCTCAGAGAGTCCCAAAGAAGTTGGACCCAAGGAGGAACACACCAAGGCACATCATAATTACATTAGTCAAGTTTAAAGATAAGGAGAGAATCTTAAAAGCAGGAAGAGAAAAGGAGACAGTTACCTACAAAGGAGTGCCCATAAGACTATCAGCTGATTTCTCAAAAGAAGCCTTACAGGCAAGAAGGGGCTGGAAAGAAGTATTCCAAGTCATGAAAGGCAAGGACCTACATCCAAGATTGTTCTATCCAGCATGACTATCATTTAGAATGGAAGGGTAGATAAAGTACTTCCCAAATAAGGTCAAGTTAAAGGAGTTCATCATCACCAAGCCCTTATTTTATGAAATGTTAAAGGGACTTATCTAAGAAAAAGAAGACAAAAATATGAACAGTAAAATGATAACAAACTCACAGTTATTAACAACCACACCTAAAACAAAAACAAAAACAAAAACAAACTAAGCAAACAACTAGAACAGGAACAGAGTCACAGAAATGAAGATCATATGAAGGGTTGTCAGTGGGGGAGTGGAAAGGGGAGAGAGGGGGGAAAGGTACAGAGAATAAATAGCATAAATGGTAGGTAGAAAATAGACAGGGGGAGGTTAGGAATAGTATAGGAAATGTAGAAGCTAAAGAACTTATGACACATGGACATGAACTAAAGGGGGGGAATGTGGGTGGGAAGGGGTTTTCAAGGTAAAAGGGGGAAAATGGGACAACTGTAATAGCATAATCAATAAAATATTTTTTTAAAAATGAAAAAAATCAAATTGAGAAATAACACGTTAAGATTTTTTATATACTTTTTTGGAGTGGAATTTTTTGTTATTTTTTAAATTCTTTAGACTTTCCTTCTTTGCATTTTTTTGTCTAAAATGATTATTGCTTTGATAATTGATAAAAAATCAATTATTTAGAAAGCAATCTCTTTGTTGTTTTGTGTCATGAAGACCACTTTGATATGTTAGCTTGAACAGAGATTATAACGGTGAACCTTCACAGAAAGAAGTGTAATCCTTGTATGCTGCTAATTTATGCAGCCAACACACTTATTTTTTAATTTATTTTTATTGTTTACATTAAACAATAAATGTTATAGATGTCCCCATTTTCCCCACTTTGCCCACCTCCCCCCAGCCCTTGCCCCCTTCCCTCTGACCACCACTATGCTATTGTATATGTCTATGGCTTATGCACATATGTTCTTCAGATAGTCCCTTCACCTTCCTTCACCCAGTTCTCCCTCCCTCCTCCTCTCTGACAGCTGTCAGTCTGTTCCATGTATCCATAGCTCTGTTTCTATTTTGTTCATCAGTTTATTTTTTTCATTAGATTCCAGATAGAAATGAGATCATATAGTATTTGTCTTTCATTGACTGGCTTATTACACTTAACATAATAATCCATCCATGCTGTTGCAAAAGGTAAGAGTCCCTTCTTTTTTCCTGCCTCATAGTATTCCGTTACATAAATGGATCACAACTTTTTTATTCACTCATCTCCTGATGGGCACCTGGGCAGATCTTGGGCAACACATTTAAATATAATGATGTAGCAAGTGTTTATTGGCTTTCAATTTTTAGAAGTTGCTTATCAGTAAAACATATAAAACTGAAAAATGGGTACAAAGCAGAATGCAAATGTGTTCGACCTCAACACTTTTAAAGGTTGAACTGATGGGAGACAGAAGCTGGCAATGAGAGTGAAGGAGAAAATGGGGCATCACACTAATATTTTAATCTAACAAGCAAACAGGCAAGGAATACTGAGTATATTAGATGTATAAAGAAACATAGTTTTTAGGTATATAACATATTGTACAAAGATAACTAATAAGTTAAGTCAAACATGAGGCACAAGTACTGGGAGATAATAGTATATATTAACTACACTCTTTCATAGCAGAGAATTAATAGATTATAGCTGAATTTGATTAACCAAGAGAAAGCATTATAATCATACAATGAGAGGAAAAGATCAGAAGAACTAAAAACAGCAGAAAATGCTGCTGCCTCTGGGAAATGAACACAAAGTAGGAAAGGATGGGTGAGAAACTGCTATCTTTCATTATGAGTCCTTCTATTCTACTGAATTTTTTACCCTCTGAACATGTTACTTTGATGAAATATTAAACAGAGAAAAAAATAATAGTAATATTAGATGACAGAATTCTCTTCCCTTCCAAGCAGTTGAAAGAGCATCATACTGGTGCAGTCTGTGATTTCAGAATTCCAAGTCATGCTAAAATCATCCTGAATTTATTTGTAGGAAATGCTGGGTTCAGTAACCTGAAGAAGCAAATGATTCTAAGAGATTAAAGGGATACTCATACCTTTCGATGAAAAGTCCAGTCTTGAGATATTTTACTTCCTACCCTAAGGTGAGAAAAAGCTCCAACAGCTGCTTTTGCTCCTGGGGACAGAACGGCTCTCTGAGTCTCCGGGCAAGTGAGAATGGAGAGCCCCCACGAAATTAGCAGCGGGCACAGGCCTGCAGCCTGCAGTTTTCCTACAGTCTAGTGATCACTATTTATTTGTTTTTTGTTAGATTCCCTGGGCTTTAGATTAGTAGAGAAGGGCTTAGCTTGATGCAGTAAAATCAGATTAGAAACAGTTCACTTCATCTGACTTCGTTTTCATTAAAATTCCTTAAATAGCAGATCAGTAAATATTATTGATGACATACTTATGGATCCCATCTGACCCACACTGCTTACCTAGATAAATCTAGGTAATATCCTTCCAGGACTCAATAGAAATTGGACATTCAATGTTTCAGCCAGCCTCAAATTACCACTGATGTGCTTGTGGGTTTGTATAAATCATAAAGCCACCCCCTGTTCCCCTGACTGGCTTTAACTCTGACATAAGAAAATCTTCATTTAAAGAATGATTGTATCATCAGTGCTCCCCCTTGAATCCCATTAGTGAGTCTTTGAATGTGTTGGCCTCCTAGGTAGGTTTTGGTAATTGTGTATCTCTGTAAGACTTTCAGGGCTTGGTAGGGTATCATTAAGCTAAGTACATTAACGTGTTGATCCAAGAGCAACCAGAACTAGTGGGATTTGAATTGTGACTTGAATTGGAATTCCTTAAGCAGTTGCTATGTGACCCAAAATCTGAAACCAGGAGGTGAAATGTTTAGCAGTTAAGGTGAGATGGAAGATATGTAAGGAAATATTCTTACTGCCCAGATCTTCCCAGTTCCCCTACACACACACACACACACACACACACACACACACACAGAACATGGAAAAGTGAGCAGCAGTAGATGCCTGTGCCTCCCTGCTTTAAATCATTCAGTCATTTGACAAATGGGCACTGGGCACAGATTGTATACCCCATACTGGCATAAGCACCTTGGGACACACATGACCCAAACATGCAAACAAAGCCGGCCCTCACGAAGCTTGCTTTCTAATGTGGAAAGTGAAGTCGGAAGGTATCATATCTTTTTTTCCAGATGGATATCAAACTCCTACTATAGACAGTTGGCACTATGGGAGAGGCATGGAGCATCCTCAACTTAAAAAGTCAATATAAACCTCCTCTTCCAGCTAGTAAAAAACTTATTTTATGAGCCCATAGTGTCTGGTACTTTAAGTTTTTAAAGTACTTCATACACATCAACACAATTGAACTTCTCACCCTCTGTATTCTTATTATCCCCATTACACAGTTGAGAAAAAGACGCAAAGAGAGTAAGTGACCTACCTAAGTTACACAGCTTACCAGAGATATGTGCTATTTCCATTATGCCACACTGTTTTCCAAATGAGTGGAAAATGCATGAAACTTCAATCTAGAATAGAGAAATCAGTCTGAGCATGTAAACAATAAAAGTCTGGGCAGTTTATTGTAACTGTCACAATTTTGTATATTTTCACTTAAATTCATGCATGGAGATGACCTGAACAGCAGTGACTAGAAAAAACTGCAGCTCTACCACTACCTCCACACTTCCTGACACAGCCACCCTAAGCCCAGTCAGTAATTTGATGTGTCCCCTACCCGGCATCTAACCCAGCTTGGCATTTGCTTCTACCTTTTGCTTAACAATCTCTTTTGCCACTGATTCTGCAGCAACTGGTTCCCATTTAGACACATTGATAATCTGTCAGAATTAAAGTTAAGGAGCAACTGGGTATTTCCAGCCACAGGAGGGATATAGAATATTGAAGGAAGTGATATCTGAGAAATGCCATCTCAGAAAACTCAGTTCGACCACACTTAGCCCACAGGGGGGAAAAAGTAAAAGAGAAAATTCATCTCAATTCAAGTGACATTGCTTCCAGATCAGCAGAATCGCTAATTGTTTTATGATCATGACTTTTTAAGCTTCCATAAGGCAAAGTAATAACAAATCTTCAAAGCCTGTCAGGTGCTTTGGGCATAGCTCCTGAGACAGTGATGAGTAGATTATCACGTTAAGTCCGAATTAGTGCAAAGAGCATATGACCCCCAAGTCAGGAGACCTGAGCTCCAATCTCATTTCTGTCTCTTAAATGCAGGCCCCTTAGCGGTAATGTTAGGCTAGATGTATTAGGTGCATAATCTCATTTATTCCTAAGAATAACTCTTTGTTTGATGTTAATGTCCCTACCTTTCAGTTGGGAAAACTGAGGCTCAGGGAGTTCTAGTAATTTTTGCAACGTCACACAACTAGTAAAAGTGGGACCAGACCAAAAGCCCACATTACTTGACTTCAAAGCCCACATCCACTTCATTAGTCCTTACCTGTTTCACAGCAAAATCACCATAATGACACCCAGCCAGTCTTCCTCACAGAGTTCTTGTGACATGAAGTGAGCTAACATTGATTTCCAAAGCTCTTTGAACAAATGTGTATTGAAATCTTATTTTTGTTGAGTACTGAGCTAAGTATTAATATATAGTGGAATTAGAAAGTAGGTCATTATTATCATTGTCAATTTGTATATAATGAGAATATCATGAATAAGTAACTTCATTAAGTTTTAAGTATTCAGTGCTTCCAGAAGCATTACAAGTAGAAGAACCATTAAGCACTCAACTACATCCATGAAGTTACTACTATCACAGGCATCAATGCTGATGCAAAAAGCAGTGATTTAACTTCTGGGCTCACTGTCGAAATAAGACCCATTGTTCTCAGTCTAGTTTCTGTACTGATAGCCATTTTTAAGCCACTTGCCCTCTCCATTTCTTCACCTTTGCCTTTTGTATAATGGGGAAAGAGTAACCCATCATTATGTGCGTTGTTGAGATACTGCAGCTCTCAGACACTCAGCATAAGATGTGCTGAGCCCATTAACGGCATTGTAAAAGTCCCAGGTGGTATTAATATTTAACTTCTACGCACAGTGTGCTATAAGATGATCTGCACAGAAAATAAAAATGCTAAAGGCCTTTCCTGCTAGATCATTATAGTCCAAGAAGAAAAGGCCAGTTGTTCCCTTTGTATAGCTTGTCATAGCATGTGGTAAGGTTTCTTTCGTTCTGTGACTTTTTTCTAGAGTTACTGAAAGTTAAGGATATGATTGACTGGTTTCCAGTGTCCACAGTTTAATTGGACAACTTAAAAGGTGACAATTAAGGAAAACTTTGAAGAAATTATTTACCTGTTGACAAGCTCATACTGATACGATGATTTGTGTAGATAGATACTAGAAACATGTGAAAGTAATTGAATACCAAATGAAAGTATTACAATGACTATTTTATACAGACCAATAAAATAAGTATAATTTGTTCATGTAAGAATTTTTTGAATTATTTACTGCCCAGGATGGGTAAAATGTACTCATTTTCTTCAATGTGACATTACATTTTCCTTCTTTTTTGTTGTTTTTCTTGCTTGTGAACAGGACTGGTGACATTTAGATCTAGAGCACATGAATAAATTACAGGGCTGTCATTTTGTCTAAAAAATTTTTTCTCAGAGGTATTGGACCACACTGCCCAGAAATTCCCCCCTTAACACATAGGACACATTATGAACCTCTGCCTCCTCGGGGCTGCCTTCTTAAGTCACTGATACCTTCATTTCACAAATATAGGCCCAAGGATATTAGTTGCCAGAGATATCCAACACTAAATTTGTATGCCCTGAGCATCTACTTCTGTTGTCAGCCCAAAACATATGTATGGACTATCTGTTTGTGCCCTTTGGTCCTTTGTCGTTGTTGCTGGGTGGTGGTGGGTGACCGGAGAATATCTCACCTCTCCATTCTGCAGGCGGTCAGTGATAACACTAACCGAGGAGTATAGAGGTGACCCCAAACCTCTCCACATATATCATTTATTTCTCATGTTTACATTCTGTTACAGGCCAAAGAGGAACCCAGGCAAAGCTAAGAAAATAAACTCTAATTCAAAAGATCCAGTTTATTCATTCTAACTGGGCTTTAGTCGAACAAATGTTCTAAAATTTTGGTAAGTTGCCACGGACACTCACAGATCACATGACCTTGCCTTATAGTTTGCAGATCAGAGCGCTGCTCCCCAATAGAGATGAGATGCTTGCCCCCAAGGTTACAAGGCTGCTGAGGGCTGCTTATACTGACAGCAGCCAGAGAGTTCTCTCAATGCCAGTCTCTTTCTCAGTGGCAGCTTCCCCACTGTTCAGGAATGGTTAGTGCACTTTGCATTTACCACCAGGTATTTCACAAACAATACTGCCATCGTGTACTAAAAACCATGGATTTCATCTAAAACACCATGTAGAAATTACCATTGCAGAGAATGCTCTCGTTGGTGATTTACCTGCACAAACAACTCCAAAACGGTATTCTAGAAAAGGTTTTTCTTTCTCCATGCAGTATATTTAGCAGCAGCTCTACGAGACTCACTTGGCATAAAGACTATGGTATCGGACCAAGTTTTGACTTGGTATAAGCCTAAATAGGAAAGTCATCATGTCACTTCATATTTTAGAATCAAGATTATAAGATGAAATTAATTTGAAAGGAGAAAGAATAAATACTAGTTTTAAAAGAAGTGACATGTAAAATTATACGCAATAAGGTACATTTCCCATCACTGAGCTCAAAATAGTATGCACTTAAATGTTTTTAATTAATCATATTGTATCCCTGTAAGCTTTTGAAAAAAAAGAGGTCTATGAATAACACCATTCGACTAGCTATTTTATAATGCTTACTGATCAATCAGCTCCCAGAAATTAAGAGGAATGATTCAATATTTGATTTCTTATACCAGAGTCTATAAGAAGGAAGGAAGATTAGGCTTAAACAGCAGTCCATTTTCGTATTATTTCAGTGGCTTAAATAGACATTGTTATTTGCTGTTTTCTTTTCTAATTAGCATCTTTTAAAAAGGAATGTAACCTCTAATTTAAGTAACATTTACCATCCAAAAAATTGTGGTTCATTTATCACAGGAAAATACCATTTTCTAACCTATAACATGTTTGCTTACTCTTTGCTTCCACCTAGTGTACTGTTCCTAGAATAGCAAGTTTAAAAAATCATCTGCATGAAATGAGAAGGAATTTTTGTTTATATAGCGTATGGATTTTGTTCCCTTTTTTGTCTTCCTATTTAAAAGTCACAGTATTTTTTTTCTATTTGGGAGTAATAAAAATAACACACTTAAAAATTAAAGAGTATAGAGAATACATTTGCCTATCATTAGAAGATTTATAAGCACTATTTCAGCAGCATTCTCTAACAGCTTATATAGTATCTTTCAGACTAATAAATTAAAGCAAACTTACAACACATTGGCAAACACATTTATAAAAGGTAATAACTCAAAGGGATTCCAGGCACCATTCAGGGATTGCTTTTTTTTTTTTTTTTTTAAGATGAGGACACTGAGGGATAAAAGGACTTGTTCAAAGTCAGAGAGCCAGCTAGCTATATTTGTCAAGACAGAACTAGAAATGAGGTCAGCCAGCTGCCAAGCTAGGGTGCCTTCCACCATACATCCTGCTTCTCTGATTAGATACCAAAGTTAGTGTTTTTAAATGACCTGTGCCAGATTAGTAGGAAAAAAATCATTTTTAGTTTGCTTTATAAAATCACTGTCTCAAAATTTTGCTCATTCACAAAATTTAACAGATTTTTCCACAATGAGTACAATAAATGATGGTTCTTATAAGCAACAATTAACAGTGAGATATGAGAAGTTAGCATTTTAATTTGAACTCACTAAAGCATAACCCTTTGTTTTAGGTTATGCCTAATTCTCTTCCCTCCCCAGATAAGAAGGATAATCTATGACACTCAATGTATGAGTCAGGTGGGGCTGCCATAACAAAACACGATAGAGTGGACTAACCAGACTGGCAGTCGAAGGTCAGGGCACCAGCACGGTGGGTTCCTGGTGAGAGCCCTTTGCTCAGCTTCTAGACAACCACCTTCTTGCTCTGTGCTCACAGGGCCTTACCTCCATGCGTGCATGTGTGTAATCTCTCACATCGGATTAGAGCACCACTCTTATGACTTCATGTAACCGGAATTACCTATCCAGGTAATCTCTGTATACAGTTACGTTGGGGGTTAGAGCTTTAATATGTGAATTTGGGGGGTATACAAATCAACTAATTGATTCTAAACACACCTATGTCATATATGATTTTGAGGAGAGAGGTTTGTTCACATTAGATAACTTGTAAATCTTATGAACCATACACACTCCCTTGAGAAGACAATTACTAGTAGGAAGGCACTGATCCTCAGATTCTGCTTTAATATCTTTGATTTATACTTAGTATTTTTTTCCTGATCTTTACCAAGACCTACCTCTTCTGAGCAGTGCCAGTGTAAGATGTGTGTAGTGCTATTATTTGCCTTCGGTGAAACTGTCTCCAAAATGTGGGCCACAAATCTCCTTTCTTCATTTGGCTTAAAGCCTCTACAGATTCAGATTCTTAAAACCAAAGAATTTTAATGTTTGAATGGACCTCTAAGTACCATCCAGTCCCAACACAATATTTCATCTTTTATAGAAAAGAAAACTGAAACCCACAGAATTTCAGAATGATGACATTTTTCCTATTGATTTCAAACTGCTCCCATGATTTTTTATGGCTTCACATTATCCCTGTGAGGAAAGCTTGGTAGATATTATTATGATTTCTTCCATATGGGAAATGAAATTCACCAGAAGCCATGCAGCATACTCCAGGCCCCAAAGTCCCTAGAGTCAAGTCATAAATAAGGAAGCAGCACATGAACCAACAGAAATGTCCACCAGATACATCCAAACCCAGTCATCCAAACACGAAACCACACTACTGGGATATTCATAAATAATTCAAACAAAAACAGGAATCTAAACATTAACAAGTAACGTATGAAAACACAAAAATCACAAGGAGCAGCTGGTAGAAGAGGATCTATGAGAGAGTGAGGATCGACGGCATGGCCTGAGAGCACCCACCACCATGTCATATTTCATGCCTAATGTCCCACAGGGCGTCTCCTGGGCTCTTCACCATCACCCAGGGAGATGCGCACAAGCAGCAGGGAGTCGGCCCCCAGGTGCAGTTGAGAAGACAGCCCACAGGACTCAGAGAGGCTGGTCCAATGTTACAAAGTTTCTCTCACTCCCTTTTCCAACACTCATCACACCAAGTCCCACAGTCTGTCCTAGCTATCACCAAGGGCAAAATCAGACATCCCCTATGGTTAAATGCATGACAAATTGTTCTTTTCTGAAAACTCAGAAAGTATATTTTTGGAAAATCGCTCCCTTATACCTCCATTTCCTGTCAGAGCCCTTGCAGGAAATGGAATCCAACTCAGCTGCTTCAAGAGACTTGAATGAATTTTATTTTCAGAGTTGTTCAAGTACTAAGGGAACCTAGAAGTGATGTGGAGGCACCTGGAGATCATGAAGCAGGGAGGCTGTTGTGGCCTCTGGACAAGGGGAAGGAAGTAGTGTTGCAGGTGCCTGTGATAACCAGAGCTGTGAAGGAGACATTGCCGGAAGGTGCCCTGCCCAGTAAACGTGCCCCAGAGCGGGGAGGAGGAAATACCCTGGTTTCTCTTTCCTCCCACCCTTCAGTCTCTTGCTGGTGCTTCCCATACACCACAGGTGTCAAGCACAAGGCCCGTGGGCCTCCACCTTGTTTTATCCAGCCCCACACCTTGTTTCTACCTGGCGGCAGCGCCGAGCTCTTGCTTAACAGTTAAGGAGCAGTTACTTTATACAGTCCTAAAATTACATTAGACCCTTTGAAGGCAACTGTGAGGCTGATGTGGCCCCTGGTGAAAATGAGTTTGACACCCCCTGCCTTACACTAAACCCAGTGGGAAGCCACCCAGCAGGGAATTCCAGGGTAGAGCAGGCAGAGGTCAGCCTCCTGGACACAGAGCAGCCACAGAAGGGAAACAACAGACCCGGGAAGGACAATGAACTGCACATTCCTTCTCTTGAGCATCTAAAAGCACTTTCTATGAAAAATGGAGTGCTGTGGAGTGTTACTAATCAAACTTTTAGTGATTCTGTATTTTACTAAAACTAGAAGCAATTTTATACACACCCAAAATATATACATACATACATACATAGGTAGGTAAATAGATATAGGTATAGATATGGATCTATATACTTTTCTTCAGGTCACCAGTGACAAAGAATAAAATAGGTGCGGGTTTACCAGAAGATTCAGCAAACAAGCAACAACAAATTGATTCACGCAATTTAGTTGACGCCGAGCATCCATATATTTAGAAGCATGTGGGTAATTGACTGCATACTTCATCTAAATGTGGCAGTCCAGCCATGCAGCAGCGGCTCGCTAAATAAAGATGGCACGCTGCCGCAGCTCGCAGGAAACTACGGGGCACTTACGGCTGGATCCGGAAGCTCCTGGGCTGAGTGTGGAGCAGACAGAGTACACACGTGTGGCCAGCGGATGATGAGTGCCAGCGGTCACTGTGGCTTTGCTGTGTTTCATTTCACCTCAGGACGCAGAGCCCGCGCTGGGCCAAAATGTGGACGGTCACACCTTCCACCGGTTTCCCCACTGCTCCCCACTCCCCCGCCCCCTAGAGAGCTGGCCTAGGAGATTAGATTAAGTATATGTCACATTTAATAACATTTTATGCCTACTTTCCAAACTTCTTTGAATTTTGACATAGCACGATAGGAAATAAAATCACAATTTCAATTAGATACAAAGGGGACTAGAAATTATACCTTTATCCAATTTGAATAGGGATCAGTAGACTTTTCTTTTCTTTCTTTTTTTCCAGTAAATTCTGGAACATAGTATTTCAATTCTATGAACTCAGACTAAAGCAACCTCCCAGACTGCACAAAAAAATCTCTACTCCCTCTCCCCTTCTATGTCCTCCCCACCTCAGAGCCCCTAAACAGGCCTCTGCACCACTTTCGTTCACCATTCCTCCAATGGTCTCCCCATCCGGCCTCTCCCTCTCCCTCCATCCCCACCAACATCCCTGCCACCTTGCCCTGGAGCCGAGGTTGCTGCCCTGCATCACCCAGCCTTGGCCTGCCCTGCTCCTTTCTCTCTCCTATGCACTCCCTCCCTTACCCTAGTCCTCTTGCACTAGAAAAAACGGTCTCAGCACACAGCTTTGAAAAAGTAGCCACCTAAAGGTAAGTGTAATTATAGCCCTGCATACCCAATAGCCCTGGATGTAAGCCCAATGCAAGGTTCACAGGCAGTACGTTATACATTTTAATGAAACGGAGTGGACTAGATGGGGGCAACCACTTCTGAAAGCTTTTATAGGACTTAATAAAGAGAATAAGAACTATTTGATTGGCTATTTTCTTCCTACTGTATTGTTTAGATTAAAATAACATACAGCATTTATAATAAAGGAGATGAGTTCTCTGGCCTTCAACACCCTAATTCCAATGTGAGTCTTTAAGATTGGGTTCCACATCCTGTCCTTGGAGCCTTTGTTGATGCTTCGGGACTAGACTCCTGTACAGGTCAGTAGGTGAGCTTCCCACTGGTCCACCCACCCACACGGATCACCACTAAAGTCCTTCCAGGATATCATTCATTTCATGTTTTAGCAATTAACATATTGGCCGTGTTCCATGGTAGAGAGACAATTTTCACCTCTTCACTATTGATCAAAGCAAGAGGAAATACCATATAAAATAAGTATATCACACAATCTTCAAATTTATAATCAATGAATTCATATTAATAAACCATCCTAATTTAAGGATACCATTTTCTTTTTATACAGCAACTAACTATAAAATATTTTAGTAATGCTGCTCATTCAAATAAATCACAAAATCTCATGGCTTTATATAGCACCAGATTGCTAGGGATTGCATGGAGCCTGAAAATGTCATCTGTTAATTTTCATCATCAGTATTATTTACACCACAATATTTTCTGTACTTTATACTTAGTTGCCAAAATCATCTGCATTACAGGTTGCCTTGGGGTAGTTCTCAAACCTAAAGGGCCCAGGATAAAGACACTCAAGTACAGATAATAGCTGTTGATGTACTAACAGGAAATCCTAAACAATATGAACAAAGAAGAATGTGCAGAGTTTTAAATCTTTTTTGTGTGTGTGCCAAGTGTCTCATCTAAATAGTACCCAAAACTATGCATGGCGTGTGCTTTTTAAAGGGCTTTGGAGCTAGCAATAGGAAAGAAGAGCTGGAGAATCTAGTTTCCCTTGCTCCCCGCTAACAAGGCTCATTAAAGTAAACAGAAGAGAAGCACACACTCCAATGGGAGACTAGATGCCCAGGGATCTGTCTACTCTAAAAATTGGACTAATCATAAAAGCTGTCTCAGCCTTGTGTGAAATCAACTTGATTGATTTTACCTTTACTGCCTTTTTCATATCTGTTTTAATTTCAATCCTGCCATTTGACATTTGGTACAAGCAGTAATTTTAAGAACATTTTACCTATAATTTTGCCCAGTGTTTTTGATAAATTATGCATTTACCTGAACAGACTTTAAAATAAAAAAAAAAACAGACGTAAGAGCTGGGGTTGCTCAAGTGTAAAAGCTAAAGTTGAAACTGTTGTTCCTTCTGTTGCTATTTCTCTTTGATATGAACACGGGGAAACTGCAACGTCTTCAAAAGACTTGGGCCCAGTGTATTACTCTGAGTACAGAGGTTGCTTGCAGCTGCTGTTGGTCTAAGCATGAAGGACTTAACCACCGTGCAAGCTGTGATGTAGCTTTGCCCCTATATGACTTTTCCATTCTGTCAACCAACAACTTCTATCAGCTAGCACGCCTGTGCTCGGCCAGATCAGTAACTGACCTTCAGAAAGATGACCTGAGATAGGTTTCAAGATCCTCAAGTGTGCACTCTAACCACCCACACATACACACACACACCCCTGACATGACACTTGGCCTTGCATTCAAGCATTTTATCACATTCAAAGTATTTTAAAAATTATATCCGTGAACAGTAAACAAGAATGATTCTTTTCCCCCATCTCTGTTAAATAATACTTTTTGACCTCTTGGTTTCTAATTTTTCCCTCTAAAACCTTCTCCGGTCTCTCACCATCAGCATCTGATATTCATGGCTCTTGCAGGGTGAACCCACAACACTGTGAACCCTGCCCTTCTTGCTTTACTGCCATTGATTACTTAATTTCTCTTCTCCGTCACCTCCAGGTGAACACAGGCAACACCTGCTTTTGTTTATGCACAAAATGTTGAAAATATAGTGCATGCTATAGCACCAACAGCAGAAATAACAAGAGGGAAAATAAATGGTTTCAGTAAAACTAAAAACCTTTGTGTTTCAAAGGATATCATCAAGAAAATGAAAAGATAAATGGGAGGGAGGGGTGTAGGAAGGGTGGGTGGGCTGGAATGGGAGTAAAGGACAAAAAAAAGAAAATGAAAAGATAATCTATAGAGTAGGAGAAAATATATACAAATTACATATCTGATAAAGAATTTGTATGCAGAATATGTAAGGAACTCTTTACAACTCAAAAATAGAAAAACAGATAACCTAGTTAAAATGGGCAAAAAAATTGAATAGACATGTCTTCAAAGAAGATACAAAAATGGTCAATTAACACGTGAAAATGCTCAACATCATTAGTTTGAAGGAAATACAGATCAAAACCATGAGATGCTCCTTCACACCACTAGGATGACTATACTCAACAAGACAGACAATAACAACTGATGGCAAGGATGTAGAGAACATGTAACCCTCACACATTGCTGATGGGGATGTAAAATGGAGCAATCACTTTCTACTACTAGGTTTATATGCAATAAAAGTGAAAACATATGTCCATACTTGTACCTGAATATTCATAGCAATATTATTCATAACAGCTAAAAATCAAAAACAACCCAAAGGTCTATCATGGGATGAATGGGTAAGCCAAATGTGATAGATGCATACAGTGGAATATTATTCAGCCATAAAAAGGAATGAAGTGCTGATACATGCTCCACCATGGGTGGACCTTGAAAATATAACATTAAATGAAAGCTGCCAGTCACAGATGACTACATAATACATGATTCTATTTCTATGAAATGTCCTGATTAAGCATATCTGTAGAGACTGAAAACAGATTAGTAGTTGCCTACAACTGGGAGATTGGGAGAAAATAGATAGTGAGTGTTAATATGTGTGGAGTTTCTATTTGGCATAATAAAGTGTACCAAATCAGTTGCACAGCTCTGTGAATACACAAAAAACCATTGAATTTTATTATATTAAATTACATCTCAGTAAAGCTGTTTATGTATATATGCAATGAATGATTCACATGTCAGCTTTCTTCCTTCACTCACACCCAAGTCCCTAGAGCAAGCTCACAGTTTGGAAAAGGAAGTATAAAAACTCCCTAGTGCTTGCAGGAACTTAGAGCTAAAACAACTGAGCTGTCTATAGCTCCCAGAATGCTTTCTGGGTCCCCTGAGGGGATATAAAAAAATGGCTTTACTCATAGACACAAGCAACAGTATGGTGATTACAAGAGAGAAAGGTGGGTAGGGAGGTAGTAGAGGGTAAAGGGAAGATCAATAGTGGTCGAAGGGGACTTGACTTGGGGTGGTGAACACACACAACACAATATACAGATGATGTATTATAGAACTGTACACCTGAAACCTATATCATTTTATTAATCATTGCCACCCCAATAAATTCAATAAAGAGAAAAAAAACTTTAAAAAATGGTCTTCCCTGGCTCAGCCTGAGAAAAAGCTGTCTGATAAGTTGTCAAGATTCTTATGTACACAGAGAATTAAGTAGACAAGGAGGGTCCCTAAAGAGTTAAATGTCCAACAGGGTGCCAACCTTTTGGCATCTCTGGGCCACACTGGAAGAAGAGTTGCCTTGGGCCACATGAACACTAACAAAAACTGATGAGCAAAAAACAGGTTTTAAGGAAATTTACGATTTTGTGTTGGGCCACTCTCATAGCCACCCTGGGCCACGTGTGGCCCACAGGCCACAGATTGGACATTCCTGGGACTACGCTGGCCAACGCCATACCCACCAGCCTCATGCAGCCAACTGAGCACTTGACATGTGGCTAGTCTGAACTGAGCTGTGCTGTAAGTGTAAAATACACAGTGCATGTTTTTAAGGTAAAATATCTCAAACAAGTATTTTATATTGATTATATTTTGAAGTGATAATGTTTCAGATATATTGGGTAAAACAGATTACTAACATTAAGTTCACCTGTTTCTTATACTGTTGCTTCTAGAAATTTTTTAATTTTATATGTGGCATGGGTAATATTTATATTGGAAAGCCCTGGCCTTGAACGTTGAATACTAAACAGTACCACGAAACTAGCCAATCAAAAATCCTAGCAACGTGGAGAGACTTAGGACAAAAATAATGCTTCTCTAATGAGACACTAATATAGAGGTATAAAAAGGTAAGAAACAAGAAGTGCAAGGCTGTTGCTGGTGGTCTTTTAAAATTTTTTTAAGTATGTTTACTGATTTTAGAGAGAGGAAGGGAGAGTGAGAGAGAGAGAGAGAGAAACATCAATTAGTTGCCTCCCATATAGGCATCAAACCCACAGCCTAGGTATGTGTCCCGACTGGGAATCAAGCCCTCAACATTTTGCTGTATGGGACGACGCTCCAACCCACTGAGCCATTCCTGCCAGGGCTGTTGCTGGTACTCTCACTCCTTCTCTCCCTCTTCCCTTCTCTCTCTGCCTTCGTTTTTAAAACTTTTCAAATCCCAAGAAACAAACCTTAGTCCAGGGCTCTTGAACCTGCATTAACAGTACTGGCAAAAAGAAACATAAACTTTGGGCTTTATGAACATAGTTATGATTGGGTTGAATATAATTGTAATTATTAGTTTACATGGACGTTCTCTGTTAAACTCTTAGCTCCTTATGGACAGTATATGCTTTATTCACCTTTGCACACATCTCGCACATAGTAAATGCTCATTAAATACCTGTTAAATTTGAAATAAGCAGGAAAGACCATGTTGGCCAAGAGCACACTTTTTGGTTTGTGTTTTGTCTCAGCAGCTACAAGGTCACTTATTTCCAATTCTGGAGTAGTGAAACCCCAAGGTATCTTCAATTAGGATAATAAATGATGAAAATTTTTCAAAAGAAAAATGATATCGTTATCATTTTTCATTTTTATAATTTATGTAAAATAATATTATTTTTATCATTTATGTAAAAAATTTGAAGATATGCCAGACTGTATCTTTAAATGAAGGAAGGAAAATGTCATGATTGTAATAATTAGCAAGAAATGACTCAGGGTCCTATTGTCCAGGGTTTTGATAATTTTTAGTCTTACTGTTAAAGATTTATCAATTATGACATAAAAGACCAAATAAACAAATAAATGAATGGAAAATTACATGAATTAAAATCAAGCCAAACCTGACGTCAATGGGTATTTTGAATGAGTCTCTTCTTGGCAGTTTGCCTGTGTCAGGCTGTTCACTTATTAATTTGTTTTTACTCAATTTACTATTTTTAAAAGCAACTTTTAATGAGCATAAGGACAGATGTGTATCCTGGAGAATAAGTTATAAGTAGTATTATAAACAGCAGACACATACACCTCTGGGACATTTGTGACACAGAATATGTCATTTCTGACACTCAAAAGACTGAGCAGCGGGATGTCAGCTTCAGATGTTTATCAGCTTCAACTGCTAATGGAGCTGATAAAGCCGATTTGTGGGGGAAGTGACTGCAACTGGAATGTGTGCAGATGCATTGACATTAGGGCTTTTTTTAACCAGTGACTTCAATTTAGGTCTCACAGTTTTTTGCTTTGCTGAACAACATCATAATCTGTGAACAGTCAAGTTCAAAACAAATATGTTTGTATTCCTCTCTCACTGATATAGCATATTATTTTGGGAAACCAGAATCAAGTAATCTGCCATAAGTAGAAATCACACTGAGGAATATCTTTGATATATTTTTCCACTTCAGTTAATGCTGAGTAATGAACAACTGCAATCTAAAATAATTTGCCATCGCTTTAAACCAGAGAATCAAGAAAATATATACATTTATATATAAAGAGCCATAGTATGTACTCCTAAAGGTTTGAGTAATTATTCTTTTGCCATTATTTTTAACAAGATTATTGTGTACATAAGATTCTGTCATAAATTAATTAGGATCTCATGTATCTGATTGGATAGTCAATGAAGTTTAGGTTTCCTCTAATGTAAAGATTCTTTATCAATCCCACTATCCCCTTCAGTGAGGAATGCTTTCAATGACAGCACTGACATTTAGTCATTTAGCTTCCAGGTTTCCACTGAAAATAACCAACTCTACCAGAGAAAGTCTTAGCAGTTAGAAAGTTTTTATAAAGAGTAAAATATCCTGCCATTGTCTAATTCTACCTTATGGAGCTGGACTCTCTAATTCACTGAATGCTATAACACTCTGTTCCTCTGTTTCTCCCATTTTTCAGCCTTTATAAGATCTCCATCATCTTGGATCCACACCTTAAACAGCGGTATTCCCTGGGGTTCTTTATGGGGATATTTTGAGAGCTTTGACACCCAGATGGCACCCTCTATCCGTTGAATTGAAATTTCTGGAGGTGGCACCCAGACACCCGATTTTTTTTTACATCCTCCTAGGTAATTCTGATGTGCACTAAAGTTTGAGAACTGGCAGTGATGGGCTGTTAAACATTTAAACCCAGCTTTCAATAAATAGAGGACTCATGGGCATGGACAATGGGATGGGGATTGATTGTGGGAGGGGAGTGGGGCAGAGGGGAGCAAAGAGGAAAAAAGTGGAACAGTAACTAGACAATAATAAAAAATAAATAAACAAAATAAATAAAACCCAGCATTCTGCAAGGATGGGGGGAGGAGGACACAGTCTGATTGGTATCATTTGCTGACTTCATTGGTTTAATAGTCTAGCTATGATTTAAAGTTTTATGAATTAAAGCTTCACGTCATAGATAGATAGATAAATGATAGTTAGATGATGATGATGATGAAGATAGATAGACAGATAGATAATAGGTAGATAGACAGACACAAGCTGAGCTACTCTGACAAAATGAACTAGAGTCTCCTGTAGTTGGCTGCTCTTCCTGGACCCCTGTTGTGTAATTTAAAGGACTTTCAGGAAAGCCAGAAGGCTACATAGAGGCATTTTAAGAACCACTGACCTATACATAAAACCCATATTTCTCATCTCCATATATTAAGTCTCTTACTGGCTTGATCACAAGGACATTTTCAGCTTTATTTCCTCCATATCCTCCAATTTTATACTGTAAACACAGTCAATAACCAATGTTTACATTATATATTCTCTGTCCTCTTCCAAAAAAACATGACCTTCAAAGATCCCACCAGTCCCTTAACGCAGTCTCTTGTTTACTAGAAAATTATGTGAACTAGAAATTTTCTTTCCTTCCAAGAAATATTCTTTCTGCTCCCTTTTCTGTCTTTAGTTGAGGAGCAAGGTCAACATTGATCTACTGCCATTTAGGTTGAAAATTATAGTTTTAAAAATGGAATGTTTTGTTACAAATATATCCAGGTTACTTTGGAGGAGATACTTAGAGATATTTGGAACACTATAAAGATGAATGCAGAGAAAGAGCAGTACCTGTGGGTTCTTAAAATTCATATTACTAAAATCAGAAGTCAACTTAGCAGATCTTGAGTGAGAAAGATGAAAATCAGACAAAAGTTGAGTATCTCAAGGCTTTAGGAATCCTTGGTCCTATAGATCCAAAGTGGCTTGAATGATGGGCACTAGAAACTGTCCCCCCACACCTCAGTCCTATTTTTACACTTTATCCATAACCTTTGTCAGTCTAGAGGGGTGTGTGCCCCACTGAGGGCAAGGGAGAGGTATAGGTCTCACACCCAGTAGACAGAAAGGGGGGAACTGTGAATAAATTCATTAAGTTTGGGGACCAAGCATTCTGTTAATTTATGAACCAGTCTTGAAACAAAAGGTATCAAGGAAGCTTTTTCTCTCTTGCAAGAGCCCCAGTCTAAGTCAACACAGTGAGAGGAGCACAGATGCAAAAAGACAATCAGGGTCCAGGCCGGGTCTGCCATGTATGTGCTATGTGACCTTGGTTGTCCTATCAGATGGACTAGTGAATATCAATACACTATTAACCTTTACAGCACTCAGCCATGGTTCCCCAGTCCATTGTTTTCATTGTTGTCCCCTTATCATGCTTTTTAGACATTTTTTCCTCGTTGCTCCACACATGAAATTTCAATACCACGAATATACTGTACATCTGTTTATGTAATGTGTATATCTGTGTTTTATGCACAAAAAGAATAAGATTTTTTTGCAACCGCTGAGAAACAATTCTCACCTCCTGAGAATGATCTAGCCCTGTTAAGAATATATGTGCTTGACAGTTGAAGGCTGATTTTATTATCATGAAGGCTGATGTTATTACCCAAGCAAGAAAAGAGATTTTCAAAGCTAAGTATATGTAAAATGCTATAAAATTAATGTTAAAATATAATATTAGAACTAAAAGCTTCTCAAAAGCAATGAGTAAGGTTCAAATAGAGAAGACTAAATTTCCAGAAGACTAAATGAGGCCACAATTTGTAGCCAAGGTCTAAAAGATATATATTTAGACTTTTGGTTTGAATAAACATGAGTATTATACTAATCTCTCACTGAGAATGGACATAGTTGTGGGCAGTCAATAACAAGCAAAGTGTGAAAAAAATAAAGCCAAGTACTAATAGGCTGTCCTTTATAAATGCAGACTTCTTTTGCAGGCATTATTTGCATGGTAGCCACAGTAACTTGTGTATGGCACCTCAGATAAAATGTAAAAGGCCTTACAACCTTTGCATTACAGTAAACTGAAAGTAGAGTCAACAAAATAAATAAATTACCAAAAACTGCATGATATTTTATAGCTTTGTAAAGTAATTATGCTTCATAATGGGAAAAATGCACATAATTTTGTTTATGTAGTCTCTCTTACTCAAAATGTCTCCCAACATTTTATAGCAAATTAGAGATTGACAGTAGAGTGATAACACTAGTGAACCTGACAGTGATTTTTCACCTGTGGGTAGTATACATAGCTTTTTTAGTTGAATTGATTGGGGTGACATTAGTTAATAAAATTATATAGGTTTCAAGTCTGCAATCAATAATATATCAACTGTATATTGTATTTTGTTCACCACCCCAAGTCAGCTCTCCTTCCAACACCATACATCCCCCCATAGTCTCTTCTACCTCCCCCCACCCCCCCTCTGATAATGACCATACTGTTGTCTGTGTCTATGAGGGGTTTTTTGCTTAATCCCTTTACCTTTTTCACCTAGCCCTATGCTCCCAAGAGGTAGCATAGGAGAGGTAGGTAGCACCCAAACCTACCTCTCCTATGACTCTAAATCAAAAGAATATATGCACCCCTATGCTCATCGTGGTGCTATTTACAATCACCAAGATTTGGAAGCAACCCAAGGGTCCATCAGTAGATGAGTGGATTAAAAAAGCTGTGGTACATTTATATAATGGAATACTACTTAGCTGTTAAAAAAAAAAAGAAGGAAATCCTACCTCTTGCAACAGGGTGGGTGGACCTGGAGAACATTATGCTAACTGAAATAAGCCAGTCAGAGAAAGACAAAGCCATATGATCACACATATATGTGGAATCTAGTGAACAAAATAAACTAACAAACAAAATAGAAACAAACTCATAGACACAGACTGACATACATAGCATTTAAAATATGAAAGTAGACATTCAAATAAGCTTCAGAAATTTAGCAGAGAACAGGTTATTTTTAAATGTGCTCACTAAAATCAGGGGAAAATAGGTCTTTTTCTTTGAAACTGTAGTGGGTAATCTGGATGCTGACCCACATGAAACAGGCCATAAATTGGCATCAAACAAATCTGGTAGGGGTGGAACAGGCAACCTCAGAATCATTTCTGAGAAGACTAGAGATGAGTCAAGAAAGGCTGAGGAGAGAGTCAAGATTATTTGACTGAAATCAGTGTGAAGATCAGAAAAGGCAGGTAAATTCTACTTCCTGGGTTAGAGAATTAAATGCAGTACAGTAACATGAAAATTTCTGCCCAAAGTATGTTAGTCATTATGTCAAATTTTACTCTCGGAATTCTCTTATTTGATTAGCTACATCCTCTCTAAAAGCATCTTTTATTTAAAGGGCCTTTCTGCACGAAAAGAAATGAAATACTGATACACGCTACAATCTTGAAATCATTATACTAAGTGAAAGAAGTCAGACACAAAAGGCCACATACTGTATGATTCCACTTTTATGAGATATCCAGACTAGGCAATTCCATAGAAATAGAAGGTAGATTTGTGATTAATGGCAGGAGACAATGGGGAATGAGGAGTGACTGCTTAACGGGTATGGTGTTTTAGGGTGATAAAAATTTTCTAGTATCAAATTACGGTGATGGTTGCACAACATTGTGAATGTACTAAATGCCACTGTATGCTTTAAATGGTTAAAATGATAAAATTTATGCCACCACATTTGCAAGAGTCCTTTCCAGTTTGCCTGGTTTGACACATATGAAATCATGCTTCTTTCCAGTAGTAGGCCTAAGTTTTCTTTTCAGGGGTGGATCTAGGTTTTGTAAGGCTCTGGGGCTTTTGTAATTTGAGGAGGCTTCTAAAAAAGTTCATTCAGAATCACAAACACAAAACACCTGTAGCTTCTGTGGGAGGGGCTTCTGCAACTGTGGGGCCCTGAGGCTTAAACTTCAATAGCCTCACACAGGTTATTTCTCAGTTCCTTTCACGAGAATTGCAAGAGGGAGAATCAGATTTTCTGGCCTGACTATGAGTTTCCTAATTTAGTCCGTACTTGCCCACATTCCAGAGGGTGATTTAGAAGGTCACCCTCTTCCATACCATTGAATCAATTTTGAAAGACTTCTTTTTTTTCTAAGATGAAAAGTTCAAGGTCTGACACTCTTTTCCTAGACTGAGTGTGCATGCTTCAAGCAATATGGAACCACACGTTAAAACTGCTGGTGTAAGAAATTAGTTGGCATGGATCTTATCGCCAGATAGTCAGTTGCTAAGTCAGTAACCGGAGTCAGCAAAGTGTGAAGGTAGAAAAAATGTTGGGTAAGGCCAAATGAGAATCTATTAGAATTATTATGATGAATATGGGAAATAAATATATCGGGTTGAGTAACTGGAAACAATACAGATCAAGAAATCATTCAGAGGAAATGGAAAAGGTTAGGAAGAGGAGACACAGTTTACACCCCCAAGACCATGAAGTGAGGACAACTGAGACAAGCAAAGGTCTAACCCTTGTGCGCCCCCTGCCGGCTATTGTAATTGTAAGTAGGGCTCTTTTATATATTAAAGACAGTCATGAAAAAAGCCACAGAAAAATAAACAGTCGATAAGAGTGGAGCAGTACCGGTCTAGTTATCTTCACTTTGGAGTAAACTTGGGGTGGGGGTGTTATATAGATTTCAAAAGAGATGAGATTTGGTGTTATAAATAAAAATGTTTGTATAATCCTGTCTTTCCAGAATACCTTAGGTCCTGCAGTCTTTTATGGATCCTTGTCACATGGTCAGTGAGCAAGATCAAATTAGAGGTATTGTCCATGTCCACCACCTAACCTACCCCAGCTGGTGGCTACTGCTGCAGCAGAGAACACCTCCTTCAGGCATTCCGTCAATATTTACTGTGGATGGCCGCGGCCCAGGGTCCTGCTCTAGGTGCTGAACAAACCAGTCAAACATCCTTCCTTACTGGAGCATAAATTCTAGTGGGAAAGAAGCAATAAACATACGAAATGTATAGATAATTGAGAATGTAAAAGGGTATCAGAAAGAAAAAAAAAAACAAGAAGAAGCAGCAGGGTAAACGGGATAAGAGATGCCTTCCAAAGGCATGGTGGAAGGGCAGAGTTTTCCATTTTATAATTAACTTCTGTTTAATCTTCACCTGAGTATATATCTATTGATTTTAGAGAGAGAGAAAAGCGGGGTGCAGGGGAGAGAGAGAGAGAGAGTGAGAGAGAGAGGGGGAGAGGGACATATCCATCAGTTGCTTCTGTACACATCCTGGCTGGGGATCGAACCTGCAACCTCTTGGTACACGAGACAACACTCCAACCAAACAAACCACCCAGCCAGGGCAAGTTTTCAATTTTAAATAGAGTCAGGATAGGCCTGAGAAGATGGCACTTGCACAAGACTTAAAGGAGTTGAGGAAGGGAACCATCTAGATGTCAGGGAGACTCACAACCCATGTGGTGTCTGTGAGGAACACTTGGGAGAACAGTGGGCTGAAGCTAAGCACAGTGGTGAGTCTCCAGCAACTCAAGCCTGTAAGGCTTCCATTTTCTTCTGAAGGATCTGTGTGCAAGCTGGAGAAGCTATTAAACTTTTAGATCACTTTGAACTCTTCCCCTGCTTTTAAAATCCCACCAGGTTCCCCCACATCTCCTCTACACCCTTTTACAGGTCCTGTCAGCCAAGGAAAGGTGGATTACTTGGGACCTCTCTGGTCTCTGCTATACATGGGCACATCCTCAACTCTTAGGATCTGTTTGAGATCTGAACATAGGAGAAAGTTGCATGTTGTACAAAGAGTGGAGTTTTCTTGTTTGCTATTAAGAGAAATTATGAGTAATTTTATTTCCCATGGAGCACCTCCCATTATACTTATTTTCTAGTAGATAACAAAGCTCATTACAAAGCCAGAGCATTTCATAGCATTGGTTAATGTTATTCTGTGCTAAGAAAAAATAAATAAAAAGAAAAAAGAAACATGGATGACCCCTGCAGGCTATTCAGTGTCATTAAAAAACATTATAACTTTTAAAAATAGCCATACTAGAAGGGAGTAACATAGAAAAAAATCTAAAAAAGTTAGATTTCACAAGAAGGTGAAAAGCAAACTATATAGCTGCATCTGATGATTTTTCTGATTATTACACTAAGAAAAAGGAAAGGCTGATATCAACGGAAAATAAATAGTGCTGTGTTTTCGAAAAACGTTCTTATGACACTCTGCCATAAAATTTAGGTTTCAAACAAAGAACAGAAAGACTACACCTCTAGCCTCATGTCATTAAACATTCTCTCTTTATCCCTAAGAAAACCATTTATTTATTCAGCAGGCATTTACTGAACACCCAATATGGGCCAGACACTCTGCGACAAACTGGATATTCAGTGTGTATGAATCATCCTCTGTGCCCTACAAGGCTGTACAGTCAAGCAGGGGAAGGGATGGGTAAAGCTAAAATGTGAGTGTACTGTTCAATCCACCTAGAGAGCTCAGGGAATTCTTCCCAGAAGAGATGACATGAGTGAATCCTGAAGTATAAACAGAATTAGCCTAGCACTTAAAGAGATATGGTGTCCTGGGTATAGACAAAAGCATGGAGTATTTGGGGGAACTTCAAGTAGTTTACTAGCTGAAGTATATGATTTTGAAAGAGTGGAGAGAGAGAGAGCAAGAGAAGGCAAGATCGTATCATAAAGTTCTTGGGTCCCGAGCTGAGTGTTTGGCATTATTCCCAATGTGCCTGGGAACCCCTGCTGGATGTTAGAGAAGACAGTGACCTCTGGGGCCCCACCCTACCCAGTGCTGTGGAGATCCAGTCGTGGATATCTTCTCCACTAACTCAACATTTTATGAAGAAACTAAGAAATAAAACTAGCCACTGGTTTTGCTGATCCTTACAAAGGAGGAGAAAGGGAAGTACATTAGTAGGCAGTCTGAGTTTGGTAAGACTCAAATGATCTTCATGTTTAGAGGTTAAAGATGCATGTTTCAAATTTAATTACCAATTAATCATTCCAGAATTGTCTATTCCCTAAAGTGTCAGTGTCAGTCAATAAATGTAATAATCTGTGCTTTTTTTCATTTGAGCTGTTTTCAGCTTAACCTTTAGACAGGTTATAGCTGCTTTTTACTTGACATTTATTAACCTTTTATAAAGCTATTATTACTAGTACAGAGCAATCATGTAGTGACTTCATGTTTATTTGCTTCATTTGAACAAGAATTGCATTTATTCTTCAAAAGATGCATTAAAAACTCATTACTTTTCAATCTAACTAGTTTATTTGATTACTAGCAAAGTGATTTCACCAATGCATAGTTAGAATGCCACTTATTTAATCTTATTTTTTCTCTGGGATTTTTGAAAAGGTAGTTATGGTCATTCACAATAACATTATTCATATGTCAAAATTACATTTAAGGTCACCTAAAATTAAATTATTATATTAGTAATCTTTACTTGATAGAAGTTGTATATGGTATAAATGTCTGTGTTGATTCATTTTTCATGGGTTCACATGTCAAAAAACACTATCAAGAATGTGGGAAAAGATTGTTTAAAATCACATTTTTAAAAGAATATTATCTCTGATAAAAAATTTTCAAAATAATACTCATATAATTTTTCAGAACTGCTATGATTTAGGTAGGGAAAGCCCAAAAATCTAAGCATAAATCATTATTAGGGATGGATGTGTTACCCAGGAATGCTAGCCTGGCTTAATATGTTATGATTTTAAATATTTTCAATTCCATTTCAAAAAAGTCTCTTCAATTCAAATATCTCTTCCTTGGATTTGCTGCCACTGTCACAATTTAACCCTTATATGAGGGAAAATCTCATTTGTGTCCTTAATTCTAGATCTTCCTCAGAAACAAAGGTGATGGTGTCATTCCCCTTTGAAACGTCTGCTGGCTTCTCATTGGTCACTGGGAAATGAATACACCTTACCTTGGCACAAAGCCTTTCTTGCTATAGCCAACCTATTGTACAGACCCTACTCCTAAACGTTTAAGGTCAAAACCAGTGTCCTAATCTGTCTTTTTACCTATACCACATGACCCAGTGCAGGAACCCATTAGGACCTTGCATTAGTTTCATAGAGCTCCTGTAACAGATTACCACAAACTTGGTGATTTAAAACAACAAAAACTTATTTTTTCATAGGCCTGGAAGGAAGAAGTCCAAAATCATTATCACTGGGCTAAAATCAAGGATAGCTCACAGAAATGCTCCTTTGGAAACTGTAAGAGGGACTCTGTCCCTTGCCTCTCCAGTTTCTGGTGGCTACGATATTCCTTGGCTTGTGGTCGCATCACTCCAATCTCTGCCTACACAGGCACATTGCCTTCTCCTCTTCTGTCTGAGTAAGCACTCTCTTATAAAGATGCTTGTAATGATATTTGGGGCTCACCCTGATAATCCAAGATATAATCTCACCATCTCAAGTTTCTTTTTTTAAATTATATTTTATTGATTATGCTGTTATACTTGTCCTGATTTTCCCCCTATGCCCCACTCCACCCAGCAACCCCCATCCCTCAGGAAATCTCCCCACTGTTGTTTATGTCCATGGGTTTTGTATAAGTTCTTTGGCTACTCCATTTCCTATGCTGTACATTACATCCCTGTAGCTATTCTCTACCAACCTATTTATATTTCTTAATCCCCTCACCTCTTCACCCATTCTCCCCCAACACCCTCCCATCTGGCAACCATCAGAACATTCTCTGTATCCATGACTCTTTCTCTGTTTTTGTTTGCTTAGTTAGTTTCATAGATTCAATTGTTGATAGATATGTATTTTTTTGCCATTTTATTGTTCATAGTTTTGATCTTCTTTTTCAAAATAAGTCCCTTTAACATTTCATATAATAATAGTTTGTCAATGATGAACTCCTTTAGCTTTTTCTTGTCTGGGAAGCTCTTTATCTGCCCTTCATTCTAAATATCTTTGCTGGGTAGAGCAATCTTGGCTCTACGAAAATAGGTCCCTGCTTTACATCACTTTGAATATTTCTTGCCAATCCCTTCTAGCCAGCAAAGTTTCTTTTGAGAAATCAGCAGACAGTCTTATGGGAACTCTGAGGGAGATAGCTAACTTCATTTCTCTTGCTGCTTTTAAGATTCTCTCTTTATCTTTAACCTTTGGCATTTTAATTATGATGTGTCTTGGCTTGGGTCTCTTTGCATCCATCTTGTCTGGGACTCCCTGTATTTCCTGGACTTGCATGTCTATTTCCTTCACCAGATTAGGCAAGTTTTCTTTCATTATTTTTCAAATAGATTTCCAATTTCTTGCTCTTTCTCTTCTCCTTCTGGCATCCTTATGATGTGAATGTTGGACCTCTTAAAGTTGTCCCAAAGGCTGCTTACAACTATCCTGGTTTTTTTGGATTCTTTTTTCTTCTTATTGTTCTGATTGGTTGTTTTTTGCTTCCTTATATTCCAAATTGTTGACTTGATTCTTGGCTTCATGCAGTCTACAGTTGTTTCCCTGTAAATTGTTCTTAATTTCAATTAGTGTATTCTTCATTTCTGACAGCATCTTTTTTATGCTATTGAAGTGCTCATTAAGTTCCTTGAGCATCCTTATATCCAGTGTTTTGAACTCAGCATCTGATAGATTGCTTATATGCATTCCATTTAGCTCTATTTCTGGAGTTTGATCTGTTCTTTCATTTGAGCCAAGTTTCTTTGTCTCCTCATTTTGGCAGCCTCCCTGCGTTTGTATCTATGTATTAGGTAGAACTGCTTTGACTCTGTGTCATGGTAGTGTGGCCTAATATAGTAGGTGTCCTGTAGGTTCTAGTGGCACAGGCTCCCCTATCACCCAAGCTGAATACTCAAGGTGCACCCTTCATGTGGGTTGAGTATACCCACTTGTAGGTGACCCTTGGCTGCTGTTGGAAGATCAGTGGGAGGGATTTCAAGATTCTTAATTACAGTTTCAAGGACACTTTTTCTACAGAAGGTAACATTTATAGATTCCATAAGTTAGGAGCTGATATCTCCATGGGCCATTATTTTAGCCTACTAGGGGACTCAATAAATGTTTTGAACTTAATTAACTAACAGCTTGACCCTTAAACTGGTTCATTTATTCAATAAACTTGTCTTAAGAGGTGACTGGAAGGATATGCACCAAACTGTTAACAGAAGTCATCTGTGGTGAATAGAACACAAGTGAGGGAAAAGAGAAAAGACTCAATATCAATACTGACTACTCTATGCACTTCCATATATTGTAATAGTTTTTAACATATTTTTGCATTATGAAAATAACTAAGCAATAGCAGCTTTATTCATAATTGCCCAACCAACATGCACTTCCATAGTAAATTGATAAATAAACAATGGAATATTACTCAACACCAAACAGAAATAAGCTATGAAACCATAAAATTTATGGTGGAAATTTAAATGCATATTATTAAGTGAAAGAAACCAATATGACAATGATACATACTGTATGATTCTGAGTATATTTATGACATTCTAGGAAAAGGCAGAAATTAGGGAGGAGGGAGAGGTAAATTGGTGGCACACATAGGATTTTTAGGTGAAACTAGTCTATATGATACTATAATGGTGTATATATGCCATTATACATTAGTCAAGATCCATAAAATATGTAACATTTTAGAGTTATGAGTTCCTAATAACTCTAAAGGAAGCTATGGACTTTGGGTAATAATGCTGTCAATATTCTAACAAATGTACTATTCTGGTGTGGGATGTTGATAACAGGATAGGTTATGTGGGTGTGCGAACAGAGAGTACATGGGAACTCTTTGTACTTTCTGCTCAATTTTTCAATGAACTTTAAATTTCCCTAAAATAAACTAAGCAAACAGATACATATATTTAATGCATAAGAATCATGTATACAAAATTATATAGATGCAATATTTGACACTGAGATCCTGACCTATGAACAAATTATTCAATGTACTGTGATACATATAATAAGAGAACTGCTTAGAAGGAGGGTAATAAAACCTTGGTACTCACAAAAAAGACCTAAAGTGAACATACAGATTTGGGATTCATAATCAAGTAAGAAGTGCTTGGAGTAATGAAAAGTATGAAAAGGATTACGAAAGTATGGAGGACAGCTGTTTCAGTTCAGTGTACCTGGCCTTCCAAGTAACTAACAATATAGTTGGGCCAACAGACACATATCCCAGTATTATGATAGATACTAATATAAAAATATGCACAAAGTGCTCTGAGGTAATGAGAGAAACCCTTAGCCCAAGTTCATGGCAGATGTAGAGCAGAATACCATGCACAGAGCATCAATCCCAGGAAGCAGAACATGGTGCACCAAGTATCCATCCCAAGAGAGGATGCCAAACACTTTGACCTACTGCATTTCAGTATCAAAGTTACCAAGGAAAACACAAGTCAAGCACTGGATGGAACAACACTTCACTTACTTTTTCTTTACTCTTCTATGTGGAAGGGACAGAGCAAGATCAGCTCCAATAGTGTGCATTCATTTCTTAAGGCCAGCAAGTCACTCTCCCCCAACTCCAGTAGCTCACACAAACCTTTCTTTGCTGCAGTAGAAGAACCCCAACTCCTCCCCACAGAATATGAAACATTGAAACTTGCAGTGTAACTAAGGGCCCTTGACATACATGCTTAGACAGAACAGAAGGGCACTCATAGAGCATGAAAGAGGGTGAGATATTCCCATACACGGTGATACACCAATCACAGACTGTTTGGGGCTTTTTATCTCTTGGGAAAGAAGTGTTCTAAGACCAAGGCCTGTTCTTATGCAGCCAAGTGGGAACAGAAAGACTGAAGGCAAGAGGCTAACTCTCCCAATGAAAGACCAATCAAGTTTATGGAAACCTTTCTGGAAAAAAAATGGCAACTGATATCATTCCTGAAGTTTAAATAAGAATTATTCATGTGAAGAAGAGGAGGATTTTGGGGAAGGGTATGCTAAGCAAAAGGAAAAACTCAGCAAAAAAAAAAAGGCACAGAAATGTGGATAGGTACTAGGAACTGCACATGGATCATTATGTCATTGAAGTAAAAATTAGGGTAACTATTTGATTTAGGGTAGCAGAGTATGGAGCTGAAAAGTGTGTAAGGGCACATAGAGACTAGACTTTACCTTGTCAGTGATGAGTTGATTGGTAGATGCACCTTACTGAAAGATGCCAAGTAGATTGAGAACTGAATAGGTTTAAGATCAAAGTAGACAAAACCCAATAGTAGCCTTAAGGTCATCCAGAAAGTATGCAGATTTATAGGATGACTGGGACAGATTAACTAGCTGGGGACTGAAGGTATTGCTTTTATCCATAGGGGATTTAGTTTTTGGTTCCAGTTCTGCTTCTAACTAGCTGTGATAACTTTATAGTTCTCAATTCCTTCATCTCTAAAATAAAAAAGGTTTTAAATGATTTTGTGTGTCTCCTGAAATCTAAACTGCTTATTCAATAATTATGCTTTTGTTTTCTCTCATATTATGCAATAATGAATACTATAATATGATTCATATTATGGCAGCTTGATACAATTTTAGTTGATTTGATGAAATTGAAAATGAAATTATTAAATTGTGGGGAAAGATGTTATCAAAATTTTAAATAAGATAGTTTTATAAATATTTATGCTCAATACCTCTGTTATTTTATAAAAGCCAACAAAAAAACCTTTTATTTCCATTTTAGTTAAGGTCCTTTAAGTTTGAGTCTCTTAGGAGTCTGGATATTGTCTTATTTTACTCCATACTCAACATAAATAAAACTATATTAAAATTTCCTTAGAACAAGGTAGTGTATTTACATATTTGAAGTTTAGATTAATATCTAATTGGGTCCTTATGCCTGCAGATGCTGTCTCACTGGTGGGCCCTTATTCCATCAATTTCTTTCTAGGTCAACAGTTTGCATTTTAATGTAATAAATGAGCGAGACGATGTCCTGACCTACCTGCCCTCCCAATGTCTGGTGTGAAGGAGAATAGAAGCAATTAAGTGCTTGATTATATCCATTAGTAAAAAAGTAAGAAAACAACCTTTTATGCCAAATATTAAAGTTTCTTCACCATCTATGCTTAGATTTAATTTTCTTAGGTACAATTTTTTTTCATGGTAATATTCAACACTCTGAAACTCTTGCTATTGCACTTTTTACACCTTTGGAAAATGTCAACACTCAGTTTTATAGCATTTGATTTAACACTTTTGGGGGCACTTTCAACTTTTCATAATTTATAGTCATCTCCCAAAAATGTATGATAGGCACAGTTAAGGTAGCAGTCAGAATAAAAGGTCAGTATATGGATTGAAGTGCTTATAAAGCATCTATAAAAAATGGACTAAAAAAATCAAAGCAGAAACTAACTTCTTTAACACCTCATCATCTTCTTATCACCTTATTACCAAGTTCCTAGAGAGTTTATCATTTTGAAAATATGCTTTGTTACAACTTATATAACATTATGTATTTCTGGAAGCACCCAAATATTTCTGGAATCACTCAGATATTTCATACAGTGATCCAAAGCAATAACTTCAAATGGTTTTCTGTGTGCAACTATTTATATGCAATTTTTTCTCCTTTTGCTTAGTCTGTACAGACTATTGCATTTCCAATGGTGAAAATGGAGACTAGGTCTTGTTTTATAGATAAGATATTTTAAAAATACAAATTTAAAGTATATCAGGTTTTAATCCTGTGAAATGTACTCAAAAGAAATCTCAATGTTCCTTGAAATCAAATAGGTTTCAGATGGTCCATGTATGACCCATGTCAGTAGATAAAGAGATGTCTTGTTTTACTCAATAAAAAAGTGTACAGATTATTTAGACACTATTAAATCAAGGCATGACAAGAAGCACTGAGCATTAAATTTTTATCCTAGATACCAGGAATCTCAGATGCCAACTTTTAAGTTCCTTTATTTGTCTTGAAGCCATGCCCTATGAGAGATGCTTCATCTGAAGACAGCTCAGTTTGAACAGTCATTCATTTATTGTTTAACAAATGTTTGATATTAACTATATGCCATTCACACTGGCATAAGAATACCCCCCAAAAAGGGCTACTATAACCAATGTTTGTATCTAAAAAATTGGGCAGTTTCCATTCAATATAAAGATTATCTTATTATTCTCAAGGTCAGACTCTTGCCATGGAAATGTCATGGGAGGGTGAAAACCAGGTCACCAAAGATATGTATTATAATCATCTAAGAATTTTTTTAAAATATATATTCCCAATTCCCACGCCCACAAGAGGGTCCAGAGGCTCTTCTTGGAATGGTGGGCTCTGTGGATCTGTATTTTTGGCAAGTTCTCATAGCAATTATGATGCAAAACTAATTTTAAAATCTACTAATCTAAACTTAAATTTTGAAATTTTCATTTATAAGACATGACTGAGATAGAGTCATGTCTTATAAGTCTTTCTATCCTGAAGGCGACACTGTGCCTGACACATGTCAAGAACTTTATAAATATTTAACTGAATATCTGAAGGGATAAGTGGCATCAATGTGTCAAAGATGAGAGAAATTACTTCTGGCCATGGATATCATTGAGAAGGTAACACTGAAGTGTTTCTTAAAGTATGAGAAGAATGTTTAGTTCTCTACTTGAAAAAAACAATAAGCACTGAGAATAGATTTTCCTGGAGCAGCTACAGGACTGTGGGCAGCTTTTTTTGGATTGGAGTATATACAGCCTCTGAATCCATACCACAAAGAAGCAGCCTGCTTGGCCAGCACTTGAAGCCCACTCTAATGCTAGTGAATTACTATGCCTAGTTCTCTCAGTGCCTCATGGAGTATATACATCACCACAACACCACAAAAAAAGGTTTAATTGTTTTTTGTAAAACTTATAATTTGTGATTAAGGTATTGGAGGATGTTAGATTTCCATTTAAACACTACTCTTAAATTTGTGCTAATTTAGCCATGTAATTTAGCATGAGACTCAAATGGGAAAAATAGGCAAATACAAATTTAATAAAAATAGAAGTGCTCCAGATAGTTAATAAAGCATTTCTTCACAAGGCCAACACTAAAGATTTCAAATACATCATTTTCATAACAGTTAATAAAGTAAATTAATATTCAATCTCCATAAGCAAAAGTTATATTTTCAAAAATGAAATAATATCTTTATGAAAGAAAGACTCTTCCTTTCCATGAATTTCTGCAGCATAAATTGTCTTCAGTATGTTTAATAAAGTGAATTTTATGACTTAAATGTAAAAATGTATCCCAATGCATTGACCCACCTACAACTTTAAAAATCAGGATTTGATGGACTATCTGAAATATAAATTGACATGAAAGAAGCCTTTAGATTCTTAATACTTGCAAAGCTGGTTTATATTTTTGTTCACCAAGAACCAAACCAGGTCAAGACTTTTTAAAGATATCTTACATATAATAGAGCACATGACTGTCAACCGTAACTCCCAGTAAATCTTAACATATGTATACACCCATGTAACCACAACCCAGACCAAGATGTATAACATTTCCTGCTCTTGAGTTGCTCCCTGCACCTTCTCAGTCCATATGCTTTCTCATGAAAGTAATCACTATCCAGCCAAGAGATTTTAGTAAAACTAAAAATATGTGAAAACTTGTCAGTAAAAATAAGTTATATTTAAATTTTAATATACTATTGTCTTCTTTTTATATACTTGATAGAAACTTTACATATAATTTTTTAGTAGTAAGAATGCTTTAAGAGCTTGTTTCAGGAAGATGTTCTTAGAAAAATATTACATTCTGTATTTTGATATCTCACCTCAAAAATGCATAGCATTTTATTTGTAAATTCCTTGAACACACATTCACTAGATAACCATTACATGCCAGCCATTGTTCTAGGCTCTGAGAACAGTATTCTCTGTAGTATGGCAAGGATTCTGCTCTTCTGGAGCTTATATTCTAGGTAGCAGACAGTAAATCAGAAATCAAATAAATTAGAGGATACAAACAGTCCCTGACTTACAACAGCTCAACTTACAAGATATCAACTTCATGATGGTGTGAAAGACATGCACACTGAGTAGGAACCTACTTCAAATGTGAATTTTGATCTGTTCCTGGGCTAACCATAAGCAATGCGATACTGTCTCATGACGTGAGCAGTGGCAGCAAGCACAGCTCCTAGCCAGCCCCATGATCATGAGTGTACCAATTGATACTCTACAGTGTACCACACTGCCAGTGTTTTTTGGATATTGTGTTATGTGCTTTCATACCCCATCATGGCTTCTGGTAAAAGAAGAGGAAGGAAATTATTGTTGGGGGGATACTCAAGGTAACTGCCCAACTGTAAGCTATGTAAGTATCCATGGGCACATTTTAGATGGACTTGGCTAAGTAAGCTATGATGTTCGGTAGGTTAGATGCATTAAATTCATTTTTGACTTACAAAATTTCCAACTTACAATGGGTTTACCTGGATATAACCCCATCATAAGTCAAGGAGCATCTATTAAAAAGATTTCAAAAGTCATCAGTTGTAAATGTATTAAGGGTAATATAATGAACAGAGATGAGCAGTCTGGGGACAACATTCAGTTAAGGATAGACTCCACTGAGGAGATAACATTTTAGCTGAAACATTGATGAGAAGGTACTAGCCACACAAAGATCATAGAAAGGGGGAAGAGGGGCCCAGACAGAACACAAAGTACCTAAATGGGGAGCAAACACAGAATGTTTGCAAAACAGAAAGATCAGGACCATAACTTGGGTTCTCCCCAGAGAGGACTGGAGACAGGGAGAGACAGCAGGAGAAAAGGTAGCAGAAGGGGAAGTTACTGAACCACTGCTCTAGGTAATGGATGCCCAATTCTACTGGGATCTCTAGAGATTATCACGATGGCCAACTAAAGGCTGGAAGCATTTTTTTCACTCATTCTTAACCGCCATTGGTTGAGGGTTTCCCCATGGGGCATTAACTCTGCTTTTTCAGGATAAGTTTGCACAGGGAAGAAGGGACCTGTGAAAAGTCCTGAATCCAAGGCAAAAATGATTTGCACTCTTGTGGTAAGCAAGTGTCAGAGTGTAGTGAGTCTGTGTTGCTAGGGAACTTCTCAGGGCAGCTGAATCTGAAGTCAGTGGAGCCAAGGGGTTTAACCTGGCACATGATGGGTAGGTAAAACAGGAGCACAGTGAGTCAGAGAGGGAAGCAACAGCCAGATCATGTACTACGGGGCCTCATTTTTCCAAATGTAACAGGAAGTCATTGCTTGAAAGGTAGTAAGTGTTGTGACTGAAGGAATCCTTTTAACAAAGAAAGATGAATACCATGTAATGGTGTATGAAATCTGTCCAGAAAAAGATCAACCATTGTTAATATAACAAGAACGGTTTGCATGACATCATTATAACCTGGCAACCAAGGAGAATGCACTGGAATGTGCATACATGAACAATGAAAACTTCACTGTACTATAGTCAGTGGGGGCAGCAGACACAGTTGAGCATGTGTGCTGTGTGACCATTACTTTCGAAATGACTGAGCGAGTAGAGCAACAAAGTTGCATCAAATTTTGCATGAAACTTGAACATTACTCCACAGAAACTGTTCGGATGATTCAGAAAGCCACAGCTATGGACAACTGGTGATTGGCAGCTTCATCACAACAAGTGCCTGCTCATGCATCAAGTCTTGTGCAGAGTTTTTTGATGAAACATCAAATCACCCAGGTGACTCAGCCCTCTACAGCCCAGATTTGGCACCCTACAACTTCTGGCTTTTCCCAAAACTAAAATCACCTTTGAAAGAGTCATGGAAAAAAATACAAAAATGATTAAATAAAATACAAAAATACAAAAATAAAATCACCTATGAAAGGAAAGCAATTTCAAACCATCAAGATTCAGGAAAATACGATGGGGCAGCTGATGGCAATTGGGAGAACTATGTGAGGTCCCTTTGAAGGGGACTGAGGCACCATTGTCCTATGTACAAAGTTTCTTGCATCTTGTGTCTTCTTCAATAAATTTCTCTACTTTTCATATTAAATGGTTGAATCCTTTCTGGACAGGCCTTGTCATATAGTAGGAATGTTTTACAGAGTGCCCTATATTGCTTTGATCAACCAATGGGGGGAGAAAACACACTATGTTTAAGTTAAGTTAAATTTTGATATAAAATCAAAGACATTCTTGCATGATCTAGCCTCTGCCTGGTTTTTCAAATCCCCTCCCCTTTTCTGAACCCTAGACAAAAATGGCTGCTTCCACATTCCAGGATATGTCAGGCTTTCTCTCATATCTTTGTATATATTATTCCCTGTTTGCAACACTCCTCACTAATTACCTAGGCTAATTTTTAATTTTTTATATTTCAGTTTAATTATTAATTCTGCTGAAATTTCCCCCTCTGACTCTAAGACGCCCTTGTTGTCCTCTCCCACAGCACAATGTGATATTCTTTCCTAGCTGTTGACATCATTTGTAAATTTACACTCAACTGATTAACTCCTATCTCCCTATTCAGATTATACATTCAGCACGAAATGGGACAATATCTATTTTGTTCACCACAGTGTTACAGTGCCTAGCGGTGTCTGGCACACAGAAGTGCAGAAAACACTGGTTGAGAGAGTGACAAATTAATGACTTGAGACAAGAGCAAACTAGCTCTGTTGAGGCATAGCAGAGTGGGTGGGAGGTCTGCCCCTCACCCCCATGGAAACTACAGACCACCTTTCAGAAAGCTTAGTGCAAAATCAAACACATTGTGACAGCCTTGCTTTTGGCAAGTGATGTATCACTGAAAAATATTTGTATGCACGTATTTATTGGTGACTTGAGTGACACCTTTGGTAAAACCAAGTATCCCTTAAATAGTCTGTTATGATACTCCTTCATACCTAGAGATTTCCTGAAGGAATTGGGATTGTCCCTAACAATTCTTTTGTAATAAATAACTACTGAACAACTTCCAGATTACCTAGTTTTTTCTTCTTCTTGTTTTAGAAAGCGAAAACTTGATTTGAGGTATCAGGAGTTGAAAATGGCTGCAGGATTTTTCAATTAGAAGTTCTAGTGTGTCCCTTCTTTCTGATGTGAAAGGCTTAATCAGTTTCAGGAAAATGCTGACATAGTATTAAGATAAATTATGTCCCATCTCTTAAAGCTCTGTAGAATAATTAACCTCTCTGGGGCCTAATGATGGCAATACTTCCAAGTATGATTCAACGAGCCAACAACTCTCTCTCTCTTGACCTGTACTTTTTGTTATCTATTTTACTTCAGATTTAAAACAACTACAATAAATATTTTATAACCCATTTTACACTTTAGTGTAGATAAAAAAATCTATGCAAAATTGGATTCTACTATATGAGAGATAGAAATGACCTCTCCATGCTGAAGACTAGTATGTTGTATCTATATGACATAGAGGGCGGGGGAGGGGCGAGGGGAGAGGGAATACCTTGAAATGTATTCCAAAATGAATTCAGTCTCAGATTTAACAAATTCTGAGAAAAGGGAATTTAAGTATGTGTCTGTTTAAATACAATTTTAAGCCACAGAGAAAATTTTAGTTCAGTGTGAAGTGGATTGAAGAATTTGTAGCAACTAATAACTTACACATATAGGTTAGTTATCAGGAAATATTACTTTTTTTTTTTTTTTTACCAAGAAATAGTTCAAACCAGTGAAGCAAAACTTCAAATGATTCTCAATAAAAATAAGTTGCCTCTGGTATTCGGAGATCTGCTCTGTGCCATAACCTGTCTCAGAAAACAGTTCCTGAGCCCAATGGGTAATCCCTTTCCAAACCAGGTCTCTCTCTGTGCTGCAGTGAGCCTAGCAGTTTCAGATTTGTTGAGTAAAGCAATTTTGGAATTGCTTCCTGCAGATGGAGATGCATTTTATGGTGAATCATTGGAGCTGTAAAAATAACAAACTGCTGGAAAAGAGGCTTAAAATGATTCCCCCAAATAGTGAAATCTTATCTAGCCCATCTGATGGAGCAATTGAAGGGAAAGAAACTAATTGAAACTATTGAAACAGCAGGGAAAGTTGACTATTTCTTTTTTTATCCATTTAATGTAAAAGAAAATTTTCACATCTAATAGAGTGTCCAAAAAATGTGTTAACTAGGTATGAATGCCTTTTAAAACTGTCCTTTACCACCCATAAGGTCACTGAACTGAGAAGCTAGCCTCCGGCAGAAAACACCTTCTGACAAAGGCTGGCTATTGTAAGTGGCTTTCAAAGAAAGAGCATAGTCCACTTTAATGTCATGTCAACTGATTCCAAGATGAGATCTAGTCTTTCCCAGTGCAAAGAATCTGAAAACTTAAACTTTTAATTGAAAAAGCCAGAAGCCACTTTCAACCTCTTGTATTTAAAACTCAAATAATTCCTTTCAAGATTAAAGAAAAAAGAAAGAAAAGAAGCAGAATACTTTTATCAAAGGTAACAAAGCAGTGACGTGTTATCAGCAGTTCTTTCAGGAAAGTTGTTTTCTGTTCTCTGAGCTTTGTATCTAGTTTTATCAGCTTAATACAAAATATTACACTAACATCATGCCCTAAGTGTATGTAGATTTGAACCCTAATAGAATGAGTTTACAGTTAATATAGCAGTTAAAATAAAATCACAGCCCTTATGTTTCAGAATAATTAAACTAACCCTTATGTATAATAGGCTCAGGGGAAAATATTATTACTCCAAACAGAGAGCAACCATACATAACACCAGTTTGCTTTAGATAGTTTCTGTTCATTCCTGCTGCCTTGACATCCTATCCAGCTTAGCACTTATCCCAGATGTTTCACTCTATGATGAATTAGCATCATCACCGTAGTCATTGTCATTGTCAGCAGTTGTATGAATTGAACTGGGATGCTTTCTGTTCAGTTAGTTCTCCCTCATGGTCATAGCTTTTATGTTCACAACTGTTCCCAAGAAGCTAACCAAACAGTCCTCAGGAAGAACAGTTATTTCATGTACATAGTAGTATTTTTAAAAGAAGAGTGGGCCCTGGCTGGTGTGGCTCAGTGGACTGAATGCCAGCCTGAGAACCAGAAGGTCACTGGTTCAGTTC
Source organism: Trachops cirrhosus (assembly GCA_028533065.1). Classification (NCBI taxonomy): domain Eukaryota; kingdom Metazoa; phylum Chordata; class Mammalia; order Chiroptera; family Phyllostomidae; genus Trachops; species Trachops cirrhosus. The sequence continues at coordinate 117,544,159 of CM052541.1, read as the reverse complement.
CCAGTCAGGTACCATGCCTGGGTTGCAGGCCAGGTCCCTGGTTGGGGGCATGTGAGAAGCAACTGTTTCTCTCTCACACAACAATGTTTCTCTCCCTCTCTGTCTCCTTCCCTCTCTCTAAAAGTAAATAAATAAAATCTTTTAAAAAATAAAAATAATAAAAGAAGAATGGGAGGTGGAAGGGGGTAAACAGGGTCAAATATATAGTAATGGAAGGAGACTGGACTTTGGATGGTGAGCACACAAAACAGTATACAGATGATGTATTATAGAATTGTACACTTGAAACTTATATCATCTTATTAATCAATGTCACCCCAATAAAATTAGAAAGATATACAGAACAAAATATATTTGAAAGATCTTAAAATAAGAGTATGCATTCATTTGAGCTTAAAAAGAACTTTCAATACTGTGATTCCACATTCATGGATATCTTACTATGCAGTGATAACAAAATCATGATGGAGAAATACTTCAGTGCAACCTTCCTTGTTTCATTGATATAGTAAGTATTTTAAATTCCTTAGGTATTTGAGTCAAAGTTTATTTTCCTTCAGTTGCTTTCCCCCCAACACCAACTAGCATTGTAATCCATACATTCTCTTAATTTCTTATGTCTTTGTTCATAAATGTGTATCTTTCTAAAGGGTTATTATTTACTATTCCTTATGTTTGTGAGGAATGAATTTCCCCACACCAATTTTGTAAACAGTCCTTAGTATCATTAAAGAAATACCAAAAGAACAACCACCAGTATTGTGTGCTGTGCTTCCAGGTTCCTGACAACAGTTGAATTGATCAGCTGCTCATTATACCATAGGAACAGCTGAGTAGAAATTGTATGTATGTGAACATTAGTGAGGTCAAGGGTATGGGTGAACCAGCACTTTGCTGGCTTAAATATTTTAAGAGAATTTTTTATTTCTTTTTAGTAAGAGTTAAAATAGCATTTTAAAAGCTTATACTAACTCTTCCAGCCTTAAATAGCCCTCAAATAGGCACATTATCTGAGAACTCCAAAGCTTCATAAGCACTGCATTTACTGATTCTGTTAGATTAGATTCTTCCCAAATTGCTCGTACAGTGCAGGAGACTGGAGACTGACTGCTTTTGCTATGAACACAGAGTAAGAAAGTCTATTATGAAATTGTTGCTGAGGCACAAAATCTAATCTTAAAGCCCTGACATATTTTTTTAATTGGGGGGAGGTAGTATAGACAATGAAATGATACATTGATTCAACATTTATTCATTCATCATTATATTTTCCTACCCATCAACACCCTCCACTTCTTCCTTCTTTCCCAGCCCATGTCTAGCTATACCAGATTCCATTCTGTTCTTATCCCACAATTAACTGATACAGACTTCACTAATTGTATGTTTTACCTATGCCGCCCTCCTTTCCTTAACATATAATGAGCAGCTGATCGATGCCAAGTACTGTTCTCATGCATCCCTCATTTAATTTATATAGATTATGGCCACTTTTATCATGTTAGCTCCTTCTTTTGGGTTTGATGTTTTTTGAGAATCCTTCATTGGAAGCAAAGATTTAACTCCATAAGGACTACGGGCTCCCTAGGAAAAAAAAATGTAAAAGACATCCCATTGCTGGAAAGAAAATTTCTGATTGGGGGGGCTCTGCCCACAGGGCCCCCCAGGCCACCATGTATGAGAATAAGTCTACCAAGACACGACCTCCTTGGGGAGGAAAGGTGGCTGATCTCTCAAAGGAGAAGGGCCCAGAGCCTTTTCCTCAATGGGCTTTTATTAGGTTCATTTTGCACAGGAATACAGGTAAAGTTCATTAATCATTGTTAGGCAGTAAGGATCAAACAATAGATAGCAAACAAAGAACTACAAGGGCTTATTCTGAGTCAGGGTCTATTAGCTAAAGGGCTACAAAACTTTGGGAAACAAACTCATTTCCTGCTTGGACCTTTATCATTTAATTAAGAGCATTCTTAGCAAAGCAGGTTTCACAGGATTTTATCTATTCTTTCTTAGGCCTGATCACCCTGGGAACCTGCCCTTTCCAGCACAGGGCTGCACCGCCCTCTGTCATTGTTACAGGCTTAAGTCAGGCATGGGAAGTAAGCCAGCCAAGAGATTAGGAGACTTCTTGCAGACAGAATGAGGACTCAGGCTATGTCAAAGCCGAGGGGCGAGGGTCCCTCACCCCCTTTTTCTATAGCCCCCCAAGTCCTTCCCTGAGGCCGCCCCACCATGATCATGCCTGTCTTAGGTCATCCCTCCCTTGAGGAATCTTACCTGTCATTGACTAACCAATCATGCATGGGGGCCAGGCAGGATGAAGTAAAAGGGGCAGAAGCAGCGCCCCTGCAAGGGAGATAAGCTTTGTTTCCTTAGTGGCTTATGGTCCCAAGGTCACTCACTCAGCCTTAGCCATTGGGGGGGACTATTGGGGGTTACAGCTTCTGAAACCAGACAGGGTGGTTTCCAACATCTGATCATCTTTCTTTACTGAGAAAGGTATTCTTTTTTTCTGGTAAAATGAACTATGGTTTTAAGAGGAAAAAGGAGGGAGACCGAAGAGAGAGATTATAACATAAACCAATTTTTCTTTATAAAATACCCATGAAATTAAATTGGACAGATCCCAAAACAAGAAGAAACAAAAATATTTTATATTGTTTGTGAGTTATTCCTGTTTTATATATTATTTCTTTACATGTGATTCTATGATTGTTATTATTGCTCTTACTCTTTTTTATCTTCTTTGTGTCTGCCTTAGCAAAATCTTTTTATAAAGAAAAAAAGCTTCTGAAGCAGGACATTCTCCCTAAGCTCTCTGTTCATGGGTTTATTATATGGACCATATTCTCCAAGTTCACTTTCTAGGCCACCTAAGATAATTTTGATTTTGCATCTTTTGTTTTCTATTATTTTCACATTTGCTACTTTAAAAAGAAAAAAATGAAATATTCAACTCATTTGAAAGGAATTCAACATTTTAAGGAGGCTTGAGGGAAGGCAGGTATAGCCTTGTAGCCAGCAGACTCTTACAGGGGCGTGAAATTCGTGAAAACAGAATGAAAGTAACCCATGAACCACAGCTACTGGGGATCTCATTTGCATTCTTTCTTATGCCTATGCTGTTGTTCTATACATAGAACAGCCTATACATAGAGATGGGTTATTTCTGCCAATAGTAATTTTATTTTTTAGAAGTATCTAGAGACATTATTCTTAAGGATTCATTCTGCTCACTTTGTTGCTGAGAAGCTGCCTCTCGACACTGTGGGTGGCCAACTTTGAAATCTGCTAATAATCCGTTAGGCACAATAAGGTCAGGAAGAGTTATTTATTTTTTTAAGTTAATATATGCAGAAGTCCTTTTAGTTCTAGAAGGTTTTGAGGCATCTGGCTGTGTTATATAAATAGGGGGCATCCTTTTCTAACTAACATCTTTGATTTTTTTGAACAGTTAAATTTTCCAAAGATATTTTTTAATACCCATAGAAATTTAATGACAGTCATTCGATATGCTAGTGACTTGCAATCGAATATGCTGTAGCAGTTACAGTGCCAGATTATACAGATGTTGGCATACACTTAGGTGGTATGTTTTTAACTAAGCTTTTAAATGCGTGAATTTTTTCCTATTTCATGTTGCTGTCAAGTATAATGCACATGCAATAGGCCATAATTGGCACTAGTAAATAAAAACTCTCTAATCTTTGTATTGTGTTTTCAGATACATGATAGTCAAAAATCAAAATGCAGCGCAAAAAAGAAAATTACAATGCCCTCGCATCCTCTAAGGACACAATAGTAACTAATATCCATCAAGTTTTTACTCTGGTGAGAAAATTTGTCTCAAGGGAGCTGACTTAAGCCCAAAATAGACGATGCGAAAGCATCACTGATGACAATTTTAAAATGCAGAAACTTGGGCCTGTCTCCAGATCACCTAAATTAAAATCTCTGAGGGCAGGGGGAGCACAGGAACCTCCATTTAAAAGCCACAGGGAAGATCCTCTCAGGCACCAGTCCAGAGACCAGTTTTAAGAAGGTCTTAAAGTCCTCACCACTGTCTAAATATGTATGTAAATTCACACTACACATGTTGTGTCTTACAGACATTACTTCACAAACTTATGTTGTCTCTCCTACCAAGAGCAGAGACGAATCTTCTTTTCCATGGCATATGGCTATCTATGTCCATGATGTGGGTGCACAGCAAATATTGGTTGACAGCCATTGGCAATAAATGTGGTGTTCTGGTGTACAGGTTAAAACTTCACCAATATCTGGGGTCTTTCCCAGACCTACTTTTAATTCAGAAAAGTGCCCTGACTTACCTAGAGGAAGATTTGCAAAATGGTTTTCTGTATGGTTCATAGGTCTGAGAAGGGTTAGCTTGTTAAACTTTCTCAAATGAAAAGGTAGTATTTCATGTGATTATATTCTCCCATAACTGATCAAAGAGTAGCCGTCGAATTCACAGCAGTGTAACAACATTCAAAGGAAACTGGGCGGCCCTGACTAGTGTGGCTCAGTGGGCTGAGTGCCAGCCTGTGAACGAAAGGTTGCCGGTTTGATTCCCAGTCAGGGCACATGCCTGGGTTGTGGGCCAAGTCCCCAGTAGGGGGCGTGTGAGAAGCAACCACACATTGATGTTTCTCTCCCTCTTTCTCCCTCCTTTCCCTTCTCTAAAAATAAATAAATAAAATCTTTTAAAAAAAAGAAAGAAACCGGGTGAAGGAAGGTGAAACAGTTAATCACTGCTTCCAAAGTGAACTGTTACATATGGTTCTTCAACCTCAGGGCACCACTTCCTTGAATGGCACGGCCAATTGCTTCAGATTGTGGCAAGGCACCAAAGTGACTTAAGTGACGATAAAAACAGCTGACTTGCTAGCTTTTGAAGAAATTTGTATTTAGTAATGGGATCTTTGGTAAAATCTGAGTAAGAGAAAACTTTAGGTCCAGGTGTTATACAGCGGGTGGCAAACAGATTTTATTTAAACTATTGGCAAAATATCTGGCACTCCAGGAAATCTTTTGGACTTGAAGGTAAAATTTGAAGTAAAGTGTACAGAGACACCATCATCTGGCAAAACCTCAATTGGTTAAATCTGATTCCTTCTAATGAAACACTATAGAATACTAAGATTGGCCAGAGGGCTTTGGACACTTGCCCTTGGTAAGCCAGATAAGGTGATTTTCCCCTTTCTTGGAGTGTTTTCTACAGAATTTCTATTTTTCTCTGCCCTAGCTGCCTGCCGACGCACACAGATGCATGCAGTTAGTCATATCCGCGTGATTTTATACAACCAATGTCTCCAACACCTGATGAAAGCAAAAAGGAAATGAAGCCTGATTTATCAATAGGACATGATTAAAATTAGTGTTTTCCTTGGTTTTCGACATAAAAGCATCTTTCCTGCATTTCAGATATGGTTAGGTCTATATGATTAAAGCACTTCAGTCAGTCAACATTTAGATCCATTTGACTTTCATACATGTGGCATTCTCCTTTACTATAAAAAGAATAATTTGGTCCTTCCAGAATGCAGCTTTCAAGACTTGCACTTTTAGACTTTATCCCAGAACACAGATGTTTAACACTGAGCTTTCAACTCCAAGTTAGGTGAGTAGAAGTGAACTTACACTAGTTTTATCCATGGCCCTAAACGACGTTCCTAACATTTTACGTCACACCAGAAGGTACCTGCCAGGTGGTCTGGTTACACTTTTACCACAATTCTCAGGCAAAAGGGAATAGCATTGGCTCAACAGTCCTCACAGTTTTGTTTTATAGCCCTGAAACAGAAGAGTTTGTCTAGGATGCTTTATAACCATCTTAGTGCTATTGACCTTTATTTATTCCCAACTCTGAAAACCTGTAAGATTCTACATCTGTATACTATGCGCAAGGCCCTATGCAAGTTGCCATCAATAAAATGAGGAAATCCCTAATCTCTTATGGAATCTCCTTATGTGTCAGCAAAATCTGAGGATCTCAAAGCCTCACACCCCTCCAAAGCTAGCTTAACCTGCTATCTGTTACCCAAAGGTTCTTCATACTGCTTCATCGCATTAACACAGAAAGTTAATATAAAAGTATGGACCTTTTTGGAAAAGGAAACATCTTCAGTTTTTGAAGTCAGGTATTCATTAGTATGAAAGAATCTTAGACTTTCCTGAGAGCAAATTTATTTTGGACTAAGGGATTAAAATATGTAAGGAAGGAATCAAAAGACCAGAATGATGAGAAAGACAAGAGAAAATCCCATGGTATGGGCGAGACCTACAACTAGATTGAGACCCTGAGTCATAAAGATAAAATATACTAGTTTTCTAATTCTTGGGATGGTCCTAGCAACTACCTTTAAAAGCTAACAGTCATATTTACAAAATAAGATGTAAGCAGGAAAAAATAAAATCCTGAAGATCCATATATGGCAAGGTTGTGTGGACTTAAGATAATGAGAAGAATGAAAAAAATGGGAAGAAAGGGACATTAACACTAAATAGAATTTATTTAACAGCAAGTGACAAAATCCCAACTCAAACTCACCCAAAAACTAAAAAGGGGGTTACACTAAATTGGCTCATATAATTGCAGAGTGATAGCTGGATCAGGTGCCTAAATAATAGCATTAGCAATCTATCTCCCCTGGACTCTTATATTTGTGTTGCTTGGTATGACCTTTCTTACTCTCAGCCAGTCTTTCATCCCTGGGTAAGCAGATGCCACTAGCAGCTACCAGTTTAGCAACCCAAAATTAAAAAAAAAAAAAAAAAACCACTTGCCCTGGCTTGGCCTGCACTAATAATCACTGAGCTTGACACCAAGAGTCGGGATCTGCCCCTCCTGTAGGTGTGGGCTGAGAGCGATAGAGGGGTGGGTCTATGAGGGAAATTGAGGCTAGGACTACTTTAAAAGGGGAATGGACACAGGAAGGCAGAACAACAGATTCAAGTCACTTTCCCCTGTGGAAAACAACCCCCAGCAGGTGAGGGAGCATTTTTCCTGAGCGCCGCTGCACAGGCACTCTCACACTGGGGCCTCCAAGCCATATTTTAAGCCAGAGAGTTGCAGAGTCATTTTGGTCCCCACTGTGATTTTCTTTTCAAGTACCACAGGGGCAATTTTGGAGGACAGTGTCCTTGGTGGAGGAAGCTTGTCACCAGGCTTAAATTACCTGAGTTTTTTCTAATAGATATCTGAAGCACTTTACTAAGGCAATGCCACACATATTTAATGAAGCCCTGAAAAGGCACCTAATATGAAATAGAGGATGAGATAAATCACAACTAAACAGATGGTTTAAAATAGAATTCATGGCTTGAGACAATCTATAAAGCTATTAATCTGCTTTTGATGCAAAGTACACAGCTACAAACAGTTAAAAGTTAGATAACACAGAAAGAGAAAGGGAGAAGAAAAAATTGCACTTAAAAATTCCACTTATTAGACAAGATTTAATTGTGATTGTATTTACATGTGTGTGCATGTGTGTATAGATGTGTAATAGAACAATTATTTTCTGATTGGATTAAAAATTCCTTTTGTCTTCTCAGTGACAGTGAAAACTGGTTTCGTGAGTGTCCACGGCTGTACTCGGGCAAGCTGGCCAGTTTGCAACTTGTGAAAACGACCCATGTAGAAACGGTGCCACCTGCGTTCCTAATCTGGGCCAGACTTCGTCTGCCTCTGCCCGCACGGGAGGTCTGGACTGCTCTGCACTGACGGTAGGAACATTGGATTACTAAGCAAGGGGCCCAGGCAGCAAGAGGTGAAGAAGGTAGAGTTACTCAGGGCAATCAAGGACAACACCCAACCAATCAAATATGCAAATCATTTTCTTGGTTCTTTTCAAGTCAGTCAAGACAAGATGCATTACCTAAAAAGTATTAAGCTAAGTGAAATAAGTCAAAGAAAGACAAATACTATATGACTTCATTTATATGTGAAGTCTAAAGACCAGAATAAACAAACAAAATTGAAACAGACTCACAGATCCAGAGAACAGACTGATGGTTGGCAGAGGGGAGGAGGTTCGTGGGTCTGGGTGAAAGAGGTGAAGGGATGAAGTACAAAATGGTAGTTACAAAATGGTCACAGGGATGAAAGTACAGCATAGGGAATATGGTCAATGATATTGTGGTAACTATGTATGGTGCCAGGCGGGCAATTGGAATAACGGGGAGCACTTTGTGGGATACACGGTTGTCTGACCACTGCACTAAGCTGTGCACCAGAAACTGGTACAAAATAATAATGAATGTAAACTGTACTTGAAAAAAACTAAAAATAAGAAATAAAAAGACAAGATCCATTAATGAGAGTGATCCCTGAGCAGGTATTTCTCATATCCATCAAGTAATTATGAAGAGGATAATGAGTTTACCCTGAGGTTAGACTACAGAAAGTCTCTGTATTGTAAAATCTCAAAGTCATTCTGATGCTCAAATTGTAACAAGGAAAATCAGGTGCAAGACATACAATCGTTTTAGCAAACTGGGATATAATTAACAAATGTGTATATTGTAGACCAGTTATTTTTTTAAGTTAAAAAACCTATGATAATTATTATACACCAAGAACCTAAATCACAAGTAACAGCCATGTGTATCTCCTCAGAAAAACCCAGTGTGCGGAAACCCTGAATTATAAAAAGGTGAAAGATACTGTAACATAAGATTGCTTTAAAAAGCAAATTGCCTAAGAATGCAGTGTTGGCTTGGATATACAGAAAGGAACATGTCTAAATATTTTCAGAAATAATAAAAAGCAATTGGTATTAATACTTTATCAACACAGGACTGGACTTGTTTCACTTTTATTTTTACCATAAATATAAAAAACAAAGTTTACCACCTAGGCATTAGTGTTATTTTGGCACCTGCGGTATTCATTACCAAATTTTAGAAGAAGGCCACCAAAGTGAACACAGGGCCCTTGGCCCCCAGTGCACCAGCAAGGAGATCGAGCCTTTGCTGACTCAGAAAGCTGGGGACCACACCCTGATGTAACAGGCATGAAAACTGAAACTAGAATAAAGAGGCATCTGGGACTGAAAGGCATTGAAGTTTTTGATGTGTATGTCTTTGAAGGGAATTGAAATAATGGACTTATGTGTAATGAGAAGAAGGGAATTTAAGAATTACTAGGAATTTTGTTCTCTGTGTAGCAGAGTTATAGTAGAAGTTAGCCAAGTAATATTTATAAGAAAAAAACATCCTAGGCTGGATGAATATGAAGTCTTTCTTTCCTATAAAAACCTCATGTTTCTCAGACATAATTATCCTACTTAGATAAAACTATTGAAAATGCAAGTAATCACAATAAATTTGATTGCTAAGGAATGAATCATTAGCTTTGCTTCCTACTTAATAAATAAGACTACCATAGAAAATAAGAAATAAGGATGTTTTCACATATTTACAAAAAAAAATTATTGTTGACTCTCATCTCTTGACCTCATTAGGGTTCCCAATATGCAGAGATTTATGGGTTATTAACATGGAAAATATTTGACAATGTTAATCAGGCTCTTTGCCTCAGTGTAGCTAAGAAGAAATTCCCACATGTGCTCATCCAGAGGAATTTTTCAAAATAATTAGCCTATTAATTAACATATTCCACAAATGTGCCAGATCCATTTGAGACTCCTACCCTCATAGACTTGCCTTCTAATTGGGGCGATAAAAAGAAAATACAAATGGCTCAAGACATAATATATGTTTATGAAAAGATTTATGAGGGAAACAAACAAGAAGCAATAGAGTAACCAGGGTGGAGGCATGTTCTAGACGGGTGCTCACTACATGAATGACTGCAGGGTAGGAGATATTTGCACCAAGGCCTAAGGATGAGGAATGCTGTACTAAGAAGTATGCCATATGAAAAGCAGAAAAAACAAGTATTCAGGCAGAAGGTTCTTAAAGTGGAAGACCCTGAAGACAGAGAGCTTAGGCTCTTAGAAGAATAAAAGTGTGTTACAATAGCTGGAGCCTAAGGGAACAAGGGAGAAATTATATCTGACATAAACAGGACCTAGGTCATACAGGGCCTTGGGAGCATGGGAAGGTTCTAGACTATTTCTAGGTCCCTTAAAAAGTCATTGGAATGTTTTAAAGAGGCAAGTGGTGCATATGTGTTTGTTTAAACCATTCTTAGTGCAGTGCAGAGACTGACGTTAGAAGGCTTTCGTCGGTGATCCTGACAGAAGATAATTTTCTTAAGACAAGGGTGATGGCGGTGGAGGTGGAAATAACTTGAGTTCTGATCTGGAGACGGACATAGAATTGACAGAACTTGCTGGGAAATGTGTGAAAAGGCCTGAATACAGATTTCTTTATTTACTTTGATTAAACTATCGGTAGAAGGTGGTGCCATAAGAAAGATTAGAGGCATAAGAGGGATTTTACAGGGCATTACTGTGAATAAGAGTTTTATTTTATACAGATGATGGAAAAGATGACTGTTGGACATCCAAATAAAGACGATATGTAGGCAATTGAATAAATAATGCCGGTATTCAAGGAAGAGGTCAGGACTGAAAATACAATTAGGGGAGTCATCAAAATAGAGGTGGTGGGTAATGGTCTAAGACTGTAGATAAAGAGGAGAAGAGTACTAAGGATTAAGTGCTTCAGGATTCCAATATTTCAGAATTTGGTTTCAGAGGGGAAAAAAACATGTTAAATAGCAATACTAGCCTTGCACAAATACCATCTATTACCTTGCAGCCCATAAATATTGCACCTTTCATGACGGGGCATTGTCTTAGCCTGGGTTCCCCACAAAAGTGTAACCTAAATATGGATAAAGAATTGCATTCAAATAGCGTTTTTATTTTGGGGTGTGTGTGTGTGTGTGTGTGTGTGTGTGTTTGGGGGAGATGATCCTAGGAAACAGGAGTGGAGTGAAGAATAGAGAGAATGAAGCAGGAGAGGAGAGAGAGTCAGCAGAGGGGCCTATTCTCGAGAACATCACCATGGGCAACTGTGCTCGATTCTACTGGGATCTTATGAAGAGCTATCTAAAATGAGTTGCAGGATTTTCTGGTCTTATGAGGAAATGTATAGAATGGGTCTGAGAATTGTCTGCCCAAAGACAAAAGAGAGAAGCATTTAACCATCAACTCATGGCTCCTTTAGAATTAGGGTAGCCCCACAGGACATTAATCTTCCCATACTCTAGATTGCCAGACGAGACTGACAAGAGTGCAAGTTCTTGCAAGCATCTCAGGCAAGAGCTTCAGAGAAGCTGGAGGTCAAGGAAGGAGAGCTTACCACATCAATATGCCCTAACAATCACACAGTACCCACACAAGTGCTCCCTCCAGGAGGCATCTTTGCATCAAGCAGACATCAATGCTTCCTTTGCTGCAACAATTAGTATGAAGTGGTGCCCATATCATTTCTTGGACTGTTCACTCTTACCAACCTGACCGCCAGGAGATTGTCCAGAACAGTCTGAATATATGTTTATTCAAGAAAGAAAAACATAGAGCAACTAATACCATAGTTGTTGTCCAATTACAGCTATACTCTAGAGCGGGCACAGAATAATATCTGAGAATCCCTTTTTTATCTCTGCATTTTTGTTAATACCAGAGGAGGAAAAATCAGCTTTTTTTATTTCATCAGCACTTATGTTTGTTACATAGCAGTTTTCTTTTTAAATTATAGCCTTATCTGCCATACTAATGTATTCTTTGGGGGATAATAAAAAATATAATTACGACATCTCCTACCATGTTGGTATTTTCACTGGGAAATTCATTCTGGGGAGATCTTGGCAGTACTGGGTAGAGCTGAGACAAACACTGAAAACAGAAAACTTCCAGCTGTCTTTCTTTGCAAAGTGCTTTACTTTCTACATTTGTGTTCCTTATTCCCACTTCCTGTTGCCTAGTTTTATGCAACTATAATCTCTTCTTGTTTTCTTAACCACAACATTCTAAAAACAAGGGGTTGGGGGCAGAGTATGCGTTCTCTTATCTCTTGTTCTCCCTGTCCCTTCTATAAATATCTCTTAATTAATTTACATCACCGTCCCAACCTAGGTGTCTCAGTGGAACTTAGCCTGAAGAAAGCAATGTAACCCACTGATGGAGAACACAGGCCCTGGAAATAGTCCAGCTGGGTTAAAATCCCCATTGGCTGCTGACTTGCCAGGGAGTCATCTTGGGCAACTCACTCAGTCTCCGTGTATTTAAACTTCAATGAGTCTAATAGTATAACCTACCCTACCTAGATTTCATGAGAATTAAATGAGATAATTAATGTAGCATGGTTAACACGTTACTGGCCACACAGACAATACTTTTGCTTTTTAAGGGTGGTCAAGCCAGGATTCATACATTCACAGGGAACTAACTGCCGTACCTGGTCATTGTGGGAAAGAAGGCTAGCTTTCCATCCAGCTTCATTTAAAAAAAAAAAAAACTGTCTAGAATGTCAAAGGAAATCAAAATTAATTTCCCTTTAAGATTTTTTTTCCCAAACTGGTGACACTCTGCAGTGATTAGGGACAAGCCGGGGTATTAGAAAATCAGGGAAGAAAGTAGCGCTCCAGGGACACAGATAATCACCAGGCTATTTAAGGACATGATACCTCTATAAAGCAGCTTAATGTCAGGCTGGCATTTTGTAAAGGCATATTTCAAGTACATGTAATTTTCCGTCATGTAAGCTTGTAACTCTTTTGATAGCATCCACTCTGATATGATCCAGCTTTTTCTTTCCAACTCAACAGCTGTTTGATTACCCTGCTGTTCAGCCTGTCTCAATAGTCCTCGTTTCCCACCATGTTTAAATCCTATATTTTCTAGTGTCTAGTTGCAAAGAAATGTTAAAAGATCAAGCCCAATCACAGAGGGGGGCAAGAAGACAGAGGTGATGGTGGTCACACAAGAAAGCACTCAGAAAAGTGATTCCTCGTGCTCTGAGTCGAAGGCAACCTTTTGAGTGGTCTGTATTTTTCCTCTCTTAAGAACTGAGGGAATTGCCTTAAATTTTGCTCAGCAGGAAAGTGTGCACCTCCTGCCTTCCTTTTTTTTTTTTTTACTTTATTTCAACATCTGTAAAGAGGAAAAAGTTAGATTGGCACATATTTAAAAAGCAGCACTTGAATACAGAGTTCTAATGTGTACTAAAATGGCCTTGAAAAATAGTTTTAATGGACTCCTATAATCCAGTCCATTGACATATTGAATTAACACATTTCTTCTATTTATGCAAGTGGCTGCCCCAGCAGAGTAAAGTTATAGTTATTATTCCAGTAATTACTATTGATTTTGTGTTTATAAACAAATGAGTCTTTAAAATACATATATCTGGGAAATATTTACTAGTCAAAGACTTCAGTTAGGTTTAGATATTGCTCATATGTCTGTAGTTAACACTATAATGATTCTAAAAGCATTATGTTTTCTACCAATGATTAGTATTGGATTTAGTTATTTATTTATACACACTTACATGTATTCACATGCATACACACCTATTAAAATAGCAAGAAAATAAGCTATTCGACTTGGGGAATGATCAGTTCTGACTGACCTTACTAGTCATTTACCAATACAGTCCGTCCTTTTGTGTTAATACACACTGCACTCGGGGGAGGGAGGGGAGGCAGTAATATATCCAGCTAAGATGTCTCAACCTTCCTCAAAGCAGGATGAAGTCATCGGACTAAATCATGGACTATCAGATATAAGCAGACATGTTAGAGTATTGTACTGACCTCGGGTTAAAACTCTATAAGAGTAACATGACCCCAAACCTTTCTTCTTTCCGAAGCCTAGAATGCAGAAGAGATGACTCGAATTCCAGAAAACACCTTCAGGAGACCTCGGGATGGAGTAGCAAACATATGAAAAAGAGTTAAATCCCTGATAAGTAACCATAACAGTCAGGATTGTCCACCATCAGACTTATTGTTAATAAGACAGAAGTAATCTATTTTGCTTAAACTGTTATTTTGTCACATATTATGTTATATGGGGCTAAACCTAATCCTTACTGATATCATCAGTGTCATGAGTTCCCTGAATTTTATATCTTAATATGTTTTCTCAAATATTTCTGATTTTGTTCATAAGCCCTGAGACTCCTTCTCAAAGAGAAGGTACAGAATTTCTTGTGTTATTTTATTTATCTTATTTCAGTCACAAGATTTAATAAATTATAAGTTTATAAAACATATTTTGCAACTTGATGAAAGGGTGGTATGAATATTATTCCAATATTGTAAAAGAAATATTAAAATAAGCAACACAATAAAAAACTGCATGTTTCCAAATTAGAAAAATAATTTAAAAAGCAAACTTCAGATCTTACTTATGAAACATTACATCATCTTAAAACTACCCCCATTAGGTGATTTCTAACAATCACACTAAATGAAAAATCCGATTGATTTGCAGATTTTCACATCTCCGTTCCTAGGGAGCCACACAGCTGGTACTGCCTGCCTTTAAACAGAGAGCCGCATATTCACTCTCAGAGTCCCCCTATTTGCCTCGGGAACACTGTCAGTAGAACAGTAAACTCAAAAGGCCAAATAATTTTTTTGTTCATTCGGCACTTTGTCATTGTTTAGCAACTTCACAGAATTCTCCCTCGCAACACAACCATTTCCTGCTTATTAAAAATGTCTTTAAAATGGATAGACTATGCACCAGGGCAGAACTGTCTCTCCTGAATGGCAAATTGATTTTGTAGACCATGTGTGGAAATGTAAACCTCTGCAGTTTACCCCAGAGCTCACCAGAGAATTTACCTTTGCAGGTCTGTCGGCCCAGGCTGTCGGATCCCACCACACCTATCAGGTTATGCTTGGTCAGTTTAAGAGCTAGGATAATGTGGTGCACCTGCCAGTAACCAAGCAATGAGAGCACAAACACATTTGCTGTACATAAAAAATTCTTCACAGAAACGGAAAATTGATTAGAGTCTGAGTATATTTATGCTACGTGAAAAACTGTCATCAACTTTTTATGAAGAGGCAATGGAATTTATTGATTGTCAGGAATGAAATAAACAGGGATGAGAGCCCTGTGTGTGATGTGAATTGCCTCCCGTTCCAGTTCCATACAATGATAGCAGCTCCTCAGTTAAAGGGTTTTTGTTTATACACTGCTGTGCTCACATTGTGCCTCTTCTCATATTTTGTCATTCCATGATTTTCAGTTTGAAAATGGCTTCCTGCTTTCCTTAGGATGAGCTAAAAACTGCTTAAAATGATGTGCAAACCTGACATGGGAAGACCCCAGTTTATCCACCTTCTACCAGCACACTGTTCACAACATTTTGTATTTATCTTTTAAATGGCCACTATGTAAAAGATAAATACAAAAAATACATGTAACCCCAAAATGTGAGCTCTGTGAACACAGATATCATGTCTGCCTTGGAGCAGCACACAGTGCCTGGCACATAGTAGGCTCTAAAATTTTTGCCGAATTGAGAATGGTTTAAAAGTTCTTCAGAATAATCATCTAAGCTGTTACCCTGAACTTACTACTATGCCTATTACTTCGGAGACAGTCAAGTCAATAAATTTTTGTCAAATTTAAAAAAGTAAAACAATAAAATAATCCATAAACAAATAATCAAATCTGGAACATTTTCAAAAAGTATGTTCCACAGAAAACTAGTGCAATAAGGTGGCCCATAAAAAAGTGTGTGTTGAAATGAGCTTGCATTTCAATGAGTGCTTACTATCTGCCAGGCCCTCAGCTAAGGGCTTTATATTCATCTTCCTATGTGATCCACACAATAACCCCGTGAGGTATATCATTATTTTTATATTGCTCAGATATAGAAACTGAGGCTCAGAAAAAGTAAGTAACTAATCAAAAGTGAGACAGCTCAGAAGTGGTGGGTGAATCTGGAATCTAGATCTCGCTGACTTCAGCCTTTCTGTCAGGAGCTCAGTGTAGTACAGGAAGGAAAGGCTCTGAGAAGTACTGTGGTAACAGAATTAAACCAGGGAGCAATTCTTCCTCACAGAATAAGCCTTCCACACTAGTGGTGTATGTACAGTCCATCTTATCATTTCCATTTTTTGTGTTTTATGATATCCATATTATTGCATATTCATATGTCAATATAATTTTCAATAAACAATATATATGGACCATGACCGAAAAAGTGTAGCAACCACTGGTTTAGACAATCCCATTTCAAACATGGCCCGAGATTTTTTTTTTTGTTCCACCACTGATTTCATAGAACTAATTTAGAGAAACTGATTTCAACTTATAATTGAAATACTTGGGACATATAATATATAAATTTTATTATGTAAGTCCAATTGGTTGATATAGTCAGAGGAAACAATGGAGTGGTTTATTCAAAAAGTTCTTATTATGGTTCTTAAAGTTACTTTAAAACCACCCATTCACCCCAATTCAATTACATTTACTTAAATTTGTATTCCCTAAACTGATGCCAACTGAGCTGTGGAAAAGACTGCAGGAACCCTTTTGGTGCAGGAGGAGAATGAGTACCACCTCAGCTAGCACCACAGCAATCTCACTGCAGAAAGTCAAGGATTAAATGTGCACACGCCCCACGGCCACTGTGTGAAAACGTGTCCCCTTGTGGTAGGCTTTCCCAGACATGAAGAACCACTTTAGTCAGGCCTCAACTAAGCAGAATAAGTTTAAGGGGAAGCTATTTCTACTTCCTTCTCTGCATCACGATTTAATAAAAATTAAAAGTGCTCAAAATTACATTATACATTTATTACTTAGAGGGTTTTTCTGTTTTGATTTTTCTCAATGTACAATATCAAATGACTTGATTTTTGCTTTCTTCTTTGTCCTTTTACCAAATGATAATGCTCTAATATTTTAAGTGTCTGGAAAAGTACTCAACTTTACTAAGAAACCACAGGAGCATTTAATATGATTTTTCACTCATAAAATTGGGTAAACGCAAGTTATATTTCATACATTTGATAAGAACAACTAAACATGAAAGGATTGACACTTTTAGAGGCCTCATTTTGCCAACTCAGACAAATAAACAGTTTCTTAGAGGGAAGCATTAATTCAACAAGGGAGTATTTTTAGAAAGTATACCAATTACTGTAGAATTGATTTTGTCAAAGTAATTAAACTGGTAACTCCAATGATTTAAATGACTATGATTAAATGACTTGGCCAATGAGATCTGAAATTTCTATCACTGCACATTTGTGAGACAAAGATTAAATTGGGGAATAATGAGGAAGAAACAGAGGGAGAGAGAGAGAGACAGCATACTTCTAAAAATTAACTGTAGTTTGTAACCAAATCCTGACTTTGTACGTATCTACACTGCATTAAGAGCATCCAGGGTATCTAACATCAGCAAGCTCCTTCGGGAACTGAGTGTTCTGTATGCTTTATCCCTATCCTTGAGAGACAAAGGATAATACCAAAGCAAAGTGTAAACAGTCTTAGATTATCAGGTCATGATCCCAATTTGACTGTAACAATGATACTGTAAATCCCAAATCTGAACTGCAAAAGGGAGTTATAAACACCCAATATCAGAACTATGGCTCAATCTCAAAACATCAGAATTATTCCTACATGATTCCTGGAGGGCTATTTGAGTCCTTATTTTCCTAAGGAGAACGTGTTATATGGATTACTAAAAATTGGGTTCCTATTTATTTCTGAAATCTAAAAATATGAAGAGCAAACAAGAATAACTTGCAAACACTCACCGATTAATATACTCTAAAGTAAGTGTTTTTTCTAAGGACTAAACAATAAACAAATACCGGTTTATTTTTAATTCCCTTTTTCTACTCATAGCACATTGGTCCTGAGTAGGATCTTGCTGTAAGTAAATTAATTCTTTTCTGCCTCTGCTGTTGATTAGTCACTTTAGAGCAAAACTGGTGCATTAGAAGCTCTTCAAGTGAATACAGCTGTTTAAAAGTCAGCGTTTCACTGCCCATTTGATTTGCATCCATGACAACACCTGGCAGAGAACATTCACTCTTTTCCAGAGGGCAAATCTAAATATTGCACCTAATGATTCAGTCTCGAAAAAACGACATTTTATAATTCTCTTTGCCATTCTAAAGGGGCCAAGGGTATTTTCAAATCTCATTTTTTTGTTCTTGTGTATTAAATCAACTTGAAATTGTTAGAGTGAGACTCTTTCTGCCCCAAGTCTTTAAGCTCTAGAGAAAGAAAAGCTGTCATAAGGGTGAGTGGCTGATAATTCTGCCTGTTGGAGTGTATCCCTGTCAGTCTCCCGGGCAGAGAGTTTAACACATTCCTCTTGACAGCAGACACCACAGGGGGCTTTCCTGAAGGGATAGCGCTGTGGCTGCTCTGCCCAGAGCTCCCCCAAGTACTTGTCAGGGCTGCTATTAAACCATGGTGGAGGTGATTTTTTTTTCTTAGCTGTATCCATTGCATTTTAAGTTTGACAGCCCTTGTAAGCTTTAAAAATAAAATATTTAAGAAATATATACTTCAGAAGTCTCTTGTTTGTAGATTGTAAAACCCACTTCTTAACTTCACTATAACTTTGTTCTCCATGACTTGATATAATGAACACTTTTAAGAAAATTGAATCTTTAGGGTCCTGGATTTTGAGCTACTGAATTTTACTCTAAATCCTTGTAGCAAAAGGAGATGGAAAACCTCAACAGCCATTTCTCCCACATGTCATAATTATTAGGGAATTATACAGTTTTCATCCTGCACATCAGTCCTTAAGGTGCCTCTCTGCGTCTAAGTTGTTTTGGTGTTCAACACTTGCCCTGCTGGACTAGGAGACTGCCGGCACACCTGTGCAAAGCACAAAGGGCTGCAAGCTTACGGTGTGTTAAATGAAGTCTAATTATAACTTCATTTTTAAATCCCCTTGACAATGGGCTATTTCCAGAGAAGCACTATTTTTAAGAACAAACTTTAAAATGATTTTATACCAAATGCATTAGTTGGTAAAATTGAAAAGAAGTGCTGCCGAAAACCTTTTTGGATGTAGAAGCAGAAGAACATCTCTTTTTTTTCACCCACCATTTTCTAGAGTAGAGTAGGGTGCTGCTTCTTAGTCCACTCTCTATTTCTTCAGCATCTGCTGCCATTCATTAATGAACTCAAACAGATACTGTCTTGTTAACTAACAAATACTAAAAACTTGATATCTGATTGAGTTACAGTTGGCGGTATTAAACTATTAGTGCCATGTCATGGGAAGGCCCAACACTTGGTGAACAGAGCCAAATCTAGGTCCCAGATGGGAAACAACCAGCCGTGTGACCTCAAGCAAGTCACTTTGCCTCCCTGAGCCTCACTGTCTTCATCAGCTAATGAAAGAGCTGGAAATATGATCCTCCTCTTCTCCATGTTTTTTTATTCCTTAAATTGACAATAGGGGAACTCTCTATGTCCCTACTACTAATTCAAATGCAGTTTTGTTTTGTATCTCCTTCATTACAGTTCATTATGAAATGGCTAGTAAGAGTTAGCCAGACTGAATGCTTGCAGTCTAGACACAGTTCTAAGTGAATTATATAGATTATCTTATTTTTATCTTCAAAAGAGCAAAAACAGCAGCTATTATTATTATCCCTTTTATAGATGAGAACACTGAAAATTTATAAAGATGAATAAATAGTATGAAAAATGGCTAGTTGGTGGTAGAGCTATAATCAGAATCATTAAAATCTGACTATAGAGCCAGTGCTCTTAACTTTTCTGTTATTCTGAATACTATGAATATGTCTCAAATACACAGATTCAGTTACACTGTATTTAAAGGAAAATCTAATCATAAAAATGATTACTGATATTTTAGTAGAAACAGAAATAATAACTGTCTTCTTAAGAATAATAGCTTAGACTTCCAGTCAAGATGGCAGCATAGGTAAACACAGCTCACCTCCTCCACAACCACATCAAAATTACAACTAAAATATGAAACAATCATTACTCAGAACCATCAGAAAACAAGTGGATGGAAGTCTGACAACTATGGAATAAAAGAAACCACATCCATCCAGACTGGTAGGAGGGGCACCGATGCAAAACAGTCTGGTCCCACATCCACATGTGATGGATAAAAATTTGGGAGGGGTATCTCAGGAGTGAGGAGTCCCAGCCCCACACTAGGCCCCACAGCCCAGGGTTCCAGTGCCAGGAAGATAAGCCCCCATAATTTCTGGCTGCAAAAACCAGCAGGGATTAAGTTGGTAGAAGAAATTTCTGGAGTCCCAAGCAGTTCCTCTTAAAGAACCCACACATAGACTTACTCAGACTTACTCTCTCTGAGCTCCAGCACCAGAATAGAGGCTTAAAATGGCACCAGTGGCATACAGGAAGGAAATGAAGTGTCTGTCATCAAGGCAGAAGGTAGGGGACAGTTTTCTCCCAGATAGAAAGGCAGGGAGAGGCCATTATCCCTTTTCTGAGCCCTCCCCCACACCCCCAGAGCCACAGAGCTACCAGGAGGGTTCCAGATCTGAGAGTCCATCAACCTGGCTAACACTGCTTGCCCCACCCTGGAGATCTCCTAAGACTCTGTCCCACCCAATTTGTGAGATGACACAAACTATTAACTGTGACTTTTTCATATAAATGGCTGGTCTTGGCTCATGCTTCAAAACTCCTTAAATCCTATCAAACAAGCAACAGCTGGCCTCAGGGACCTCCCAGACCCCATACTTCTTATTAATTGGCCCCAGGCCCAGAACTAGCAGCAGCCAGCCTAGATTCACGGTTTGGTTTTGCCTTGGAATCTCCAAGCCCAGCACAACTAGCAGCCTTCTCAGATTGCTTTATAGCTTATGCAGGGTGGCCCCAGGCAGAAGAAAAGTGGAGGTTGACCTTGGTCTGCACCAGCCAGGAAATCCCAGTATGCAGCTACAGACCACGTCGGAGGACTACTACCCTGACCCTGCACAGCTGATCCTCCACAGAGAGCAGATGTTGGTGGTCAGTGGTCACAGCCAGTCCTTGCAGTTGACTGGCCTAGGTAAATCCCTCCCATTGACCTACCAACAGCAACGAAGGCTCAGCTACAAGAGAAGGTTGTACTGAGCCCACACAAAGGGCACATCTTGAGTACCCACTTGGGTGATAGGGGAGGCTGTGTCACTGGAACCTACAGGACACCAACTATAAGACCAAGACAGGGAGTCAAAGCAGCTCTACCTAACACTTAGAAACAAACACAAGGAGGCAGCCAAAATAAGGAGACAAGGAACCATGGCCCAAATGAAAGAACAGATCAAAACTCCAGAAAAAGAGCTAAATGAAATGCAGATAAGCAATCTATCAGTTGCAAAGTTCAAAACACTGATTATAAGGATGCTCCAGGGATTTAGTGAGCATCTCAAAAGCATGAAAGAATCCAGTCAGAAATATTAGGCTACATTAACTGAAATAAAGAACAATGTATAGGGAAATAAGAGTAGAGTGGAGAATCAGATCAATGATTTGGAACATAAAGAAGCAAAAAAACAATCAGAATGACAAGAAAAAAAGGAATTAAAAAATGAGGATATTCTAAGCAGATTCTGGGACAACTTCAAGCATTTCAAAATTTGCATCATAGGGGTGCCAGGTGGAGAAAAGAAAGAACAAGAAATTGGAAATGTATTTGAAAAAATAATGAAAGAAAGCTTCCCTAATTTGGTGAAGAAAATAGAGATGCAACTCCATGAAACACAGAGAGACCCAAATGGGATGGATGCATAGATGCCCACTCTAAGACACATCACAATTAAAATGCCAAAGGTTAAAGATAAAAAGATGATCTTAAAATCAGCTAGAGAAAAGCTGTTAGTTATTTTCAGCAGAATTCCCATAAGACTGTCAGCTGATTCCTCAAAAGAAACTTTGCAGGCTACAAGGGATTAGCAAGAATTATTCAAATTCATGAAAACAGAGACCTACAGCCAAGATTGCTATAGCCCGCAAAGCTATCATGTAAAATCAAAGGGCATTTAAATAGCTACCCATATAAGAAAAAACTAAAGGAGTTCATCATTACCAAACCATTATTATATTGAAATGTTAAAGGGACTTATTTAAGAAAAAGAAGAGGAGAAAAACTATGAACAATAAGGTAGCAATAAATGCATATCTATCAACAATTGAATCTAAAAAACAAACTAAGCAAACAAGAAAAACAGAAATCAAATTATGGATAGAGAGTGTTTTGATGGCTGCCAAATGGGAAAGGTGTATGGGAGAATGTATGAAGGGGTGAGGGGATTAAGAAGTACACATAGGTAGTTATAGAATATCCATAGGGATGTAAAGTCCATCCATAGGGAACAGAATATCCATAGGGATGTACAGGAAATGGAGCAGCCAAAGAACTTATATGCATGACCCACGGACATTAACAATGGGGTAGGGATTGTCTGAAGAAGTGGGGGGTGCTAGGTAGAGTGGGGAAAAGGGGAAAAATTGGGACAACTATAATTGATAATCAGTAAAATATAATTAAAAGAAAAAAGAATAACACAAGTATAAAATTATTAATCATTGATGAAATCTTTTTTTCAATTAAAATGTTATCTAAAAAAACTAGGTAGTTGGGGAGATGTGTTAATTATTAATTATGATTTGTTTCATTGACACAGAAATTTATTAAATTAGACATCACTATGCTTTACTTAGTATTAGAAATTATCTGAAAACTTATGAGATAATAAATATGGCTTAATTATGCCATTTTAATTGTAAGAAAACTCACCCTATAATTTATTCACTTAACTTACTAACTAAGGACCTAGTATGTGTCAGACCTGTCCTAGATGATTAGTCAACCATGGTAAATAGTACGCACACATCTTTCCTCAGTGAGACTTAACATGTACAAAGGAGACAGGCAAAAATTAAATAAATTTTAAAATGCCAAATTTTGATGAGTGCTATGGAGAATATAAACAGATGACATGATGAGAAATAACAACATAGGACTTATCCAGACAGTAGTCAGGAAGGGGTTCTATGAAGGCCAATGACAGTATAAAAGACAAGGCAAGGGTTCCATGAATGACTTTAGAGAAATAAGCTGAGGCCAAATCATTTGGGTCTTTGCAGGTCATGGTAATGAGTTTGGATTTGTTTCAGTGTCCATGGGTTTAAAGAGGGGGATGTTTTGGGTTTATAAAACATTATTTGGGTTTCTCTATTGGAGAGGGAGTAATGGAAGAAGGGATACAAAGGAAACTAATGCGGTGATCCATGTAAGAAAAGATGCCATCTGAGCAGAGTGGGAAAGAACTGGTCAGATTCAAGTTTTATTTGAAACTTGTAGATTGTACAAGACTTACTGATGGATTGTGTTGGGGATGAGGAGAAAGAGGAAACCAAAATGACTCCCAGATTTTTAGATCAAACAATTTAGATAATTAAGTACTTTACCGAACTGTGAAAAAAATAAGCTTGGGGTGGAAACAGAAATCTAGTCCTGCTTCTGGTGTCTGTAGAATGTGTAAGCAGAAAGGTCAAAGAGGTAATTGGATATTCTATTTTGCCTTAAAAACAGAGACTTGGCCTAGAGATAAAAAGTTGGGAGTTTTTGGCATATGATTTTTAAACCAATGAGAATATATAAAATCACTTATGAAAAGAATGTATAGAGAGCTAGATTCTAGAAGCTACAACATTGAGAATTTAGATAAAGAAAGAAGGGGAGCAAAATAATGGAGACTGAGAAGACGTGGTCAGAGATGGAATAGAAAACCCTGGAGAGCAAGGCGTCTCGTGAGCCTGAGCCGAGAGAGTTTATTTCCAAGGAAACAGTCTTTACCAGAGAGAGCCTCATCTCACGTGAGAGATGGCAGGCTTCCCACTTCAGGCCTCTAGCCTACCTCCCCCATCTTACTTAAGGAAGAAAAGAAACAAAGAAAGGAGAGGAAAGGGGAGAGGAGGGGAAGAGGGAGGGGAGGGGAGGAGAAAAGAAAAGGAACATTTGTGGAAGTCATACCAAGAGCAGAGCCTCCTACTAAAAGACTCAAAGTTAATCATAAGGTTGTGAAAGGTATCCCCACTCCACACATTCCCACCACATATACAGGGCTCCAATATAAAAACGGGGAATTAGATCTGAAAGAGTTACATGATGTACTCTTTCTGGGGAGAAGTACTTAGGGAACCTCAGTCAACAGAGAACACAAAAACACAGACTCTACAGAAAAGTGAAGTTTCAGCATCCACAGCTTCAGCAAACAGTAAATAAAGCCCAAGTCCTAGCCAGGTTAACAAAGGCTTCACACTAGAAACCTTTTACCATAATTCTTGTTACATAACGTATTATGTCCCGCTTGCAACAAAAAATTAAAAGATGTGCTAAAGAACAAAAAAATAGAAAAAAAAATCTAATATAGATATGACACAGCTATTTGAATTATCAGACAGATTTTTTTAATCAGTAAGACCACTTCAAATTGTACAGAGATTAAGAGGAGATGATGACCACTTAATGTCCATAAACATGAAAAATTATATAAACTGCATAAAATCTTAGTAAAACACAATTAATTAAAACCGGCATAAGAAGAAATAACCATGAATAATCCTATAATTAAATTCTTATTTAAATATATTCCCACTATGAAACTCAAAACTTATGTGCCTTCCCTGATAAACTTCTGATTATTTAAAGAAGAAAAGCACCAGTCTTAGATAAACTTATCAAGTGAATAAAAAAGAAGAAAAGCTTCCAACCTCTTCCATGAGGTGAGCACAATGCAGAAATTGAACTTGGAATGAAAAGTAAATGTCAAGCCAGTCATGAATATTGACGCCAAATCCAAAACAAAATAATAACATGATCCAGCAGCTCATACCTTGGAAGATGATTACACAGAAACAAGTGAGCCGTACACATTGGATTTATAAACTTTTCTATGTTATACTTCAATAGAAAGTTGCATACAAGAAAGTTAGTTATCTAGATTTTCAACCTTAACTTCATCCCTTGACCTAATCAAGAGGTTAGAGTGCCATTTGGTTACACTGTAGTCACTTGGAATTTTTGTATATTTTCCCCATTTCTTGCTTCTTGTTCACAACACAGTCTGGATGCATATTTGCCACCTCAACCTCGCTGACTGCCAACTGAAAGAGACATCAACAGAAATAACCTGCCTTATTTTAGATGAATGACTGAAGTTTTGTTTTTGAATCAAGGGGAAAAATCAGTAACAAAATTTTCCACTCAGCAGAAAGAACTCCCCTTCAATTTGCAGACTGGTTTTAATTTAACCAGGACGCTTAAGATTAGTCTACATGTAGATAAGTAGAAAAACAAAGACATGACTGTTCACTACGAAAGTTATAATAGTTCTACAGCATGTTCAAATGTGGTATTCTTTTTTATAAAATACTTCTTTATCTTTTTGAGTTCAAATTGTTGTCAGTATAGTTGTCGACAGATACTGATTGAGAGCCATGTGTGAAGTGATGGAGACCCGTAGTACCAGATGCTGTGGGGAACACAAAACAAATACAGTCCTTGCCCTCAACTGTGTTGTTTCCATAGGTGGGGTGGGGTGAAGTGAGGAAACAATTCTTCTCATTAAAAAAAAAAAATCAGAGAATGATACAAGGCCAAATTATAGCAAAGGACTGGGTCTTATCCATCTTTTTGTTACTGTTATTAGGTACTGTGACTCTCACATACTGTGCTAGTAGACTAATAAACGTGCTGAATAAATTACATTAAATGTGTGTGCTTTTGCTGACTGAGGGATGTGTTATCATTCCCCTAAGCAATAGGAATCCTAATGAACCCACTCCTTCTGTTACTATTTTGAAAATCTTCACTCTATAACAATTGCTTCATAGTTCCTTTCCCATACAGTAATTATAGATATGATTTTTTTACATAGGTAAACAGATTTGATATTTTTGTTCTGCTTTTTAGAACAATGACTATTGCCAATGTTTAGCATTAATTTCTGATAGACCATATTTATTTCATTATTGTTCGCTTTTTCCTTTTGTTTGTACATTTAAAAAAATGTACTATTTCATAAAAATTCTATGAAAACTCCTAATCGTGGCCTATATTATTGCTGAAAATTTTATGTGAACCTATTATTCTTTGATTTTTCATTTCATTAGGTGTTTCATTTTCTATTTGTAAAAGACAAAATGTGGACTTCTGGTCAAGATAAAGGCATAGGTAGATGCACTGTGCCTCCTCACACAACCAAGATAGGGACAACAACAATATAGAAACAAAATAACAACCAGAACTGACAGAGAATTGAAGTATATGGAAGTCAGACACCCAAGGATTTAAAAATAGACACGTTCATCCAGACCGGTAGGAGGGGCAGAGACCAGCCAGGTGAGGGATGCGGAGTGGAGCACAGAGCAACTGGGGCAGCGCACAATTCTGCAGAAGGCAGACCCTGGGAACACAAGCAGCAGTGGCTGGTGGGCCCCAGCCAGGGGATGGTGACGGGCAGACCCAGCAAAGTGACCATTGTGAAGCAAGGCACTGTTGCAACTCAGGGTCCCAGCACTGGGAAATAGAGCTTTGGGTCACTGACTGAAAAGGAAGGTCCCACGGGGTGCACAGGCCCACCCACACCGGAATTGGTGCTGGAGGGGCCCAGTTGGCTTTCGGAAAGCGGTGGAAAGGTCCTACAGAGAGCAGAGCAAGCGCCATTGTTCCTCCTCGGACCCCGCCCCCACATACAACATCACAACCCAGTGACTGGGGTGCCCTGCCCTGGTGAACTCCTAAGGTCCCGCCCCTCACTACAGGAGCTCGACAAGACCAAAAAACAACAACAAAGAAAACAAAAACAAAAACAAAAAAACAGCAAAAAGATGGCTCAAACAGAGAAAGAATTGAAAGCCCCAGAACCCATCCTTTTAAGCAACCAAGAGGCAGCCAACCTATCAGATGCACAGTTCAAAACACTGGTGATCAGGATACTCACAGAATTGGTTGATTTTGGTCGCAAAGTAGATGAAAAAATGCAGGCTACAATAAGTTTAATGAAGAAAGATGCACAGGGAACCAATAGTGATGG
>CM052541.1:117459354-117516640 GCA_028533065.1 Trachops cirrhosus | reverse complement strand
ATATATAAAGGAGGGAATATGGAAGAAGGAGTATGAATCCTATCAATTTTCATGAATCCATCTCCCAGGATGGGGTGTAGGATAGAATTAAATTTATGAAAATAATTTGTGAGGGGTACAAACTTGAATAATATAAAGCATCTGCCTTGTGTCAATGCCGTGAATAGCCCAGCCATGATTAGAAGGAACACAAGTTTTGGAATCAAATGAGTCTGGATTTAAATCCTGACTCTGCCATTTCTTGGCTCTGTGACTGAACCTCTCTGAGCCTAAGTTTCTTCATCTATAAGGTAGCAATATAAGAATAGGAATGTCCCGTTGAGGTGCTGTAAGAAATAAAATAACTCTGGCTGGTGTCGCTCAGTGGATTGAGTGCCAGCCTCCAAACCAAAGGGTCACTGGTCTGGTCGGTTCCCAGTCAGAGCACAAGCCTGGGTTGCAAGCCAGGTCACATGAGAGACACCCACACATTGATGTTTCTCTCCATCTCTTCTCCTTCCCTTCCCCTTTCTCTAAAAATAAATAAATAAAATCTTTAAAAATAAATTATTTAAAAAAAGAAATAAAATAATTCAGATGTTGTACCTAGCAACAGGAGCATAGTAGGTATCATAATTTTTATTACTTGGAGTATATAAAAGTACATTTACAAATCCATGGCTTGCAAAATAATAAATTAAAAAGTTAAAAAATATTTGTACTGACCTTGAATGATAACCCACTCCAACCTTGATATTTCTTAATTTCTTAACTAGAAATTCAGAGGCATGAAGCAGCTCATGAGTTAGGACTGAGAGAAGTGTTCCAAATACATCTGTTCTGGAATATTCCATGTGTGTAATATCTGGGGATTTTATCACAATGAACTACAAAGCGTATTTAATCTAGTATAAAGTGCACAGTTTATGTAATGTGAATGTTAGAGATACATGGCATAGGACACCATTCCTAATTTCACAATGTAACTCATATGTTTTAGGGACTTTTTCTCTTTTTGACATTTCATGGTACTGTAAAAACCCTACCAGCATCTGGTTTAGATATAAAGTAGTACTTTGAGAAGCCAGGAGATGGCACTAATTTCTAAGAATTATGCATCTAAAAAAGAATGTCCTACTTCGAATTCTGATCGTTCATTATTGCTTTTGCCGGTGGGAATAATGATGCTCTACATTTTCATATCTTAATGTAAAATTCTGTTTGTTCTTAACTCTTCTGACAGATGGAGAAGAGAGAAAGGTAGAAATTATGTATCTACATAGAATGTTTGAATGATTTAGTATCAGCAGGAATTGGCAATCAACCAATGATATTTATTTTATGTTTTCACCTGTGGCTGAAATAAATATTATATATTCATTTGAGTAGAGAACTTGATTTCATTCATGTATTGCCTGTTATCCTGGTTCAAAATGAATAGGTAAGTGTATGTTTTCTGTGCAAGGCAACTTGCCTATTACTATTGGTAACATCTCAGGAGAGATTTATTTCTATTTCTTTAAATGAAAGTCACACTGGTAGATTACCACTTTTTTATTTGTAAATGAGAATGCTGAACAGTGTGGAGCATACCCCATAAGAAGCTTGTTCCACAACAGAAACAGAAACAACAATGATCATGTATAAGGTTTTATAATCTAATCGCATTTGTGCAGGATATTGAACCAAATCTATGCTATTTTACAAGAAGTTAAGAACTAAGAGAGAGGAAAGTTATTTATACTCAAATCTACAGAAGAAAACTGAAGAGTCAAGTAGTGGTCTTGTGTTTTTGCAAACTTATCCATCTGCCTAAGGGTAAAGTCATTTTCCTGACAAAGTTAAATGTATATTTTGAGGTACTATATGCTGCTGAACACCATGTTTGCAAAACTGGCATACTGGAGTCTTCAAAATCAGCAGTTTCCGGAGGGAAAACCATCTACCATCTGCTTGCTTCATTAAAGTACATAATAGAGGAGGAAGAACTGAATTGCATTTTCACCAGTTCAGCACTCCCTGGTGTCCACTCTGCAGAGGTTATATACAGCAACCCACACAGAGAACAGAATCCAAGTATTGGTATAAAAATAAAGCTGTGGGCTTAAAAAAAAATTTAGACAAGATGATCTATCCTGAAAGCACCATACATTTTTAAGAATTCATTAATGAATTTAGGAACTTTCTTTAAGTCCATATTTTAAAATTTTTAACAAGATTGTGAGGAATCATACAGATATTTTATCAAGTAAAAGCCAAAATTTTCTGTTAAAAACTATTACTGGTAATTGCCCCAAGAAACATACTTAGTGCTTTTAGCTTACATATTACAGAGATATTATTATAAAATATTAAAGAGAAAACAATGTTCATAAGATAAAATTGATGAAATTTTAGTTATATTTACACAATTTAATCATGAAGAACTAACTTGTCAAGCTGGAGGTCTCTGCCTTGATTTTCAGTACCAGTATGTAATATTTTGTCCAAATTTTGTCCACACTAAATGATTTAAGATTCTAATATCTTTGCAAAATCCAAAAAAAATTATTATTTAGAAACAAATGACTAGAAAAATGAAAAAATCAAACAAGCAATGATTAGTATTGATAATGGTGTAGAAATGCTATTTTCCAACTTCATTCAATAGCTTTAATTATTCCCTTAGTCACATAAGAACCCAACAGTTAAGATACTAGAAAAAGAATAGCAGCAGATAAATAACAAATATATATAATATCACTGCTTTTTCAACACTAGGTTAAGCCCTTCATGTAATCCACTCAACAACCACTTGATGGTATGGACCCCATATCCACTGAGCCCAGCACTGTTGCTCATCCTGGAGTTCATGAAGGACAGGCAAGCTCTCTGCCTGATGGGACCTTGTACAATCTAATTAGGGAGAGAGACAATAAATAACACATAATGTAATTAGGCTGCAGTAAGCAAAGCAGATTAAGGAACTAGAAAGTGATGGAGGTAAAAGGAGAATAGGTGATCAAAGGAAAAACACAGTGGTCAGGGAAGACCCCTGTGAAGAGGGGCCATGAGCAGACCCCTGAAGGAAGTGAGGGAGCAGATCGTACACCTTTTGGGAAGAATATGTTTCAGGCATTAGAAACTAAAGGAACAGAAGCCCTGAACTGGCAGTATGTTTGGTTTGTCTGAGAAACACAAAGAAGTTCCAAAGAAGTTAGCATCTTTGGAACAGACTGAGCAAGAAGAATTGGGTATAAAATAAACTTGGACAGTAGGGGCTTCAGGCTAGGTGAAGGAGGTTTTTATTACTATTTCAATATTCAAGGGAAACCACTGGAGTACTTCTAACATGCAATTAATATTTAAAAGACTGCATTGTTGCAATGTGGAAAAGGGACTATAAGGAACAAATGTGGCAAAGATGAACCATTAGGGAGCAAATATAGTAGTCCAAGCTAGAAAAAATAGTGCACTGACCTTTGGTCGCATTAATGGAGGTCGTAAGAAGTTACTGGGATTAAACATATATTTTGAAGATGAGATTAGCAGGATTTGCCAGTCCACTGGTTGAGGTGGCAGAGAGAGAAAAACAGTTTAAGGATGATGACTAGTTAAGGATGAAAAAGACAGGAAAGACTGGGGATGAGGTATGGTTGGGAGAGAAGGGTAGGGACCAGGTTGGAAAGGAAGTTTATAAAGACAAGAATAAAGACTTCTGTCGTGTGCATGCACAGTTGCAGATTCCTACTGGGCATACAAATATATGTCAAGTACCTCGTAGGTAGCTGGGTGTATGAATCTAGAGCTCTGGGGGTCTGGAAAGAAGTCTGGATAAAGACTATTCTGGAGCCTTCTTCCTACAGATGGTCCATTCGTATGATAAACTAGAGAGTGATGGTAGATGGTGACAACTGGAAAAAAAGCAAAATGCAGAGGAGTTGTTTAAAGTAGGAAGGATGCTAGCAGAGTGCAATACCATGGAAACCCAGTGAAGAAAGCATTTCAAGAGAAAAGAAATAATGAACCCTGTCCACTGCTTCTGAGACATTGAAGAAGATGAAAACAAAGATTGACACTGAATTTAGAATGATGATGGTCACTGGTGATTTTAACATAAGAAGTTTCAAAGGAAAGATAGAGAAGAGAACCTGAATGAAATGAAGTCAAGAGTGAAAGGGTGGTAACAAACCAAAAGAATCACTACAGATACTCCTTTAGAAGAGCTGCTATAAGGATGAACAGGGAAGTGAGGAGCAGCTAGTTAGAGAGGAATGTGGAGTTGAGGAAAGCAGGTTTTTTCAGAAGGCGATATTCTAACATAGTTGATGTGAAAGGGAATGATACAGTGGAGAAGAATCTGGTGCCTTTCCAGAAATAGGAAAGAATGGCTGAAGTGATACCCGTGAATAAATGAGGGGTGGATCCCATCCCCAGGCAAAGGCAGTCTTGAAACCCAAGGGAAGGCAGAACATACCGATCAAAACAAAAGATTTGAGGACGGTTGAGAGGATTTGATGGTGGAAGAATGGGGTAGTCCTCTGTTCTCAGAGTTTATTTTTCTCAGTGACATAAGAAGCAAGATCATTGTTTGAGAGAGAGAAGATGGGTAGGAGATGTTACCCTAGAAACTGCAAAGTGACTTGTCAGGGAAGATGCAGAGGGACTGCCCAGCTGGTGCCAGAGGTTTCCTTGCTTGAGATTTGGGGTTAGTAGCTCAGGTGTGGTTCCTTCAGCCACATACCTTTCTCATCCTTCACAAAGAGTTAGGTACTCTTGCTGTCCTCATTGCACAGATGAAGAAATTAAAACAAACACGTTAAGTTTTGCTGGGTGGCTCCAGGGCCGCCTGCCCCCAACCCCCAACCCCACCATTGCTGTCTTCTGCCGCTGCAGGGAGCATCTCTGTGGTGGGATTGCAGGGAAGATGTTGTGCTATCTGAGCTCTTTCTTTGTCTTCTTCCCACATCCCAGTAACTCTTTTTGGTCACTTCTATCCATAAAACTTCAATAAATCAGATTAAGAAGACTAACTACAGAGTATCTTTAAACAAAAAAACATATAGTTACATTTAAAACAACAATGCTTCACTCTGGCTGGTGTGGCTCAGTTGATTGGGCAGCATCCCACAAGTGAAAGGTCGCTGGTTGGATTCCCAGTCAGGGCATATACCTGAGTTGTGGGCCAGGTCCCTGCTTGGGCGTGTGCCAGAAGTGGCCAATTGATGTTTCCTCCCTGTCTTTCTCCCTCTCTCTCCTCACTCTAAAAAATAAATAAAATATTTTTAAAAGTAAAAAATAAATAAATAAAACAATGCCTCATTTCTCTGCCCTGATTGAGAATGAAAAAAAAAAAGTGCATTAATACATTTTCTAGCAGTCAGAAGTTTACCCACTTTTTGTGGTAATTTTTGCTAAAGTTTGTTCTGTAGGCATAACATAACATTTGTGCAAAGATTCCACATTGAGCCTACAGCATTATACTATGTCATGGAAAAGAATGACACTTTCCCTTCATTGACGGTTTGTAGAATTTGTGGTGACTTCAGATGATGTTGAGACACAAAGCCTTTTGACTGCCTAAAATGTTCACAGACTATTGTTAGTGATCTTGCTCACTTCTTCCACACATTAAAAAATTAATTTTTAGTTCAAATCCCACAATGTTCTAATGCCCCTTCCTTCTTTATGGTCCCAATCCCTTGCTATAACTTTAAAAGCACTTAAGAAAAAAAATGCATAAATTCACAAATGGAAGCCATGAGACAACTAGAGATGACAAAATGGGAAAAGAATTTAATGGCCCTAAAATATTTCCATTAAAATCTGTTCAGTCTCCTGATTTGATGACTACTGATGCTCCCAGAAGTCTTATCTGGAAGTTTGTGTAACAGGGTAATCAAATTAACCAAATGTGGCCTGGTTAAAGATCATAAAGAGATTACTTTAAAGAACTGGAAAGAATCATTTGTAAGGTTGAACTTCCTCATTCTCCCAACCTGGGCCCCGCCCCTGTTTTCCTCCCGGATCCAGCAGGATGGAGACAGTGTGGGTGAGGACCAGGAGTCTCTTAGAAATGGCCTAGATGTTCATTTTGCAGGTTCAAAACATACCAAAAGGCTGAGCCCCTTGAGGTAAGTCAAAACCAAGGATTTAGAGAAAAAACTTACCTGACAGTTGACATGGTTCTCTCTGCAGTGCTATTCAGTAAAAACAGAATGTGAACTCTTTATGTAATTTTGTTTTCTAGCAGCCCCATTTGTCAAAGTAAAAAGAAACAAGTAAAATTTAGTTTAATAATATTTTTTATTTAATCCAATATTTAATGCATATGATATATTATTAATAAGATGTTTCAAATTCTTTTCGTCGTACTAAAAACTGCTCAGTCAGGCCTAGCCACAGTTCAAGTTGCAATGTTATTGAACAGCAAAGCTCCAGGCTGAGAAATGCTAAATGACAGGTCCATTCCTGCGGGTATTGTTATTCTCAAGTTTCAAAATACATTATTCTTCTTTCTACTTGTACAAAATTGTGTCATAAACTTAATTCTGACTGGATGTTAGCACTGAAAACAGTTTGATTATTCAGACAAATATCACACCATTACCCTTTTTAACAAGTTACCCTTAAATTTTCTTACATTCACAGTTCAGTATAACCTTAACTCCTTGTTCTATTTCTTGATATCATCAAAGTCCTCATTTTCATGTTGACCAAAGGTTAGTCCTCCAGCTCTCTCTGTCTAATCTGAACATCACATTTCATCACCAGATATTTCTAAACGGCAACTTCGATCATTGCCCAACTACTCAAAGATGATGTAGAAAAGATAAAGCCCTTCAGACTTTGACCTTGTCTGACTATCTTGTTTCATTTGCTGTACTCTTCCTTTTAATATTTCACTCTACAATGTACAAACTCCATGAGTTTCCTAAGTATATGACATGCTGTTTTGGCCTCCGCACCTTAGAATGTGCTGTTCTTTCTACCTGAAATGGTTTTTCCTTTCATCTCTCAGCCAAGCCTGAATGTTCAGTCCAGTTCTGTTGAGTGAATTTATTGACCACATACTACTTCCTTGGGGACAGGGATCATGCTTTGTTATCTTTGTGTCACCAGCATCTAGCACAGGGTCTGATGATGAAATGCATATGACATATTTGTTGACATAACCTAAATGTACTAAACTTTGAACAAACTCAGTTGTAAATTATTAACAGGAAGGAATGTTTTAAGTCATTCTCTATGTTAGTATTAAACTTAATTGATTCTTAGGGTATAATCCCAGCAGTGGAATTGCTGGGTCAAAAGGCAGTTCCATTTTTAGTTTTCTGAGGAAATTCCATACTGTTTTCCACCACTAATTCAAAAGAACCTATGCACCCCAATGTTCATAGCAGCACAATTTACAATAGCCAAGTGCTGGAAGCAACCTAGGTGCCCACCGATAAATAAATAAATGGATCAAAAAACTGTGGTATATTTACACAATGGAATACTACATAGCAGAAAGAAGGAGCTCCTACCCTTCGGGACAACAGGAATGGAACTGAAGAGCATTATGCTAAGTGAAGTAAGCCAGGTGGTGAAAGACAAACACCATATGATGAGTGGAGCCTATAAGTGGAGCCTAATCAACAAAACCAAAAAGCAAGCAAAATATAACCAGAGACATTGAAATAAAGAACAAACTGACAGTAACCAGAGAGGAGAGGAGAGACAGATAATAGGGGAAAATAGGGGAAAGGTCATCAAGGAACCTGAATAAAGGACACATGGACAAAGTCAAAGGGGGTGGGATCCAGGATGGGAGGTGGGGGTGGGTAGGGCAGGGGGTGTGGAAGGGGGAAAATAGAGCAACTGTACTTGAACAACAATAAAAAATAATAATAATAAAATAAAATAAAACCTGCAAAAAAATTTAAAAAGTAAATGTAATTGAGTTCTATTTTCAGTTTTTAATGCCAACATTAGAACACTGTCAGTATTTTTATTTTGTTTCTATTGCAATACAATTCATTTCCCTGAACAACTAAAAGTGGAGTACTTGATGGGAAGAGTCATCTTATCTCTGGCAACAAACCGTAATTTACTTCATTAGATAAAAAATAAATACAGAAGGGAAAGAGTCAAGTCAAGGGACATGTATATAAAGGAACCATGGACACAGACAATGGTGGGGAGGATTGAATGTGGCAGGTAGGCAGGGCAGGTGAGAGACACGGGGGGAAAATGGGGACAACTGTAACTGTACAACAATAAAAACTAAAAATAAAAGGTGATAGGTCTCAACATCCCACTTCAGATTTTGGTGAAATATGAGAAAAAAAATATCTTAGGCCACACATCCCAAAGAATAAACTGAGGAGATTTTAATTAAATGTTAAAATGAAGTATTAACTAATTCCAAACAATTACCCTACTTGAATAGTTATATGAAACAAACAGAAAAAGAGCTTCTGATAACTAGAATCATTTTTCCCAGGAGAGCATGATTATTTGCTATATAAACAATTGTAGCCAGACAAGAAGCTCTTTTGTTTCAAGTGTTAGATATCACAATTTCTTAAGGCTTGTAAAAATTCTAGTTTTACAACTTCCAAAGAGAGCCAATGTCTCTTAAGAAGGGAGCAATAAAGGTAATCAAGACAAGCTCTTCTTTCCTCTGGCAAACTGTCTTGAACCAATAAAAATAGCCCTAGGAACATCGTTTAATCTGGCAATAGCATTCATAACAGACAGGAATGGGGATCAAAATCCCCTTCCTGTTTCCTGTGGTCCTTTTGGCATGGGGAAATACAAGCCAGTTGGAACTATTTATGAAGGAATAACAATGAAAAGAGAAAATCTGGATACAAGATTAGATAGAGGCTTGCCTTAGCTAGGCAGTTCAGTTGATCTCAGCATTGTCTGGATCCGCCAAGTTGTGAGTTCAGTCCCCAGTCAGGGCAATACAAGAATCAACCAATGAATGCATAAATCAGTTAAACAAAACATAAATAGCATAAATCTCAGTTTGAGAAAGAGACAGAGAGACAGACAGAGAGAGAGAGAGATTAAATATCCACACTGATCCCCGAACTTCATTTTTTACCACTTCCTGTTACTAAGAAATCTCCTTAGGTTTCAGGCCTATTGAAACCAGTACTTCCAGGATCTAACAAACATCTCAACAGAGTAGAGATGAATATTTCTTTTATTTTTTCTTTTTTAATTATATTTTACTAATTATGCTATTACAGTTGTTCTGATTTTTCTCCCTTTGCCCCCCTCCACACAGCACCCCCCACTCCCTCAGGCAATCCCCACACCATTGTTAATGTCCGTGGGTCATGGGTATAAGTTCTTTGGCTACTCTGTTTGCTATCGTGTACTTTACATCCCCATGGCTATTCTGTAACTACCTATTTGTACTTCTTAATCCCCTCACCTCTTCACCCATTCCCTCACCCCACCTTGGCATCTGGCAACCATCAAAACACTCTCTGTATCCATGATTCTGTCTCTGTTCTTGTTTGCATAGTTTGTTTTTTAGATTCAATTCTTAATAGATATGTATTTTTTTGCCATTTTATTGTTTATAGTTTTGATCTTTTCTTTTTTAAGCTCTTTACCCATTTCCTTTCATATTTTTTTATTGTTGTTCAAATACAGTTGTCTCCATTTTCCCCCCGCCCCACCCAACCCCACCTTGCTGTTGGCATGTCAATGGGAGACATTTACCCAGGCCAGTCAGCTGCAAGGACTGGCTTGTGACCACTGACCACCGACAACTGACCACCAACCACCACCCTCCATGGAGTATCAGTTGTGCAATGGCAGGGTGGTGGTGCTCCAATGTGGTCTGTAGCTGTCCACTTGGTGCACTGACCCTGGAGTTTCCCAGATGGTGCAGGCCAAGGTCAGCGCCCATCTGTGTTTTGCTCAGGGCTACCTTGCCTAAGCTATGAAGTAATCTGAGATGGCTGCTGCTTGTGCTGGGCTTGGAGATTTCCAGGCAAAGTCAGGCTGTGAATCTAGTCTGGCTGCTGCTATTGCTGGGCCTGTGGCTCCCTGAGGCCAGCTGCTGCTTATTTGATAAGATTTAGGAAGCTGTGAAGCATGAGCCCAAGACCAGCCATTCATATGGAAAAGTAGCTTGGGTGGGCCCAAGTCTCTGGGGATCTCCAAGGTGGGTCTAATGGTGTTAAGTTGATAGAATCTCTGATAAGGCACCAGCTTACCGGATCAGTGACTCTGTTGGGGGAGGGTTCAAGAAGGGACAACGGTCTCTACTCACCTTGATGCCAGATATTTCAATTTATCCCTGTATGCCACTGGTCCCTTTCAAGGTGCTACCCTGGTGCCGGAGCTCAGAGGTAGTGAGCCTGAGTAGGTGAGCCTGTGTGTGGGTTCTTTAAGTGGAAATACTTGGAGCTCCAAAAGTTCCTTCCACCAACTCAATCCCCACTAGTTTCTGTAGTCAGAAGTTTTGGGGACTTATCTTCCTGGCACTGGAACCCTGGGCTGGTGTGGGGCTGGGACTTCTCACTCCCAATATATCCCTCCTGAATTTTTATCCACCACACGTGGGTATGGGACCAGCCTGTTCTGCATCTGTGCCTCTCCTACTAGTCTGGATGGATGTGGTTTCTTTAACTCCATAGTTGTCAGACTTCCATTAAACTCAATTTCTGATGGTTCTGAGTGAAGATTATTCTATAATTTAGTTGTAATTTTGATGCAGTTGTGCAAAAAGGTGATCCATGTCTGCCTATGCTACCATCTTGACCAGAAATATAAACATTTCTTTTAGACAATGGTTTTTTACTTCAAGAAAAGGACTGGTTATTCACCATAGAGTAATGGAAACTGATCAAACTCCCTTTTGATTTCTTGGCTTTCCTACCCCTGACCAATAGCTTCAGCTACTAAAAAGGGGCAGGATTAGAAACACAGTTTGTTCCAAGCTGTGAATTCTTTTCTAAGTCATAGCCAGTGTTTGGATGCCAAATTTTGTTTACAAAGCACCTGGGTAAATACTTTTGTCTGCCAGTAACCTTTTCTATTTCCAAAATTAATCTTCAAAATATAAGGTTTTGCTTTTTAAGTAAATTCTCCATAATGTAGAAAGGATGTGTGAGTGAAAGGGTATCTACACAGGATCTCAAAACACTGTACTTCCTTGGTTCTGGTTTTGAAATCCCTGTTGAGTCACTTAATTGCTGAATGCTGAGGACACTTAAGTATAATTAATGTGATAGCAAACAGACCATGAGGCCAGATGCACCAGCAAACTATAACCCTCCTTTTAACAAGAACATATACAGGTTTATTTTAACATTTGCATTTCGGTTTTTCCACAGCTATTAATATTACTCACCCAGATTCAGTGGCATGGATGCCTTTGGACACACTTCATTCCTGGCTTATTCACGCATCCCAGACATCGGCTTCGATTATGAATTCCACTTGAATTTTCAGCTAGCAAACAATCACTCAGCGCTGCAAAATAACTTAATACTTTGCACTGGACAGAAGGGCCATGGTAAGATTAATTGGACCCTCTAGCACTTGCTTAGCTCCTTCAAGAGTGATTTGGAGATTCTTCATGGACAATCTCCCTGGCTGTCGATAAAGGAGACATTTGCTTGGAGGCAAATGCCTCCTATTTTCTGCCTCAAGCGTGTTCCTTGTAGTCCCAGGTGTTCAGCAGTTCCCTGACTCTTTCTGTAGCCTTGTTCATATCTGGGCTACCTCTTCTAATCAAGGGCAAGAATTCCTGCCTGCAAACATGAGGTCAGAGATGGTAACCGGGTCACCTGAGAAGTGAGCTTATTGACGTCCCTTTCTCTGTTTCTTTCTGTTTCATATGTAAGGAGAGAAGGGACACTCTCATAGGAATGGCATTTTACCATGTGTTTTGAAATGGGAATGGCTGCCATCAAAGAAAACAACGTCAAATGAAAGCAGTAAGAAATGAAGAGAGTATTTGGCCTGTATGCAACTACTCCAGTGCCCTAGAACTGGTGGGAAATCACCTAATGAGTTAAAGTTGTCTGTCTTAAGGACAAACCACTTATGCATGTGTGGGATCATGGAAAAGCACATGCATTTTACTCCCCAGTGGACAACTAACTAGTTAGGCAATTAATCACTTAACTTCTCTGAGCTCAGTGTCCTCACCTGTGAAATTAAGATAATACACTGGAAAAAGACCTTTTTCTCAACCATCAGCAGTAACATTGTGCTGGGGGAAATAACAGTCTGTTCTTTCCAACTCCCTCAGTGATCTCCTAATACTGTTCATTGGTTTCTGTGTTAACACATGTCTGAAAGTAGCCCACGCCCCCAGTGAAGTAGAATGTGCCACCCCCCACCACCTCTGTGAGGATGGGGACACTTGATCGTGGGAGGTGCTATTCATTGTACCTCCAAAACCTGTTTGCATCTCTTCCCCATCTCTGCTGCGGAAACCGTGTGACCTTCTCCTAGCTGGTCTTCTTACTGCCTTTCCTGCCTGCAACCCATTCTCCAAGTTGGAGCAAGAGTCACGTCTTTAAAAGGCATTTCATCATATTTGAACCTTGTTTAAAACCCGCCCGACTTCCCACTGGACTCAAAATGAAATCCAAACCTCCTTACCAAGTTTTCACAGGGCCTCCGCCTCGTCTCTGACGTCGACCAGGCCACTCCCACCACCTCTTTGTCCCTGTCCTACCATCTGCCTCCAGTGCCTCAGGTACCCGGAACTTTCCTGTCTCCCAGGCTTTGTGCACGCTCCTCCCTCTGCCTGGACGGGGCGTGGCCATCAGAGCAGTACCGGGAGCAGGCTCTGGGGCGTGGCAGTGTAGACTTAAATCCAGTTTTCACCATTCACAAAGTATCTGTTAAGTTACTTTATGTCCCTGAACCTCAGTTTCCACCATTCACAAAGTATCTGTTAAGTTACTTTATGTCCCTGAACCTCAGTTTCCTTTCCTGTCAAGTGGGCATAATAATGGTACATTCCCTAGTAGGGTTGTGAAAGTACATGGACAGCCCTTGAACTCAATGAACATAGCAGCTTGTGTCTGCTCCAGGAGGCCTTCCCAGCCCCCTTCACAGAAGCAGGTTTTATCCCACCCCATCCAAGTTATTCCCCACCTGAACTTACTTCCCCGAAGCTCTTACCTCAGTTTATAACTGTTTGATCTGTTTTAGATTGTTGTTTCCTGCCTGCCTTCACTAGGAGAGTGGGAGATCTGTGTGGACACAGACCAGTTGTCCCCATTTGCCCTTATCTGCCCACACTGAGCCACTGCCCAACACGTAATCAGTGCTGAATGAAGAACCAAAATAAGAGCAGATAATTGAAAAAAATATTTTAAAGAACAGATCACTGTATGACATAAATTGGCAACATAGTTGCATAAAGGTACTTAAAAAGTAGCCATTATCAGGGGTTCCAGTTCAATGCCATCTCCACTGGGATCTCCCCAGTGGCTAACCTGCCCCCACCCCCTTGGTCAATCTCTCCCTCTTCTGAGTCTTGGTGGCCTGCCCTGCACTTAGGACATGGACCCTTAATGCCAGGCTTTGACTGGCTAGATATCTCTCCCCTTTATGGAAACAGTGTCCCAGTTATCAGCACATCACACACAAAGCTTCTCCCAAGTGGTTTTCATAAATAATCTGTTGAATGACCGCCAGAAGTCATGGAGGGAAGAAGGGAAGAAAGGCATCCCCAGCCCCTCACTCTCTAATTCTCACACACTGAATCATATGTTTATCAATTACATCCTTTCCATTAGCAAAAAAAAAAAAAAAAACCGCAAATGAAATTCACATGAGCATTGCACACCCTGAGTCCTTCTTGTTTTAAAATATATCTTCTAAATCCTGAATGATTCACAGAGGGAGAACCTAAGCAAAGCATAAACACTTGGTCCATGAAAATGCTGCTACCAAATAGCTTTTCAGTACTTTTCTACTAAATACTCCTTCAAAATTCTCAATAAATGAAGAAGAAGAAGAAGAAGAAGAAGAAGAAGAAGAAGAAGAAGAAGAAGAAGAAAAAGAAGAAGAAGAAGAAGAAGAAGAAGAAGAAGAAGAAGAAGAAGAAGAAGAAGGAGAAGAAGAAGAAGAAGCAGCAATGTTTAGGCCACAGCTTTTTTAAATTGTAGAATTTTACATGTGACTTTTTTGGTTTTCTATAGTCGTTTTATTTTTTTATTTATTTATCTTAAATTTTAGTTTATTCAAGTAGTCGTTTTATTTTTATGTATGAATATGAATGGTAATTCTGTACTTGGCATTTGTACGTTGATATGGTTAAATGAAGGCTAGGTAAACAGGTAAATAAATTGTGGAGCTCTATTTTCTAATCAGTGAACCGGGAAAATCTGAAAGATGCAATTACACATTGTACCACCTGGGGGAGCAAGAACACCAGCTAAAAAATGCAAGTAGCACAATTGCTTTTTAAAGTGATGCTTCTCCAAGTAGGACCCTTCACGTTGTATCAGAATCACATGAGGGTGTTTGTTAAAATGCTAATGCCCAGGCCCTCTTGATTCAAGTAATAAATTTTATCAAGCATCTTAGGTGCTTTTTATGCAACTAATTTTTGAGAGCAACCTCTCAAAACCTTTAGGGAACAGCTAAATTAGACCATATACAGGGATGAACTAAGATAGGTAATTATTGCCCATAATGTAATATGTAGGGATGATTCATCAATTTGTGT
The DNA here is from genome assembly GCA_028533065.1 of Trachops cirrhosus. Lineage (NCBI taxonomy): Eukaryota > Metazoa > Chordata > Mammalia > Chiroptera > Phyllostomidae > Trachops > Trachops cirrhosus. Next base: position 117,501,972 of record CM052541.1, on the reverse strand, counting down.
AGCATAAAGTTATTAATTAAAGAAACATATTCCTTTAAAATATATACTAATTAATATTAACCACACAATTTGAAATTATCTACTCTACATGAGAAACTATGGTCCAAGTCAGGTTATCTTTAACAATGGTAATAGCTCCACAGTTAGGCACTGTTCTTACTGTTTTGTAGCACCAATCTCTGACCTGCGTACTGGTTGTCATTACTAAAATTATCATTCCACATGCTGCCTGTATCTTTCTTGGGTTAAAAGATGCACAAAGCCACAGAGTTTATACAATAACTTGAAGTGTAAGCCAACCTCTAATTTCTGACACATCCACGTAAAAAGACAAGGGACCTTCATTCACAAGCACTGATTATATTCTTCTTCCCTGAGTCTCCCCAAGCTGATTACTGATTCTTCCAGACTATTCTCATTGAACTCGCCAAATTACCCTTTCAAATACTTCAGCTGAAAAATGTGTCTCTTGACTTGTGATTTTAACCTGAACTACTCATCTTCCTGTGCTTCTGCAGTCATGCATGGTATTTCCTTCATTATCTCTTCTTCCTTTCCTACCCCCACATCCTTATAATGTATGGCTTATGGTTTATTCTAAGAATCACCTGCATGTTCAGCAGTTCACAGATGAATACATTATCGTCCACTCCTGTATCCCTCTTTTTGGGACTGAAAGAAACATTCCGCCTCAGTCAGAAACCCAGGAGTTACCTGGATATCTATGTCCCTTTTATTTGTTTGAGAAATATTTACTGGGAACCTCTCTGAGACATTCTTCAAGGTGGTAGAGAGACAATTCTGAACAAGATAGACAACATCTTTGTCTTCGCTCCATCTTATCCCCCACATTCTACCAAATGCCAACATCTGTCCAGTTTACTGTTTGTATTTTCTCCTTCTACCTTCTTCCTTCTCCTCATTGCCCCCAGCATGTCTGCAACAGCCTCTGTTCCAGTCCCCCAACCCAGTCATGTCCCTCTTCCCCTCTATTCTCCATTTTGCTACAGGGGGCTAACATATAAGTCCAAACATTTCTTGCCTAATCAACATGCCTAATCATAACATACCATGTAAGATCCTTTGCATAGATACATGGATGTTTACCTATCCCATTTGCACAGTCTCTTTTCCTTCAGTCCACTCAACACTCAGCAGGATCCGCACACATGCATTCTGGGTCATGTCTCCGTGTCCTCTACTCTGTGCCTTCGCACAGGCTGTTCCATCTTTCTGAGCTGGTCACACTTCACTTCGTGCCTTCAAAACACTTCTGTCCGTTAAGCTTCAGTGGAAAAGATCATTCTCATGCCCTGGCTAGTGTGGCTCTGTTGGAGTATCATCCTCTACACCAAAAGGTTGTGGGTTCGATTCCCAGTCAGGGCACATACCTAGTTTACAGCTTTGATCCTCGTTGGGGAGCACATGGGAGGCAACAGATCCATGTTTCTCTCTCATATTGATGCTTCTCTCTCTCATTTTTCCTCTTTCTCTACAATCAATAAACATATTAAAATATTTATTCAAAAAAGACTTTGAAGTCTTTAACACTCCAAGAAAATTTAAAAATTAATCTCACTGAAGTTTGCTGGTAATAATTACCATATTTCACTGTAACTGTTTGTCTAGATCTCTTTGAGAACCATATCATGGCTTTTCTTTCTTATATCAACAGTGGTATCATATATAGATACTCATTATAGTTTTTGAAAGAATTAATACAAAAAAAGTCTATGGTCCCTTTATACCAAAACATACAATCGATTTAGGGAGGCACAATGTATGTACTTAACATTTTGTTAATTGGCAATGCTAAACGAGAGGTCAGAAACTGTGTCAGCAGGTTCGCGCAGCATGTGTCATGGCATCCAATACAAGAGCGTAGGCATCGCTGAATGAAAAGAAGTACAAAAGTGAGAGAAAAGGTGGAATTCAGGAAAAGGAAATCTCAGGCAGCTAGAACTGTCAGGAAATTTGTTCTCTTTCGTGTGTTTCTCATCCTCTTCTTCCATTTCAATCAATCCTCTGCTGTCAGTGCCACAGCAGCCTCTGGCATTCTCAGTTCCATTCTCTCCCAGCCTGGGCCCCGCGAATCCCCTGCCCGACATTTGGCAAGCAGCCAGTTTACTCCACCCGGGAGCCTTCAGCCCCATTCCCTCCTCCTTCACAGCCTCCTCCTGCCTGGAACGCTGGCTTCCCTTCTGTTCACTCCTTCCAAGCTACCCAGCATGCAACATTCTCTGACAAATTCATGTCTCCTTATAGCCTATCTACACAAAGCCTGCATAGACCTTGTAATTTACATCCCATAATTTGGTATTTAATTGGATACTGTTTTGTCATTCACAGTCACTACTTTGAATCATATGAAGTTACCATTTTCATAAATCAAAAGCATTAGAATAACAACAATTTCATCATTTTAGACTTGTCCCTCCCTCAGCAAGATTAATCTTGAATTCTTTATGAACAAACCATGACTTTAGCCTTCTTTTGTACCCCCCAACTGCATCATTCACATGATGAGTACTGTGTGAGAAATTAATAATAACCTGTTTATTGAGTCTTTCACTAACCGAAAGACTCTCTGGAGACAGAGGTTATACTGGTAGTCAATAATACTGTGTAACGTAGATTAATCTGGATTGCAGCGAAGAGGTGAGGACCTAAATAAAGGGGGAAGGGAAGACATGTTTCACTGTTCACATCACTGAAATGTGTAAGTTAAAATCTCAACATTGGCCTGTATCAGAAAGGGATAATGCCGTAATGGAATTTTTCAGAGAAAAATATATAACTCTCTGGATTTATTCTATGTGCCTAAGCACTTCATATGCATAGCTTTCTGTCAGTCACCAGCATGTAGGTCTTCTCTGCTGTGGTAATTAGGGAAGATTACCTCATATTTCATGCCGAATAATTTCTTGTTTACTTGAAGCCCTTAGTTATTAACTATAACAGAAAATAAGAGTGCATAAATATAGTTTGATGTTTTTCTGCAAAAAAAAAAGGAAATGAATGTCATCTACAGTACAGAAAAAGAAAAATGAAGAGAGGAGCATCACAAAAACCAATCAGCTCAGCCTGTTTTTATAGAGCTTCGGTACAGATCAGGCAGAAGGAAGATCCCTGATGAATGAGAGAGCAGATTCAGCCAATTCCTTAATATAACACATCTCCCAATTCCGTGGTGCTGAGGCATTTTATAAACATAACTGACAAGTGTATGCTCATAATTCCATTTTTTACAACAGAAAAAATGTTCATTATTTTCTTCTATAATCTTATCAGAGTGGCTAGATATCATGAAAATTTCTTCCTGACAACCTCAAACTATCAAATCTTAGTGTTCATAAAATTAAATATCTTAGACTTTTATATCAATGCCATCTAAGTTATTAAATAAATTGAGTTCTTAAGATTGCTCAAAAAGTTAAGCTAATTCACTTTACTGACTAAGAAATGTATGGAAATTGTCATATTTGACCAGAGCTCAAACAGCATTAAAAATGACAAAAATACTCAGATCCTCACACATCCATCCCCTCCACCATTATCTTAAATATAATACTCAGAGGGAATATTCACTTAAGCATAGTTCAATAGGGATAGCCTTGGTGTCATAGAAGAAAATGCAGAGGAGAAAAAAAAGAGGAGAAGCCAAGTGCACAAACCCACATTTCCACTCTTTTTTTTTTCTACACTTCCAGTAAGCACATGTGGTTCCATCTTATGGAAATCCAAGTTTACCCCTAAACTGGTGCTTACAGTCTTCATTTTCGTGGTCTTATCTGCAACACAAACAGCAAGAGAAAGCTAGGGTTTCCACTTTTTCTAGTCTCAGATCCTTTTGTTCAAGAAAAAAAAAAATGTGGGCTCTATGCAGCCCCAGGAAATGCATTTTTTTCTCCCATTTTCATGTGCTCTGAGCACACATTGAGTTTCATGTTACTATCACCCTTACCCCATGGTTTGTTTACTAGCACAGCTGGGAGTCAGGGCGCCATCTTGATTCAGTCACATTTTAATAATTTAACCCCCTTATGTAGACACTGTATGGTCTCCAATCTACACAATGATGAATGAAGAAACACCATGGACATGGCGTGTATGGTTCTGATGCCTTCAAAGCTCTGGAGTACTCATAGCTTAATGGTCCCATCAACAGAACAGGAAGGTATAAGTTTGCCACTATGATTAGAAGCTGTAAAGATCTTAGAATTAACAGAAACTGTATGCTCCTTAAGACTTCATTCAGTCTCCATTTGTCTTAGTTTTAATTTAATACCCACTGAAGCAGAGACTGTCACTGAATATGGGCAGTCTCTAGAATCCTGTACCACTCAATGGGTTCTGTGCTGGTGGCTGAGATTCCATTCTTTCAGGTTTTATTTCTCACATATCAACCTAGAAATATTTTTTCTTTGCATCACTTTAGCTTTGATTCTAACTTCATAAAGTTCTTCCATTGTTTTTCCAAAGTCATTCTTACTCATCTAACTCTTCATATTAATGTTGTTTTCTTTCTAAAAGATGAATATACCAAGTGAGGCTCTGTAGCTCAGGGGTTAGAGCACTGGTCTCGTAAAAGATGAATATACCCTCTCATAGCCATGAACAGTCAACTAAAGGTCAGGAAAATTTATCTTCGTGTCTCTGTGTCAACATCATTGTACTACAATGTCAAGAATATTTGATAAAATGATAGTTTCTGTCCTTCAGAAATCTAACAGCCTTATAGACCCTAGAACTACACTTGAATATCCCCATGAAGTATGTCTGCGCAACAGGAACGGTTCTTTCAGAAGGGAGATCCCTCCCGTAGTCAGGAGCCATTCCGCAAGCAGGTTGGTTGGCTGGGAGGTCTCAGCATCGTCCACATGGGCCTTCTCACGGCTTCTCTTTCACTCAGGACAGGAAAGGAGGAGGGGAGAGGAAAAAGCCACTTGCCACTTAGAATTACTGAACCCATTTGAAAAGATATTTTAAAACACTGACCTATTGTTAGAGACAATCCCATGAAGTGTTAGTGTTTTCAAAAGAAAGAAACAAGAGGAAGTGAGTGGCTAGAAATTACATTAGCACAAAGGCCCACATTAAACGCTCAAGTCCTTCTAGGACCTGAGACTCTGCTTACCTTGGCTGCAAGTCCATTATCATTTCTAGAGGGATGAGTCAAATGTAACACATGATGCTATTTCACTATATTGGAAGAATAGTTTGAAAAAATAAGTCATGTTCACTCTTTCTTTACTATTAATCTAAATGAAATACTTTAGAAATTTTAATCTAAATGAAATACTTTAGAAAGTTTAATTTTTTTTCCGTTGGAGTTAAAAGACTGTTAGATCAGCTGACTGAGAATTATCGTGTGTCTCTGGTGCTGAAAGTTGCAATATTACCCTTTAACTGGTGGGTCACAGCTCTGTCTATGTATGTTTTTTATTTTTTCATTTTTATTTTTTTATTTTTAATTTATCATTTACGTTCACTATGACTCTGTATTAGTTACAGATGTACAGCAACGTCATTAGAAAATCAGGTACTTTACAGAGTTATATAAATATCTTAGACTCTCAAAATGCTCCCTCAGAACGATCCAAGGACTAGTCTGAACCAAATGGTTCTGAACCTATACCTGGGCCCCGGAGAGCAATCTTCTGTCTCTTGCCACCCCTGAAGTCCTGATTTCTGAGGTGTCCTTCCAAGCGGACTGAGTATGGCTCGTGCACGTGCAGCTCCATGGTCTAGAGCGTACAGGGACTGACCAGAGTCAGTGGGCAGGTGTGCCCAGAAATTCTCCCCAGTGTACAGCTTGAGTTAATTCTTAAGTTATACATGAGTCTTACTCTTCCTTTGTGATCTTCATTAGGACTCCATGGCTCAAAGCACTAGCTACTCTTCTTCAGGCTTTCCTTCAAGGTAAAGCTGATTAGACCACTTCTAATCGCTTATGCTTGATTTGTGGGGGGTTTTTTTTGTAAGAACTCCATTACAATTACCCTAAGATGGCAAGGGTAACAATTCTGCCTACCTTTTGTCTTTGTTTTGTTTCTCTCTTTTTCCTCTAGGTCAAAATGACCTGTATAATTTTTCCTGGGCTTACTGTCTGAAGCCTTTGATACCCTTCCTCACTTCTATATAACAGACTTCCCCTGCTTGTCCGTATTTGTCTATTAAATCAGAGACAAGGCCTTCCGATTTAATACTTGTCTATTAACTACAGACAAGGTCCACTGATATAAATAGTAAAACCTTTAGGTTTAAAAACGAACCACAAGCAAACAAAAAATCCAATGAACACTTCTAAGTAATTTAGAAAACAAAATGGCATAAACTTAACTATGATTGCCTGTTGATGATGCATTTTATTTTTCCTCCAAAGGTTTTATGTATTTAGGGTCTATTACCATCACCACCCTTCACCCCTCCCGCACCACACAACTCAAAGAACCATCTGAGACAGTGTAGAATGTCCTGGCAACCTTTGTCTAAGCCTCTTTTGTGTTTTCTTCCAGAATATCTATGACAGCGTCCTTCACCTTGCTTATCTCCATTTTAGTCCTCGTTACCATTGCCACCATCCCTCTCCTCACGTAGTCTAAGTTCTTGCTTTTGTTGCTAAGTACTGTTCTCTGTTTGTTATGAGGACGGATGCTATTCTGACCACTGTGCCTCATCTTCTTCCACCACAAGATCTCCTCTAACCAACATTCTAAGCTCTTAAAATGCTATGCATGACTCATCACAACATGCCTGCTTAAAAGCTCTCTGCCTAGCAGTATTTGTAGAGTTATGGCTTTTCTTTCTAGCCAAAGGGAGGGCAAGTTTGTTTGTTTTTCTGTACATTCTGAAAGGATTTTTATTCACTTCCTAGATCTTGTTACTCTTAACGACTATTCATCTAAAGACATTTCCTATTGTTTCCTTCCTCCCCTTCTACCACTAGCACAACATAATATCTCTGAGCCCTTCCTTCTTAGCATCAGTTGCTAAGTACTATCCAACAAGCATCCTTTGCTTTGTCTAAAAATATTCTTCCTAAACCTGGTTTCATTAGGAGTCACTGTGGGTTTGTGCCCTGCATGCCAAATGAGTTTAGTTCCACTTCATTAAAAACAAAAAGAAAAAAAAATGACTTCACTGAGTCAGTCATTAAAAATCTCTTTATATAAAAGCTGAACATCAACTGTTGCTTTGTGAATTAGCAAATGTAAAAATACAAATTGCCCATGTATTTCTCAAATTACTCAAAGAATAATATTCTAACAGAACACTGAATTTGAGAATGAAATCAGTCCATAACATTGGTGTTTGTTTGAAGTGTGGCATTGCTTATATTATTATGTGTTAAGCAAAAAAAACTGCCATTAAGTAAACTACAGGATAGTGACATGTCTAACTGGATGGTAACAAATTATAACTTCAAGTCACTACTTGACCTCCATGGTTGACCCTCCAAAAATGTTCAGTTTGATCAGAGTAATGTACTGAAACAAGCAGGGCTATAGCTTTAAGGGAAAAAAAAGAAGAAGAAAAATTCTACGCTAAAAGGTACCTGGGAGCAGGTGTGTACACTAGCTTAGGGACCAGGCTTTGTGTTAATAAGGCAGAAGAAGAAAATGGGATTCACAAAGCCACAGTCAGGCCATAGTGGAGAGGAAAAGGAAGAAAGCATGCGTTTATTGAGTACCTAATGTGTGCTAGGTTGGCACTTTGCTGATATTCAACATTAAATATCACAGAAACCTTAGAAAATTCTTAGAAGGTATTATCCCCATTCTTCCTCAAAGAGGAGCATTCAGGAGAGCCCGTGGTGGGAGGTGACCCAGCTACATCACACACTTGCTTCTCTTCCTCTGCTGTGTAGATAGTGGGGAAGTGGGGAAGAGCCCAGGCTCTGCAGTCAGGCTGTCTGTTTCTCTCAGAGGCAGCCTCAGCCACCTAGCAGCCATATGACCTTTTGAGATCCACGTGTGCATCAGTATCACCCCACAAACCCTGCAGCAGATTTCCTGCCCCCACAATTTGGCGTCTCATCTACCTTCAAAGCCTCCCAACAGCCTCAGATGCACAGGTCAATCTAGTTTTCATCTTGCTCTTCTTTCCTGGTTTGCTTTATGAAGGCAATGAAGATCCCCCCTCAAAGGCAGGTGCATAATTTGTGAAACCCATTGCAAATGCAAATGCAGAGTCCTTGTTCAGGAAGCAGAGAAACAATGCCATTAAAGGTACTAAAACCATTTAGCTTTTCTTCTGTGGTCTCTCGACTTTTTATGGTGCCTTGTATTTATTTTTTATGTGAGAATACATTAAGAAAAATTAAAATATTAAATTATTAGCATGAATTTTACCATTTTTTTAACCCTCACCTGAGGATACATTTTTTTATTGGTTTTTAAAGAGACAGGAAGGGATACAGAGAGAGAGAGAGAAACATTGATGTGAGAGAGAAATATCAATGACTGGTTGCCTCCCAGACTTGAACTGGTGAACTTTTGGTGCACAGGACACACCAACCAAGCAAGCCACACCAGCCAGGGTACCGTTCCTTTTTATATCATTCCAGACAGTTTTAAATGCAAATATAAGAGCTTTTAACTCATACGCAGAATCACAGAAATTACACAGTTGGTATTTCATAGCTTGTACAGGCACACATTCTGCTTTCTTATCAGAACAGAATGGTAAACAGAATTGTCAACTGTGTCTATTTCACACCGCCCCCCATATGTGAACATTCTGTCAACACAACCTTCAGCTCACTATTGGGTAAGGAAGGACAGAAAGGAAAGGAAAGGAAAGAGAAGATTCCTTGGTCATTCACATTCATTAGACCACTATTGCTTTTCTGTGCTTAAAGCCAATTCTGGTTCAGCTGGAAAGCATGGCCTCCCAAAATTGTCAGCAACCCCACCTCCTCAGTTGCTAGATGAACATATTTTTCTTGTACTCATTTTGAGTCTCAGTGAATTCCCAAGACTGTGGAAATTCTTTTCTCCTGGGATATCAGACACTGCATGTGAATGACATAGCAAGAAACAACAAACATTGTATGTCTGTACCGCCTCTTTCCCACTCATTATCCATTGTCCCATGGACTTCATTTTCAGAATGCAGTTTAAAGAATTTCAAGAAGTCACAGCAGAGCATTAAACCAGGGACAGGGTCCTTCTGAACAAAGAGCCCTGTATGACAACATACACCACGTACCTTGGTCCTGCTAGAGTTATTAGCATCAGTCAAGCTTCATGTAAAAACAGATAGGCAGCCTGTTAATAAAATACTTCCAAGACCTAGCTGCAAAGAGTCTCATGTAAATTCTAGAATCTATATATTTGATAAGATCTCTGAGAGATTGGGATGGACTTCCAGGTTTGCAAAACACCGCCCTAGTGTAGGTCCAAGTCCCTGAAATGTGTCCTCCTTCCAGGCATGAGCCTGGCAGTCAACTGCTTTTCTTGCTCTTATCTACTCCATCATGTACAACCAAGGTTGACACTAAGGGAAAGTCTGGAATGGAAGGAGACAGAGAGAAGGAAAACAACTCTGATAGACCTGTGCGCTGTAAATAAGATGTTATCATCTGCTTGATGGTCCTATGGCTCCCTGGCTCTCCTTGGAGCCGCTCCTCCTGTGCTCTCTAAGCAGGGGTATCTGTACACTGAAGTTGGCCCCTTTGCCCAGCTGCTCCCTTCCTCAGCTCCTAAGCACATGATTGACCCTGCCTTTTGACCTGGCTCTTTGAACCAGCTTCTTCAGAACCACCTTCCCTTTCTCCTTCTTCCTCAACTCTGCACTCCAAATTGATCTGTTCTTTCAAATCATGCTTCCAGATCACAGGCAAATGCCTCCTCTTTTCTCTGTCATCTCTGTCACTGCCTTGATTTATTTAGAGTTTATTATTATTTCCTCTCCTGAGTCACTTGAATGACCTTCCACTGAGACTCCTTACTTGCCTCCCTGTCTGCCCTCAACACTACAATGAGATTCTTTTAAAATCCAGATCTAATATAATTGTCTTGTTCAAATCCTTTCACAGCTCCTGAAAGTCTTGAACAAAATATTTAAATCCCTTATGGTCATATGTTAGGCCCTTAAAGACATGACTATTTCTACCACAGACACTAAGTACCAGCAGGCACAGTGCTGGGCAGCTCTGTAGGCTTATCCGTTCTCTGCTCTGCTGGGTTTCTGCAATGTTAATAGTTCCCTCTGCTTTGAATGGCCCTCTTCAGCCCTTGCCCTTTCCTTACCTATCTACCAAATTCTTGTTTGTCATTTTATGGTTTAGCTAAGAAACCAACTGAAAAAATCACCTCCTTTTCAATTTCCTAACACTCCCATTCACCCCATCTTAATGACTGCCCCCATAACTTGAGATAAACCTCCTGTGCCCTCCCAACCAGGCTGTGAGGACCTTCAGGTTCCTGCATGAAATAAAATAAGCTGTCAGTCACTGGAGGAAGAAGGAATGGCAACAAGATACATAGGAAAGAAGGGATGGCTCAAACCAACCTCCCAACACCTCACAGTTCAGTTGGCAGAACACTGTCTCCATCCCCACCATCCCAGACAATTAGTAAAAGAATTTTGATGCCCACTAGAATTTCTCAAAAAGATTGCCATTCACAACCCACAGAAAAATCTTTTATAATTCTCCTCTCCAGTGCTCTCTTCCTAGACTTCCATGCCTCAACAGCTGCTTGAGAGACTGTCCCCAATCTCTCACGATGGTTTTTCTCTTTTCCGCCTAACTACATTCCTGAATCTGTGTTTTCTCTTGGGAGTTCTTTACATTCTAAATATACAACCCAGCTTACCTGCTGCAACATTGCAAGTGGGAAGAAATCACCAGAGAGAAAGAGAGAGAAATTTGCTATTAGTTCCTAACATGTTTAGTCATTGGTATGGCATTTAACACAGTGGCTCTCAACCCTGGCTCTATATTAGACTCACCAAAGGAGCATCCAAAAATAACCCAGCTCAGGGCCCATGGCAGAGCCACCAGAAAAACAAAGGCAAATTTCAAGCATCTCTGAATGATATTTCTGTCATGTGTTTTCCAGTGCCTTAGAAAGCCCTCCTCCCTACTGTACCTGGAAGTCCCATCCCTGCAGATCCTTTTCTACTTGACCTTGATCAGCCTGACAGCAGAAGCCAAGGGAGCAGACAAGGCATCACCCTCAATAGTGCAGGAAGGGGAGGCTGTATGTACTGACAACAAACTTTGTACTCAGAAACTCACTCCTGCTTTTTGCCCTGTGATTAAACCTTTTACTTTTATAGGGTCCTTAAACTCTTCTTCCAAGCAGAAGTCCTTACCTCAATTCCCTACCTGCAAGCCTCAGGATAAAGGTCCACAAACACACCTTTCAGAAACTGGGTGACGTTTTGGGATCCCTCCGTGACAATAGACCTTTTGTCTCCACCTAGCTGTAGAATCTCAGCCTTGACCTAGGTGCGGTCTGCCCACCTGCAGGGTCTTACACCATTAACCATCTCAGAGCTTCTTAATACCCCCAAAACTACTGCCAGGACCTTCCCCTGGTGCCTGAGGCTAGATTTCTCCCAACCATCTTCCTGTTTCGTATGGATCTCTATTAGCTGTATCCCGAGTCCTCTGGGTACTGAAATTCACTGCACTGTTCGGTGGCTCCAGACCAGCACAGGGAGAGACAGAAGAAGGAACACAGAAACAACCCACCTTTCACTAGTCACTGTGGCACAGTCACGAGCTTTCTCAATAGAACAAACATAACATACCCTGCGCAACTATAGAAAGAGATGTTCTTTATACTCCCCTCAAACCACGGAAAGCACTCCGAAGCTAACGCTATGTTATCTCAATCGTTTGAATCTCCTTAACTACCAGATCAGTTTTACTCCATTGTAAAGGCTTATTTATTGTAAAGTACACACTGAATTTCACTTATAAAAGAAAAAACAAGAGCTTTTAATTCCAATTTTTTTAGGTATTAATTTTTTCCCTGTGTTGACCGGAACCCTCATGGCTTTAAAAAAATAAAATAGAACACTTCTTAGTGCTCAGTTTCTGTGGGTGTGAACAATAGTGCCCAGTCACACACATACTTGAGTGTTGATGAGCAGCTAGAAGTGTGTTATAACTTCCTGTACTGCTCCAGCACGCAGAAGCAGACGTAGAATGCAGCTGACTAGACGCCTGGAATTCCTCCCTGTGAGCATGCGCCATGCATCTTCTCATTCCAGGGCTGGATGGCGACGACTTCCTGGCTGTAGGCCTGCGCGATGGCAGTGTCGTGTACAGTTACAACCTGGGATCCAGCGTAGCAAGCATCAGCAGCGATCCTCTAGATCTGAGCCTTGGGATTCACACAGTCCATCTGGGGAGGTTCTTCCAAAGGGGCTGGTTGAAGGTAAAAAGTCATTCCTTCGTCCGTCCCACAGACTAACTCAGTGCTAATTCACTGTGGGATCTGTGAGGCGGTACAGAGGTGACAGGCGGTGCTGCCTGCTGCCACGAAGTCACAGACCAGTGCACAAGTGGAGGAAAAGAGGGATGATTGCAATTAACTGGTGCGGGAATAAATAAGGGGGATGACTGACATAAATAAGGTGAGGGAAAGCATTCAGGAAATGCTTTCCCAAACAGATGATGCATAAGCATAACTTCAAATAAACAGCCTTTCGGGGGGAAAAGAACAGTGGCTGGTGTGGGCTTAAGGAATGCAAGCAGTTGGGTTTGGCTTTCAGGTGAAGAGAAGCAAGAGACATGTGTAGAGGTAGACAGGGAGGGTCTACACCATCAAAGGACTTAGATGTCACATTGAGAACTTTAGATTTTTACCTAGGAAGTTATAGAGAACAACTGAGAAATGTAAGAAGGGAGGGTGGATACCACTGTCATTTCCATGTCTAGATAAAAGACTCTGGTTGTTGCATAGAGAATAGATGGAAGAGGAAAGCAAGGCTAGATGGAGGAGGACCAGCAGGATGCTAGCTCCCAAATCTTTGAAGAACTGTGACTTTGATTGAAATGCAAAACCGTGACTGTTATATTACTATATCTGTGGTAACAGACACCAGCAGAGAAACAAGAAATTGAGTGTGGTAAAGTGTTTTTTATTTCTTCAAAAATTCAGGTCTTTATAAATTTTTCATGCCAAGTTAATGGGAAATAAAAGTATCTTACCAGTTCACCCAGGGGAATTAATTCCTTTTTTAATAGATTCTGATTTTTTTTTCCTTTTGAAGGTAGATGATCATAAAAATAAATCCATCATCTCCCCAGGAAAACTGGTTGGTCTCAATGTCTTCAGTCAGTTTTACGTGGGTGGCTACAGTGAATACACCCCAGATCTCTTGCCACGTGGAGCAGATTTTAAAAATGGCTTTCAAGGTAAGACATGGACGATTTTTACACTACACCTACTTGCTTCAAAATTTGAGAAAAGAAAGTACTTTTAAAAAGTATACTTCTAGTTCCTAAACCAGCTATGTGGATTGCTTTCTAATTGAACTTGATCAAAGTTTGATTTTAATGGAAAGCATTCATTCTTATTAATCCCTTACTACCTATGTGGTAAGTGCTTAGGATGTTTCAGTGAAAAAAAAGTTTCTAACATTCATGATTTACATTCTACTTGGTCAAAGGTAGGAACAGATGATAAACACTGAATGTAATAGGATGATAAATTCTGTGGGGCAAGATAAAGGAAAAGTAGAGAGTGATTTTTTTATAGAGAGAGCTTTTTAATATAGGTTAAGTAGTGTAGACCTCATGGAGTCACATTAAAATTGGAATTCCATCCAACTCTGCAATGTACTTGATATAAAAGATGAGTGACAGACTGCAGCCAACCAATCCATACTCCAGAGATGTAGTGCTGTTACCAGGGAGACCTGAGTTAGGGGGCTTCCCCTCAGTTCTTGCCTTACTCACAAGAGAATTCAGGCAAGAGACAGCCCATATAGAGGAAATGAGATAAGTTTATTTATGAAATACACTTGTGCACAGAACTATTAGGCAAGCACCGAGCTAGTCTGAATGCCCCACATGTAGAGGAAACAAAGTTGTTAGTAAGTTTGTTCTATACACTTGAGCCCAAATGCAAGTGGGCACCCAGCTAATTCGAGTGCCCTGACTATCAACTATCAGACTCCAGGAGTTATATACTTTAGTCAGGTTCTAGGTACCCACTCCTTCTCTCCCTTTCAGACCTTGAGATTAATATACCGTTACAAAGGCTTTCTTTCCCAGCTATGTAGTTGAAAGGTTATACACAGAATTTCAAGGGCTCCCCTCCTCCTGCACTGTCATCGTTTTGCTTGTGACGTTCGGAAGTTCTGGCAATCTTATTGGACCAGGCTCAGGACTGCTGAATCAATGGGTGAGACATTTCTCCCTTTTGTTCCCAGCCTCTTGTTTTAAGTTCTTGATTAGACTGTACTGGGCAGGGCCCCTGCTTTATTTCCCCTCCAGCCACTTATTCTTGGCTGCCGCCTAACAATCCCACAGAGGCCACCAGAAGCCAAGAGGTTTAAGACCCAACACCACGCTTAAGCAAGCAATTGGCTCACCATAGTCTGTCTCCCTGTGTTCAAAAAGGAACAAACATTCAGTCTTCCTTATAAAGGTGATTCATAGTAGAGTTATAAAATAAACACATGCTTTGAATTGTTATAATAAGGCATTTATTGAAAATAAGTTCTTTGGTGGATCCCTAGTCCCAGAATATTTGGTCAAGGGGCTACTCATTACAGTGTCCTGAGCTGCTCACCCATGACCAGGCCAGCCTTTATCAGAAATCAAGGAAGGGTGACCAGGATGTGATACACGTCCCTGTGAGACATCAAAAACCATTCAGGCACTCGAGTTCCCTGCCTGTCTGGCATCAACCTTCTCCCCACCTTCAATGACTTCTGCCCAGTGACACAGAAGTCCATGTACTTGAAACATATGAAAGCAACATAGCCGATCCAATATAATACAAGGTCAGGTTTCAATAAAATTAGTTCATTGTGCCAAGGCTCTCAAAGAAACGTTTTCTTTGCATGTATAATCAGTGCTGATCCTTGGTTTGAAGAATATTAAGGCACTATGGTAAAAAATACCAAGAGCTCAACCGTTCTTTCACAGTGAGAGACAATCTGAAAAGGATTGTAAGGGCATAACAAATCAATGAGATTTTAAAAACATTAAGTTCAAGAAAAAGGATGGGTAAGCTTAAGAATGTGTAAGCAGCACATCTTCTGCTCAATGAAACAGACTCCTTGGGGAGTCACCACAACCTGCTGACATTTGATCACAGACATGATTCTTACACGAATACTCTGGATGTAGCATCAAGGACAAGATCGTGGACTCTGGAACCCAACTGCCTGGGTCTGCACCTCAGCTCTGTCACCAACCAGCTTCATGGCCCATGGTTCCTGGCCCTAGGAACCACCGTGTGCCTTGCTGTGCCTCGTCTGTAAAATGGGACAATAACAGCACTTGTCTGGCTTGTAGTTCTGACAGTGAGTTATGGAAAGAGAACACAGACTACTAACTGGCTTGGACTGCTCCCTGTGTTCTCGAGGATGGTGGTGCTGCTGGCGGGAGGTGACCCAGCTCCGGTCAGACAGTGGGTGAGGGCAGGCTGTCTCCAGATTGGGGTCCTGCAGCCGAGCAGCCATGTCACTCTGAGCCTTTTCCTTAAACCCTCTGAGCCGCCATGTTCTGTAAAACGAAAACACCTACCCCAGAGGTTCTTGTGAGTTACTCCAGTAACTGCAGTTAAGTGCTCAACCCAGAAAGCAGCAGCACACGATAAACACTCAATAAATATTAACTAGTATCAGGGCTCCATCCTGTTGGCATTGACTTGACAGTTTCACATTTACTCAAGTCCAGCGCTTCCTGGGTTCCTGGTGTTTTTTCACCCTTCTGTTAGGGACTTTTCTTCACATCTTGACAAGGAGAACAAAGGGAGGCTTTCTGCAAAACCTGTCATCTTCTCCATAAGTGCGTTAATGAGTCTGAGCTCAGCACACTAACAGCTGGCCCTTCCTGTGACAGAAGTGCTAGGATTTCCCCCCCATCTGGAGAGAGGCACGTCGCCTGCCGGTCCTGAGTCAGGGTGGAAATCTTGGGAGGGTCTTCTTGGGAACTGCCACTTAATCCACAATCTTATGGAAGCTCCAGGACCTTAGAAGCCCCTAATTTTATCATTTGTCTAGAATTCTCACTTCATGTCTGCCTCTCCTTCATCAGAAACTAGCATTTACTATATACTACAAATTATGGACAATTATTACCAGCCTACCATAAAGAGCAGATCACAACTATACTATCAACCTATGAGTCCCCAGAACTCACCTCTCTTGGCTCTAGAGAATGATACAGAGTGACTGCCTTAAAATACAAGTTTCTGTACTCTACCCCAGAACTACTTAATCGAAATTTCTAGGAAGGCCTCTAAAAATTTGCATTTCAGAAAGGCTTTCCAGATTTGGAATTTACTACTTAATTAATCATGTCAAAGCAAATAGACTTATGGAAGAATTTAATAACTAATTTTGTCTTAGCCTAATTATGAAATTCTGACATCTCTAAAACATATAAATAAGGCCTAATTATTGTTCTTTAGAATGGGGGTTAAATCATACACAGTATCTGATTCAGGCTTTCACATTTCTATAAACACTCCTGATAACTGACTCTAATCCAGAAGTTCTCAGTCTAAACTACAAATCTTCAAGTCACATCTATTACCAAGGTGCAGGGTTCTCAGGTCGAGGGTCGGGGATGGGCTATAGTGGGTTCCTGGGCCTCCTGACATCAACTGTGCGTGTCTGTGTGCATTTTTCCAGAAGGTCCATAGCTTTCATCAGTGTTCTAAGATTGTTTACTTTCTCTGGCAGAACTACTAGCCCGGATATAGAATTAAAAATTACTTTTGACTAATGTGAACATGGGGAAATCTATTACCCCATCTATCTTCTATTCTAGTGTTCCCGAAACTCGTGTTCCTTGACAGAGGAATTATTAAATACTTATTAATCAGCTGAATGCAGTGAACATAACCTAGACTGAGATCACCAACAACACTGTGAAGATGTGGCATTCCGTCCTGTAGTGCCCGACTTTGTCACTACAGTCAGTTTCTTGTGAGTTCAACTTTTTTCTCTCTTTTTTTAATTGTATGAGACTTTTCAAAAGAGTCCATAAGAGGAAAATTATTTTACTGCAATAATTTAAATATTCTTTTACTGTCAAAAAAAAAGTCATTTCTTATTTGGAACTTAGCCAGTCTGAATGGCTCTAAAGTTCTTTATCATAACTACTATATCACATGCAAGATATATGCATTGAATATCTGTTGCATTGTGCTGTACTAAGCAGTTACATTTTATCTGCTATATTAATAGGAGTGAAGTTATACAATATACATTCTACAAATGGCTCCTACTATAACTGCCTTTAAATTGGTGATATGTTGACTGAGAGGAAGCATTTCTCTAAAATAAACACATTTCACTATTTGTATTTGCTAAATATTTCTCAAATATAGCATTGCCACACTTTTAGTCAGAAATATATTTCAGCAGCTCCTCATAACAAAAGTATTTCTTATCCATATAAAAGAGAAGAGATTTAAAGTGAACAGTTTCAGACATTAGTACATTTAGCAAAGTTTTTTGGTGCACAATTATAAAAACTACAAAACCTAGTATTAGCATCCTACAATTTTTTGTTAAAAGGAATTTTTTTATAAAGGAAATAAAGGATTTCTGCCCTGACCGGTGTGGCTCAGTGGTTTGTATGTTGTCCTGCAAAGCAAAATGTCACCAGTTCAATTCCCAGGCAGGGCACACAACTGGGTTATGGGTTTGGTCTCAGTGGGTGCGCGTGCAAGAGGCAACCAATCGATGTTTCTCTCTCACATGGACGTTGCTCTCCCTCTCTTTCTCCCTCCCTTCCCCTCTCTCTAAAACTAAAATAAAGAAAATCTTCTAAAAAAAGGATTTCTGAGACAGTGTGGTAGAGGGTGGGGTTGGTGGGTAAAATACAAGATCCGACTGCCAGGCATTACGACTGGCCAGTTCACCCATGTTATCTTATTCCTCTTAACCCATAGGGTGTTTTTGTCACCATTTCAAAGGTGAAAAGATTGGCACTCAGTTAGATTTGGGTCATCTGGCCATTACATGGGAGAGATTGTGATTGAACTCGGACCCACCTGACTTCAATCCTCTTTTGCTCTCTGCTGAGTACCTTTCACTCTGCAGAAGCCATGGAAAGCCCTGCTGTGTTAGTCTAGCAATGTGGTCATTCAGCACAAAGCAGCTCACATTCATTCATTCATTTCTCCATTCAGTACACCAAATTAGTGCTTTTTTGTGTAACATTGGATAGCTTGGGGAAAGAACAAAGATTAAATCTAAGGAAGAAAATTGCAATTCTCTCATAACGAGACAATACTGGTGCATGCTTTAAGGATTGTGCTTGTTAGTGAGAATTAGGTTAAAAAATAAACTCTTGACCTTTCAAAACTTAACCCATTTTTCTTCACCAAGAGGAATTATTCCATACTTTTAGCTTCAAAAACTGCTTCCAAGTAAAATCCGATCTAGCCTGTCTTCTATTATTTTCAAGTCCCTATTTATGGTTAATGTCCTTATTGATTTGAAACTACATTGTAAACAAACTCTGAGTAAGTGCTGAAGGAAATGAATAAAATTGTATTTCAGTATCCTAAACAACTCCATAAATTATTCATTGAACTGCCCTTTTGTTTATATTTATTTAATGTTGGGGTGGAAAAGATCCCTTTTCCAAATGTATTGAGGTCTAACTGACAAATAAAAATGATGTATATTTAATGTGTACAATGTGATGATTTGGTATACATATACATTATGAAAAGAGTGCCACAATCAAGTTAATTAGCACATTCATCACCTAACAGTCAGTTTTCTGTGTGTGTGTCTCTGGTGAGCACATTTCAGATCCACTTTCTCAGCAAACTTCAGGTGTGGTTAATTGCACTCACGTGCTGCACATCGGGGGTGCCCAGGACCTGCTCATCTTTGAACTGGAAGTCTGTGCCCTGTGACCAGCACGTCCCCATTTCTCCCAGCGCCAGCGCCTGGCACCCACCATTCTACTCTGCTTCTATGGGGTCAACTTTTTCAGATTCCAGATATAAGTGAGGTCATACATTACGTGTCTGTAAAAGACCTTTCTAAGGGCAAATGCAAAATCCATGGAGAAAAAATAAGATAAATGTGGCAACGTATTATAAACTTCTCCATGTAAAAATAAAAACTTCATCATAAGCAAAATTAAATAGCAAATATTAAACTGGAGAAAGTACTTACAATATACAACAAACAGCTAATATGCTCATTAGAGAAAAACAATATATAATAAGCAATCAAAAAATTACAAATGGCTGATAAATTTCAAAAGATGTTAAATCCCAATTAATAGTAAAAGAGTATGCATTTTATAGTTTATTTCATTTAAAGATGAGACAGTCCTCGCGAGGCGGTTCAGTTGGTTGGAGCACCACCCCATACACTAAAAGGCTGCAGGTTCCATTCCGGTCAGGGCGCACACCTAGGTAGCACGTCTGTTCTCCCGTAGGGGCACAGATGTGAGGCAACCGACCGATGTTTCTCTTTCACATCGATGTTTCTCTCTCCTGTCTCTGCCTCCCCACCTTCCTCTCTCTAAAATCAATAAACATATCTTCAGATGAGGATTTTATTTCATTTTACTTTATTTTGAAATATGGATATTTGGTGGTTTTATTATTTTTTTTATTGTTGTTCAAGTACAGTTGTCTGCCTTTTCCCCCTGGTAGTTTTATTCTAAGCAATGGAAAGCCACTAAAAAACTTTAGGCTGGAGGATGACTTCATCAGATTTGATTTTATTATTTATTTTTGTTTTCTTAAGTATATTTTATTGATTATGCTATTAGAATTTTCCCCTTTCTTTCTTCCCTTTATTCCCCTCTGCTCTGCACTCCCCCTCCCACCAGCATTCCTGCCCCCCATGGTTCATGTCCATGGGCCATACATATAAGTTCTTTGGCTTCTACATTTTCTATACTATTCTTAACTTCCCCCTCTCTATTTTGTACCTACCATTTATGCTTCTTATTTCCTGGACCATATACCCCATTCTACCCCCTCTCCCTCACCACTGATAACTCTCCTTAGGATCTCCATTTCTGTGATTCTGTTCCTGTTCTAGTTATTTGCTTAGTTTGTTTTTGACGTTTTTTTTTTTTAGTTCAGTTGTTGATAGTTGTGAGTTTGCTGTCATTTTTCTGTTCATAGTTTTGATCTTCTTTTTCTTAGATAAGTCCCTTTAACATTTCATGTAATAAGAGCTTGGTGATGATGAACTCCTTGAACTTGACCTTATCTGGGAAGCACTTTATCTGCCCTTCCCTTCTAAAAGATAGCTTTGCTGGATAGAGTAATCTTGGATGTAGGTACTTGCCTTTCATGGCTTTGAATATTTCTTTCCAGCCTTTTCTTGCCCGTAAGGTTTCTTTTGAGAAATCAGCTGATAGCCTTATGGGAACTCCTTTGTAGGTAACTCTCTCCTTTTCTCTTGCTGCTTTTAAGATTCTCTCCTTATCTTTAATCTTGGGTAACTTAATTATGATGTATCTTGGTGTGTTCCTCCATGGGTCCAATTTCTTTGGGATTCTCTGAGCTTCCTGGACTTGTATGTATATTTCCTTCACCAGATTGGGGAGGTTTTCTTTCATTATTTTTTCAAATAAGTTTTCAATTTCTTGCTCTTCTTCTTCTCCTTCTCAAACCCCTATGATTCAGATGTTGGAATATTTAAAGTTGTCCCAGAGATTGCTAAGCCTCTCCTCATTTTTTGAATTCTTGTTTCTTCATTCTGTTCTGGTTGAATGTTTATTTCTTCCTTCTGTTCTAAGTCATTGATTTGAGTCCCAGTTTCCTTCCCTTCACTGTTGGTTCCCTGTATCTTTTTCTTTATTTTACTTTGCATAGCCTTCACTTCTTCCTCTATGTTATGACCAAGCTCAATCAATTCTGTGAGCATCCTGATTACTAGTGTTTTGAACTCTGCATCTGGTAGGTTGGCTATCTCCTCCTCACTTGTTCTATTTTTGGAGTGTTGAGGATCTGTTCTTTCATTTGGCCCGTATTTCTTTGACTCAGCACACCTGTTATGTTGTAAGGGGCAGAGGCTTAGGTATTCACCAAGGTGGGGCAATCCCCTTTGCTGTGTTGTGGTGCTGTATGAGGGGGAGGGGTCAGAGAGGGAACAGTGCTGCTTGCTTGGCTCTCACCCCACTTTTAGTCACTCCCTCCACTACCCACAAGTAAATTTGGCCCTTCTGGTGCCGATTCCTGGGTGGGTGGGTTTGTGCACGTTCTAGGACCTAGTATGTCTTTTGAATGAGGATTTTTTAAAAAATGAGACAGATAATAATGTTGCATTGAGGTACCTGTGAAGTGGGTATGCCAATACAGTGTCGGGGAGATATAATTGTGCAAAATATCTATAACACCTGGACACACTTCAGAGCATTCATAACTTTTTCCCTAGTAGTTTTACTTCTAGAAATTTATACTAAGAAAATAATTAGCAAATGCACAAAGATATACATACAGTAATATTTATTATAACTATTTCTAATAACAAAAAGATAAAAATGTATCAATTTCTCAATAATTAAAGGTTAATTAAATACTTTATGATATAAGAAAACATTATACCATCATTTAAAAACAGTTAATATGATAAGAGTTAATGGTATTTATGCCATACAAATATTTGGTATAGTGCTATATGTCATATAATTTAATGAGGATTCTGCTTTTGTTTAAAAAAATACAACTAAGCATAAAAACATATTTTGTATTTTTATGTATTTTTATTTTTACATACTTTATTTTTTTCTTAAAATTGACATGATTACTTTGTGTGTTTAAAATGTTACTTTAAAAATAAGAAAATAAGTGTCTTCCTGTTTTATTATTTCTTCCATTTTTTACATGAAGTATTTTTCCCTTTTTCAAGGTTGTATTTTCTCTATTCAAGTTCGCACTAGGAAGGATGGCCATTTCAGAAGGCTGGGAAACCCTGAGGGCCACCCAAGTGCTGGCCGCAGCATTGGCCAGTGTGCCGCTTCTCCTTGCAGTTTAATGAACTGTGGCAATGGTGGGCATGCAGAGACAGTGGATCCACTGTCTAGTAAGTATAACACCAGGAGCGAAGGTAGCTGGTTATTTGCATTGTAACTGGTACTTTACTCATACAAACTAGGAACACAAACTGACCCTCATGTTTTAAATGTTTTCAAGTAGACTCACTAGACAACTAGGGGACAGATAAAGGCAACTGGAGAAGGATCAGCACAGCAGTGACACCATCTTCTCATTTCTTTTAAACAGTGGAAACGAATCACTACATCTCATTCCAGTCACCATGGAAAACATCTCAAACTCACAGTCTTCAGAGTGTTAACGGAAATGTTCATCATACATGTTGCCATTTCTTAGCACTATTTCCTTTCATGTTCAGGTTGGAGCTCCTTTGGAAAGGGTTGCCCTGTCTAGGTGGAGCCAAGCAAAGCAACGCAACTTAACTTCTGAACAACTTTAGCATGAAACACAAATGTGAACGTGTTAAGTGGGGAGAAAAGAGCAAAGGAAAGGTTGTCTTATAAATAACTACTTTTGTTGAGCATCTCCTCTGTGCATAAATAGTATTTGAAGAGCTCTGAGCATTAGCTTTACCACTATGATTCTATCTTCACTGTTTTACAATTTTTTTTAGTTTAATGCATTTTAATAGCAAATTTACAGGAACGGCACAGAAGACAGACAAGATTAAAAACATGTACTTTCACAATGGCCGGTGTGGCTCAGTTGGTTGGGCATTGCCCTGCAGAGTGAAAGGGCATGGGTTCAACTCCCAGTCAGGGCATATGCCTGGGTGGTGGGTTCAGTCCCTGTCAGAGTACATAAGAGAGGCACCTGATCGATGTTCGTTGATGCTTCCCTCCTATCTTTCTTTCTCCTTCCCTTCTCTCTAAAAATAAATAAATAAAATCTTTTTAAGAAGACATGTACTTGCATGTAGAACAACTCAGTTATAAAAGTAGAGTGAATGGATGGAATCTACTGTAGAATAAAGGTTCTACAAACACCATGTAGTTGCCATAATAAGAAATTTACTTGTTTTTTTAAAAATCCAAATGCTGGCCTTGTCCAGAAAAATTTAACAGGTTTATTTATAATTGTTGTAAAATGGAACTGCTGAAATTTGTTCACTGAAACATTTGACTTTCATTAATATTTATGTCCCTGTATTTATGTATTTTTTAAAGTATCACACACAAATGAACATAAAAAAAGCCAACCCCTGATTTCTGTCCCCTACTTTCCACTTCCAATCAAATACTTAAGTACTTTTTGACCCTATTGGTGGGAGGGGGAGGGGGGTGATACACACACACACACACACATATATGATGTTCAGAACTACGGATAATAGGAGGAACTGAAAAAAGGGTTTTTTTTTTTAAAGAATGAAATGGTTACCATCATAGTGGATTCTTAAGCACATTTTCCATGTTTGCAGGGTGCTAGCTGAATGTCTTTTGGAATAATTGTCATGTGTTTGGCATGGAGAGCACACTCATTGATGTCTTCAAAAAGGCCAACCAGACAGACCTCACTTGCCTCCTGCAAAGCACCAAAAGCTATGCCCTGGAAGTGCAGATCTGTTTTGAAGTCCTGAGCAATAACTCACACCAGATTCTGGACGGGAAGTTTGAGGATCAGAACAGAAGTTCAGTGGACTTCTGATAACATCTAATTTCTCAGAGGGAGGAAGTACTAGGGCTGTAACGATGAGGTTTCTTCACTTGTGCAGTAGAGGGCACACTCACGCTGGCAGCTTTTGTAGCCAGTTGCTTCCTCTGCGCTTTACGGCTGGTCAGCTGGTCGTTGGCAGAGAGTCTGCTTTGCACCTGCAACAATGTGCAGTTACTCCCTTTTCTGGTTGCAGCTTCCCAGCTAGAGATGGCGCTGACGTTGGAGAGCAACAGTGGCATGGTGGCAGCTGCAAACACCCTACAATTTTTTTTAATCCTCAGCCGAGGATATTTTTTCATTTTTTTTAAAGAGAGAGAGAGGGAGAGAGAGGAGGGAGGGAAAGAGAGAGAAAACACCTTTGTGAGAGAGAAACATGAATTAGCTGCCTTCTCTTACCGCCCTGACTGGAGTTGGAACCCGCAACCTTTAAGTCCAAGGCAGGAGGCTCCAACCAACCGAGCCACACTGTCAGGGCCACACTACAATTTTTAATGAAACCTTTCACGTGCTTTATAAATTATGCATTATCATTTGCTCTCCAACTGAGCTTAATTATAATTGGAGGTACAAATTTACCTCACCTTATCTAAAAAAAGGTGGCCATTCTTCAGGTGATTTGTTAGGTGTTTTTGTTTTGTTTGTTTGTTTGTTTTAACCGAGATAATGAATAAACTTATAATAATAAAGAACGTGATCATAAAGAATGGGAAGTGCCAGTAAAAAAGTTAAGGTGAAGATGCAGGAAGGAAACTCATCCTAACTCCTTATTATCCCATTTGGAAGGAAGGGCCTGTTCCAGCACAAGAGCCATGTGTGTTGATCTTGGAATACATGGGAATACACAGTGCCATGTAGAGACGGACACAACTATTTGAAGATTATTTTGATCACCATAGAGAGTTTTCTTGACTTGTGATAATAAAAGTAATACCTTACAGCACTTTGTGGTCAAAAAAGCATTTTTATATACATTATTTTCATTTCCCCTACTTAAAACTTTCTAAATTAGTCAGGGACTATCCTAGCCCCAATTTAATGCATGGGAAACTAAGCCCAGGAGATTATGATTAAACAAGAGGACGTACCAGCATTTTGTAAGTGGTACCATAGAACTCCAAACTGAATCTCCCAGTTGCTGGATCAAGATTCTCTCAGGACCTAAATATTAAGAAATGAATTTAAAAGCAGTTAGCAATTTAGATGACTAGTGTTAAGTACTCCTTATCTGCTGAGTGTAATCTATTCATTTATTCTCAATTTTTTTTTAATATTGACGTGCCCTGGCTGGTGTGGCTCAGTGGGCCAAGCACTGGCCTGCCAACAGAAAGGTTGCCAGTTTGATTCCCCCTCAGGGCACCTGCCTGGGTTGTGAGCCAGTTGGGGTATGCAAATAAATAATCTTTTTTAAAAAACTTGATGTTATCTTCAAATGGCATTCATATTTTCTCCAGATTGGAAGTACATTGCCTCATAACACATGCCCTGGGATTTCATAAATTCCTGTGTGGGT
Organism: Trachops cirrhosus; assembly: GCA_028533065.1. NCBI lineage: Eukaryota > Metazoa > Chordata > Mammalia > Chiroptera > Phyllostomidae > Trachops > Trachops cirrhosus. The sequence goes on along the minus strand of CM052541.1, from coordinate 117,476,613 downwards.
GGAAAGCTGTATCTCACAGGCTAGCAGGAGAACCTTGATTTGAATAACAAATAAGCCTGAGTAAAGGGACAGATACCTCTGACAAGTTTTTTTACGGTATTCTAAAATCTTTCTTATCGAATGGTGACCAATGTTTGGGATTCTCTTACTGACACAACAACAAAATATTTACTGTATCACTGGCATGTGAAACAGTACAGCAGAATGAGAGGTAGCTCTTGTGACTGATACAACATTCAACGTACAGCTCCCTGAACTTAAGAAGTGGATTTTGTAGTACGTAAATTATACCTCAATAATGTTGTTTCAAAACACTCAGGTTCCCACTCGTGGCCATCCAACTTCAGTAGCAGCATAAGTTTAAGGAGAAGTATACTTTCCAACAGTGTTTAAGAAGTTTTCTTCTACCCTTGTCCCAGGGTTTCAATATAGTTCCACACTTTTATTTTGCACGTGAATCAGAGAGTAATATAAAACTGAATTTCCTGATAACATAATTGACAACTCAAAGCTAGAGTTCAATCTTTCCTTGAAAAATAGCATATAATAAAAATTTGTAAATGCTCAAGAAGCAAGTCCCAACCCAGAATCATAAATGTCATGGTGTTCAGAATCAATTTTAAAGACAAAATCTCAAAGCCACTCAAAGTGTCTTAACAGCTTAATGCTATTTTAAAAAATTATAAACTGTAAATGCTCACTTTACTTCCGCTCCTCCCAGTTGGAGGTGGAAGGCTTTGGAAGGCATTGCTTGGGTACATAAGAACAAGTCTTGTGCCAAATAAGGAGGGAAGGGGGACTTGAAAAGGCTTGGCCCCAGTACTGGACTCCCGGAAACTGCTAAAAGCCCTGCTTTCCTGCTCCAGGGACGTCAGTGAGCAAACAGACACAGCTGCACTATAATGCAATTTCTAGAATGAGACCGTAATAAGGCAGAGTTCATGGCAGGCCTTTGTGCTCCTGGGATGAGCTCTGATGCAACAGAGAAACAGTAAACTATTTCTGTTGCTAGTAGCCTAGGTTAAAAAAAAAAAGGTTTGTTTAGTTCTAACTTAGGTCTGTATGTACATTTGTTTGGTACAAAGTGTTTTTAAGCAACTTTGACCTTATTTTAGTTGATCTTTGTTTAACCTTACAGTGACATCCTGACTGTGATTGAGGGTGACGGGCAACATGTTCTTTTAAAAAGTGCAGTGTAGGAAAACCAAGTTACAAAACCAGATGCAGAAATGAGCGGCACAGACAGTAAGTCCACAAGGAGCTCTGAGAATGTGGCTGTAAAATAGGAAATGCATCAGAGAATTATACTTAGTTCATAAATGATGCTTATTTGCAGTATAAATCTATCAGTTAGCAGAAAATCTCCCTGATCCAGAGTTTCCCAAATATTTTTTGGCTCGCAGATACCTTCGAGGATCAGGTGAAAGGTCAAAGACCTTTCCAAGATTAATGCAGATGCCAGAAGAAAAGTGTGTATTTCCAGAGCCTTCTCTGTACCGTGTATGCCTAAAAGTGATAATTTCTTTGACTTTTGCTAAATGAGCAAAGTCGCTCACACTTTAAGACAGATCAGACTGTTCACACTGGTGCAGGGGAGGAGATGTATGCAGCTATGCTATGCAACAGAAAGGTTTGCTGCTTTCCCCCGTGGAAAGGTTTACTGTAGGGCGGCCATCCCAGCACAGCCATGAATACATGGCCACTCCACCCCATCTCTGTATTCTTCCCCTCGCCTCATTTTGCTTCAACCAACTCTCCCAGTTAGAACAAACCTAATTTCTCTCCTGTGCTCAAGCAAAAGCAATTCAGTTTCTATATCCTCTCTTCGTAGTCCAGGTTCATGCTCACCATCTACTACAAGCAACTCAGCTAAATAATTTCCCCCAACATCTCCCCTTCTACAAGGCACTGAGTCCAACTGTTAGCATAATACAGTGTTTTGCCCCCTAACCTGGAGAGCAGAACCATCAGGGCGGAGGCCCGCAGACGAGTGCCAGCACTTTCTTATCAGGGGGAATTTCATCTCAAACTTCCAATACTCTCCCAGATATCATCAGAGAAAGGAAGGCCATGGGGAAACGTGTGCAAGTGGATGATTCCAGCAACCCTTCCTTGAAAACGTGTCGAGTCTTGACGAGCCATCACATTCTGGCATGATGTGGAGATTCACCCATTCCAGCACTTGTCTGTGTATTTTGCAAAGGCTCAATTTTTGAGCGTATCATTTGACATCCAGTAAATTTTGACAGGTAAAATGATATCCACCCCATCACACTTACCTCCTTCTCCTAACTTGTTACTCAAACAGAAATAAATCATAAAGAAAAGCAATTTGACATGCATGCGGCCATCCAACACAACAGCAGTTTTAGGAGGAGATTCAGCAGTGTTTCCCTTTTCCCGTAAACAGCAGAGAAGTAAGCTATTATACATGCAGAAGTGGAGTCCTTTAGGCAATGTGATCGTCTCTTATTAAGTAACACAGAGCTATTCCATTATTCATATGATTTTTTATCAAAGCATGTGGACTTCATTTTAAGTATTATATCTGCACTTTTGCTTATGCACAGAAAACCCACAAATCTGTTACCAAAACTTTCTTACAGATCCAGCTCAATACATTTTCTGCAAAAACTTTCTTTCTGCTCTAATCTCACAGTGAGGATTTCTGTACTTTACCCTCATTAGCCTCAAGACATAGAAAAGAATCTCTCTGATTTAAAACAATAAGAATATTTGATAGCTAAACTGAACAAGCAGATTAAGCAGAGATTATATCTCTCTAAACCATGGTTTTTTCACTTTCACACTGAAGACTAATAATTGTACAGTTATCAAGGGGATTAAATAACTCACTACATACAAAGTACTTAAAACAAAGCCTGGCACTAATGTGAAGTCCTAATAAATGCTGAACATTGTACAAATACATTGTTATAAAAAATTACCTCAAAGTCCTTGGGGACAGAACTGTTTTCTGTTTTGTATTCACCCTGGTAACAAAGGGAGAGGCTCACCATTACTCCTCTTTTGGTGAATATTAAGTAAGCAAAAGAATTATGTTCAAGTGATATTCAAACAAAGAATAGTAAATTTTCCACCATCTCATTTTCAGTTAATTTTTATATATCCATGTTTTTCCTAATCTCTACAAGTCTTCAAATTGGTGAATTAAAAGAAAATTAAATTCTTCATGTTGAATATCTGTTGTAATGAGAAAAATTAATCCATAGATGTTTCTGAGCTATAAAATTGACAACAAAATGCAAACAATTTATTTGCAATTTAGGAATTAACCATACTTTGCTGGGCACAATGACGCACACCTGCATTTTTGTGAGTATCACACATGGGATCATGTAGTTATTATACCCATGGATAATGCAGGTCCTTATTTTCCCTTCAAAAATTTTGGCAGAAAAGTGCACATTATACATGGCAAAATACAGTAAATCCATTTCATTCTAAGTGCACAGATGTAAGATAACTAACTATATTAATAAAAACATACTCCAATACTCAATTCTCGATCGCCGTTACAACCAGCTGTTACTCAAAATGTCTCACATTTTCTTCTGTGTTATCGCTCCATGTTTAGAGGCAAAAGAACACGTAAATTATTCTTTATATATTAACAACTTAGGATAGCTAACATTTTTTAATGGACATGAGGTGAGAAAACAATTCTATGAGTACTGCCAATGATTACTCGGTATCTTTTGGATATTCTTAGCTATTGTAGAGTAAATGCTTCAGCCATTTGCCTGCTATGCTACTTTGTCCACCGAGAAAAGGCCCTTTACGCACGCACTTGCTCTCACCTCTGGCTCAGGGCTCCTCTCTGAATACCTCTTTCTCACTAATGGCACCATAGTGTTTCAGCCATTTAATCCTGAAACCCCCAAAGACTTCCATGAGGTTGAGAAACATAGAATGGCAGTTGATATGTGCACTCCCTCCCCTATTACTAGCCATGTAATTTGTTTCTCTGTCCCTCATGCCCCTCCTCTGCAAAATGGGGATTCTAATCGTACCCTCCTCACAGAGTCGTAAGGAGGATTCAGTGAGTAAATACATTTAAAGTGCTTAGAAGAGTGCCTGGTACTCGTTGAGCCTCAGCAAATGCTCGTTACCGTCATCTTTCATCTTCCACAGCGACACACTCACCAGAGGCCTCTCACATCCGCTTCAGCCTTCCCATCCTCAAAGCCATTTCTCAGTCCAGGCCTCTGCGTTCATCCACTTCCTTATCCTAGTCATGACTCAGTCATTTACTTATTTATTTATTCCCCAGATATTCAGTGAGGAATTACAATACTCCAGGAAATGTTTTAGGCCTGGGACTACGTCAGAGAGTAAAACAGACCTAATCTCTGCTACGGTGGATTTATTAATTAATAGTCCCGTGGAATTAATGATCCAGTGCAGGGGTCAGCCAACTATGTCCTGTGGGCAAAATCTGGCCCACCACCTGCGGTTCCGAATACAGTTCTGTTGGGTTACAGCCACACGCATTCGTTTGTGGATTGCCTGTGGTTGCTTTCAATCATGGCAGGGTTGAGGTATTGCAAAAAGTCTTTATGGCCCATAAAGCAAACTTTAAACTGCCAAAGTTTGCCAACCCCTGCTCTAGTGGTAAAGATATAGTAAGACCCCACCAAAATTAAATTTACATCACTGGAGAGTTTATTGTTACATCCTGGAGTCATCCCATACATACGAAATTAATATTCTTAAAATATGCCTCATCCTTCACATCATTCCCCATACGTCTGTCACTTAAAAGCCACCCTATCTTGGCCTGTTATTCAAAACCCTGAAGCTCTGGTCTCCTCCACAGTGTCATCTTCTACTGCTCCTCACCCTCAAAGCACTCAGTCATGTAGGCAAGTCTCACTGCCAGAGCCTTCCCCAACCCACTAAAATTGCTCAGGCACCCTTTCCATGGGCTTCCATGCTACTCATTTGCACTTGTCACATTGTATTAACATCGTCTGCTTACTAATCAGATATCCCCAAAAAAACAGCAACTTCATGAGGCCAAAAATAAGGCCTTATGTGTTGTGAAATCCTCAGTGCTATGTACAGTAGCAGACAGTTAGCCTGTAAAAATATGCGGGGGGCAAAGTAGGTTTACAGTTGCTCGTATGGAAAATAATACAATACTTAATAAATAATGACACAAGAATAAACTCTATGTTTCATGTACTCACAACTGTGAACCTACTTCTGCCTCACTCTGTATATAAATATATTCTTTGAATGAATGCATGTGTACCTCTCTTTTTTTCCTACTTTTTCCACTTTATGGACACTCCACTTCACACATAGGGTTCTCCAAAACCTACTCTTCCTCAGGGCAGGAGAGTACTTTTGTGGTTAAAGGAAGAAACGTTAATGAAGTAATTTCAAGGGTTAAAAAAATTTTGTTACACAAAGTGGAAAATAACAAAAAAACTATATGAGACGTTTTATTATCTACATTTTGTAGGGTTCTAAAGAAGCCAAGGAGCAAAGAAAAAGAAAAATCATTCTAATGAAACTCTCCCTTAAAATATAATGTAAGGAAGTAGTATAAGGTATTTGAAAGTGATTTTAGGTGATTTTTTAAATCTTTGTACAAATAGCTAATTGCTTCAGACCTAAAAATTCTAAGAATTATATGAAGATTTATTTAATTTAAGATGCTATTTTTCGAATAAGTTATGGAATCCACATTATATGTTATGCTTAATGTGATTTAAGCTATACTTAACATAAAAATAAATATTTTAACATAGCCAAATCTGTGTATATGCAATGAGATTAATTTCATTCTTCCCTTTTTTCAAGTGATAAAAACAAACCACTAGATGGCGCAATGACCATAAAAAAGTAATCACATTACAATTTTTATATAAAAATTCTGTAATATGAATTATTATGGTTTTTATTTTATGAAATTGGTAAGAGTGTATTTTGTATAAACTGTCTTTACATGTTTTGTGCTTTGTGATCATTAAACAATAATCAAAGTCATGTAATTTTGTAGCAGGTTAATTTTATATTTTTTTTTTTATCATTTGGAAAACCTTAACAACTTTTCACACTTTTATTTTGCACAACTATTAGCTTAGATACAGTTAGCATAGAAATTTTCTTTCATCCTGACCCACATAAACACCCTATTTAATGACATGACAATATCCTCAGAAATTTTTGTTTGCTGTTACCATTTCATGTATGTGCCTATGCCTCTGTCTGTAAATTCCAGACAGAGGAGAATTTTTGTTTTAAAATCCCCCTACAACCATGGTCTAACAGTGTATCGGTGAACACGTGGCATGATGATAATTACGTTCTCATCCTTCCAGTGATCCCCACGCTGGCTTCCGGGTTCCAGCCACACTTCTCCGTGCCGCTCCCTGGGCTCCTCCGCAGGTGCAGCCCCGCAGTCCGGTACCCAGCACAGCCATCGCAGCCAGGCCAGAGCTCACGCCTTGCACATCTTCTTCCCATCCTGATGACCTAAGATAGTGCTATGCACATAGCAAACACTAAAACAACAATACTAATAAGTTTTGATGAAGTATAAATTTGATTAGACTGCCCAATACCAGAGGAAAATATGGGAATTTGAAATCAATATGTTCTTTTTTTTTCAATCCTCACCCAAGGATATGTTTATTAATCCTAGAGAGATAGGAAGAGATAGAGAGAGAAAAACATGAATGGGAGGGAGAAACATCTATTGGTTGCTTCCCATATGTACCCCAACAGGGATCGAACTTGTAACCTAGGTATGTGCCCTGACCTGGGGTCAAACCCACAAGCTTTTGGTGTAAGAGACAAGGCACCAACCGACTGAGCAACCCGGCTGGGGCTACAATCATTATGTTCTTGATAAATGTGCGTAAGCAGACACTAAATCATTTTTATTTTAATAAACAAGGATTGGGTCATTGAAAAGCAAGAAGTCTATAAAAATGTTCCATATTTTCAATTACATACACATCTCTATTTTCAGGAGCATTCTCATTCATTGGTGATGGGAATGTAAACTGGCACAATTATTATGGACAGCAGATTGGAATATGTTTCCAAAGCCTAGAAGTCATGATAATATTTGATAGTAAAAATACATCCACTCATGTAAATATAAATAAAAAATAAATTCTGTTTTACTTGAGGAGAAAGCAAGAAATTTGCCTATGTTGACCCTGGGATTAGTTGATAGAAAAAGATGTGAAAGAGCAAAAGGCTAAGAATAGTCAAGACACTTCTGGACAGAAGAAAGGATTGCAGAACGTGCCATCCTAGATATCAACACCTGTTATTAAGTCGGAGAAATTAAGAAGGGGGGTATTGGCACAAGTTTAGACCAACAGGCTAACGGCTAGGGCAGAGGGCACAGGAACACGCATAAATGGACATGGCTCCTCAGTGGAAAACAATGAATGATTGAATAAAGATTGATAGGATTATTGGCCACCCAGATGGAAAACTGTAATACAATCTCTACCCCTATCAATCACAAAAAGTAATTTCTGGTGTATGAAGACTTAGATGTAAAAGGAAAAATCTATAGTAGTTTTAGGAGACGCCATGTGGATAAAATATCTTTCCAACCTTGGAATAGGGAAATATTTCTTAAATAAGTCACAAAAAATGCAAACCATAAAAGAAAATACTGAAATTTCAACTACACAAAAAACAAGAATTCTCCTCACACTAGCAAATAAAGCAACAGGTATGTGTATCAACATGGGTGAATCCCAAAAATGTAATCCTGAGAGAAAGGCAGTAATTGAAGAATATATGCAGTATCATTACATTTATATGGAGCTTAAGAATAAGCAAAACTGAACACTCTTTTCTTCTAGGGGTTTTGTGGTTTCAGGTCTTCAATTTTGTGTTTTTAGGTCTTTAATCCATTTCCAGATAATGTCTGTGAATGGTAATAAGATAAGTGTCTAATTGCATTCTTTTACATGTGAACATCCAATTTTCCCAGCATTTTTATTTTTTTAGTTATTAATTTTGTTATCCTCACCTGAGGAAAATTTTTCTTCATTGCTTTTGGAGAGAGAGGAAGGGGGAGAGGAAGGGAGAGAGAGAAACACAGATGAGAGAGAAGCATCAACTGGTTGCCTTCCATATACACCCCAACCAGGGCCTAACCCATAACTTCAGCATGTGCCCTGACTGAGAATCAACCTCGCAAACCTTCAGGTTAGGGGATGACACTCCAACCAACTGAGCCACACCAGCCAGGCAATTTTTCCCAGCAATTTTAATGTTAAATTTGCTTAGAGGAAATAGCGAAAAGATACATGTTAAGTGCTAAAAAAGTCTATCATGCCATAGTCTGTTTGTTTAATCTCAATTTTATGAAACTCTACCAAAGAGTTTTTATCTATTGTTTCTGTAAAATGATCAAGGCTGTTAATGATGGTTGCAGAGTGTTCATTGTCCTTCCCTCCTCTGCTACATTGCTTATAATGAATGGGTCATACACATTGACCTACCTACAGGACACTGTATGAGCTGCCTTTAATCTTTGGAATCTGTGAGGATTCTTTTGGCCTAAATGGAAAAAAAAACACCAAGATTAAAGAGACTTCCATTTTCTACTTGCCTTATCTTGACTTGCTTACATTAGAAATCGTACTAATAGTAATGCCTTTAACTACCCAGCCGTGCTGTTAATGTCATCTATGTCTTCAGTTTACCAGTAAGCAAGGACCACCGTAATGAACTGAGAGCAAGTGACTGTGACCCAGGAGTCATGGATGTATGTATTCATAAATAATTCACTTACATCTCTCACCCTCTTTTTACACCTGCTTAGGAGGAGTTGTCCTTTGCTTGGCCCTGGATTAAAACATGGGGGAAGTCAGTTGAATTTTCTGCTTTGATTCCATTAATAGACACTTTAATTCACAAATACACTCTCAGTTCATTCATTCAAAGGGTCTACTTCAAAATGTTAATAACACTCTACCCTTCAAGACTAAATCCAGGCAGGGCTTACGGCATGAGTGGGAAGTCTCTGAAGGAGGTGTGAGCGAGCTGCGGAGCTGCCGAGCTGCCCAGCTGCCGAGCTGCCGCTGCCCTCTCCCTAGTGAGTGGTTCCTGACTCGCTCCCCACACCACACCAGAATGGGCTTCCTTGACTCACACTGTTGTCCGATGGTTTAGTGCTTTCCGGACCTGGTGAAGATTTAAATTTAACGCTTCCTCCTATGTGCCTGGTGTAGGGTAGACAGATTTAGGGGGGAAAATACAGGACACTTAAGGTAAATTTGAATTCCAGATAAATAAATAATTTTTAGTATATGTCAAACAGTTCTTATTTGAAAGTCAAATATTGCACAGGATATACTTATACTAAAAATGTATTCATTGTTTACCTGACATTTAAATTTCATTACATCTCCTGCATTTTATCTGGCAATTCTGCCTTCAGTGGGTCCATCAGAGATTCCCTGCTGGGCTGCTCCCAAGATCACTGTCTCAACCCAAACAAGGTCTCCCTTCAAACTGGGCACTCCCCTTTACCACTCAGATTCTGCCCCAGTAATTAACTGACTACCTTTACTGCCAAGTTCTCCTCAGCTACCAAGATACCCTCTGGCTAAGATCCCTTTTTTATGTCCCCAAATTAACCCCAACTCAGAGGGCCACAATTCATCCCTGGGGTTTGCTGCCATGGGCTTCATCTATGGAGGGGTTCGCAGCTTCCTCTGCAGCCCAGGACCCAATGGCACAGAACGTACATCAAGCCTTAAGGTTAGGAATCAGCAACTCCACTCGCAGCCTTCCTCCTTGGTGGTACTATGGGGTAAGGAAAAGGGCTTACAGTGCTGTTTTGTCCTAAGAAATCATTCTTGCAAAATTCTCTTTCAATTTCAACATCCTGAACCTTTTTAAATCCTTGATGCAGATGGAGTCCAGTAATCTCATAACCAGTGACAATCTTTGACAATTTGGATCTCGGTAGTTTGAATTACAATTCACTTTGATAATCTTGGAACCTCAGTCACAATTGCCATGGTAACATCAGGACAATCGATACACCACTGTATATCTGCCTCTACTCAAGTGCTCAAATCATGTGGTCTTTTTTCACAACCTACAGCTGTGACTGCCCCACTGGGTGGAAAGGAGCCTTCTGCACGGAGACAGTTTCCACCTGTGACCCTGAACATAACCCTCCACACCAGTGCAGCAAAGGAGCAACTTGTGTCTCACTGCTTCGTGGATACACCTGTTTCTGTCCTCTAGGAGCCACTGGAGTCTACTGTGAACAAGGTGAGGCAGAACTTCAACTCATGCTGTCCACAAATTTAAGTTGGATTCCCCTTGGGAAAGTAAAATGAAATATGAGGTCTGTCCAGAAAGTGTCCAACCACATAATATAAAAAATAGAGACATTTATTGAAGAAAATGAAACATCTTATGTAGGACAATGAAGCCTCGGTTTCCTTCAAAGTAGGCACCTTGGAACCTTACACAGTTCTCCCAACCACCATTAGCTGCCCTGTCATATTTTCCTGAATCTCGTTGATGGTCTCTTCACTTTCAAAAGTGATTTTACCACTTCACACCAGTCAGAATGGCCATCATAAATAAAACAACAGACAACAAGTGTTGGAGAGGTTGTGGAGAAAAAGGGACCCTAGTGCACTGCTGGTGGGATTGCAGACTGGTATGACCACTGTGGAAAACAGTATGGAACTTCCTCAGAAAACTAAAAATGACCTGCCCTTTGATCCAGCAATTCCACTGCTGGGACTATATCCTAAGAACCCTGAAACACCAATCCAAAAGAAACTTTGCACCCCAATGTTCATAACAGCACAATTTATAATAGCTAAGTTTTGGAAGCAACCTAGGTGCCCATCAGTAAATGAATGGATCAAAACACTACGGTACATTTACACAATGGAATTCTATGCAGCTGAAAGAAAGAAAGAAGGAGCTCACACCCTTTGCAACAGCATGGATGGAGCTGGAAAGCATTATGCTAAGCGAAATAAGCCAGGCAGTGAAAGACAAATATCATATGATCTCGCCTTTAACAGGAACCTAAACAACAAAACAAAGAAACAAGTAAAATATAACAAAAGACACTGAAATAGAGGACAGGTAGTCAGTGACCAGAGGGGAAAAGGGAGGGAATTTCAGGGGAGAAGGGAAGGGTTTACAGGAACAAATATAGAGGACACATGGACAAAACTACGGGGGTTGGAAAGGGGAGGGAGGAGGGGAAGGATGGGTAGGTGAGCTGGAATGGGAACAAAGGATAGAAACTGTACTGAATAAACTAAAATAAAAAATTTAAAAAAAAAGAAAGGGGAAAATGGGGGACAAAAAAAGTTATTTTAGTTTTGGGAAAAAACAGAAGTCACAGGGTGCCAATCTGAGCTGTAGGGGGAAGACTGGGACACCTGGGTGATTTGATGTTTTGCAAAAAAACTCTGCACAAGATGTGATGCATGAGTGGGTGTGTTGTTGTGATGAAGCTGTCAATCACCAGATGCCCATAGCTGCAGCCTTCTGAATCATCCCAATAGTTCCCACACAGGAATGTTCAAGCTTAACACAAAATCTGATGCATAATTGTTGCTCTATTCCCTCAGTTATTTTTAATGTGATGGCCACACAGTGCACATGCTCACTCAACTGCTTCTATAGCCCCCACTGACTAGTAGAGTGAAGTCATCATTGTTCACACCTGTGCATCCCAGTCCACTCTCCTGAGCTGCCAGGTTACAGCAATGTCACACAAACCATTCTCATTATGTTAACAATTGCTGGACTTTTTTCCAGACAGACCTTATATATATAACAAAAGACCCCTCTTGTTTCTCCCTACTATGTATGACATTATATTTCATAGATAATATAGTCCTCACAGTTCATAGAAAAATACACCTTTGCTTTTAAAATTGTTTTATTAACTCTAAACCATCTGTCTGTTTAGTCAAATGTTTTAGATGTTTTATGCTAAATGCGATTGAGTGCACTTGTGTTCATAAGTAAATTCCAGAAGAAGACTCAGCCTCTGAGTTTCTCCCTTCTGTACCTTCCACTTTACTCAAAACTCTCAGGAGTAGCAAGAGGCACATACATTAGCTCCTGTGCAAAGAAAGAGAAATTTCAGGGATGAAACTGCCCAAGTCCAGTGGGAACAATAGGAAACTCAGTTTTCTGGATCTCAGCTGCTTTGCTGTTTTTCCCTGTACCTTATAATTGACAATATTCTTACCACTGGAGCAAACTATCACTGTGCCTCTGGGGGATCCCCGCAGTCTCCTGAGTCTTCCCCAAGTGGGATGTGGCGAGTACTAAGGGCACTTCTAGATCTCCGCTGTCCCCCTTTTAATTCGTAGCTTGCATAAGACCTTCTGTTTTTCCTCCACATCACAGACACACGATAGGGTGGGGATAAGTGGAGCAGGGTGGTTTTGTTTCTTCCTGAAGAGAGATGAACCACAGTCGCTCCCCCACTGTCCTCCTTGCAGTGGAACAGCTGAGGCTCGTCTTCATGGACTTCGTCTCAGCCAACACTGGCAGGAGCGGGGAGTGGCTAATCCACTGCCCATCAACCCCAAAGTGCAAGCAGGAACCCCGACTGCATTTCATCTCCTCCTGCACTTTCCTGACCCCTGCCCCAGCCTCCACACGCAGCTCACACTTACTGTCCTCCAGACTGTAGTTCAGACCCGGCTGCTGTAGGGAAGCCTTCCCTGACCCTCCTTCACAGAGCAGTGACCATGCCCGTTTGTGTTCATCGCTGTTGAATCTCTATTACCCATCCTACAGTGCGGAATGAAAAATACCCATTATACACTTCAGCGTAATAGTTCTAAAATAATAACAATGGATTATGACAGTTTTCAAGAAATAGTTCTTGATTTTAGTGAACAACAAAGTACTCAAAATTTTAGCAAAATGGTGCACCTCTATAACTTCCAAAGGAATATCTATTAGAACCTGAAAGAAATACTGTATCTTGCTGTGTATAATGAGCACCCATGTTTTTGACCCAAACTTTCAGGAAAAAAATCTGTTTAAATTTTTTAACGCAATTATTTATTTATTTATTTATTTATTTATTTATTTTTAGATACTTGGGAGTTTTTTGTGTTATAAAGGAATTTTAGCACTTATTTTTGAACATATTATGGTACAAGAAATTTTATGTAACAAATAATTACAAAACACAAGAACAGATACAAGATATTTCAGGTATTACCTATGTATAATGCACATCCTTATCTTTCCCTCAAAAATGTGGGCAAAAACGTGTGCATTATACACAGCAAAATTCGGTAATAGAACAAGTTAGCATAAGGGTTAGTGATAGCAACAATAGGGCAGGCCAGATTTTTGAAGCTTAAAGGCACAGTGGGTGATAAACAAATTCAGTAACACTCTATTTCTAGATCTTAGTAGTCCCTCATAATAGCCATTCCTTAAGTAAATATAGCATAGGAACCAATGATGTAAAGGTAACGTTTTATCAACAACTATCACACTCCAACTGTCTAAGAAAGCATAACCATTAAAAGCCAAGTATCTCCAAAACTAAAATTTGACTTTAAATAAGTTTGCAATGGTTAGGGTTGAAAAGAGCCTTAAAATTCACTTAATCCCAATTTTTTTTACCTTGAAAGAGGTTAAAATAAAAAATACAAATAAGCAGGACTGAGGAGTTAAGCCTTCACACTGCCAGTCCAGTAAGTTCCCCATGACACTGTATCAGTTATATTTCATAATCAAAATATAAAAACTAGCAGTCACAGGAAATAAGTGGAAACTTGTGCAGTCTGTGGTATGTAAAATCAGTCAATAAAATGTCCTGTCCCTGTGCTCTAAATTGTCTAAGGTATTTAAAGTATGTGTATATATCTGAGAAGGAGGTTGAAGAAAATTTTTAATACCAGCATTCCAGTTTAAGTAGTGAAATCTTACTTCATCTATGCCTTACTCCTGGAATGACTCACTAATGGAAAAAATGTGATCTTTCAAGTCCCTTAAAACATTCACCTACAGCTGACAGAAAGAAAATCCATTTAAAGACAAGAGAAGGACAATTCCTGACTGGCATATTTACTTTTCAATATTGCCTCATCCCAAACTTCTTTGGAATTCCAGGGAGGCCTGGTGATATGCTAATAAAATATGAATAGACCAACCACTTGAATCCAATGGCTTTAAGAGACACAGCCACCAAAAGTGATTCAAAATATCTGAACCCAGTCCCAGAAAAACATGAATCCACAATGTCCACACTGTCTGGCCCAGGAACTAGCTCAGATATGTTTTTTAAATACCCAGGGGTGTAAATCAGCTTTAAAAATGAAACTAAAGATAAAGAAGGCTGTCTGCAAACAACAGCATCTGGGTTGGATATTTCACAAGGACTGTTAATGTTAAAAAGAAATCAGAACAGCTCTGGCTGGGTGGCTCAGTTGACTGGAGCACTGTCCCATACACCCAAAATGTTGCGTGTTTGATACCCGGTCAGCAATAGATCAACGTTTTTCTCTCATATCGATGTTTCTCTCTTTCTTCCTCTCTCTCTGTCTCTCTCTCCGTCTTTCTCTCTCTTGCTCTCCCTCCTTCCCTCCCTCCTTCTGTCTCAATAAACATATCCTCAGATGAGGACTTTTTATAAAAGAAGAAAGAAATCATAATAGGTTAAACTAGGGTAGAATATTTTGCAATCCATCTTAGTCATTAAAATATTCTATTTAGGCAGAATTCTGGTTTACAATTATTTTTGCAAGATAGAAAATACATCCAGTTTCTTTTCTCATAGACTCAAATCTTGTTCACTTGCTCTTTTCTTGTATGTTATTGCTCTTTCCTGTTAGAATTTATGATTTACAACTACACATATAACATTTCCTGAATCATACAATCTCTCCTCTCAATTTATTTTTTTGCACATTATTGTAAATTGCTTTTTTTCTTGGAACAGTTTTATACTACTAAATTCTAGCTATTGTGTATCATTGACACTTAGCCAAATGAGATTTTATAATATGTGTGTTTTTAGCTTTTAGCCTAGCAAATATTGAAAATGTTTCTGTTTTTCTTACATTCTTTCCATCCATAGTGTAATTTTCCTTCCACACATTTCTCATTCCCTGAGGTAAAGAAAGCCACGCATATGCCGGCATTTTAAATGAAACAGGTGTATGTTTAAGCTTCTTAGACAGTCCTTGATTCCAAAAGTACTTTATGGCTCACCTAACCCTAGTTTTCATTGCAATTAATTTAAGCTAATGGAGAACTTTAATTCTTGAAGCCTTTCTCACACATAATGCTCTCCTGCCAACTCTTTGTTTTCCTAGTAATGGAGAAATGGGTCCATAGCACTATAGAGAGCGAACTTAGAAATTACCACTGTGTGTTGTTTTCAGATGCTCATTTTCAGGTGCATTTTGCCATGTGGGAATACGGCAGGTAATGCACAAGCTTTCTTCATAGGAAAAAAAGATAAACTTCAGTCTCTACTTCCTCACTTTCAATCCCATCATGATGATTAATAAGAAGTGGTTACATGTATACTAGGTCCCCTATCTCTACAATTTTATAATACTTTTTAAAAGTAAAAAATAAATACTAGATATGAATCCTAGGAACACACATTTTAATTGTTTAGTCTTCTTTCTGTGTTTCTCAATACAACCTACTAAATCATAAGTGAAACTCAGTGAGAAAGTGAATAATATATAACAATGCTAAGGTTATATAAACATTAAGCTCCTTGAATATCAAAAGGCATTCCTGGTGAGTCTTAGTAGAAAAGAAATAGACAGAAGTGCAATTTCCTAACCTTTGATTTGGACAAGAAAACTTCACTTTCCTGAATACCAAACCTCTCATATGTGAGAAGAGCATATGTGAAAATCTTTGCTGCAGGGGAAATTTTGGCCGAAGTCTAGGGATAGTCCATTCTCCTTGCCAAGTACTAAATTAATGATTACTACTTTTTATAAGGTTGTGAGAGAAAGGTTCAAAACTAAGAGACAGGCATCTATGAGATGTTTTCCTTCAACAAAGTTCTTTTTATTTCCTATTAAGATAACATTAGTAAACAGGAAGCACTCACAGGGGATTTTCAGTCCACTACTGTTCTACATGTCAAGATATAAACACCGGCTTCCCATCTGAGGAAGGCAGCTCTGCCCACCTTCTTTAAATCTGAGATGATTGACAGTGATGAGATCCAACCATGACCTTTACTTTCTAATGTGGAAAACTGAGAGATATGCTCCCTCTAGTTTCTAATAGAAATATTAGAAAGTGCCAAGAGAACTAACACTCTTATGACCTTAGTGGAAGATATAAAGATTCAAAATATCTCATTATTTCATGTCCTTCTTTTGTTAAAATCTATATCATTTATCTAAGGAAAATAGAAAAGTAAACCTTACTATACTATGCTCTTCTAGTAAACAAAGAATCTCACAGGCAGTGGTCATGAAATCCCTATAGTCTGAGAGGCAGAATTCTCTATGTCTCCTAGCACAGCCTTATAATGGTTATAATGAGGCGTCAGTGCAAAAGAGGCCAGCCCAGGACCTAGCCAAAAACAAGCACTCCTAAATATTAGCTCCCTCCTACAAGGAAAGAAAAAAAAGGTGTTAGCTTGCACTCAAATTAAATATACATCATGTTCACATATATATTCTGATCACTTTCATTTTTAAAATACAAATTAGTTTTAAACAGATTCTTAAGTTAAAATATTTTAAACCTCCTATTTTTAAAAGGTGATTTTTATTATATAAAGATGTAAAAAAAGTTCAAATTTATGATGAATGGAGTAGATACTCAGCTCTCAAAATGACCAAATTAATTGTTTTTTAAAAAGAAAAGCAAGCCTGGCTGTTGTAACTCAGTGGACTGAGTGTGGGCTATGAACCAAAGGGTCGCTGGTTCAATTCCCAGTCAGGGCATATGCCTGGGTTGTGGGCCAGGTCCTCAGTGGGGGTCACATGAGAGGCAACCACACATTGATGTTTCTCTCTCCCTTAAAAAAAAAAAGGAGGGTGGGTGGGCTGGAAAGGAAATAAAGGATAGAAACTGTGCTGAATAAACTAAAATAAAAAAATAAAAAGTAGGACTTCCGGCCAAGATGGAGGCATAGGTAGACGCACTGTGCCTCCTCGCACAACCAAGATAGGGACAACAAAGATATAGAAACAAAATAACAACCAGAACTGACAGAAAATTGAAGTTTATGGAAGTCGGACA
>CM052541.1:117342914-117458854 GCA_028533065.1 Trachops cirrhosus | reverse complement strand
AAATAAATAAATAAAAATAAAAAGTAGAAAAGAAAAAAAAATGCCACCAAACCATTTACTGCAAAAAAAAGGAAAAAGAAAAACAATATTTATTCTCCACAGAAATATAGCAGATTATTAAAAATTTTAAAGTATTTATTGAGAAATCACTTAGGCAATATGGGGAAATCCGAAGCACTATAAGATAGGTTTCCTTCTTTCAAAGAGCTAACAGTTTAGGTGTAGACCAGGCAAAAGTCTGTGAGAACTAAATATAAGTATACAATTTACATAACAGTTCAGGGGGGAAAAGGAAGAAATATCCCAGGGTATCGAACACTTAATTATTAGACAAATTGTTAGACAAATGTTAGACAACTTGCATTACTTCTGGCTAATGGAACCTGAGTAAATAGAAAGCAATAACATTAAGTTAGGTACCAAAAAATGGATAAAATTTGGATAGACTCATATGGGATGGTGAGGTAGATTTTCTAAGACTGAGAACCACTTCAGCAAAACCTGAGGAAGAATGCAAGGGTGCACTAGCAAATGTGAGTAAACGTCTTCATCATGAAAGAAAATTTATGCCAGGTAAGGTCTAAGTTATTAATATGCCTCTGAGAAAAGAAGATAAGGGAGCAATGTCAGGCACCAAGGATTTAAAATCATTAGGACTTGCTTACTGAGCTGGAGGGGGTGTTCAATTTACACTTGTGAAGTGGAAGATATAATTATTCAAGGCTTAAAACCTGAATAAAAACACATGTGCATAGTCACTGTAGTCTCCCAGAGTTCTGTAAATAAGCCTTGAGACTCTTGAAACAGCCATAAATATTCCAACTCAAGTTATCTGACTTTATTATTTAAGACACTTACAAACAGCATCAGAGACTGCTCACAGTAAAAGATACTTATGTTTGAAAAGTGGCTAGAAAGATTAAATATGCCCTCCTTCCAAGCAAAGAAAAGAAAAGAAAACAAAACAAAACAAAAAAGAAAAGAAGGAAATGAATGGGAAATGATGGAAGGGAAGGACAAGCAAGACCAAACAGACTAGTCCAAAATATGGCATGCAACTGAGTGTAAAATTAGCTCTGGGTTTCCCAGAAGTTGAAGTAAAATGTAAAATTCAGCAGGTTGCTACTCAATTATTTCTTAATTTTAAAAAGTATAGCAGTCATTACATTAAGGTGTTGTAGCTCAGTTGGTTGGGCACTGTCCCACAAAATGAAAGGTTGCAGGTTCGTTTCCTGGTCAGGGCACAGACCTGTGTTGTGGGGCCTGGTCTCTGGTTGGGGCATGTGCGAGAGGAAACCAATTGATGTTTCTCTCATATCCAGTCGATGTTTCTCCTACACATCGATGTTTCTCTCCCTCTCTTTCTCTGTCCTTTCCCTCCTCTAAAAATAAATAATAAATAAAATCTTTTAAAAGAAGAGCAGGTAACTGTGTCCTGGTCCTAAACTCTAATAAAAAAAATCAAGAAAACTCCAATTTTAAAAATAAAGTGAAATTGAACAGTAGAATATATACTATGTTTGATGACAATTTTCCAGAAAGGAAGAGACGTTATGTATGTAGTCATTTCTCATGTTGACACACCACAAAGGTCAGCAGCACAAGGCTAAGTTATAGTTCTATAAAGATCATTATACCAGAGTTAAATGAATAAAGTAGTTTCCAATGATCTGGCATGTTACTGTGATAATATTTGTTTTGGAAAATAATTATTTAACATTTTCATTAGATTGTTACTCTTGGATATTAATTGTCATCAACCAAGATTTTGATAGTCAAAATATAGCAAAAATTTAAAAAGTAAAAATTATCATTGTAGCCCTGGCTAGTGTGGCTCAGTGGATTGAGTGCCAGTCTGCAAACCGAAGGGTCACCAGTTCAATTCCCAGTCCAATTCCCAGTTAGGGCACTTGCCTGGTTTGTGGGCCAGGTCCCCAGGTAGGGGCATGCGAGAGGCAACTGATCAACATATCTCTCACACGTGAATGTTTCTCTCCCTCTCTTTTTCCTTCCCTTCCTCTCTCTAAAAATAAGTAAAATTGAAAACAATTTTAACAAAATAAAAAAGAAATTGTCACTATAGAAGTCCAGGTATCCTGGTTATGGATTGAAATAATCATTACATGCTTTATTTTTCAGATTTACAGGTAACAAAATTGATGTTTTATCATGCAAATTAAATAGTTTAACTTGGCATCTGTTTGAACAACCTAAAGTCTGCTTTAAAAACATGAGTAGAACACTTCTTAGATTTCAAAAGCAGGAAGCACCAGATGTCTCTAACTGTCATAAAACAATCAAGTGAGTTTATAGACTACTTAATTTTTAAGCAACACTCCATCTTGATGGGTCCCCAAAGATCATTTAGAACAAAATAGCCACCGAAATAACTAAATGAGTTAAACAATTAAAGTGAGTGGTTCAGCATTATCCATCTGGGTGCTAAAAAGAAGGTATGCCTACAGGGATGATTTTTATTTTTTTCAATAATTGATACTTAACCATTCTTCCTGTTAGCAATTAGCCAACAGGTTCAATTGCTTGTTCACACCACTCCCAGTAAACTCCAATAATAATCCAGCAAAGAGAAAGAATGTTTACCTTCCATTTTTGCTCCAGTATGTACTGAGCTAATCTAAAATCTGTCAAACTGCTTAACTTGAAATGGAGAGGTAAAGTCTTAAGACTTCACATAGTTAAGGATGGAGAAAGAAGTTATTTTCAATCCATTGGATTTTTACTGTGATAAACCTTTAAAGAAGCATTTACAAGCCAGGAAGCTACAGTGAAATCGTATGCACTTATCCATAGACCAAATGGCAAATAACAGGTTAATAAATGCTTCAAAAAGTCTTAGTTTTTCCTTTTTCCTTTTTCCTTTACTAACTGAACAGAACATAGCTATAGCATTAAACATAATGAAATAGAGACCATAAAATAGAGAGCCCTAAATCTGTAATTCGCCGAGAATAAAGCATATATGCATCAGTGAGGATTACCAATGTAACCTCATGTGCTTACAGTATGTAAAGATTGAAAGCTATTTATTTATTGAATAGACTATGGTTTGAGTTCATCATGAGAAACAATGCGCTGGGAATTGAAGTAATCTAATGTAGAAATCTTGAGGTCTACCACTCACAATAGGAACAAACATTTGGTAGCAAATGACCTTCAATGGGACTTGTTCAATATGAAGTGATTAAAGAGGTGTACAAAAATAAGCAGATATTCAAAGTAAGGAGGTGATGAAAATTTTAATGCATGATGACAATCTTGCAGAGCTTTAGGTGTTAAGAAAATGCGTGCTTTAAAAACAAAGATGTGGGTCAGCAAGGTGACTGACTAGGAAGCTACAAACTCTCCTTCCCCCACAGAGACATTAAGTTAACAACAACATATGGACCATCATAAAGTAGTTCTTTGTGAGAACTACTTTTCGGGGACTGATAGAGCTGAAACATTATTACTTTGCATCTAAATAAAGACTGGTGCAGACTAGACACACCAACAGATATTAAATCTAGGAGGTAGTTTTGATGAATAGTAGATATGCATGGTCTTACAGTATCTCCTCACAGGTTTCATACTAATTACAAGGAGGACAAAGCCATAATTATACAATGGAATATTATACAATGGAAAAAATCAGTCAGCACCTTGACCAAGGTAATCAAAATTAACTTCACCAATGAGGGACAAATAGATAATCATGTACCTCCATATGAGATACCCTGAAAAGCACACATCTTATGAAGTATTTCATCCAAGAATGTATAACCTGAATCTAATTATGAGGAAATATCCATCAAACTCCAGTCAAACATTCTTTTCAGAAAACAGAAAGAAAAATCTCCTTCAAAAATGTCAACATCATAAAAGACAATGAAGGGCTATAGAAATGTTCTATGTTGAAAGACAACAAAGAGACACAACTCAGTGCAACATCTCAGTCTAGACGAGATTTCTTATCCTGGGGGAAAATATTATAAAGGACATTATTGGATCCATTGAAAAATTTGATTATTAACATTAGATTAGATAAGAATATAGTATTAATGTTAAATGTATTAAAGATAATAACTGTACTGTGGTTATGTAAGAGAATATCTCTCATTGTGAGGTACAAAGAGCCATGATGGAACTTATCCTCAAATGACTGAGAAAAATATCAGACAGACAGATAGAGATAAAAGGTAGAATATTAACAAAAGGTGAATCTGGGTACAATATTCTTTATACTATTTTTTATTTTATCAATTTTCTGTAAATTTAAAATTATTTCTATATAAATGGGTAAGAATAATCTAAAAGAATGAATGTAATAATTTATTAAACTGGTAATTATATTCTCCTAGATTGGTTTAATACCTTGTCAATAAACACATTTATGTCCCCAGATTCTCTGTAAATAATCTTTAAAGAATTTTAGAATCTTTTTTCCCAGGGGAAGAAAAAAATGTACAAAATTGAAGATTCTTCATTATAACTGATGCTGCCATATATCTCATGGGCTTCTTGTTTTTAATATTCTTATCCATTCATAGTAAATAAGAATATGGTAAGAATATGGTAGTTTATCTTCAGAATATTGATACTAAATGCATTCGTCATTTTCTTGTTGCTGTGTTTTAGTTTAGCAAAGAGTATTTCATTTAGTTATAACGTCACAGTTGGTCCTCTTAAATATGAAATGTTTCTTGTTAAGAAACATTTTGTCTGTTGATCTTTGTAAACTCCCTGTACTAATCATGTTAGGGTAGGCTGTGATTCAGTGAGAAACACTCCCAAAATCTCAGTGGCTTAGCAAACAAAAATGTATTCCTCATTCACACCATGTTTCACAAAGGGGGCTTGACTCAGAGATTCAGGTGGATAAGGGCTTTTCTTTTTTAACTGATGCTTCTACAATCACTGAGTCTAAGAAAGACAATGCAAATCATACCATGGTTCTGGCCCAGAGGTAACACATGTCATACCTGCTCACATTTCATGGACCAGAACAAATCATAAAGTCAACCTCAAAAGGGACAGGAAAGTGCAATCCTGTCATGTGCTGAAATAGAGAGAAGAATTGAAATGTTAGGTGAACAGCCTTCATGATTTCCACACTCCCATGTTCCAATAACGTAGACCTGGAGAATTTCAGACAAGAACATCTTACAATGGAAATAACTAAGAGGTCTTTTTAACCTTTTAAGTTACATTTTAAACTTTTAACATGGACGGTTAAAAAAATGTAAAAACCAACGCTATGTATCCTAAAATGTTTAACGATCTCTTTCTGGAGACAATGTCTTTTGAATTTTCGAGTTTCAATTATAAGATCCTAACATAAGCCTTGGTGGATCCTGACGATCACAGAGTTACTCCGGGAGGATCCGATGCTCAACCACACAGAAGCACATTACTTAAAGAGACTCTAGAAACAAAGTAAATTGGAACAGGGTGCACAGCCCCTTAGGACCACACACTAAATTACAGTCAACTAGTGGATTTGTCCTATATTAGATTTCCATTCAAATGTGGTCCCAAATTTTGAGATTCAGCAACATAAATTTTAAGAAGATTAAAGTGACCGTATTCTGCAAACTTTAAGTTGACTAAAGATACTCTTCTATGTAGCTTCCTCTTGGATTTATATAAAAATTATAGCATCCAGATTTCACTATTGCAATTCTAAATAAAGACAAAAACATCTTCTCAAAAGCTTTACTTGCAACAATTGTTTGAGAGGACTGTTAGAATTAGAACAGAGTCAGAAGAGCTGCCACAATGTCCCTGGCTCTCAACTCTGAAGATGCAGTTATTCCATGTTTCTCTTAACTATACTTTTACTTCCAGACAGGAAACAAATCTTTCCACATAATCTCCTGCTCTGTCCTACTGAGCATATTTTTCAGCAAAAAAAAAAAAAATTAGAGAAGGTGCTTCCCTCCGGGTCAGTATGAAAGCATGTCAGCACGTGGGCACAGGTGAGGAGCGCAGCCTCCAACATGCAGGGCTGTGGACAGTCAAAGGCCCGGGGCAGCTTGGCTTAGTGTTGGGTGTCTGGGAGGCAAGGGGAGAAACTGAGTTAGGGAGGTAATAATAATTAACATTTTACAGCCAACTACAGTTTACAGAGCCCTATGCAATCTTGTTTAAGCCTAAGAACACTGAGGTAGAATTTATTATTATCCCTATTTCACGAGTGGAAAAAAATGGGGGATCAGACATGTTAAGTAAATTGTCCTGCACCACTTTCAGTAGCTAGCAGAGGGAGGGCAGGTACCCAAAACACAGTAATACCGAGCCGAGCAAAACCAGTGACATAAGCAAGAAACATGCTAAGTGCTTTAGGAATCTCCATTAAAGATGCAGCACGTGAGCTGTAACTTAAAGGAAAGTAAAATTGTGAAAAGGTAAAAAAAATCTTTATAAAACAGAACAAACTCAACAAAGGTACAGAAATGGGAAAGAATATTTATCAGTCAGGTGTCCAGTCTGTCAGATGTGTGTGCATGTGGATAAAGAACTAAAAATCTAAACCTGGTAAAGTTGATTAGGGTCAGAGTTTGGAAATAGTTGAATGTCCAGCTAGGGTTTGGATTCTGGACTTAACTTTGGTTGGTGTGAGTACTGAGAATCCCAATGTTTCCCTCCGTATACTTAGAAGAAGATTATTAAATCAAATTGTGACAAGTTTGTAAATCTGGGCAACTTTTACCTTGGTTGGTTTCTTTCTTCTGACTCCATCAGATAGTCATCAGACCAACTATTTCAGTGGTCTCTGTGCCATTGAAAGAAATTCCAGTTTTTTGCTGATTCAGAATTCCCAGAGTGATCTCTTCCTACCATCATGTCACATAGCTTACTTGCTGCCTTCTTCCAGGTGCAGAGCCATGCCTTCTGGTCCATGATGACAATATAGGTGCCTGTTCACTCAGGTCTTCTTTAATGTTTCTCGATGAAATTTTATAACTTTCTCCCAAAAGATCTTACACAAACTTTGTGAGATTTACACATTTTTAATTAAATTTTCTCATGGATACAAATTACCATGTTAAATATTGAGTTTACATACTGTAATCCAGTAAAATCTTATTAATTTTGATATGCAGAGGCTCTTTTTTTCTATAAACAACTATTTAAGCCCTGGCTGGATGGCCCAGCTGGTGAGAGTGTTGTCCCACACACCAAAAAGGTTACGGGTTCAATTCACAGTCAGGGCACTTACCGAGGCTAGGGGGTTGATCCCTGCTCAGGGTGTATAAGGGAAAGCACCAATCAGTGTTTCTCTCTCACATGAGTTTTTCTCTCTCTCTCCCTCTCCCTTTCTCTCTCTCTAAAATCAATAAATGTGTCCTTGGGTAAGGATTAAAAAAAATAAAATAAATAAATAGATAATTATTTAACATAAAAATAACGACAACTTTGTTTCTTCCTATCCAATTCTTATACATCTTTTTTGTCTTTCTTTCTTTCTTTCTTTTTTTTTTTTTTTTGCTTTATAGCAGTGACTAAGGTCCTATGTAATCCTAAATATAAGTGATAATTGTGGGCATACAGCTTGTTCTTGGTCTTAAATGTTTTTAAAATTTGAGTATGAATTATGATAACTGCTATATGTGTTTGGTAAACTTGCTTTATTAAGAAACAAGATCCTAGTCCTAATTTGCTGAGTTTTAATCATTCATGGATCCTGAATTTTATCAAATACTCCTTTACTGATTGAGATGATCATATGATTTTTTCTCCTTTAATGTGGTAAGTTATGTTGCTGATTTCCTAATGACAAACTAAATTGACAAACTCTAGACAAACTCAAGTTGCTTATGATGTCTTTTTTACACATAGAATTGGATTCTGTTTAAAATTTTAACATGGGTACAAGTGAGATTGCTCTGTAATTTTTTTTCATAATTTCCTTCACTGGATTTTGTATTAAGCTTATTCTATACTCAAAATATGAACTGGGGTATATTATCTCTTTCTACATATATGGAAGAGTTTATGTAAAATGAGAATCATTCTTTAAATAATTGGTAGAACCTGCTGATATACTCATCTTGGCCTGGTGTGTTCTTGTGGGAAATTTTTGATAACCAATTTATTGCTTTAATTTTTATAGGCATATTCATGTTTTTTCTTAATTTCTTTTTTTTATTATCATTTTTATCCTCTCCCAAGGACATGCTTATTGATTTTTAAGAGAAGGGAAGCGAGAAAGAGAAGGAGCAAAACATCAAATGGTTGCCTCTCACATCCTCCCCAACTGAGGCATGTGCTCTGACTGGGAATTGAACCCACAACCTTTTGGTTTATGGGACAATGCTCCAACCAACTAAGCTACACTGGTCAAAGCTTTAATTTCTTCTTAACTCAGTTTTGATAAGCTATATTTCTTTTGGAATTCACCAATTCCTCTTAAATCTTCAAATTTATTATTATAAATAAAGTTGTTCATTCATACTTCTGATTAACTTTTTAAGATCTGAATCATGTCTGGTTTACTCCCTGTTTAATTTAAAATATAAAATATACCTTACTCATTCCTTGAAGAGTTGAACGCTAGAGCTTAGGGTTAGTAGGTCTGTCAAATACCCTCAAGGCAAAACCTGTCTTTATCATTCCATCAGTACTTATTTATTTAGCTTCTATTTTGTTTTTTCCCCACCTTTTTTATTTTGCCTCTGAATATTCCTTCTTTCTTGCCAGGTCATCAATTTATTTTAAAAGATGTTTTAAAATAATGTATCTAATATTTCCAGCTGATTTCATGGTGGGGATGGGGCTAACCATATTATCCAGTTTACTATACTACTGGAAACTAAGGTCAACTATTAGATTTATTTTAAAGGAACCCTTCTGCCAGGTATGAGCATAAAGCATTGAATGCTATAGCAGAGACTTAAGAGTTCTGTGATGCAGCACTGCGAATGGGCACGTCATCACTTGGGCTCCCAGATTTGAGAAGTCACCCCCGCTGGAGCCCAATCTGTGCTTGAGGTGGGGTAGGAACACTGGAAAGGAAGAGGCCCTTCCCTTGTGGTACATTGAGTACGCCAGCCTGTTACCCACTCACCCCTCACTCCCACTAGTACAGCAACTGAAGGGAGAAACGATGGTCCTTTTCCCCTTTTAAAACTGTACTTGCTATTAAAAAAATGATGATGTATGCCCAGTACGACGGTAACTCCAAGACAGCTCAACTGATGAATTAAAAATTAAAGTATGTGCTTGAACCTAAACAAGTTGCAGAGTATACATATAAGAAACAAATACTATGGTGAAAAACAAAAGATAAGCTGCTGAAATACATTTGTAATCCAGGTATTTTTATATTTCACTCTTTGGTGTGGGCTACTTCAGAGAGCACTTTACCACTTTCAAAACCTAAAGTGAAAAAATGGTGATGTGGTCACAAAGGATGCTGCCTCCTAAACCTACAAATGCATTCACAGCACGCACACTCCTGCCACCTCAAACGCCAGCCGAGTGGTTCCTACCACGGCCAGGCAACCCACCGGCCTGCTCAGGGCCTCACCCACCACTGCTGCAGACGTCAAGGTGCTGGAGTTCAACTGTGGATTTTTTTATAGAAGTGTGGAGATGTCATCCCTTCCTTTTTATATTGTGCTTGGTTTCAAGAGTATTTAGTCAGTGTACTTCTTTAAACCTCAATGTCTTTCAAAATCTTGAGTAAAAATGACTCTTCTAACATTTTCAGTTGCAGCCTCCTCTGCTTTCCTGTGAAGAATCTGGGTATATACAGGGATAAAACTAACCACCAATCCAATTGTCAAACACCATACAGCCCACAAATCTGTCCTGCTCTTCTATCTGACAATTGGAGGCTTGGTTACTAAGCAAACTTGTCTGCCTGACTTTTTCTTTGAGATAAAGAATCTAGGAAGTTTGTTGGCCTCTTATACTGATAAATTTCTGGAGACACTGCACCATTTCACCAGATACACCCAACAAATAGGAAACCCATCAGAAAATAAATCTTAGGTTCAAGTGAATACTCTTGCTAAACTATATTTGAGTACCAACTAATATCCTAATTCCTTCCTGGAAAAAGTCTTAGCCTATATTAAGTCAAGGGTTCTGTGAATCACTGTGTAATGAGGTATTATATTTGACCTTTCCTGTAGTCTATTAGTTTCTGCTGAGGTCTCGAAGCTGAGAACAACAGCTGTCCTGTAGACCCACGAGTCTAAAAAGAGTTTATGGATGATGAGGAATCACTACACACCTACTGGGAAAAAGACTAAAATAAAAAAAATACTGACATTACCAAATGCTGTAGGAAACTAAATCTCTCACACATTGCTGGTAAAAATGTAAAATGGTCAACCACTCTAGAAAATAATTTGGCAGTTTCTTATAAAACTAAACATAGAACAACCATACAAACCCACAGTCACACTCCTGGATATTTACATCAAAGAAATGAAAACTTATGTCCACACAAAAATATGTACCTGAATGTTCACAGTAACTTTATTGTAATAGCCCCAACCTGGAAACAACCTCAATGTCCTTCAATGGATGAATGGTCAAACACACTTATATATCCATGGAATAGTACACAGACATAAAAAGGGGCAAACCATTGACACAGACAACTCAGAAAGATCACAGGGCATTAAGCTGACTGAAAAGAGAAGATAGACAATCTATATTGAATCTGTGTACCTGTGACACTCCTGGCACAGCATTCATTCCCAACCTACCAGAGAGACAGAGCTGGCTCAGAGAAAGGAACTTTTATGAAGAGGAATGTTGGTTGTAGGAAGGACCAATGGGATATCCCCAAAAAGCAAGTGAGAAAGGCATCAAAAAGTAATCAGAAGATAGGGGCCCTTGTCGGAGGGAAAACTAACATTTCTTTCTCTGAGTTGTCTGTTTTTGCTGAGCTGACATCGACTGTGGAAATAGAAAGGAGGATGGGAGTAAAAAGAGAACTCAGGAAAAGCAGATCCATAACCCTGGGAGTGAAGGAAGACTCAAAACGGGTGCCTGATCCCCACTCCATGTAGCCTGAAGACAGAAGGCTGGTCGGAGATTTCTCTAATGGCAGGACTAGAGGCAGGATAGCTGGGGGGTGGAGGGGTGGTGGGAGGTGCCCTTCCACTGAGGACAAGGCAAGAGGCATGTGGCACAACTAAGGAGTGCAAGTATGTGTCACTTTGAAAGAAACTTACCCAACAAGGTGAGTTGTCTCAAGCAGAAAGAGGTTGAAAGCCTCTCACAGGAGCAAAAGCTGAGTGGAATCCATGTAAGTCTGTCATAGTGCATCAGCTTTGCCAGGAATTGCAGGACAGAGGCACCAGTGGAGAGTTGAAGGACACTGAAAGATCTAAAAGACTGTCTGCCACAACAGAGGACATTAGACAGCTGAGAGACGACAGATAGCAGCAGACTGCAAACTCGCTCCCACGATCTTCTCACTGATCCCCGAAGTCATCTCGGAAGAGCTAAAAGGAGCAAAGCAAGCAGCAAGATAAAGGAGGATGGCAAGGATTAGTATGAATCACAAAAACACACCTCTCCTCCTAATTGTGTTTTCTAGGCTGGGGTGAGATCTGAGCTATGGAGAAAGAATAGAAGCTTGGAATTAGGCAAGAGATTGGGGTTTTGATTCAAATTGAATGGGAAAATACCTGAAAATGATCGATTTCACTGAGTCCTGAAGATGATCAAAGAGCTAAGAAAGTTGCCCGAGATATCACCAGGAAGGAGAAGGAAAGATCTCACAGAACATGTCTAAAGGGCCATCACAGGGGAAAAATCAAGCTACATCCTGAGTGCCTCCTGCCACGTCCAGTCTTTTCAATAAACCACCACAAGTCCTCACATCTTTCCTGTGATCTTTGACAATATGCCTACCTGTGCTCTTTCTGATGCAACCTTTGCTCATGCTAAAAATGTCTTCTTCTGATGTCCCATATCACCTATCCTTAAGCGTTTTGAAGAGATATACAGGGTGGACAAAAGTAGGCTTACAGTTGTTCATATAGAAAAGAATACAATAATAAGTAATAATACAAGAATAGAGTGTGTTTCAGAGACTTGCAACTGTAAACCTACTTTTGTTCCATCTCTGTATTTACTTAAAACACTGTGGTTTTAGAAGTCTGTGGATTCCCTAAATCAGATGGTGGATCATTGTAATCCAAGTGTTTCCACCTCATGAATCAGCCATTCTGCTTTCTTTTTCATCAGATTGTGCTGGCCCAGTTTCAGTCAATGCCACCGTTGTGAAACAGTGGTAAATATAAATATAAGTACTTACTCTGGGGTCCTATTTATAATAAATAAGGCCCTAAAAGTGAGGTCATGAGGGAAGCTTATATAATTTGGAAGCCACGTGAATTATTACCTGTAATTCCTCTGAGAAAATGATCCCTTTGGGAACTGCCTCTCACACTGACCAGCCCTGAGGCTGTTGGCCAGAACCCCGTAGATCAGTTGTCCAAGAAAAAAGGTGTTAGCGTTTTCTTAATTAACCTACATTGATTAGCAACATCTCCTAAAGATAATTCACAGTCAGAATGACTTTGTGAGTCACTGGAAAACCTGGACTTTTCCCAAATTCTGTCTCAAAGTGACAATAGCAGAAGTGTTCTGTGGTTGGTTTAGTGATGATAGAGGTGACTTACTGAATCAGAGTTCTTTGAAGTCCTTGGTGTAGCTTCTCCCTGTCTCCCACTCACATCTAAAAGGCATCAGAACTATTTGTCTTAAGTTGTAACACTTTAATGTACAAAATCATCATAATTCAGCAATAAAATTACCGACTATACATTGAAACGATAGCCAAAATATACTAACACCAAAGTTTCATAAAGATAAATCATTGAGCAAAAGAAGTATACTATGCATAGTTTATACATAATATGGTTTCATTTATATGAATAAATCAGATATGACTAGATATACACACACAGTAATTGTATGCATATTGAAAACTCAAGTCCAGCTATACATTCAATGGTAACTGTTAACAGTGGGTCCTGGGAATTGAGAGAAGAAAAAACAATGAAATTTCATCTTTTTAGGGGGGTGGGTGAAGGTGAAAGAGGGTATAAGGAGGATAAATAGTAATGGAAAAGATACAATAAAAATAAATTATTTAAAAATTTAATCTTTTTGTCTTTATACTCTTCTTTATACTCTTCAATATACTTTATATCGTTTAAATGTCTTACAATGAATATGTATTACTTTACTAATTCTTATAAGAACAGTTTCAAAAGGATGCTACTTTTTAAACCATCTCTGTATTCTTCAACTTTAATTCAGTGTTAGGAACATGTGGTCTAAATAACGCTCATGTCAGAAACACTCAGGTGTTTATGAAAAACACACTTCCTATACCTCATCTCAGCTTTAATAAATCAGGCCCTCTAGGAGTGAGGGACAGGACTTTGCTTCTTGGCAACTGCATCACGTGATTCTAATCTCTACCACTCTAAATTGCAGTAATCAGATTAATGATGTAGTAGCTTAAAAGTCAGCAAATGCCAGCATCTCTTAGATAAACACCCTTGAGTTGCCTATCAATCTAAAAGGGAAAGCCAATGGTTAGTACAGGCCTGTCGGAAGAGAGGAAAGGCCAAGCAAATGGATTAGTGGCTCAAAGCACAGGGTGAACTAGGGCACACTCTAAGAAGCACTGTCACATGACAAAATGACAAAAACTGCCAAAAGTTCAGAACTTCCATTATCCCTCTCAGAATTCCCATCTGGTCTGTCGTACACAGAAGCAACAACAAATATGTGATGGACTATAGATCTGTATAATAACATGACTTCAATTCATATTGAAATTAATCTTCTCATGCTTACCATGAAGTAAAACCCAACAGTTAGCACTCTCTGAAGAGTTATGGACCTAAATTACTGTCAAGTAAACTAACATTTCCACTTACAGAATCATTACAATGCATCTTGATTACACTCTAGATTTTAATCAGAAATATAGAAACTGAAGAATAATTCATATAGTGATGCCTTCTATGCTCCACTTTTTGAATCATCTTTTTAAAAGCATTATTAACGTAAGACATTCCAACAAGCTCACATTCTTGCGATAAGAATAAGACATTCTCAGAACAGATGCCTTGAATGCCTGTCTATAATCCAATCTAGAGCAGAGGCTCTGTGTCTCAGAGCACCAGTGATAGCAACATAGTTACCAGAGGTAATGGAAGGTTTATCAGGTACTGGCCCCAACAAAAAAGCCTCCTGTTAGTGGGATTAGAAGAGTTACCAAGGTTCAACGTATATGCCTCAAGGAGCAACCCTTGGGAGATAAGGTGAGTGGCAAAATCTTGAGTTTGCTGCATTTATGAGCACTATTGTTTTTGAAACTCAGGTTTTTGTTTTGTTTTTTAGCTCTGTCTATAAGTGATCCATCTTTCAGAAGCCATGAATTATCCTGGATGTCTTTTGCTTCCTTTCGTATTCGAAAAAAGACACATATTCAATTGTAGTTCCGGCCTTTTTCTACAGATGGCATCCTATTTTATGTTGCACAATACTTACAAGCACAATCAGGTAAAGATGGCAGGATTTTTGTGTGCAGGAAAAAAATCCTAATGAAGTCCCGAAAGTCTATTGATATGTGATGAAGTATTTTATTTTTTAAATCACCTAGCCTACAAATATTTAAACCCTTGATACTTTCATGTTCTATTGTTACTGTGTTATGATTATGAATTAACTCCCTAAATATAAATGTTAATAAAATAGCAATAGCTATATTAGAATGTTAGCAAAATCCAAATATAGTTAAGCTCAGCTTTATAATAATCCTGTCAAAAAAGGTTGAAGCCATGCTTGAAAGTCTATGTCAAAAGGAACAAAATATGTATATAAAAGATTTCAAAAAGGAAGACATGGCTGTTATATTTCCAGGAAATCCATCTGCATTTAGAGCTCCTAAAATTTTTCTTTAAGTAGCTCTGTCTTCTAAATGGTAAAAGCCTAGGATCCACATCCCAAAATAAGTTTATAAAAATTATTTAAACCATAAAATTGCATAGTTATTGTAAAACAATTTGGAATAAAAATATCCAAGTACTATGTTGTACTCAAAACTAACATTTGAGATTTTATTACTTTGTCCTTTATTTCCATTTTCATATCTTTCTGTAAAACTTTGACAGAGGCATTTGCATAGTCACATTTTTACTACAAAATATTTTTAAAAGTTTACATTGAGGTTTTTCTTTTGTTTCCCAGAAAACAGAATTTTGGTATTGAGAAATAATTAAATTGGTTTATCTCTCATAGTCAACAAATATTGTGCCCTTATTTTCATAGTCTAACCTAAGTAATTCTTTTAAAGGTGTTCTAATGTGTTGTTACATGATAATATCAGAGAATTAGACAAAAGTGGTTTTATCTTAGTGCACTGGTGAAATGCCTTCAAAATAAATTCAAGGAGAAAAGATGGTGATTTCAAAGAAGGACGATAAAATAATTGAGCCATAAAATATCTTAGAATTGTTCTCCTGAGATTTGACATTTGGTTTTAAATTCATGATTAATTTAAATCTCCCTATGAAAATGCTAAATGGAAGAATCATGCACAAATAGAAAATTTTTGTTTATAAGTCTAGTCATTAAGATGTCATCAGCTTTAGTTATATATATAGCTCATAAAAAAAGAGCCCTCAAAGTTAACCTTTCTATGGTAAGGGCAGAAAATGAAGACATATTCGGGACTCTGACTGGTCAAGGATGTTGTACTGTAATTTAACAATCAGTGCACTGGATACGTATCTGTGTTCATGTATGTAAAATTAAAAGCTCATACACATTAACTCTTATAGGAGGCAAGAACACATTTTTTTACATGTTATTAAATAGCACTGTATTTCACTTCGTGAAAGTCAAGGTTTTTTCTTTAACCAGCCATTAGACACTATTTACAAAGAGAACTGAAAATAGATTAGTTTCATGTCATGACTGGTGCTGTACTTGACACTTATGTAAGGAAATCATAAAAACTTTAAAACATTGAAAAACCTAAGCTCTACGTTTGCAGATTTAGACTAAAGGTAATTAACAGATAGAAGGTATACACTTATTTATCAACAATCAAGTGGTATAACAAGTGAAGTATATTTATTTAAGGTTGCATAAAATAGAAGTGACTGTCTCACACTCCGTACCTTCTCTAAAAACTATGTCTGAGGTAAACATTAACCAAGCCTTCTAGCTCATCCTCTTCTAAGAGGAGCTATTAATAAAAACTTCCCAAACATTTAATACACAATGTCAAAAATCACAAATTTAGATTTTCAGTGGCCAATTAGATTTTCATATATGCCAAACCAAATTCTCAATTAACAAGGTTTCTGTGTCTCTTCAGAGGCAAATAATTTGAATAATTCAAATAGTGTAAAATTTAAAACAAAAGGATAATTTGAAAATTATCCTAGTTGATTTTAGATCTGATTTTGGAAAGAGATGAAACTTTGGCACCTGTTTATCTGTTTCTATTAAATATTTAATATCACATGTTTTTGACACAAGAATTATCAATATTATGTTAAGCATAAATTAACCACAGAGAGTTGGATTCATCTTTTTAATAAAATGTTTAAAATTTATTTTTGTTGAGAGAGATACATTGATTTGTTGTTCCACTTATCTATGCATTCATTGGTTGATTCTTGCATGTGTCCTGACCGGGAATAACCAAAATGCTGGTGTACAGGAACAATGCTCTTACCAGCTGAGCTACCCGGCCGGGCCTGAGTTCGTATTGATATAGTTACAGTCCTCTCAGACAAACATGTATTTAATAAGCCTAGTCAACTACAATGTAAAGTTAAAGCATATTCAAACAACTGACAATAAAAGATAAAATGTTATATTACCTTTGCTTTTCTTTTTAGAGAAAATATACACAAAATTCCCTTAATAAATTGTCTGTAGTCTCATCACAAATGTTAGGTTCTACCAGGTTCCTTTGATCTGTGATGCTTGAGGGGGACAATGGCAGCTCAGAGGAGGGAGGGAGGGAGGGTGGGCCTGCGGCCTGGTTAAACAGGTAAATAGCCAAAGTGCTTTCGTGTATGATCTTCATTCCACTTACAGGCTCACTTTCTTGTAAGGACCACCCACTAATGGTGAACTTTTAACACTTACTCACCCTAATGCCAATCTGTGTCTACAGCACTATTTTCTAGTCAACTAAAATCAAAGGTCTGCGTGACAAGAAGCTGTAAATAAGCTAAGAGCAGTTTTAGCTTCTGGGGCCACAGAGGGAGAGAAATGACACCCCCCCTTTTTGTGTCAAAAATTTTTCAAGATTTTAATTTATTTTTAGAGAGAGGGGAAGGGAGGGAGAGAGGGAGAGAAGCAGTGATTGGTTGCCTGCACATGCCTCGACCGCAACTGAACCCAGAACCTAGACAAGCGCACTAAGAATCCAGGGACCCTTTGCTTTGCGGGAGGATGCCCAACCAACTGAGCCACACAGGTCAGAGCTTGTCAATTTTCTTAAGAAGAGAATGCACCAGCAAAGCCATGTTAAATAAGCAGTTTTCCTTGCTCTTTCTTCTGGTTGGCAACTTGAACAGTGATAGATTTACAGCCTCAGCTTTCCTAATCATTTCCTAGATAATTTTTATCCCAGGGCAGCACTTCACTGTAAGATTTTTGCCATAGGAGACAAGTAACAAAAGAAAGTTCTTCCATTATGCCGTAAAAAAGAATTGTTTTGTGTCCACTTGCAAGCCACAAAGCATATTCAAAGTGCTATAAATTTTTAAAACTTAGTATCAATTATTTTTCATTGTTCTAGTTTCTTATGGTATAAAAAAGTTTAATGGTTAAATCTGTATTTAATATTTTCTTATGTAAGCTATTTGTAATGCTGCTTCTCTTTCCTTAGCTTAAAACGTTGTTCATGTTAGAAAATATGGAATAAATTGGATTTCTTCCTCTTTGGAGGAATTTTAAAAAACCAGTTTACATGTTATAGGGTTAATGCCATAAAACTAGTATTTGAGAACTACCAAGTAACCTCACCCCACAACTGTACAAAAGTATTTCTTAATGCAATGATTATTCCTTGAGTGTCTCATTATGTGCCAGGCACTGTGCTAGTGCTAGGGATGAACTGTTGGGCCAAAGCAGCTACAGCCACGGTTCTCATGAAGCTCACAAAGCACTGAAGGAGGCAGCTATTAATCAAGTAACAGATGTAATGGTGTAGATTATATTTATGAGAAATATAAATTCTCTAGAAATTATGAGAAAATTAAAGCAAGAGAACCATACTTTGCGTGGTCTTATACTTTTCTCAGGTGGAAATGATAGGTCTGACCATACAGCAACTACACCTCCCACACATCCTAGAGTGGTCTGGTGCAGGCCACAAGGGGGTGTAGAAGAACGAACATTATTTGCAGGTGGGAGATGAGGCTGGCTGGCACTTCGTAAGCAGGGAGAGGAAAGAATAGTAGCATGTGCCAGGAAATCTCCCTGGATAGAAAAGGAACAAACTTTTCATTGTCTGTGAAATGTTAGCGGGAAGGGAAGATGCTGTTTTGAGGAAGATTCCTTTGAGGTTTGTTATGTAAACCATTTTGCCACCCTCTTGAAACAATCTTACACTGAAGGGCTACATTCTTTTTCCAGGCATGTAGAATTAAACACATTAACTTTTCCTCTGAATGCCTCACTGCAACTTCATGTGCATGCTAGGTCACTGGTTCAGATTTTTTCACACATGACTATATAATTATGAGATAAATATTGTGAGAGAAACCTCATGCTATTAAAACATTAGAAAAAAAACTGACCAAAAAGGACTTCTCTGAGGAATTGGCATTTGATCAGAGACCTCAAAGACAGGTAGGAGTTACCTAGATGAGGTGGAAGGAGGTGGAGTGTTCCAATAAAAGAGAACATGCACAAGTTTCTGAAACAAGAGGATGAAATTCTAACAAGGTCAGTGTTGCGGGAGCAGAGTGCAGGAACCGGGAGAGAATACATTCCAAGCGAAGCTGGAGAGAGGGGCCAGGAACCTGCAGAAACTTTGTCTATATGTTGAAGATTTTAAGTTTCTAGCTTGACAACAGTTAATACCATTAAGGGTAGTATAATAATGAGAATGTTTTTTGATGTAATTACTTTAGCTTCAATGCAGACCAGATAATCAATTCGAAAGAGGGGTGATAGATCATATACTAGAGATGATAAAGTGGCAGAAGTGGACAGAATCAAGATGTTTACAATGAACCCAAATGCTAATAAATCTGTTTGATTAGAGACTATGTTTGACAAGTTATGTGTGGATCAAAGAAAGAATATATCCAAGGATCACACTTAAAGTTCAGGTTTGAAGAACTGGATGGAGGGACTGACGCACTGAGTATGGGAAGACTGGAAGAGGTCAGGTGTATGAGAGGGAATTCACAAACTGAGATACGAACTTTGCAGTTTGAGGCACCTTTAAAACACTCAAGCAGAGCTCTCAGCTAAGCGTCTGTGTACTTGTAGACAGAACTTGACGCCAAGGGCATGGCTGAAACACACACAATACAATAAAAGGTTTTCACAGCACCACTATTAACTGTTTATTTCTTTTGCCTACCTCCCCAATCTGTCAAAACATGGGTTGGGGTAAATGTTACTTTTTATACATTCACCCTTAATTGAAATTATTAAAGGAAAACCTCACTTTAATTTAGTACTACAATACATTCACTCAGTGGGAAATATTTACAACTATGGGAAACTTATGTGGCCAATTCCACAGCAAAGTAATACAGAATGTGTGAATGAATGTATACACATATACTCCGATCTGTAAATGGAAAGAAAACTCTCTACCTTAATTATGCCCAAGACCATTACCTTTTTTCCAAAGCGAAAACTTAGTCATGTGGCCAAAAAAGCAAGTTTTTAATGGACTAAACTTTCACTGTTACTAAATTGGTTTTCTTTCTCAACAGGTGATTTTTTATGTATCTCTTTAGTAAATGGTTCTGTTCAACTTCGCTATAACCTTGGTGACAGAATTATCATTCTAGAAACTCTCCAAAAAGTAAATATTAATGGAAGCACTTGGCATGTGATTAAAGCAGGAAGAGTTGGTGCAGAAGGCTACCTGGATATGGATGGGAAACGTAACCGAAAAAGTCAACATTAAAATGAGCTACCTGGACACCCACACTGACTTCTATATTGGAGGAGGCGTGTCATCCTTAAGTCATGTAAATCCCATGGCAACAGCAAACGAAGCTGCAGGTTTTCAAGGTTGTGTCCAAGAAGTTATTATAAATAACAAAGAATTACAATTAACCGAATTAGGAGCGAAAGGTGGCTCCAATGTAGGCGACTGTGATGGGACAGCCTGTGGGTACGATGTGTGCAGAAACAGGGGTGAATGTGTACTAAACGGCACCACTTTCTTCTGCAGATGTTTGCCACATTGGACTGGAAATACATGTGACCTATCCGTACATTGTGGGTGTCATCTTTGTCTCCACCAATCTCTATGTATTCCTGACCAGTCATTCTCTTAGAGTTGTTTGTGTGCTTTGGGTTGGGTGGGAAGGTATTGTGAAAACAAAACTTCATTTTCAACTGCAAAATTTACGGGTAATTCTTACATTAAATACATTGATCCACACTACAGAATAAGAAACCTTCAGTTCACTATTGTATCCTTAAATTTCAGTACTACTGAAAGGCTTAATTGTATGGATAGGAAAGGCTCAAAATGAAGAAAATGATTTTCTTGCAATTGGTCTCCACAATCAGACCTTGAAAATAGCAGTTAACTTAGGAGAAAATATTTCTGTACCTATGATTTATAGCCATGGTACATTCTGTTGTAATTCATGGCACCATATCACTATAATTCAAAATCAGACTCTTATTAAGGCCTACCTAGATGGCAATCTAATCCTCTCTGAGGATATTGACCCACAAAAAAATTTGTTTCTCTAAACTACAATGGTATTATTTATCTAGGGGGCTTTGAATATGGTCGTAAGGTAAACGTTGTCACTCAAGAGATTTTTAAAAGAAATTTTGTTGGTAAAATTAAAGATGTGTTTTTTCAGGATTCAAACAAAATTGATCTAATTGAATCAGAAGGGTACAATGTTTATACTGGAGATGGAGAAAACTAGATTACACAAATAGTGGTTATTATACAAAATACGTGAAAATGTAGTTTTTGTTTATTTCTTTGGCATATTGTTACTGAAAATCAACTCTACTATTACCTGAAATAGTCTAAATATGAACACTTATTTATAAGCTTATAAATATAGCTAGAGTCTAGTTGTTTTCCTATGTAAAATTTACCTGTATGTTGGTTACTAAGTTTTCACTACTAGTTTATTTAGTGTTTCTTCATCTGTAAATTGTTTTGAAGTGAAATGTAGATGGAAATGAACTAATGATACACACAAGGTAAAAAAAGCTAAACTTATTACAAGGAAAATAAAAATTATGTAAGGAAATATTCTATACATGACTCAGCTATGAATATTCACAATTGGCACTGTAAAATTTAAATGCTGACTTAAACCAAAATTTGTGGGAAGGTGGAAAGTGGGAGAAACAAGTTGCCTGATGAAAGTTAAATCCTTGTCTTCCAGTTATCAATAAATATTAGTTTTCATAACTATTTTTTAATAATATACAATTTTATTTTATTTTTAAATTTTTTTTATCTTTAGAGGTGAAGGGGAGAAAGGGAGAGAAATATCAATGTGAGGTTGCTTCTCATGCATCCCCTGGTGGGAACTGGCCTGCAACCCAGGCATGTGCCCTGACTGGGAATCGAACCTCGATCCTTTGGTTCTCAGGCCTGCGCTCAGTCCACTGAGCTACACCAGCCAGGGCCAGTTTCTTTTCTTTTTTTTTTTTCTTTTTAAATTTTTTATTTTAGTTTATTCAGTACAGTCTCTATCCTTTATTCCCATTCCAGCCCACCCACCCATCAGGGCCAGTTTCTGTAACTATTTTTAAATAGCATATACATGTCACTTACAAATATGAAGGTAAATATTTTAATAAATGTATAAAAGAATTATTTACCTCTAGAGAGTAGTGCAGATACTGTCAGTTTTTGCTTATTAAACCCTATAGGATTACTTTTCAAACCATATACTTACTATATAAAACTGATACAATTTTAAAATTAAATTTCATTTATTAATCTTCATTTATGTTTAACTTTTAAAGTCTACAGGTCTCAAAATTGGGCAGCAAACAGGTTCTAAGCAATGCCATGTTAAATTATTTTCCTGATCATTTGTACTGTTAAAAGCGTAACTTGAGAAAATCCGTTTTACCCAATACCAGTGACTGATATAACAGTGAATAGCATTTTCACCCCTCACCCCCATTCCACCATTGCAAATTGGGAGGTAGTTGTTACTTAGCATTTTCATTTTGGTATTTCTAATAATTTTGCCACCAAGAAAGCAACTGACAACCCATGACTGGTACAAAGCACTGACTGGACTACAGAGGGAAAATAAAACTTAGTAATAAGCAGCATGTAAAGTTTAAAAGGAAAAATACGTAATTATCTATTACACAAAGACTTCAAAAAGAGGGCTGGTAAACAGTTAAGTTCTTATTGCAAACTCTGCCTCCACAGGCTCTAGTCTATACAAACTAGACAAGCAATTTGTCATTTGAAGAGCTTTACCAAAAAAAATCAGCCTTATTTTTGCCACTCCATTGCAGTCAGAAAGTGACAGACGTTCTTGGAATGCCCTAGAACCGAAGTCGAGAATTTTGGCACCATTGCTCGCAGACACACTATTCCTATTAGCACTGAAAGTGTGTGAACAAAATGTAAGGTGGAATTCCAGAATGTCTATACCCTGATGGAAAGGGGGTTTTGTTCAACAGAAATCACAATTCCACAAGATAGCTCTGTCCAGTATTTTCTGAAAAGGTTTGACCTAAATTTGTTTTAATCCATACCACTTCACTGAATTTTGGACATATTGAGATCATAAGGATAACTGCTCTAAAAAACTCCTTGATAATCAAATCTAACTTTTAAAGATATATTTTATGTACAAAGGCAAGAAACTTGTTCTATGGAAGGTTACAAAAGCTTCAAGGAAACTTTGCCTAAACGGCACTCCTGTCATATGTTCTCTCATGATAGTGTGCCTCTCACCTTTCTTTACAGCAAGGCTTCCCAAAGTGTAGTCCAAGGGTCTTTAGAGGGGATGTAGAGTGCTTCTTTTCCCAATGAATGTATAGAAAGCCAGATTTTCTTCGTATACTTTAAACAAAATGGCATATTGAAAAGCCATTTATGGCAAAACACTGAATGTAGAAGCAAATGAGAACCCAGCTATCTTAATTCACACTTAGATGTGCAAAAGTAACAACACTCTTTCTTACTAAACCAATTTAGTTATTTTCCATTAAAAAATTCTATTAACATGATTACCTTTAAACAAATGAACAAATATATTTTAAATCTGTAGCATTTCTATTTCTCATATTCTAAATGATATAATCCATAAAAACAAAAGCTCTTTTGAGTTCTCCATTTTTAATATAAAGTAGTGCTGAAACCAAAGTTTTGAGAATTGTTGCTTCTCACAGCTGCACAACTACACTGTGATTTGTCTTCTACACCACAATGCAAGCTCCAAAAGTTGAAGGCTAATGGCATTGCTCACCACTGAATTCCAAGAACCTAGCAAATGCCCGCCAAATAGGCCCAAAATAAAGTAACTGAAAACTGCCACCTTGATATTCTCCTATAAGTCAAATGACTTGGTGAATCTTCTTTCACTCTAAAATCCAAAATTCCACATGGTAAATTATCAGTATTTGTTTCTGCTATCCTAGCAATGGTGTTGAAGACTTCATGTGAGATGCTTTTCCAGCACTAAATATCAATAGATCTGTAAGGTACTATTTCTATAAATGTTACGATGTTTCTGAAAGTGTTAAATATGTACACGAGAACACTTTAAATTGAGTTGAAGTATATAAACCAGTGGGTGGCAATATTTATCCTCTAAAGATTCCTTTTAAAGATTAAGTTCCTGGGGAAAAAAAAAACATAAAGGTATTTGGGGATATTGGGAGCTATATTGGATTCACTGCCTTCTTTAAAGTGTGTATCCTGGGGTTTCCTCCAGTGACTTAGTTCTGCATCTATAAATGAACAGTGGACTCGTGTTTTCAAAACAGGTCTAGCTATTGGCCTAATGTTTTTCAGGTCATCTATTCACGTACCCTCTTGCTCTATACATGAGTAAGTGAAATTCTTTATGGAACAGGAATCCAAGAATCAGGGTATTTGGCACCTTTTTAAAAGCAGTAACCAATTTTGTGATTTGCTTTGGGAGACAAAAGTCAAGAGTTGACTATATACCTATATTGCCCTTTGTAGTCACCAGGAAATAGTTAACCTGACCACTTTTAGAAGGATCTCAGATGGGAATAGTGTAACTGGTATATTCAAGTGTGAAAATTATGTAAACTATTTGCTGTAACAATATCTGATTCATTAGGGAAGCTCTTATAATGCTTTTAAACTTGATTAATATCCTTCTTTAAAAACACAACTACATTAAAAACTAAGAGCAGGTGAGTATAAAGTTTTACATGTTAACACATGAACATGTTAATATCCACGTGGTTTAACTTGCCACTCCATTCTCTATTGTTGGTATTATTTTTAACTTTTAAGCATGTTTACTATGGCCCTAGACGTTTGAGCACTCCAAAATTTTAAGATTAGCCTACCCACAACTAAGCTACATTTAGTGAATCAAGGGCTGTGGTAACTAGAATGCCATCCCCAAGTTGTCCACAACGTAGTACCTGAAACCTGTGCTGTTAGGTTATATGGCAAAGGAGAATTAGAGACACAGAGGAAATTCAGGTGCTAATCAGGGGACCTTAAAAAAGAGCAAAAGTATTTTGGATGATCTGAGTAGGCCCCAGTAATCACAAGGGTCATTAAAAGTAGGAGAGAGGCCCACAAGGGAGAGTCAGAGACAGCGACATGAGACCCAGGCTCACGTTACTGGTTTTGAAGATGGAAGGGACCATAATGCAAAGTAGGTGGGTGGCCTCTAGAGCTCGAAAAGGCCAGGAAATGGATTCTCCTCTAAAGCCTCCAGAAAATGCACCCTCCTGACACATCTTGATCTCAAGATGTGTCCACTCAATCTACATCAGACTACTGATTTACTGAAGCTTTAAGATAACAAATCTGTGGTTTCAAGCCACTAAATTTTTAATGTCATAATAGCAATAGAAACTCAGGCCTGGAGAATTAGGATTTGAGATGAACATGAACTTTACAAACCTGTAGGAAAACCCACAGGTCTTTGGTTGTATCATCCAGCTCACTTGGAGCTGGTTGTGGAGGAAAAGGGCTGTGAAAGGTATACATAATAATCAGACTTTTGTCCCTCTCTCCTGCTCTCCATTCTCAAAGCAAAGCTGCCACACATACTGACTTTGGAGAAAAACAACTCAGCTAGAATCCCAGCTCTTATCATAGCAGTCTAACCTAGGTCAGGTTTTTCAACTTTTCTAAGTACCAGTTCCCTCAGCTCTAGTCTTTACACTTTTCAGGCTGACCAAGGATCATTATCATTGGAAGTGTTCAGCATGTTTGCAATACAGAGGGTTCAGTGGAAGCTTTCTTGTTGCCATAAGGATTACAAACGGTGGACTTAATAGGTATTAAAACACCCTAGTGCATTTTACTTAATAGAGGTATGTATGAAACTGTCTTGAGATGGTTCTAAATCTTAAAAAGCATCACACTTTTTAAAGAGCAAGTTTTCCTGAAAACAGAAGAAACAAAGATGAACTTCATATAACTTGCTAGTTTGGAGAACGCTGGCTGTAGGTGAGACATAGGACCAAGAATGGCTTTGGATCTGCTATTCACTGAAAACCTTTCTGATTTTCCCTTACACTTCTCAGACATTAAAACCTCAGTCGATATGCCCATACTCTCCCTACTTGCCAGTTTCAGTCAGTCAGGGATTAAGACCTGGTTCTAATACTTAGTAGCCCTAAAATCCTACGACATGGTCATCCCCTACATATGTAGGATGTGTTGAGATCCAATGAGATAGGAATAAATAATTTTGATGTAAGCATCAAACAGTATGTATAAGAAATTACTGGCTAAGAGGCAATCAAAAACTGACTTTAGGGTTTTCTTCCACTGGTTAACTCATTCTTTACTTGTATGCAAAAGATTTACTTTTTGCAAAAGAAATCTGGTGTCTGATCAACCCTCCCAACCA
Source organism: Trachops cirrhosus (assembly GCA_028533065.1). NCBI lineage: Eukaryota > Metazoa > Chordata > Mammalia > Chiroptera > Phyllostomidae > Trachops > Trachops cirrhosus. The sequence continues at coordinate 117,432,563 of CM052541.1, read as the reverse complement.
GATAAATTACATTTGCTGACATGTGTATTTGAAACCAAAAGGCTAATTTTAGAGGATTTGGGTGGGTTTTATTGAAGCAGGGGGTGGGAGGGTGGAGGGAATCCTGGTAACAATTTCTTTATAATGGTGTAAAAGATGACGCACTGACCTTAAGTTTGTTTGCTTGTAGACTGTTTTCTAACAAGTTCATTCCCAAACAAAAAAGTAGACCAAAATTAAACAAATTTTATTTAAATACAAGTCCTCTGTTTCAGAACTTTTATGATAAAAAACATCAGAGGATAAGGATGACAAAAAAGATGCAATTTGTTGAAATTAGACAAAATGTATGGTTTTAAATTTCCGTTCCTTCTCTCCAGTGAGAGTAACAAAGCTGATTCCATTTCAGAATGTATTTTTAACTCTACTCCATAGACTTTTGAGGAAATCAACATTATTAGCTCTTAATTTTGTGAAGCCATTTTTTATTTTTCTTTAATTAATATAGATACGGGAAATTACTGGCTTCTCTTTCTCTTTTTGGCCTCAATTGTTAGTATCATTTAGTTGCCACTGCATTAAATTATATCAATACAATATATAGTTTGGATTGGAAATAAATTTAGATTTGGATTAACAATAGATTCCATGTGCTTTGTATCTGAAGCAAAACCAGCATATGAAACTGCAGTTACCCCCAAAACAAATTAGGGTTAATTACACATTTACAAAGAGATTCACAGCACGTTTCTTGTAAATAAAGGTTCTGTGGTCTTACAATGATTAGTCAGTGTACCCAATTTTGATAGTATCAAGTCTTCAAAAACCTATCTATAAAGTGGGCAAAGCTGCAGTTCTCCATTGGTAGCTCTAAATTCTAGCCTCTTCAGAACTAAATGATTTTTATCAACAGCCTATACTTTAACACAAAGATACCATTTTTCCCCTCATCTAACGCCTGACACATGGACAGCTATGCCTGTTATGTTCTTGGCTGAGTAAAAAAACAATGTCTGAAGGTTATTAAAGCTTTAAAGAAGAAATTCTTTTACTACTGAATTTCAAGTCACACACACAAAATAGGTGAGAAATTCTTTTATCGTATTTAGAATCAAAATATCCCTTAAAATATTTACATTTTACAGTAAAAAGGATAGCAAAACACAAGATCATGTACAAGCTTAAGTATTCAAGTTTCTGAAGAGCCAGAAAAGAAAAGGAAAATAATGGCCTACCACAAAGCTGTAGTATATATGGTAGTAAATGCCTTCAATGAGTGCAGATTAAAGCAGTAAATGTACTCCTTGGGATTCTGATTCTTGGTCAAAAACTGCTCAAGAAACTGATTAATATAATCTGATTATGAAGCCGCTTGCCTTTTCGTTGCTTCTCTACAGTTTCTTTAAAAACAGTGCAATTTAAAACAAACGTACAGAGCACACATTACTCTCAAATTAGTCATATAAAGAACATTCACTAGAGGCAGTAAATATATTCCATAGTTAACCATATTTACCAATTAAGGAATAAAACTAAAATTTCTAAGCCTTTATTGTATATTAATAAAACAAATCTTTGAATATACAGCAATGTAAAACTTTTAAAAATATTAAATTCCTATTACTAGAGACAGTTGGTACGAAGGAGGGATGATTAGCACTGGTACAGAGCACTCTGCACCAACACACGGAGTTTATGGTTCTGTAAACCACCACCATTAAAAATCTGAAAGATGGCACAATCCTAGCAGGCAATCATAAAGTTCTAATGATACAACATTTAACATTTACTTAAATGTAATCTTGAAGCAGCCCGCAAATTTTACCTTTTGCTTTTAGCTCTGTCAGTGTGGTCCCTATCTTTGTGGTATCTATCTCTGTCCTTTTCTCCTTCTCTATGTTTACCCTTCTCTCGTTCTTTGTCCTTTTCATGGTCTTCATTTTTAGGTTTATCAGGTTTCTTGTCTACATTCCTACTATCTCTGCTTGCTTTTCCATCTGATCCTCGATCACCATGTGATAACCGTGCCCTCTCTTTATCTTTGTGCCCTTCCTCCCTGTTTTTTCTGTCTCTGTCCTTGTCCTGGGTTCTGTCTCTGCGTCTATGCCTTTCAGATTCTTGCTCCCATTCCTTTTCATGTCGATCTCTTTTCAAGTGGTGTGAATCACTATAAAATCTCTGGCGATCCCCCTTTCCCCTATTAAATGGCCTATCCAGTTGCTGCTGGTCTTGTCTACCCCAAGGGTCACTATGGCGCCTTTCTGGCCTTCGAATGTCTTTAACCTGGTAAAAATTTTGTGGGCCTATATACCTTGATGTTTGTGAAAGGGGACCCATCATACGTTGAGGCTGGCCTGTCAGGTGAACAACAGGTGGCCAGGGAACCATGGGATTCTGAGCAAAACCAAAGCCTGGAGGGGGAAGTAATGGGGGAGGCAAATGTGGTGGAAATCCAAACATGCTTTGTGGGGGGAAATTAGGAGGCCCTGGAAACGGAAATCCAGGGGGATTAGACTTGAGATGCTGAAGGTTGGGTTGCTGCGGCCGCATGGGTGGAAAGTTTGCACTTGTTCTGGGACTGGTGCTTCTAGAAGTAAAGTTGACGCTTTTAGAAGGAAATTCTGACTGACTTGTGTTTCCCACTTCAAAATGAGATGTTGCTGCCGATCCTCTTCGAAATGGGTGCACAGTTTCAATATTTTGCATTAAAATATTGTCCTCTGAGGGTTTTGCTTGTTCTGTTTGAGAAGTGTGTACATCTTCTACTGACGCTGAGCTTTGTGTAACTCCCGAATCATCAGTCTGCTGAACACTTGAGTTTTTCTCTACAGGAGACAACTTTTCCTCTACATTGATTTGTTCTGTTAAGTGCTCCTTTTGTGACAGACCAGGCGAGGTGTGCTTTTCTCCATTCCCGCAACTATCTCCATCTTTACTTTCTGAAGCCGCTACCTGCTGACTTCGTCCCGCTGCTTGCCTAGGATCCCTTTTCAGATTGATAAACTGTGGGGACCTTGCCGTATTAGCAACAAGGTTTTCATTGCAACTCACATTGCCATCTGTGTTTCCTTTTCCTACATTCGACCTACATGGAGAACTAGTATTTGAAGTCTGATTATCTTCCAAATTATTCTCTTGATCTTGCAGCAGCTGTCTTTTTAATGTTCTCTCTTTACTCTCTACAGTTTCCTCTTGTTTTGATTGAATTGATAAATTTGTTAGGAATGCTTCTGTAGAAACATCTGGAGGTTTACCTCTGAGACTAAGACTGGTCAAAGTTCCAGGAGAAACGGAGGAGGGCCCTATTACTGAGGTCTCTTCTCCTACTAGTCCTGAATTACCTGTAGATTCTGCAATATTATCATCTCCTTTAACCTTTAACTCTTTAGCTTCACCATCAGTTGCTTCTACTTTATCTATTTTTTCTGCTTTGGGGTTGGCTTGCTCATTTATAAATGGAATTTCTTTAAGAGTGCTTTGTTCTTGCACTGACTGAGGCTCTTCATATACTTGATCTGTAGTGCCCAAAAGGCTCTGAAGTATATCGTCCACAGGAAGAGGTTTATTTGCTAATTCCATAGTGGAAGGCTGATTTTCCCAGCCAATCAATACCCCAGGAAGAAATCTTAAAGGTTTTGGTGGCTCCTGTTTGGTGACTTCTACTAAAGGTTCCATTATTGTTGGAATGTCTTCCTGAAGAGCTGGCTGAGGCTTATTTCTCTGCTTGTGTAATACAGTTGTAAAAGAATTAAAAAAGTCATTTTCTTCCTCTGGGGCTTCCTCTGTGGAAACTTCTATTTTACTTTTTTTATCAGGTGGCAATGCTATCGGTACACTTTCAGAGGTCTCAGCAGTATGACTGGCACTGGTACTAGCACTGTGTTGCCTCTTCAGTTTTTGACGAATAATTAAGCCCAACAACAGATTAGGTCTGTGCAGTTCAAGCCCTGTATAAAATCAAAACCATAAATTAAGTCACTTTCAATCATTAAAATAAAGGGTAAATTCTTGCACATTGGCTAGATGCCTCAGTTAGTTGGAACATCATCCCACACACCAAAAGGCTGTGGGTTCAATTTCCGTTCAGGGCACATACCTAGCTTGCAGGTTCGATCCCCAGTTGGGCACATACGGGAGGGAACCAACAGATGTTTCTCTCTCTCTCCCCCTCTCTCTCTAAAATCAATAAACATATCCTTGGGTCCTGGCTGGTGTGGCTCAGTGGGTTGAGCGCCAGGCTGTGTGTGAGCTGACAGGTCACCAGTTCGATCCCTGCTTGGGGCGCACGCCTGTTTTGCAGGCCAGGTCTCCAGATGAGGGTGTTCAAGAAGCCATGGATCAATGTTTCTCTTGCACATCAATGTTTCTCTCCCTTTTCTTCTCCTTCCCTTCCCCTCTCTTTAAAAAAATAAATTAAAAACCTCAAAAAAGAATTGTTTTTAAAGAAGCAGGGCAAAGGAGGATAAAGGGGAGAAAAAACTGGGACAACTGTAATAGCACAATCAATAAAATATACTTTAAATTTTTAAAAAAAACGTGTCTTTGGGTGAGGATTTAAAAAACAAAACACATACACATTTAAAAAGGGAGTGGGGGAGTAAATTTCCACATCTAGCTTAATGGGTGCCTTTCCTTGTTAGGTCAGCTCTAGAGGCCTGGATACCCCCTCCAAAATAGCACAGTCTTTTCACTGTGTTCCCACCTCCCACTTTGTTTTATTCACACAGTTATGTTATTAAAACGTATACCTACCAGGTCCATCAAAAGGCACAAGAGGGTGTGGTATTTTATCCATGGCACCCAAAGGAATAAGGTACATATCTTTAACCTGCTTCATGTTGTTAGCCGCCACTCCATAGCGCTTTCTGCTACTGAAGTACGCAAACAGCAAAGTATAAGAAATTTGATCTTCTTCAGTTACAGGTGTGAAGCGAACCACACAAATTTCCTATTCAAAAAAATAAATCAGTTTTCAAAATAGTAACTTAAGCAATAACTTGGTTTTAAATACCATTTCTCAACTAGTAATATTCTATTGAATTTTATAATAATGGTTATCAAGTAACATGTTTACCAACTTAAATACAGATACTACTAAATAGAAACAACTCTTTGGAAAAGATCTTTGCTGACCCATTAACGGATTTACCTGAAAGTGTCTCATAAGAAACAGTCCCAAGGTAATTAATGTGTTCAAGGTGACATACTTTTCAGTGGCAGAGAATATACTTAAACGCAAGTTTTTTGACGTCTGTATTATACCTTTATTTCCAACATTACAACCTCCGCAGAGGGTTGCCTGTGTTCTCATCATACTGCAACTTAATAAAATCTACCACAACCACCCTTTCCATGTATATATACATACACACCTACTGAAAACCCAATCTTCAGGGACTGAATTTAGGAATAAAGGAGCTGGGTGAAAAGACCTCAAATATACATAGGCCGTATATTCTGTAGTCATTTGGCTTACTCAGGAACTAATTTGCTTGCCTCTGTGTTATTGGCTTTGTTTCAGAGAAAAAAGAGAGTTCCAACTTGGTATTTATTTGGTAGTGTAAAAAAAAAAAGATGTTATTTCATGAATGTACCCTGTCAAAATGGGGAGAGCTAGATCTGCTGCAAAGCTTAAACTGATGCAAGATCCTATAGAAAACATGTGAATGAGCATACCTATATATGGCTCTACTTCTTACTAAAGGTCTATCATCTAGAGTCTAGACTGTCCTCTTTCAGAGGTAACAACTATTACAATGTTTCAGTCAGTGCAAGATGAAAGCATAATATAAAGTGTTTGGCAGTTAAATATGGATAGATCAAGAGTCATTCCTGAAATGTCTGAGTAATAATAGCACCCAATACTTGCCCATGATTTCTGCTGTCATGAAAAAGTGACAGAAAAAAGATGTAGTTAACTTTTTTAGTGCTTCAAAGTTTAACTTTTTTAGTGATTCAGAGTTCATATGTATTGTATCAGTTTAAATTCTAAAATCTATATTGGAAAAAATATTCTTTTCAGCTTAAAATTACCCATTTTGGATTACTTCTAATCTTACTATAGGCTTCTTATTTTAAGAAAGATAAAAAAAATTAATGTTTGCTTATTCAAGACTTATTTATTAAATGTCTACACCATGCTGGGAATTATCCTTGAAAGGAGAAATAATTTCTTCTAATAATTAATTTTTCCTGTGTAGTAATGTTCTATGTCTTAAAGAAATAATAGAAAATAGAAAAAAGAAATATTGCTGTCATACAGGCTAGCAATTATCTCCCAGTGTCTAGTCCCCTCTCTTCCTCCTATTACGAAGAGAAGTCGGTAACTTTAGCTGGGCACACAGTGATCTAATACATTGTATCTTCAGATTACATTCCCCAGCCTTCTTAGCAACTATATATGGCTATGTGACTAAATCTTACAAATAGAAGATAGAGAAACTGAAAATAACAACTGCAATTTCTAGCCCTGGCTGGTGTGGCTCAGTAGGTAGGAGCATCGCTCCACAGGTATATGGAGGTTCAATATACCTGGTAAAGGTTGGAGGTTCAATCCCAGGTCAGGGCACATATAGGAGGCAACAAATCAATGTTTCTCTCTCTTTCTCTCTCAAATCAATAAACATATTTTTTAAAAAATAACTGCAATTTCTAGGTCTTGCTTTTAAAATAAGTGGACAGGCATTCTTCATTTTTTCCCACTTGATGCTGATAAGTCAGCTCTGGCTGAAAAGAACAACACCCTTAGAACCAATAAAATAACAAGACAAAGGAGGCTGGTCCCTGAATGATTTGTAGAACCAGAGCTGCCGAACCACTGTGAATGAATTACCTTCCTAACATAATAAAAAAATGAAACATCATATTTTTGAGCCATTACATTTTAGGGCTTCTCTGCTACAGGAGCTTAGTCTATATACTAATTTTAACAAATGTCCATAATCAAAGCAAGACAAAAATTCCAGGATGAGTCTCAATATTTACTCTAAAACATTTCTTTCAAAACACTGAAGAAGTCACTGAGAAAGCATACCAGAAGGAAAAAAGAAATTCACAAAACCAACGATAGGCTGTTTTAAGCTTTAGCAAATGGCTTTAGTTCAGTTTCGGTTCAGTTTCACCAGGTATATTTAGTTAGATACAGAATTTGTTTTGGTTCCCTCCCCAGAAGACCTTGCGTAAGAATTCTTAGTGTTTTGTATTTCAAATATTCTATCAAACTGGTATAATTAGAAAGTTTTCCTTACCTTGGTTCCTGATGCTTTAATTTTTTCCACATAATCCCAAACAGTCTGAGGTGATATCCTGCCACCTACTTGAATACTATCTGGTAGATCCTGTGGTAAAAAAATGAAGGTAATCAATGTATACAAATCATTACAGGGTCTTCTGACCAAAATGGAAGCGTAGGTAGATATACTTTGCCTTCTTGCACAACCAAAAACAGGACAACAATTTTAAAAACAAAAAATAACCAGAACTGCCAGAAAATCAAACTATACAGAAGTCCAACAACCAAGGAGATAAAGAAGAAACATTCATCCAGCCCGGTTGGAAGAGTGGAGAGGAATCAGGGCAAGACTGCGGCTGGAGGACCAGGGCAGGCGAGGTGACCGGTGGTGGGTTGCACACCAAGCGGACCCACATTTGCATGTGGATAAACCCAGAGGAACAACTGGGGAGTGAGACAGACTGTGCAACCGAGGTTTCCAGCACAGGAAAATAAAGCCTCAAAACCCCTGACTGTAAAAACATGTGGGGGTTGCAGCAGGAGAAACTCCTGGTCTCACAGGAGTTCCCCGGTCCCTGGAGAGTTCCACAAGGTCCTAAAACCTACACAAACCCTCCCACTCAGGAATCAGCACCAGAAGTGCCCAATTTGCTTGTGGGTAGCAGAAGTGAATGAAAGCCTGCCAAGAGTCAATCAAGAGCACTGTTTCTTCTCTGACCCCTTTCCCCACAATCAGCGCCACAACACAGCGATGTGGGTTGCCCAGCCCTGGCAAATACCTAAGGCTCCACCCCTTACTACATAACAGGCACAACAAGACAAAACAGTATGGCCCAAGTGAAAGAACAGACCAAAGTTCCAAAAATAGAACTAAGTGAAGAAGAGAGAACCTATTAGATGCAGAGTTCAAAACAGTGCTAATCAGGATGCTCACAGAAATGTCTGAGTATGGTTGCAAAATAAAGGAGTAAGTAAAGGCTATGCAAAATGAAATAAAGGAAAATGTACAGGGAACCAACAGTGATGGGAAGGAAACTGGGACTCAACAATTTGGAGAATGAAGAAATAAGCTTTCAACCAAAACAGAATGAAGAAACAAGAATTCAAAAAAATGAGAAGAGGCCTAGGAATCTCCGGGACAACTTTAAACATTCCAACACCCAAATTACAGGGGTGCCAGAGGAGGAAAAGCAAGAAATTAAAAACTTATTTGAAAACATAATGAAGGAGAACTTCAACTTCCCTAATCTGGCAAAGGAAATAGACTTCCGGGAAGTCCAGGAAGCTCAGAGAGTCCCAAAGAAGTTGGACCCAAGGAGGAACACACCAAGATACATCATAATTACATTAGCCAAGATGAAAGATAAGGAGAGAATCTTAAAAGCAGCAAGAGAAAAGGAGACAGTTGCCTAAAAAGGAGTTCCCAAAAGGCTATCAGCTGATTTCTCAAAAGAAGCCTTACAGGCAAGAAGGGGCTGGAAAGAAGTATTCCAAGTCATGAAAGGCAAGGACCTACATCCAAGATTACTCTATTCAGCAAAGCTATCATTTAGAATGGAAGGGCAGATAAAGTGCTTCCCAGATAAGGTCAAGTTCAAGGAGTTCATCATCACCAAGCCCTCATATTATATGAAATGTCAGGGACTTATCTAAGAAAATGATGATGATCAAAATATGAACAGTAAAATGAAAACAAACTCACAACTATCAACAACTGAACCTAAAACACAAAAACAAAAACAAACTAGGTAAACTAGAACAGGAACAGAAACACAGAAATGGAGATCACATGGAGGGTTATCAGTGGGGAGGGGGCAGAATGGGGGGAAAGGTTCAGGGAAAAACAAACATAAATGGTAGGTATAAAGTAGACGGGGAGGTTAAGAACACTATGGGAAATGGGGAAACCAAAGAACTTATATATATGACCCGTGGACTACAGCGGGCGAATGCTAGTGGGAAGGAGGGGTGCAGGGCAGAGGGAAATAAAGGGGAGAAAAAATGGGACAACTGTAATATATAATCAATGAAATATATTTTGAAAAAAGATTATTATAGCCCTGGCTGGTGTGACTCAGTGGATTGAGCGCCACCCTGTGAACCAAAGGGCTGCTGGTTCGATTCCCAGTCAGGGCACATGCCTGGGTTGCAAGCCAGGTCCCCAGCGGGGAGCATGCAAGAGGCAACCACACGCTGATGTTTCTCTCCCTCTCTCTCTTCCTTCTCTGCAGTCTAGAAATAAATAAATAATCTTAAAAAAAGATTATAATACATTTCATACAAATTTGGCTCTATGACTAATATGAAATGTTACGAAAATGTAAATTAAAAGATTATGAAATGCATCATCAGAAACCATAAGAATACAGAGACAGCAATTAGGCTTTACCTCAAATGTCAATTCCAAATGACTATGTGGATGCCCAAAAACAGTTAAGAAACAAAATCAGGTCATGTTCATTATCAGCAGGAAAGACAGGCACAGGTAAGAGAAGTAGTTGCAGGCATACCACACTGACAATCCAGGAAAAATGCTGCAGATTTCAGAATAGCAGAGGAGATCGCTTTTCCCCCTCCCACAACCACAGTTGGTAGTAGGCAGGAGTATGCCTTAATCATTAATAGCTGTTTTTGGAAGTTAAGTTTGATTATAGGGAACATTTTGCACAGAAAAGATTATTGTGGTAATATAAGGTTCATTTTTTTCAAGGCACAATTTTTCTGAAAAATGATTACAAATAAAATCAAGTGTAAGAATATTTAAAACTTAAATCACTATAATTCTGTTTTCCATGGAGAAAAAACCATGAGCAGTATAATTAATTGACATTAAATTCAATTAAGTTTATCTAAATTATTCATTTCTTTAAATAGTTTATTTGAGGTTGTGGTCCCAACCAAAAAAAATATATAGAAAGCAGAAGTAGAGATCTGGAAAGCAATCACACAGAAATGGGTTCAGAAAGAAGAATAGTTTTATTTAAAATCAAAGAGGTTCCATAGTTTAGGACTTAATCCTCCATTTAAAAGAAGAGTGATGTTCACTATCACTAATCAAAGACTAAGTTTCTAAATAGATCTGTTTAAAACAAAGAGCATCATAAGTCTATTTAATCTTTCTTTTATAAAACTGCATTTCTAAAATGTTATTTGTCAAGCAAATGATACATAAAAGTAATAATTAGATTGTTTATTAATAAAATAACACAACTGCTAAAACAAACTGGTCAGTATCAGATAAGCAACTTTATATTTAAACTAATTTCAGTCTAACAAACACCAGGAAAAGTAAAATTTGTATTAGTCTTAAAAAAACAAATATACACACAATTTTATATGATTTAGGCTTTCTGAAAATCTTTAAACTTTTGCCTTTATCATCAGTGGACTGAGAATAAATGCAAAAGGTTAATGTTAGATAGGAAAACAATAATATATAAAGCAAAATATAATCTCAACATAAATACAGTACACAAGTACTGACATTTTCCTTTTGCATAAACAGTGAAAAATACAACCTTTAAGGTGTTCAAATGTCATACTTTCTCATCTATAGTTCAAAAAATGTCTTACTTTCTCATTATCATAATAGTACAACAGCTGTTTATTTTCCATAAACAGTTCCTGCCTATTAGACATAAAACCAACCAAGGACACTACACTACAGCAACTATGGTCATTGGTCTCATGAAAGTGACAACTAGTATAAAATTTCAACTATAGTCTGAATCTTATTCACAGAAACAGGCAGGTAAGGACTGTAGTCATGAAGTTGAGAAAACAAGCAGAAGGGAAATTAGAAGGCTTGTTAACAATGAAAAATCTTCCTGAAAGTTATAATATTTAAACAAAAACTGTATTTAAACAAAAACTTAGATATATCTAACATAGCTTTAACACTTTCATAGCACAGTTTTCTGTAGTTCTAAAATCCTGTTCAGGAACTTGTAATTCCATTAATTGAATGGTTTAAGTATTACTGTCAATAAATTGTTTTATTATAAATTAATATAAAATATCATTGTGACTATTTAATGTTTTTAGTATTTTATGCTGTTTCCTTACCTACTGCTTTCAAAAATGTGTATGTCAAGAAAGGCAGAAAAGGGCGAAAAAGTTCAGTTACCTCCGTCAGGTACTCGGCAGAACCAGAGACTGGGTAGGCTTTGGTAACAAATTTTGCCACAGAAGGCATGTTGATAAAACCTTTCCAGATGAAATTCAATCGAGCTAGGAATGTAGACTCAACTTCAACAGTTCCAGGCATCTCCAGACTAAAAAAATGACATTAAGAAGTTTTCAGCCTAAAGATATGCTCATGAATAAATGCATTTTCTAGTTAGTCATCAATTATTTCTATTTTACCATGGTCAAGAAAGCCAAAATATGTAAAGGCTATTGATTAAAGAGTTTATATTTTCACTTTATAAAAATATACTCATATTTATATAGTCATGCTTTACAATGTCACCCTTCATGGTTAGCTTAGTTTGACTCATGTGCAGAAGTGAAAATGATTTTTCTTTAATGACCTTTCTCCTGCCTTTTGGGATGAACATAATTGAAGGGAGTTTTACAGTCAAGTCCCCACACATTCAAATTTCTAAATTAACTTTCCCAGTCTTGTTCTTTTATCTCAATTAGTTTACAGCACAGGAATGTAAAATAACTTTCTCAAAACAAAGGTACCATAGAAATGTCACTTTTCTGTTTTTGAAAACCTCAGAGTATAAGTTGGCAAATATTTATACTGACTACTATAGAAATTATGACCAAGAGAAAAATTACCGTGGAGCAGGAGAGAATGTTGACTTTGGAGACTCTTGTTTTTCTTCCTCAAAGAATTCAGAAGTCAAAATATTTGAGGTTGAAGACAATGCATCTGCTATACTTTCTGCTTCATTGTCTGAATGTTTACGAGATACTCCAACAACAACTTTAACCTTTTTTGGAGAAAGATCATCTACAGGTGGTGCCATTCGCCCTAAAGCCAGAACACACTAAAATAAGCTATATGTGTAACATGAAATTTCTGTAACTTTGTTCACTTTCACTTCTAAAGTTATTCAACTTCCCTGATTGAAATGTTGTATAACCATACATTTCCTGGAGTAATTTTTAACCATCATCATTTCTCATACTAATTTACATTACACCTCTCTGATTGATGTGAAAAATTAGGAAAACAGGATGTTAAGCTTCCCCGACGAGCTGAAATGGAAATACAATTAACACCTAAAACAGGTTTCTTGATTCCCTAGCAAATTTGTAAAAACTAACCCAAATTCCAAGTCATAAGAACTTAAAGAGCTGTGTTAAAAAAACTATATCCTACTTGGTGTTACATATAGCAGTTCATGACATATAGGCATACTGCAATGCTACTTCGTTACTAAACATAAAAAACCAGTAAAGTTTAGAAAGTGACATTTATGCAATTGCATCAAGAAAGAAAACTCACTAAAACATTCTGAAACGTCAAGTCTGACAGAATTTAACCAATGTTTGTGTGTATTACCATTAAATTTACCAAACTATTTCCATGAAAATGATAACTAATAGAAATAACTAAGAGTAATTTTTAAGACTTATCTCAAATAAAACTAAATGGGTATACTTAAAAATACTATTACACCATGGATAGCTTTCTTTTGGGATAACAATGTCTGCCCTTTAAGTCTCTACCACTGTACAGAGTGCAAAGTATGTGAATACACTTAAATTTTGAGATATGATTTTTATTAGAGGAAAATTACATAACTTTTAATACATTTCATCTAATCTCTAGTACAATGATGAAGAGCAGCATATCAACTACTGCATACTACAGCTACTGCACATAGAAGTTGAGGGCCACATCTCTAGTTTTAAAAATCTTGTGATCCTCTTCCTTTACCAATTAACTGAATATAAATGTAAACTCTTCCTTAACACATCACCATTTCTTAGGCCCTAACTCCAGTCAGCCTCCAACATCTGTCATTATTGCTAACTTAGTTATCTCAAAGCCCCTACTTACTTCTATCTCCAATGCTACCTCTAATTAAAATCTCTTCTCCCACTAGACTGTAAAGACCTATCTATTCTCCCTCTCTTCTCTACTGACTTCCACTGTAATCTCTACACAAATTCAGAAATATCTTCATAAAATTCTAACCTTATTAACTCACTGACCTGCTAAAAATCCTTCAGTCACTATCCACTGCTGTTGAACAAAAAGACCAAAATCTGGAGATCCAAGATGGCAGAGGAGTAAGTGGAAGCTACACTAACATCCTCCCAAGATCAATCTGGAATTACAACTAAATTGTAGAGAAATCATCTGGAAAAACCAATGGAAAAATAGCTGGAGAGAAGCCTTATAATCGCTGACAGATGGGAGAAACCTCTTCTTACCCAATGTGACTGGTAGGGAGTGTGAAAGAGATGCAAGAGGACTGGCTGGGCTGCCACAAGCAGCAGCTGAAGTGCCAGAAGGAAATTCAGTGGCCAGGGCAGGGTCCCCCTGAGAAGTATGGGGTCTAAACCCAAAGCCAGGCTCCCCAGCCTACAGCACCAGAGCCAGGAAAGGATCCCAGAAAACATCCAGCTGTGAAAAGCAGCAAGGCTTCTCTCTGTCAGGAAGAGATAGCTGGAGTCACAGAGAGCCTTTTAAAAGGCCAATGAAGATCATTGAGTTTGCAGCCACTTACCCTGGGCTCCAGCAAACTGGGAGCAGAGTGGGGTAGAGACAATAGAGGAAGGTCTGGGAAGGAGGGTTTGGGGAGAGAACTGGGGGAGCAGCCATCAGGATCCCAGTACTGAGTCATTCCCCATACTACAAGAGCCATCTTGCTCAGGCAGGCCACTGCCCTCCAAGTAGCATCAGCCCAAGGAGAAGCAATAGCCCTGCCCCCAGAAGTTATTCTGCCCCAACCTGTGGTGCTTAAGCCTGGACTACTAAGTGCAGAGTGTCCAGATAACAATGTAAGGAGATAGCCACAGACTGTGGATCACTGGTGGTCTCAAACAGGCTGCCTAGGACCACACTAGGACACCATCTGACAAAACCAGGGGTGGATCCAGAAAGAGTAAATGGTGAGATGAATTCCACTATGTTCTTCTTCATAATTTATGTTATTTTCTTCCCTGCATAGTTTTTAAACATTGATTTCTTGTCCTTCAAGTTTGTGCATATTAAGTCACTAGGTTTTACATTATAGTTTATTTCAAATTTTATATTTTGCTCCTTCATTCTTACTCCATTTTTCCTTCTTTCCGTTTTAAATTTTATTTTCTCTTCCTACAACTTGTTTCCATTCTACACTCTTTACTATTTCTGCCCCCTCCAGCCACTCAAAACCACTTTTCTTGTCATTAGTTTTTCCCATTCTTAAAATACTCTTATTCTCTCTACAACTTTTATCAATTTTTGCTCATCATTCGTTGCATTTTTTCAATTTTATTTCTGTATCTTCACTATTTTTGTACTTCAAATCTCAAATTTTACCATTCCCCTCTATTGCATTTTGCCTTCCTCCTGCCCTTTCTTTTTTTCATTTTAAATTTTCCCTGTCTTAGCCTGGTTTTCATTTCTCACTTTTAGTATTCCTTCTCTTTCTGTCATCTCAAAATCACTTCTCTTTCCTCTAGACATCTCTTAAAATTGATTTCTTTCTTTTTTTCCCTCTTATTCCCCTCCCACCTATATTACTCTTTGCTCATTGTTGTTGATAGTGCTCTGGTGGATCTTTTTCTCCGTTTGGTTCCTATTTTTTCTCTTCCCTACCTTTTTGCAAATTTTTTTTAAATTTCTGTTTAAACTGAATAATATATGCTTCCTTTCTCTTACTCCATTCCACCTTCTTCCCTCCCTTTTTCATTTACAAGGTAAATTTTCTTTCTATTTCCCAAGTCCTATTATTACTCCTCCCTCTACTCTCTCAAAATAATTTTTCTTTCAGTTAGTCATCTCATATTCCTTTTTCCTTTCTTGTAATAGTTTAATCTCTTAACACCATCATTACTGTATTTTACCGTGTATAATGCACACTTTTTGGCCGAAATTATAGGGGAAAACTAAGAATGCACATTATACATGAGTAATCTTAATTCTGTATCTATATAAATGTCTTTAATTCTTTTATTTCTATTTATGCATTAAAAGTATAGGTCTAGAAAGCAAGTGATATCCCTATGCAAGTAATACCCAGGAAAATGACAATCAGTTTTGTTTCTAAATATAAATAAATATAAATAATTGACTTAGAAAACTGAAATGAAATAATTTTTTCCTGAAAGTTTAGACCAAAAACATGGGTGCACATTATAAACACAGCAAAATATGGTAACACTGGCTCATTTGCTGTTGATATTGTGATTGCTTGTGGGGGTTAATTTTGCAAGTGTGGGTTTGTTTCCTGGGCTGTTCGGTGTTCTAGCAGCACCTGTACAACAGCATACAAGACATGGTGGGTGGTGTGATTCTCAGCCAGCCAGCCAGAGGGAAGGACCCACCAAAGAACAACTCAACAACCAAAACCCAATTATAACCAGAGAGCCCACATAAATGACATAAAAGGCAGCCCAAGAGCATCAAGGAGACTGCACCACTGAGTGCCACAGATTTCTTACCACAGAAATCACACCATGAAGACAGGGAGTCAAAGCAGATCAATCTACAAAGCAGAAATAAATAAAGAGTCACCTTAAATGGGGAGGCAAAGAAACAATCAAAAGGAAAGGAGGAATCTCCAGAAAGAGTGATAAGTGAAATTGAGGCACACAAACCATCAGACATTGAGTTCAAAATAATGCTTATAAGGATGCTCAATAAGCTTATTAGTGAGATCTACAAAGAACTCCAGGGAAGCTATACGGAACTTACTGCAAACTACACCAGCATGAAAAAGGACACAAAAACTATCAAAAAGAGTCACGACGAAATGAAGAATACAATATCTAAAATAAAGAACACAGCAGAAGGAATTAAAAGCAGGGTAGATTAAGCAGAGGATTGAATCAGCAAGCTGGAAGACAAGTTACAAAAAAATTCCCAAAGAAATGAAACAAAAAAAGACAAAAACAAAGAAAAGGATTTTAGGCAGCTACAGGACATGAAATGTAATAATATCCATAACATAGGAATACCAGAAGGAGAAGAAGAGGAGCAAGTGTTAGAAAACCTGTTTGAAAAAGTATGACAGGAGACTTCCCTAACTTGATGAGAGAAAAAGTCACGCAAGTCCAGGAAAAACAGAGGGTCCCAATCAAGGTGAACCCAAAAGGGATTCATCCCAGGTATGTAAGGATGGTACAACATTCACAAATCAATAAATGTAATACACCACATACACAAAATGAAAGACAAAAACCACATGATCGTATCAATAGATGCTGAAAAACCATATGATAAAGTTCAGCACCCATTCATGATAAAAACCCTCAGCGAAGTAGCAGTAGAGGAAGCATGTATCAACATAATAAAGGCCATATATGAGAAGCCTACAACCAACATCTTCATCAACAGGCAAAAACTAAAAGCTTTCCCTCTAAGACCAGAAACAAGACAAGGGTGTCTGCTTTCACCATTTTTAAAAAAGATTTTATTTATTTATTTTTAAAGAGAGGGGAAAGTAAGGAGAAAGGGAGAGAAACAGCAATGTGTGGTTGCCCTTCACGCACTCCCGCCCTGGGGACCTAGCCTGTAACCCAGGCATGTGCCCAAATGGAAATCAAACCGGTGACCTTTTGGTTTGCAGCCCACGCTCATTCCACTGAGCTACACCAGCCAGGCTGCTTTCACCACTTTTATTCAACATGGTATTGGAAGTTCTAGCCACAGCAACAGATAAGAAAAAAAAATAAAAGGCATCCAAATTGGAAAGGAGGAGGAAAAACTGTCACTATTTGAAGACAACATGATAATGTACACAGAAAACCCTACAGGCTACTCCAAAACACTACTCGAACCTAATACATGAATTTGGCAAAATAGCAGACACAAAGTCACTATTCAGAAATCAAAAGCATATCTGTATACCAACAATGAAATATCAGAAATAGAAAGTAGGAAACAAATCCCATTTACTATAGCAACGAGAAAAGTAAAGTACCTAAGAATAAACTTAACCAAGGAGGCGAAAGACCTGCAACTCAGAAAACTACAGAACACTGAAGAAAGAAATTACAGAACATACAAATAAATGGAAGCATATATTGTGTTCATGGGCTGGAAGAATTAACATTATTAAGAAGTTCATACTACCCAAAACAATCTACAGATTCAGCATATTAAAATACCAATAATATATTTCACAGATTTAGAAGAAATATTTCAAAAATTTATATGGAACCAGAAATGACCATGAATAGCCTCAGCAATCTTGAGAAAGAAGAAAAAAGTAGGAGGGATCAGAATACCTGACATCAAAATATATTATAAGGCCACTGTAATCAAAATAGTCTGGTACTCGCATAAGAACAGACACACAGATCAATGGAACAGAACAGAGAGACCAGAAATAAATCCAAGTCTTTGTGGTCAATTAATAGTTGACAAAGGGGGCAGAAGCATAAAATGGAGTAAAAATAGCCTCTTCAACAAATGGTGTTGGGAAAACTGGAATGGCACATCAAAAAAAATGAAACTAGACCACCAATTTACACTATACACAAAAATAAACTCAAGATGGATAGAAGTCTTAAATATAAGCTATGACACTATAAAATTCCTAGAGGAAAATATAGGCAGTAAAATTTCAGATATCCCACACAGCAATATTTTTGCAGATATATCCTCTAGGGCAAGGGATATAGAGGAAAAAATAAACAAATGGGACTTCATCAAAATAAAAAGCTTCTGCACGGCTAAAGAAAACATCTTCAAAATGAAAAGGGAATCAACCGTATGGGAAAACATATTTGCCAATGATACCTCGGACAAGGGTTGGATCTCCAAAATATATAAATAACTCATACAACTCAACACCAGGAAGAAAAAGAATCCAATTTAAAAATGGGCAAAGGACCTGAATAGACACTTCTCCAAGAATGATATATAGAGGGCCCATAAGCATATGAAAGGATGATCAACATCACTAGCCATCAGAGAGATACAAATTAAAACCACAATGAGATATCACTTCCCACTAGTCAGAATGGCCCTCATTAATAAATCAAGAAGCAAGTGCTGGCGAGGATGCAGAGAAAAGGGAACCCTACTACATTGTTGGTGGGAATACAGACTGGTGCCGCTACTGTGGAAAACAGTATGGAATTTCCTCAGAAAACTGAAGATGGAACTGCCTTTCAATCCAGCAATTCCACTGCTGGGACTATATCCTAAGAATCCTGAAACATTAATTCAAAAGAACCTATGCACTCCAATGTTCATGGCAGTGTTATTTACATAGCCAAATGCTATAAACAGCCTGACCATCAGTAAATGAGTGGATCAAAAATCTGTGGTACATTCATACAGTGGAATACTACACAGCAGAAAGAAAGAAGGATATCCTACCTTTCATGATAACATGGATGGAACTGGAGAGTATTATGCTAAATGAAATAAACCAGGTGGCAAAAGACAAATACCATCTGATCTCACCTATAAGAAGAACCTAATGAACAAAACGAACAAAGGAGCAAAACAGAAACAGAAACAAGGAAAAGACTGACAGGGATTGGGGGCGGAGAAGGGGGTAAAGAAGAAGTGTCTGGTCTAGGAACATGTATAATTGTCCCATGGACAGCCCAACAGGGTGGGGATTGACTGTGGGAGTGAGTGGCAGGATGGGGGGACAGGGGAGAGCAATGAGGGAAATTTGGGACAACTGTAATAGAATAAAAAATAAAAAAATAAAAATAACTAAATCTTTGTGGCCTGCAAAACTAGATTTTTCAGCATCTTTGATCATGATCTCTGAAGTAATTTATACTATGATCCATTTCTTACTTATATGAGTATGTGTGTGCATGTGTATTTACATTATGGATGTGTGTGCAAATATGTATATATGTGTGTATTTTTTGTTGTTATAAATAACTTGAACTATAGTTTAAAAAATCTTACTTATCTTTTTAAATGCAATTCACTGTAATGTTTACTATTCTGTTTTTGTTTTTCCTTAAAATGTTAATCAGTAAGTAGATTTTATTTCTACTATTAAAATAGTTACAGTTTGAAAAGCAATGGCTATAACCCTGGCCAGCTGGTTGAAGTGTTATCCTCAAAAGCCAAGGTTGCAGTTTTGATCACTAGTCAGGGCACATACGAAGAATCAACCAATAATTGCATAGATGGGTGGAGGAACAAATCGATGTTTTTTTCTCTTTCTCGCTCTCTCAAACTAATAATTAGAGAAATTCCTCAGTGATGCCTTCTCTGACCACCCTATTTAAAAGTTATGCCATGGAGACTCAATATGGCAACAGAGTAGGTAGCAACTACACTAACCTCCTCCCAGGACAAAAAATGAAATATAACTAAATTGTAGAAAAATCATCCTGAATCAACTGAACACTAGCTGGAGAGAAGCCTTATAACCAAAGAGAGACAGAAGAGACCATTTCACCAAAATGAGATAGATAGGAAGTGTGGAGGAGGTGTGGGCTGCAGCTGAAGTGCCAGAGAGGTATCTCAGCAGCCAGGGGGTTCCTGGTGAGAAGTGTGGTATCTAAACCCCAAGATGGGCTTCCCAGGCTAGAACACTAGAACCAGGAAAGAACACAAATAAAACCTGGCTGTGAAAAGCAGAAGGGTTTCTGTCTGACAGAGAGAGAGAGCTAGAGATACAGAGAGCCTCTTAAAGGGCCAACACACAAAATTTTGTTTGCCGTCACTTACCCTGGGCTCCAGCAGAGGGAGGACAGGACAGACTAGAGCCAAGTAAGGAGGTTTGGGGGCTGGTGACTCTAGGAAAGAGCTGAAGAGTCAACTGCCAGGGCCCTTTTGATCAACTGTTCCCCATAATGCGTAAGCCATCTTTCTCCAGCAGAGCATTCCCCTCCATTGTGGCATCAGCCTTGGAAGAAGCAATACCCCACCTGCAGGAATCCCTGTTGCCCCCCCCTGTTGAAATTAAGCCACCAGGCTGTTGAGAAGTACAGATGGAGGCAATTTCAGTAATTGGGCCTAAGAGAAAGCCTGCAAACAATGATTGATCTCTGGGAGCTTTGAAACTTTTGCTGATCCTCCCCCAAACCCAGTTTGGGTAAAAGCCAGATTTGGTACGCAACTTGGTTCTTTCTGCTCACACTCAGGCCCAGAAGGACCTACACATTGTGGATGGATGATAGCTCCAAACAAGTTGCCCAAAGCCACAGGCAGCATCTGACAGAGGTCTGCACCACAGTCTTTGCAAAGCTACCTAATACACAGAAACAAACACAAAGAGGCAGCCAAAATGGGAAGACAAAGAAACAGTCCCCAAATGAAAGAATAAGAGAACTGTCCAGAAGATGGGCTAAATGAAATAAAAGCAAGCAATTTATCAAATAGAGTTTAAAGTAATTATTTTAAGGACACTTTAAAAAAGCATAAAGTCATAGAAACCATAAAAAAGAACCAGTCAGAAATAAAGAATGTAATATCTGAATTAAATAAGAGGCTGGAAGGAATAAACAGTAAGTTAGATGAAGCAGAGGACTGAATCAGCTATTTGGAAGACAAGGGAAAAAAATACCCTAGCAGAGCAACAAAGAGAAAAAAGAATTTAAAATAATGAAGAGAGTTTAAGGGACCTTTCAAACAACATGAAGCATAACATCATCCACATCATGGGAATACCAGAATGAGAAGAGAGCAAGCCAGGGATCAAGAACCTATTTGCAGAAATAATGACTCAAAACTTCCATAACATGTCAAAGGAAAAAATATACTGGGCCAGAAAGCACAGAGAGTCCCAAAGAAGATGGACCCAATAGTACCACAAGACAAATCATAATTAGATGGCAAAGCTTAAAGACAAGGAGAAAATCTTAAAAACCACAGAGAAAAGCAATTTGTTACCTACAAGAGAGTTCCTAAGATCAGATTTCTCAACAAATATTTCAGGCCAGAAGGAATTGGCATAAAATATTCAATGTGTTGAAAAGCAGGACCTACAACCAAGGCTACATTAGCCAACAAGGCTATCATTTAAAATTGAAGGAGAAATAAAGAGCTTTCCAGACAAGAAAAAGCTAAAGGAGTTTGTTACCACCACACTAGTATTGCAATAAATGTTAATGGGCTTGCTTTAAGAAGAAAAAGAAAAGAGACAGAGGAAAACAGTTAACAAATAAAGTGGCCATAAATATGAATCTATCAATATTCACATTAAATGTAAATGGTTTAATGCTCCAACCAAAAGATGGAGGGTAGCTTAATGGATAAGAAAACAAGACCCATATATATGCTGTCTTCAAGAGACCCACCTCAGAACTAAAGACACAGAACAAAAGTCTTTACTTATAGGGAAAAAGATTACATCATGCACATGAAAAGAAAAAAAAAGCTGGGGTAGCAACACTTATATATAACAAAATAGACTTTAAAACCAAGGCTACAGCAAAAGAAAAAGAATACTACATAATAAGGAAACAATGCAACTAGAAAATATAACTGTAGTAAACATTTATGTACCAAACATGGGAGCACAAAAATATATAAAGCAAAACTTGATGGACATGAAGGGAGACTGACAGAAATACAATAAGAGTAGGACATTTTGATACCCCGCTGGCTTCAATGGATAGATCTTCCACATAGAAAATCAGCAAGGAGATAGCAGCCTTAAATGATACATGAGATCAAATGGATTATATTGATTATCTTCAGAGGATTTCATCCCAAAGCAGCAGAATATACACATGCTGTTCAAGTGTACATGGAACATTTTCTAGGACAGACCACATGTTAGGACATAAACAGGTCTCAATAAATTTAAGAAAAGTGAAATCATATCAAGTATCTTATATGACCATAATCCTATAAAACTAGTAATTAATCACAAGAAAGAACAGAAAAATACACAAAGATATGGAAGCTAAATAACCTGTTATTAAACTATGAATGGGTCAACAAAGAAATGAAGGAAGAAATCAAGATACTCTGAAACAAAAATGAGAACGCAACAACTCAAAATCTGTGGGACACAGGGAAAACCAGTCAAAAACAGAAATTCATAGCACTATAGATCTATCTCAAGAAACAAGGAAAAGCTCAAACAATCTAACTTTATATTGAAAGGAACTTGATAAAGAACAAACAAAGCTCATAAAAAGGAAGGAAATAATAAAGATCAGAACAGAAATAAACAAAGTAAGTCTAAAAAAAAATACAAAAGGCCAATAAATCCATAAGCTGGTTCTTTAACCAGACTCATCAAGAGAAAAAAGAGAGCAACCCAAATAAATAAAATCAGAAATAAAAGAGGAGAAATAACTGACACACGTGCACACACAAAGATTGCATGAAAATATTATGAACTATATGCCAACAAACTGGACAACCTAGATGAAATGGGTAAGTAGCTACAAACATACAATCTTAAAACTAAATCAGAAAGAAATCAGAGAATCTTAATAGACAGATTACACCAAGAGAAACTAAAGCAGTAAACAAGAAAAACTCCCAACATACCTAAATATAATAAAAGCCATATATGACAATCCTACTGCCAGCATCATACTCAATGGGCAAAAACTACAGGCGTTCCCCACTTAAGAGTGAAAACAAGACAGGAATGTCTCCTTTCACCTCTCTTATTCAACATAGTACTGGAAGTCCTGGCCACAGCAATCAGACAAAAAGAAATAAAAGACATCCAAATTGGAAAGGAAGAGATAAAACTGTCTTTATTTGCAATTGACAGGATACTGTACATAGAGAATCCCAAGCACCCCACCAAGAAACTACTAGAACTTATAAATGCATTCAGCAAGGTAGAAGGATACAAAATTAATATCGAGAAATCAGTTGTCATTTTATATGCCAATCACAATGAGAAAAGGAAATTTTAAAAAAATCCAATTCACAATTGCTTGAAAAGAATAAAATATCTAGGAATAAAACCTAACCAAGGATGTAAAAAACCTGTACTAAGAAAATTGTAAGATACTGAAGAAAGAAATTGAAGAAGATACAAATAAATGGAAGCACATACCATGTTCATGGATAGGAAGAATTAACATGAAAATGTTCATACTACCCAAAGCAATCTACACACTACAAGATTCAATGCAATTTATATCAAGATTCCAATGACATTATTTTATAGAACTAGAACAAATATTTCAAAAATTTATATGGAACCACAAAAGGCCCCACATAGCAACAGTGATCCTGAGAAAGAGGAACAAAGTTAGAGGAATCATGCTACCTAATATCAAATTATACTATAAGGCTATAGTAATCAAAATAGCATGGTACTGGCATAAAAACAGACACATAGCACAATGGAACAGAATAAGGAGCCCAGGAATAAACCTATACCTTTATAATCATTTATATTTGGCAGAGGAAGCAAGGACATACAGTAGGCTAAAGATATTTTATTCAATAAATAGTACTGGGAAAATTGGACATATACATGCAGAAAAATAAAACTAGACCACTTTCTTACACCACACACAAGAATAAATTCAAAATGGATTAAAGACTTAAATGTTAGACCCAAAACCATAATAATTCTAGAAGAAAACATAAGCATCAAAATCTGAGACATTGCTTGTGAATATATTTTCCAGGCAATGAAAATAAAAGAAAAAATAAATAAATGGAACTACATTGAACTAAAAATGTTTTGCACAGCAAAGGAAAACATCGTAAAAAAAAAAAAAAAAAAGACAACCCATAGAATGGAAGATCATATTCTCCAATACATCTGGTGAGGTGTTAATACACCCAAAATTTATAAAGAACTTACAAAACTCAACATCAAAAACACAAATAATCCAATTAAAAATGGGCAAAGTACCTGAATAGAACTTTCCCAAAAAGAACATACAGATGACCAATAGATGTATGAAAAAATGCTCAATGTTACTAATCATCAGAGAAATGTATATTAAAACCACAATGAGCCTTGGCTGGTGTGGCTCAGTGGATTGAGTGCTGCCCTTCAAGCCGAAGAGTCACTAGATCAATTCCTGGTCAGGGTGTACGCCTGGGTTGCAGACCAGGTCCCCGGTTGGGGTGTGTGTGAGGCAACTGATTAATATACCTCTTGCACATTGATTTTTTTCACTCCCTCTCTTTCTCCCCCCCTCCCCTCTAAAAGTAAGTAAATAAAATCTTAAAGAAAAAAAGAATTAAAAAAAAAAAACCACAATGAGATACCATCTCACACCTGCCAGAATGGCTATCATCAATAAATCAAGAAACAAGTGCTGGTGAGGTTGTGGAGAAAGGGGAGCCCTTTTGTACTGTTGGTGATAAAGCAGAGAGGTGCAGCCACTGTGGAAAGCAGTATGGAGATACCTCAAAAAATTAAAAACAGAACTAACTGCCTTATGACCCACGATTCCACTTCTGGAATTTATCTGAACAGACCCCCCAAGACACTAATTTAAAAGAATATAAGCACCCCTATGTTCGATGCAGCATTATTAAAAATTGCCAAGATTTGGAAGCAGCCCAAGTATCCATCAGTAGATAAGTGGATAAAACTACTATGGTCCACATACACAACAGACTACTACTCAGCCATAAAAAGTAGATAATTTTACCTTTTGCAACAGCATGGATGGACCCATAGAACATTATGCTAAGTGAAATAAGCCAGCAAAGAAAGTCAAATGTTGTATGATTTCACTAATAAGCAAAACAGAGACAAACTCATAGATAAAGAGCATGCTGACAGCTCTGCTTGGGGGCAGGGTGGAGGAACCAAGCAAAAAACAAAAAATGACTCAGGGACACTGACAACAATGTGGTGATGGGGGTGGGTGGGAGGGAAGGTTGGCAGTGGAAGAGGTTATAAAAGGGATAAATGGTAATGGAGAAATGCAATTTAAAAAGTCACACCTCAAAAAAAATTAAATGTTTTTCAATTAAAAGTAAAATTAATAAAAACAAATTAAGAAAAAGAAAAGCAATGGCTATGAGATACCATGAAATCTGATTTCTGAGTATCTGTTCAAACAAATAATGTGCCTCTCTCCTCCTTCAATTCAATTCAAGCTCACTCCCGTTCCCAGTACCCAGAATGGTTTTTTCCTCTCTACATAGTTCCCAACCTTTGTGTCTCACCTTAAATGTAAATTCCTCAGCCAAAACCCCCTAACCCTGCAGTCTAGGCTAAGTCTTTCTGCTATCTAAATACATTTCTAACAACTGTAATTTTGTAACTCAAATACATTTATAACAACTCAAATTTTGTAACTCAAATCATCACCTGCCTGTCTTTCCCATTATACTACATCTTCTCTTAGAGCCTGGATAACATCTGACTTTTTCACCACGATAGTCCCTACACCAGCAAAGTACCTGGCAAGGAGTATGAACTCAGTATTTAGTAAATGAATGACCCAAGATAAGAATACTAGAGAAAAGATCATTTCTGATTTGTCATTTCTTATATATAATAATACAATGAGTATTATTTCACTCCTCTACTTAGTAAATGACAGTGCCATTCACCAATGCCCACAATTTCTGATATCTAACAGTTAAATTTTAGTCATTTGACCCTGATCTTATGTAATAGAATCGATTCTAGATAGTAAGTATACTATAGTATCAAATTACACATCACTCCTGAAGAACAGTCACAAAAAAAAATGTGCTACTCTTCAAAGGGAATAGGTGGATCCTTCACACTACCAATACTGGGAAAACAAAAACCTACTTAAATTACAAATATAAATAACCCCAAATGAAAGCAACATTACAGATAGAAAAATTTCCACTTACCTATGCAAATTTTGCAGTTAAGATCAAACAGATGTTGTCTGTGTTGACTGGTGGTATCTTTAGACATGGAGTCAACCTCTTCTTTTTGTTTTTCAGATCCTTCGGTCTTTTCCAATGACTTATTACCTGCATGTTCCTAACAGAAGTTAGAGTAAAAGTTAGTTTCAGCTGATAAAATTTGATCTCAATGATTAAAATCAACTTATATTTTATACTATTATTTTTCCAAAATGAAACAATTCCATTTATAGATTCTCACTATTTCTTTAAACAAATGAATTTAGCCCTGGCTGATCTGGCTGTTCAGTGAATAGAGTGCCAGCCTGCAAACCAATCACCAGTTCGATTCCCAGTCAGGACACATGCCTGGGTTGCGGGCCAGATCCCCAAGGCTGGGTGCATGGGAGGCAACCACACATTGATGTTTCTCTCCCTCTTATTCTCCTTCCCTCTCTAAAAATAAATAAAATATTTTTAAAAAATGAATGTTTAGATAGTGACTTAAAATAGAGCAAAACTTAAACATTCCTCTTTCTTCAATGCATCTAACGAGATTTCATATATTTCTTCACTGACATTTAAAAATAAGAAGCTGCACCAGCTCTCAAACTACAGTTAGCCTAAGAAGCACTCCCAAGATTTCAAGGCCTACTAAGGAATTCACTAAGTCATTGAGGCCACAGGAATACACATTTTAACAAGTGCTTCACAGATGCCCGT
Source organism: Trachops cirrhosus (assembly GCA_028533065.1). Lineage (NCBI taxonomy): Eukaryota > Metazoa > Chordata > Mammalia > Chiroptera > Phyllostomidae > Trachops > Trachops cirrhosus. The sequence continues at coordinate 117,405,756 of CM052541.1, read as the reverse complement.
GATGCAGATAGTCTGTACACTACATACAGAGAAACAATACCTTAAACACGCCCAGAAAACCACTAAACTAAAACAATAGGCTACTTTAAAATGTGTATTTTTAAAAATTCTATTTTAAGAACATTAAGCCAATAAACCTTTTCTGAATCTGCATGCTTTGAGCACTATAAAAAATACATTTTTATTATCTTTACCTGAATCTCCATGGCTGCATCCTGTTCTTTCATTGGAGCATCACTCTCGATTTCTATTTCACCTTTATGAGTTATTTTTGTGATTGGTCGTCTTTCCACTTCTCTCTGCTCTTTCTCAATCATCTCTATGGTCTAACAGGAAACATTTTTAACAAATACTTCACAATTAAAAGTACCTATTTTTGCTCTGGCTGGTGTAGCTCAGTGGATTGAGCACCAGACTGTGAACCATGGGGTCACTGGTTCAATTCCCAGTCAGGGCACATGCCTGGGCTGTAGGCCAGGTCCCCAGTGGGGGACACATGAGAGGCAACCACACATTGATGTTTCTCTCTCCCTCTCTCTCCCTCCTTTCCCCTCTGTCTAAAATTAGATAAATCTTAAAAAAAAAAAAAAGAATTATTATCATTTAGAGACACATGCTGAAATATTTACAAATGATATTACAGTAAGTCCACACTTAACATCGCTGATATGCGCAAAATGACATGTAACAAAACCAGTTTTACCACGGACTAATACATAAACAAGTTAGGTTCCTATGGCCTCTCATGAATGTTACGTAACAAAATGACATTATTCAAGGACATGCTATATACATGATTTCTGGGCTGTGCTTCAAAATAATCTCAGGGGGAAGGTTCCCAGGTGGGGGCACATGAAAGGCAACCACACATTGATGTTTCTCTCCCTCTCTTTCTCCTTCCCTTTCCCTCTCTCTAAAAATAAATAAAGTCTTTTTAAAAAATAATAAAAACATCCTCATGGCTGATTTTTAAGCTTTAGATAGTGTCTCAAACAAACATCTGAGTACCTACGTATGCCAGAGATGATTTTCAATGCTGAGGGTAGAAGAATCAGAACCTATGCCTCAGCCTTGAGAAGCTCATATGTACATTAACTTGAGGCAACTGAAGTGCAATGCAATTTGTAAAGTAATGAAACATGATATTTATATTTAAAATGTGCCTTCTGATTTAGTATTTTAGTAACTGCCACAGGGAAATGAAAACTAACTTCCACTTAGATTCCTAACTTGAAGTTCGTTAATATCCTCCAAAATAATATAAGCTTTACTCAGATACCAAAAATTATCAGATAACTCACAGCTGAAAAAGCTCAACAATTAATTAAGTGTAGCAAGAACTAGTAAAAAGTAACTGAGAATGGACTGGCTTAAAGATGGTAAACATGGGTCTGGTCATTTATCTCTCCTTTGTTAAGTACAAATCATTCTTTAAAGAAAAAAATCAGGTACATGATCTAAAGATAAAACAAGCTGGTATCCAATGCAGATGATACCTGCAGGAACAGTTTCAAAGAAGATAGGCATGTGCATATCTGGAATGTGAAGAAGGAGACAATATTTTCAAAAGTGAAAGTACAGGAGAAATTACACAGAGTGAAAGTGAAGAAATATGTGAATAAGTATAATATATCAAATCAAAGCCTCGGGCGCTTCAAACTAGATTTGACAGAACTACTTGGAGGCTTAATACCTAAGATGAAATAAGTATTTTGGAGAAAAGAATCAGGTAACTCATGTAGAGTTAATATGAACTATAAGTAACCAGTACTTTCTAGAATACAGGGCTAATATTCTGAGGCCACTGTGATAAAAATAATGGATGATATGTCAAATAACTCTTACAGCACATATCCACTTAAATCTTCAAAGGTATTTCAAGATCTTAACCTTCAACAGAAACTCTTGGCATCAGTGACTTTCAGAATTTTTTAGTTTCAAAAATGCAATATGGTGCACATATTGTATGTGTTACGTGACATTACAGTTATGTCTGAGACAGCACTACTTAATTAAATACAAAACATTTCTGTGAATGTAAACATTAGACATGACAATTCAGGTCAGACTTTATCAATAAATGTGTTATAGAAAAAACATTTTCCAGAGCTTTTGGCATTTGAAACTTTGAACTCGGGAGCATAAACCTGCAAAATTTTCATTCTGACTTAATATGGCTCTAAAAATTACCAATATTCATATCTTCAAACTGGGCTTCTGAAAAGTGCAGATGTAATTTAAGATATGCCTATTTTCCCTGGCTGGTGTGGCTCAGTGGACTGAGTGTCAGCCTACAAACCAAAGGGTTGCCAGTTGGATTCCCAGTCAGGGGAAATGCCTGGGTTGCGGGCCAGGTCACCAGTAGTGGGTATGCAAGAGGCAACCACACATTGATATTTCTCTCCCTCTTTTTCTCCTTCCCTTCCTCTCTCTCTAAAAAATAAATAAATCTTAAAAAAAAAGATGTGTCTATTTTCCCATCCTTCTGATTTACAAATTATGTAACAAAACACAAAGCATTTATGTAGCCTGGTAACTTGAAAAAATGAAAACATGCAGCAGAGATCAGGAAAAACAAGATAGAATTTAAGACAAAGTTAAGGGAGGTTAAGTAACTAGGAATATAGGTTTTAATAGAGTCAAACACATATTCATAAATAATCTTACATGTCTGTTTTCTCTTCGTCTCCAAGCAGCTAACTCTTTAGAAGCTAGTTCTTCTGGACTCATTCTTATAAGATGATCAGGGGTTACTTCTCCTTTCAGTACTTTTTTAAATAATATCTGGAAGTATTTTAAGATGGGAAAGGGAAAAAAACATTTTCAAAACAAAGAAAAGCTGCTATCATAAATTTCACAAAGAAATTTATGATAAAGAAAGATGCAATTTTGAAATCTAATTTACAAATGTTTTATGATTTACATATTACCTACTACAAGAAGAATAATGACAGCTTTACAGCCTAGGAACTTATTATCTAAGGCAAAAAAATACACACTTCATATAAAAATCAATACATGATGGGGAAGTATGTACACTAGAACCATTACAACATCTATCTCAAAGTTGTGTTAACTCTTCCCAAGGACACACTGTCGTAACAGAAAAGGTACTGCATAAGTGTACTTTACTTAATGTCATGTCTTTCATATTTTTAAGATTTCATATGTTTAAATCTTAACAGGGCTGAAGGGAACTCCAGAGTGAAGAACCAACTGCCAAAAAGACACCTAAAGGAAATATTCACTTATTGAGGAAATTGATCGCCTGGACCATAATGGCAGATTATACACTGTAGAATCCTCTTAAGTAGCTGTTAGAATATTTCAACAAAATATCTAAATCACATACTATAGCAAATATAATTATACAAACTGACAGACTGCTAATACTTATGTGAAAAACTTGTAAAACTTCAATAAATATGCAAGGAGTTTGCATCTACACAAACACACACAGCTTCTCAATTCCCTCTAAGTTACACATAGGAAATCCCAGGAAAGATTAAGATTTTACCCCATTGCTAAAAGATATTTAAAACTAAAGTCACATTTAGTTAATAAAAACGGCTTAAAATAGTTTTATTTTTTATCTAAAGGCAATTTATTTTAAGGAACGTAGCTATTTTCAGATTTAAATCAGAAGTATTAATACAGTATTATCAATTTTAGCTTAATAGTTTTGAAGAATACGTGTGAATTTTTAAACAAATTGGATTAAACAAAGGGCATAAAGAAAACCCACATAAATCAGGTTAAGACAGATTTAGTACTTATATGTTAACAGACTTCTTCTATAACATTATTCACCCCTAAACAGAACTCAATTCAGTAGCAAAAGACTACTAAAATTCTAAGCTCTCACTCCAAGAAATAAATTATAGATTTCTTGGATTACAATCTTAAACCCCTATATATTCAGGAAAATTGGAAGCATAAATATCTATGAACAGAACAAAACACTTACATTGTTTTTAGGATCTTTCAGATTGAACATCAAACTTCTGTATTTGTTCTTATATTTAGCATCTGTGTCCCGAAAAAAAGAGAAAAGCTCTTTTTCAATTTTTGTGGCAACTTTTGCTGCCTTTTCCTCTGGTACCTTCAAATTTGAGTCTGTAAGTCTTAAAATTAGAATAATTCAATTATTTTTCAAATACGTGAAGCATACATTATTCAATATTCTACAATAATAATATGTGTTACCTTTTCATAAGAATGTCTTTGAGAGAATGTCTGACACTCTGTCTGATCTGATCTGCAGAAGGCTTGGCAGCAGCAACAGCAGGAGGATGAACATTAGTCATTCCTTTTTCAGTTTTCTTCTTCTTTATCTCTTGTTTCTCATGAGTACCTAATTTAAATAAATTTCAGAACACATTATATTATTTCTAAAAACATTTTGTTTTTTAATACATAAGTTTATAAACAAAATTGATTAAAAATCACTACTTATTTCTAACTACTCCACACAGAAATATTTTTGACATTTTAAATCTATACATGGAGACATGTTAACTACACTTACTGGAATGATCATTTCATAGTATATAGAGCTATCAAATCATTATGTTATGCACCTAAAACATACATAAAGGTGCATGTCAGGTGCCTCAATTTTGAAGAAAAAAAAACATTTAATTTAAACAAATTTTAATTACAAATTGAGTGACTGAAATGTGGCCCTAAAGTTAAAAACTAATCCCTTTTTCCATTTTAGATAATGGTTTTTAGAGCTAGTTACTTTTCACATATATACATTAATTCACTTCTGAAAAACTATTTAGTGGGTGGGTAGAGGTGGAAGAAGGTATAAGGAGGACAAATGGTAAAGGAAAAAAGACAATAAAAATAAACTTAAAAAATTACAGAAATAAAGATAAAAATATTTACAAAACTACCATGTTTAACCATGTCTAATATGCACTTTTTGCCCAAATTTTTGAGGGAAAATAAGGATACACATTATACATGCATAGTACTACCATAATATGTTCAAAAATAAATGCTAAAATTCCTTTATAATACAAAAGTAAAAAGTATCTAAACATAAGTGCATACAGAACTGAATTAATAAATTAAAATGAAAGGTTTTGTTCCTGAAAGTTTGGCCCAAAAAAGTGGGTGTGCATTATACACGGCAAAATATGGCATTTAGAAACTTTGGCCTGAACTTATTAAGTGAGCAAATAATTTAATAATCTTACTACCACCACAAAAACTGATGAATCTCCTCTGGTTTTGAAACTATTGTGCTTGATTAATATTGTGATTTGAATGTTAAGCTTTTCTCAACCCATCATTATTAATTCATTTGCACCTTCAAAATCTCAATGTCAAACATTCCACTAACTGAACTCCTCTCATATTAGCTTAATTATTAGAGAATCTCCTCAATCCTACAACTCTTAAATCTATCACTTTACCATTCATGCTCTTGTTTTCCATTATAACCAACTCTGATCAAATAGTCAAACACTATTACAACTCCCTAACACCTTATTCTCTCTCTTTATCTGCACTGGCAAAACACAACCCCAGTGAAGAATGCCAATCCTCCACCCACTAGCCTACAAACAGCTGAAAGTAATGAGAAAATTAAGCACTGGCGCAGTCTCACTTTAAATTTATAAACCACAAATCTCAAGTACATACTCAATCTGCTGCCCCAATCCAATTAAAATTTCCTAGTAAATCTGCTCTCCCACTTTCCAAAACATCTATTTTACACATTTTCTTCCCTCTTCTCAAACCAACACTACCTCCTTCCCCACTATGAACCTCATTTAATTTTCTCACTTCATATTTTTACTGAGAAAACAGACAAATGTTAGCTATCACATCTTCCCATCACTAAATCAACCTGCATGTTTCCTTCCTACTACATACAATCTTCCTCTTCTAATGACCTAATCCTTCTACGTGCGTGGATCCTACCCTCTCATCTCACGTACGGATTTTTGAACCTCAACTATCACATAATCTCTTCTATTATCACCAGATTATCTCTCTACTCAATCATTTTTCAAAAATGTTATAACTCTTTTAAAAAAAAAGTCCTAGACTCCACATCCACCTATCGCTACCACACCATTTCCTTTCCTTTAACAGAAAAACTCCTTGGAAGAGTTATCCGGATCAGTATTTTCAGTCCCTTGCTTTCCATTCTTTCGTATGTCACTATAGTTGGCTTTTGTTCCCACTGCTTCACCAAAATCATTCTACTAAAGGTCACCAATAATCTCACTAAACCACATGTTTAACAACCTGTGTTCACATTATTAGATGTCAAGATCAGACAGCATCTGACACATTCAATCATTTCCTCCTTCATGAAACTTCATCTGGCTTCCAGACCACCACGGTCTCTTACTTATCTCACCTCACTCAGGCCATCTCTCTTGTTCTTCCCAACTTCTAAATGCTGATGCACCCCAAGGGCTCTGCTTTGGTCTCTTCATTACTGTAGCTGTTTATATCTAAGTTCATGATTTTAAATTACTAACAAACTGGTAAACCCCAAATTTATATACCATCCTCTAAAGCCTTCTCTAAGCTCCAGGCTCATCAGCCAAATGTTTATTCAAACATTCTGCATCTGGATATCTAATAGGCATCTCAAGTTAAAATGCCCAAATAGCAATTTTTCAATATCCCTCCCCAAATCTTGTCTTTCTCATCTAAGTAAGTAGCACCAACATGTACCTAATCATCTACTAAGACTCTCTCTCCTTCACCTATGTATGTCTAATCCATCTACTCTACCGTAAAATGTATCTGACTCTGACCACTTCTCACTACCTCCATTGTACCTGTTCCAAGCTACCATCATTTCTTTCCTTGGATACTGCTACAGATTCCTAAATGGTCTACCCTCCTCCTCGCCCATCCTCCTCTTACAGTCCAGTCCCAATAGAAAAACCACAGTGATTCATCATTCCCTTGCACAAAATCCTCTATGAAGTTTCCCCATGGTATTCAGAATAAAATATTGAACTGGCCAGGTGGCTCAGTTGGTTGGAGCACTGTTCAGTACATCAAAAGGTTGCAGGTTCGATCCCTGGTTAGGGCACACACCTAGGCTGCATGTTCCATCCCCAGTCGGGGAGTATGCAGGAGGGAACAGATGGATTTTTCTCTCCCAACAATGTTTTCTTTCTCTTTCCTCTCTCCTCCTACCCACCCCCTTAAAATCAATAAACATATCCTCTGTGAGGATTTTAAAAAGTATATTATATACACACACACCCCATCATAGTGTCAAAGTGCCTACATAATTTTTTCTGAATTCATCTTCTAACACTGTTCAAGTCCTCATACATTACCTTCCAATCACTCTACAGTTGCTTTCTTGCTCCTCAAATACAAGAATGTCTCTACCTCAAAGCCTTCAGACTGGCTGTGCCACCTACCCAGTCTTTCCTCCAAACAACTTCACATCCTTTCAAATCTCACCTACATTCCAAACCAAACTCCTACCACTCTCCTCAATTGTGACTCTATCCCATTACTCTACTTTTTCTTCATAGTGTCTAAATTCTGTAAAATAGCATACCATTTCCTTACTTGTCTACATTTCTTTCTTCTCCCATTGGTATTTAAGTACCATAAGGGCAAGATGCTTACTAAGTTCATTAGTATTTAGAGGCAGTTTTTAATTTCAAGTATGATTAGTCACCAAAACTATTTTTATTAACATTAAAATGTTAACAATTTTAAATTTCCCTAAATATACTAATTAATCATATAGGAAATAAAATACAAATACATTGGTATACAGTAACTTCTATGAATCTTACTACCTAGTTTTGGAGCTTTTTCTCCTGTACAAATAACAGTTGTAGAATCTTTTGGTATTTTTTCACTTTTTTCTTCTGAGGATCTCCGAGGTAATGCTGATTGTCCCATTTTTCGAAGGGGAGCTAGCTGCCATTTTTTCATTTCACTATCTCTACCATCTGATGAGTTTTTGCCTTCACCAGATTCCTGGAAAAAATAATATTTAGTTCATTAGAATTAAAACTACTATGCTATCTTTAAATATAAAGCAAGCCTCAAGAGATGTAGATAAAAAAATTAAATGTAATTAGTAGTAGTCTATTACAATACCAAACATACTCAATTCTTTAGCCCAATAAAGGTTCAAGTGTTTTTTTAAAGATGTACAAAAATAATTCTCAATTATTAGCAGAAAGAAAAATCACCCTTTCATTCAAAATCCATTTGTTAAGCATCTGTTTTCTACATAACACGTAATAGCCTATTTGGCTCTCCTATATAAAGGAAAACCAAAAAATAGAGATCGTGTTCTCAACAACAATATTTGAAAAAAACTTAGATGTAAGAAAGTAAGAGTTCTCTTAGTTGGCTATGGACATGGGAAAAGGAGGGAGAAATTGTAAAGAAGTAAGTTATCTACATTTTCACTATTTTTTAAAGCAAATGACATTCCATTCATTTATAATTAAGTATATCGTTTAAGTTCTCAGTGTACAAACTGGCAATTTTAATTCCCATGACGTAGAACAAACCATCAGGATACCCAGGACACCTGCTAGTCTAGTCCTAATATAATCCACAAAGTATTGGTGGCGAAACTGGCATTCTGAAACCCTTGGGAGAAAAGACTCACATCACACTAGTGTTTTAAAGACAGGGAAGGACAATGTGTATAGACATATAATCACAGGTTTTAAGACAATACATACAAAAACTGATTTTCTCCAAACTAGAAATCTTTTAAATTTTTTTTACTTATATTCTACCTCTCCAACTAGATTCACCTGACAACAGGTGCTTAATCAGTGCTATATATCCAAGTCTGGTGCCAGGCTTAGCATACAGTAGGAACTCAATAAATGATTCAACATAAAATCTAGGAATAAGTGATAGTTAAAAAGCAGATTTCATAAACTAAAATTAAACAAGTTTAAATAAGATTCAACAGTGCATCAAAAAGGAAGCAGTAATGACTTGGATAGCACATGAATTTACAAATCAGACTAAACTCAATTCTTTTTCTGAAGAGGGGGTTTCTCAAAATATTTACAATGGTAATGATTTTTTAATGTCCTTTTCAGACAAGATGGAGACAATTCAATTAAATGATAAAACAATGAGCCATATTTCTGAATGACCAAGAAACTGCAGACAAGAAGTGACAATAACAATAAATAGAAGCTTTCCAAAGGTGTTTTATAAATTCTTCTCAATGGAGCTTTCAGTTCTGTATTATCAACTACTTTCATGTTAATCAAATCAATGGACAAAGCAACAGTGTATGTCAGGAGGACATAATCTGATTCTCAGAAAGTCTTGGCACACAGAAAACAGTGGATACTTGGAACCTAATGCAGATTTGTCATGTAAGGAGTGTCTGAAAAAACTGCGTTTCTAAGTAATAGAGATTTCGGAGAAAACTCTTAAGAGCTTATGCTCTTAAACCTGAATGGTTGGACTAAGAGATTTTCAAGGTTCCTTCCAACTCTACAACTTATAGTCATTATCTTTTGGATCATTATACCTACGTATCCACATACATTTGTTGGCACTATGTTTCCCTCCCAGCACTATCTGTAAGAATAACAAATCAATTAGAAAAGTCAACAGTAATAAAAAGGTAGACAATGAAAATAAAGAAAATTTAATCAGCTAAAGTGCTGTGTCCTCTACACATTGCTCCTATAATTTACTAAATATTTTACAACTTATATTTAGAAAATACTTTTGGAAGGTAGCTAAAGATATAAGAATGAAGGAAAACTGACAACTTGTCACATTTTAAAAGAAAAATTATGAGGTGAGAGTTCCAAGCAAATACTGGGACAAAGATAAAACAAATTAAGATTACTTTTCCTGCCCTGGTGGTTGTTGCGCAGTGGACTGTGTGTTGGCCTACGAACCAAGAAGTCAACAGTTTGATTCCCAGTCAGGGCACATGCCCGTGTTGCGGCCTGGATCCCCAGTTAAGAGCGCATGAGAGGCAACCACACATCGGTGTTTCTCTCCCTCTCTGACTCTCTCCCTTCTCCTCTCTAAAAATAAATTTAAAAAAAAAGATTACCTTTCCTTATAGAGAAAATAACTCTTCCACTTGAAAATAATGCCCAATGTGCCCTGGCTGGTGTGGCTCAGTGGATTGAGTGCCAGCCTGCAAACTAAGGGGTTCCTGGTTTGATTTCCAGTCAGGGCACAAGCCTGGGTTACTGGCTTGGGTCCCTGGTGGGGGGGAGCGCAAGACGCAAATGCACATTGATATTTCTCTCCCTCTTTCTTCCGCCCTTCCCCTCTAAATATATCTTAAAAAAAAGGAAATGTCAAATGTAGTTTAAAGATTAGAAGGTATTTTTATCAGTGTAAGTGAAATAAGCCAGTCAGATAAATACAAATACCATGTGATTTCATTATGTGGAATCTAATGAACAAAATGAACTAAGAAGAACAATAGAGATAGACCCATAGAGAGCAGGATGACAGTTACTGGTGGGGGGGTGGGAGGTTAAGGGGTAGCAGGATCAAGGAAAAAGGACTCATGGACAGAGACAACAGTGTAGGGATTGAGGAGGAGGTGGGTGGAGGCATGGGGATAATAAAGAAGATATGGGGATAATAAATGGTAATGGAAAAAAATTATAAAAAAAGAACTATTAGAGAATAAATGTTATCAGTATACACAATGTACACTTCACACTACAAGATGACACACACCTCCTCTACCACAGAAAATCGAAGTACCGAACTAGGGACTAGAAATAGCAGAAAGACTTTAATAAATAAGATCTGTATGTTCTTGAAGATGTCACTACCTGGTTTCACCAAAATTGCCAGGTATTTTAAATGTTTAAAAATCTACCCATTTTTATAGAAAAATTTTTAAATATACACTAGAACAATAAAACCTAAGGAGAAATTTCAAATTCTAATAATTTTACACAAATTTCTTAAATAACAAAAGAATGCATTAGTGAGCAGCTCACCCGTTTTAAAATTTTGACCTTGTGCTTCACTGTATCATCTATATACTTGGTTTTCTCACTTGTTGATGTATGCTTTGATAATCCAAACTTTTCACATTCCATTGTTTTATCTTCACTATGGACTTCAACTTTAGCTTGGTTTTCCAAAATATCTGAATCTGCTACTTCAGTCTTTTTATCTTCTTCAGCACAACATTTCACACACACATATTCTTTGTCTTCCTCTCCCATTTGCTGTGCTTGAGAAAGACTTAACCCAACACAATCACCATGAAACCAGTCATCACATCTTCCACAGCCAACCATAAACCTAGAAGAAAAAAACTTTAATTTGATACATTTCTTAAAAACCAGTGTCAAAAACCTAAATTAAATTTTCACTATTTAATAGTTTGCATGTTTTCTAACTTTAACCATTGTCAGTTCAACATAGAGCAAGTTTTCAAAAAGAATATTCAATGAAAATGAAACTTTTAATAAGCCACCTATTTACCCTCTAGTATGAATGAGAAAATACTGAAAAATAAAAACCCATGGGGTGAAAATAAAGAGCAACTGACCTTTGTTAGTATACTCTATAGAATAACAACATATCTCCACTGAGAAGGGTAAAGTCTGTGATAATTTGATCGCAATCCATCAAAATCACATTTATCACAGACCTGAAATCACACATAAAATTGGAGAAGTTTATCCAATCATTTTTAATGAACGAAAAACCAGATTAACAAAAATACAACTCAAAAACCAACATAATGAAGTCTCTCAAATTGTTTCTTATTCACCATCTTAACTATGTAACTATTCTTTGAGCTCAAAATATTGTTTCAGGGTGTGGCATTATTTAGCCAAATCTTAAGTACTTTTGAGTGTACAATCCTTTAGTACTGACCAAGTGCTTCAGTTGATGAACTTTTTCCAAAGTAAATACCAATATTATATCTTAATGTAAAATATTAATACAGTATTAATATTTCTAAGCCATGTCCTTATAACTTTTTCCTTTACTGCATTGTATCTAAGAAATAATTTCACTAACCAATGGAAACCTCCAGGGACATGAGATTTATGATTCACAGCAAATCTGATACATACACAGCAATGTGAGGGAGAGATTATCTTTTTTACATACTTTACATACCAATGTTAGGAAAACTAAAGCTCACTTAATCACATTTAACAGTTTCCTTTCTTCTTCAGGTTAGTAACTCATGCTATCTATGCTTGGAAAATTAAGGATTGAGGTATACTCTTTCAGGACGTAAAGACTGTGCTGTTTTGATGGTAAGGATGGTGGCACCAACCATGTGTCAACTCCTTTTTAAAACCTATGGTACAATAGGAAGATGTTAAAGGTAATACTCAAGGGTTATATGGCCAACTCTCCCTAAATACCCCACAGGTCCTGTTTAAATATTGGAACTATAAAAACTATACGAGCTTTGATCTTCACAGTCTATCTTGAGAAAAGTCCTGTCAAATACCCTGTTCCTCTCTAGCAGCATTCTTCTTGTATGCTCTATGGTATACAAAGCTTCTGCTGTGCATTAATGACTAGATCTCAAGTTTGTAATTCACCATTCCTTACCCTAACTGGTAATGTCTGTGCTGGCTTTACCAGATAAGCCATCATTTCCCCAATGACTCATTTGGTTTAGGGGGAAAAAGCAAAAAAATCTCATCCCTTATGTAAAAACTAACAAAACCACCAGATTCATAACTCTAGCATATAAACTTTTAAACAATGTGTTATTAGTTTTCAAAATAGAAGTGGTTTCTCTAGGTCTGGGGAGATTTTTGATGGGTACAATGATACACAGATCTTAGAACAGAAAAAAAGTTTGAAAAATACAGTTGCTTTCAAGTTTTATTTCACATTGCAATGTCATTAAGAAGTGCTATTTCTTAAAAGCAATGTCTTTGAAATATTAAAGCTAACAGTGATTTCCCTGTTTCCATTATCAGAGCTGTATTATGGTTTCTTCACATCTGAAGCTTTTCAGTAAGACACTACATACAATAAAACCTATACACTATGACTACAATTATGCTTTTCCTCTAAATGCAAATATAAGTTTATCAATTTAAATACCACATTTTAAGGAATTCCAAAGTTTACCTTAAAGGGGAAGAATAATTTTGTAATCATGAAATTTTTCACCATGCCTCAATTCCAAGTTTGTCTCCTCAAACTTCAGAGGCTATGAAAAGCAACTATCTAGTGCCATCAATGATATCTTAATTGTTTTAGCTAGTTTATGTAATAATGCAGTTAAATAAAACTGTGTAATCAAGAAAAATAACATTAATAATTTCCACATATCCTCAGGGAAAACAGTTAACTTGAAAATGAAATTCAAAACCCAGACTATAAATATGGATCAAAATTTAAAACTTAGAAGTACTATGAACTTTATGAACCATATTATATTTTCAAAAGATGGCCTATCACAAAGAGATTATTTATTTTATTCCCTTTCCATATTATTTCTCATGGGGGGAGGACAATGTGGACCACACAACAGGATCCCTCTCCCATTTTCTGGTATCCCTGAATTTCTGATTACCAAGAAGTAAAATCACTTAATAGACTATAAGCTGGATGTTAAAATCTTTCATCACTTAAAAAAAAAAGAGTGTGGAATTTAGCTTTAAATTAAGTGGCTTGTCAGCATAAACCAGTTAAATAGAAGTTTGACAATGTTTGTTTCCCCATGTTCATACATAAAATTTAAAGTAAAAAAAACTGATCAACTGTAAAATTATTAAAAACTTGAAATTCTAATTGTTTTGGCATGAAGCCAAAATTTTCAAGTTTTTTTCAAAGTAAACCACAAACCAACATTGTGGATTCCTGCTAGCAAATTCCTCACTAGCTCATTAACAATGTAACTCTTACAAGATGGGCCTTCAGTTGTTTCCTTTAAATGACAAATGCAGGCCACATTTGTATTTGTATTTGTGTGTGTGTGTGTGTGTGTGTGTGTATGTACATCCACAACACTTTTCTAAGATGAGAAGGTTCAATTCCACATAAACAAATCAGTATTTTTGTCACTAACTACCTAATATGCAGAGAAAAATACTTATCAAACTCTTAAAAGTCCTGAGAAAAAGCCAGAAACATTTATTCTAGGTAGAAATTTCCTTCTCAGAATAAAAGCTTTAATTATAAAGCTTTGAATACATTCTGCTAAGATGTGTTTGTTTTTAAATTTCATCCAGTTACTAGCCTATAACTGAGCAAGAAATTAATAACATAAAGATACAAACGTCTTCAGGAGAGCCAGCAATGAAAAAACTAAGACTTGATCATTCCAAAATACTAACTTGCTTATAATTTTAAGAAGTTCAAAGGTAACATTAACGTTTTTAAATGAGTATTAAACAGTCTGCTTTTTAAAACAGTATGTATTTATCTGTTTTAGGGCTGAATTAGGGAAGTAAACAAAATCAGGGGGAAAAACAAAATATGCCCAGCATGATGTGTAAATTGTTAGTCAATACTTACTGTCTCTAGGGCATGTATACAAATTGCTTATGGTCAAATATTACATTTGGCCATACCATGAACAAATCTATTAAAAAATATAATTTCCACTGGAAGCACATACAAAAAGCTAACCTCCAATGCAATACATGTAAAATGCTGAAGATTTAATAGTCTTTACCAAAGCAAGGCTGTCACAAGTGCTAGAAAATGTCATATTAATAGCTTTCAATGGGCTAGTGCATGACATTAAAAAGATGGATGAAAATTATTTCCGATATGCCCTTCCTAACAAATTCAATCTTATGCATGAAATTAAAAAAAATCACATGCTGCACAACAGGCACATCTTTTGAGTAACCTCAATATATGCAAGCACAATGTATCAAAGTAGTGAAGGCTAATTAATATGTAAAGAAAAAAACAATCAATTATTCAGGGTTCTTTATTCAGAAAATTGAAGTAACGTAATGGTGCTTCCAAAATTACCCATTTCCAATGTTGTTATATATTATTCACGTAAATTACATAGGATGAACTCAAAATTCCCACACATCTAATACTCTTATTTTCCAGACTGAAGCAAACAAACTCAAGGTTTTACAGAGTAGATCCATAAGATGGCATGAGATAAAAAACAGTAGGACTTAACATTTAATCTTCACTTTAGGAAAATAACTTGATTTTGGTAAAATGAGTCATTTAAAAGCCTGGGCAAACTCCTGAGGACCAGCCATCAGAAGTTTATCTTTAAAAAAGCTATATAATAACATCCTTAACATGGCTTCCAACTCGAGACCAAAGTTTCATTTTAGAAACTTTAAGGCTCCTACCCTACTCTATTCCTCTGACCACATGGCACCATAATAATTTTTAGAAGATTCTAACAGAAAGAAAAGGGCTGGCATAAAAGAGGACTTAAATGCACCATCCAAGTCTCCAATTCTCTTAGGCCTGAAAATTTATAGCGGGCCCACTTTACAATATTTGAATAGGTGTTTTAAATTTAAAAAAAGCATAAAGAACATGTAAATGAAGGCAAATGTAGACCTATATTCAAACAAGTCACAATTTTTAAAAACTGGTATATGTTATAAAGTAACCACTAAACTGATACTAAAAATAGGCCACAGGCTGAGTCACAAATGAAGAAACCCTTCCACATAAACTTATTTTTTAGAGAATAGCCACAAGTCTTCTCACACTCTCCCCAATCACCCCTCCACACACTAATATAATGAATTACCACACACTTTACTAAACTGTCCCCCCCTAGTTTCATTTTTATGTAATCTGATAGTGCTGGGAAAGTCACTACAACATTTACTTTCACGAGTAAGGACATTACAATGTACAAGTTACAATGTTCTTTCATCATGTCAACGTTGATAGAAGTTCCAACAGCAATCTGAACACTTGAACAGGATATTCTTGTTGCTGCAAACTCCGCTTCATTTCTTGTTTTCCTTTCTTAAAAAGCTAGCAAACAAAATACACAGTGGGGAGATGGAGGGAGTGCCATAAAACTACAAAGTGAATCCTAAGGGAAGAATGCTGAAGGACAGTGCTAAAATCATTTCTTAAAAGATCAGAATTCACAAGAAATCCTCCAAATCATTAAAACATTCAAAAAGAAAGAACTTGTTTTCACTCCATTCCAGGTTATATACAAAATTCACCTGGTAGTTTAACAGCTATTTTAGCTATCAAATTTCACTCCAAGGTCAGTTTTATAGTTATGAAATAGTAGTATTAAGTTATAGTGTGCTTCATTTTATGCCCCTCCCCAAAAAAATTCTTCAAAAGAAAAATATAATCTCCATTATGACCTTCACACTTTATTACTAGTTTTTCTCAAACCAAATAAAATAATTTATACAGACCCAAGGCAGTATAACAATTTTCTAATTAGCAGAAAGATTTTTATTCCCCCTAGATGTAATGACTGAATTACACTAACTGGTTACAATCACAAAACATTTCTATATATACCAACTGTTGGTTAGATTATACTTTTTAAATGTTCTAAGATGACATATTTGTAAATTCAGTGACTCCATCTTCCTATCATTTATCCAGGAATGATGAGGGGTTTTGTTGTTGCTGGTGTTTCTGCAAAAGTCTTTGTATATTAAATAATTTCTCTGTATAAAAACGTTCACACTAAACCCACCCTAAAAAAGCAATTTCTCTTCAATGTACACATCACACATACACATACACACACACACCTGTTGCCATGTGGTTTTTTGCAAAACCCACACTGCTTGCTGGGGGTCCACATATATTTGCTTTCAAATGAAGAGCTATGATCTAAGCCTTCTCTTTTTATGGTAGCTATGTTATCTGGAATGAACAATGGTGGCTCATCCAAAGAAAAACTTTTGCTGCTTCTTCTTTGGCGGGGCTGTAGGTTCTTCTCAGGTTTTTTTAGTTTCAGTTTATCCTCCTCCTTAAAATACTCTGCACCACCTGCATGTTCAAGCTCTTCCTTCACATGACTATTGGTTTTCAAAGTGGGAGCCAGCTGCTGGGACTTATGGCACTGTTTCTGGCAAGAATGTAATAAATGTCCAGTTTGTGCAGGATGATGAGGTTCTTTTGAGCAACCAGGGTGACCAGGCTTATCACTCAACGAATGAGTTACAGGCTTGGAAATCTGTACTAAATTTTGATCTTGCATTTTTTTCGATACAGAATGAGCTTGATTCTTCACAGACTTAACCCCAGAATTGCAACTCTGAATCTTTAAATCCTTATCAACTTGTTTTTTTCTCACTTTGACTGGCCTATGAAAATTTTGTTGAGATTCTCGTTCGTCAGCATTTCGTTTCACACTTTTGACACTAGGTTTAGTTTTGTTATGCATTAATTCATGCTTTGCTGCAACAATTTTTTTCAGAGTATCTGTGGTCATGTTTTGCTTAGAATGAATTACAAGTTTTGTGTGTTTGGATTTTATATTTTTTGACTCTAGGCAAGAAACATTACTTGACGGGCTGTTTCTGTCATCCTGAAGGTTTGCTGTTTCATGAGACTCCACTTTAATACTTTCAACAACATTCAATGGTTTTGAATTTTGGTCAGGCACATCACAAACAGCATTTTCTACAATATTACTTTCTGGTTCTAAAGCACTAGTATCAATCATCTCAAAGTTTGATTTGTTAAATTCAGCGCTCTCCAACTGCTTATGATTAGACTCTATGCCTTTACAATAACCCAATGGTTCTACTTCATTTCTATGAAGGGAGTTCTTAGCTTTATCAGATTCCATGGTATTCTTCAATTCCAAATGACATTCTTTTACTTCATCCACAGAAACAGACAAATCTACAAGGTTCTTTTCAGTCTTATTTGTACAAGCAGCATCACCAGACAGAGCAGAAGATGCAGGTTCCTCAACAATTCGCTCACCTTCATGGGATAATTTTACCGTTTCCTTTAATTCTTGTTCAACTTTTCCCTTCGCCCTCACTTCTTCACCAATAGTCTCATCCATTTTATCTGAAATAGAATCATTCTGTTCATGTTCTTCTTTATCTGAAAATGTAAACAATGTGCTACTACCAGTCTTAGTCTTGATTCTACATTCAATCAGAGCTTCATTTTTCTTTTCCTCAATATTATCACAAGTCTCTGAAAGGAGTGGACAATTTAATTCATGTGATGGCACATTTGCTTTCCCCTGATTATTACACTTCTGCTTAGAATCTAATCCAGCTTCATCCTTCATTTCAAGACAAGATGACACTGAAGAATGACTTGTAGACACTGATACTGCTGGTACCACTTCAATTTGTTCAATATGCCGACTGCTCCTTCTGCTCTCTTTATGGTACTCAGGCTTTGGCGATGTACAAGCTTCTTCTTTAATCTGACTCCTCTCTGGTTGCTTCCCCCCTGCTTTGGGGGCAGATACAGTCTTCACAGGTGGTTTTTTTGTGCTATTTAAAGGTGCTGCATTTGAACGCTTGGCAATAGTGCTTTGTCGCAAACTTCTTACTTGTTCTATCACAAGGAAAAAAATAAATAAAAATAACTTAGCTATTTTGCCATGTGTTTTTATTTCAATTTAAAACATATGCTTCTTTATTCTGAGCTACAAAATGTATCATTTCAATGAAAATGTACTGAACAGTTACTCATGATGGTGAATTTAGAGATATATACATATTTTACATTTATGAAAGTTCTATAAATTCTAGCAGGGGAAAACCTCTATAAAATTTAGACTATTCTACCCTTACTATATGACAGAAATGTTTTCATCAAGTCTCTTTTCTATAAAAAATAAGCTGGGAGTAAAATAAGTTAAATGAGCTTCCTTTATATCAATACCCATCCTAAGGCAAGACTGTCATACAGTTTTAAATATTAAATGCTTTTAAATATACAAAACCAAAGTCAGGTGCCAATAAAATCTGAACTAAAGCACCTATTACAAACAAGATCTGTGAATTTCAAAGCACAGCCTCAAAAGAACTCTTAATTCCTTTCTGAATGTGCTTTACTCATATCCCATCATTTTAGCATTCAAGCTATTCCTAAGAAGGAAAAAAAAGTATATGCTAGATTAGACAATCAACAAAAGAAAAATTACAATTAAAAACATTTAAACCAAGAATATGTATCATAAAAAGTATGAAAATAATTTAATAAAGCTTCCCACCTTTAACAATGCCTCTAACAAAGAATCTATTAATTTGTGTTTTCCTCCTTTCCGTATCTGGACATATCCTCTAGGGAAAGGAGAAACACGAAGTGGGGGGAAAAATGAGAAGAAAAAGAGCTGAGTAATTCACTAAGTAGAAAATCAACCCACAAACTAAAATACAAAATAAAAAGCTATTTCCAATCCTACACATATCAAATACTCTGAATCAATCCTGTATAAAAACTGAACATTATCGACTTAAAAAAAATTCCTACCTTTCAGTGTAAAACCCTACTATGCACCAATATTTAGAACACGTCCCACTGTACTTGAACAATAAAAAGTGAAAAAAATAATAAAAAGTTAAAAAAATAAAGAACACTTCCCTAATGTGTCATGTATCACTAAACTGAGATTCTTAAATATATGTCCCCATTTGTCTATAACAGTCCTAGGTGATAGCATACCCTTTCACACTTAATTGTCCCAGTTTGGATAAGAAATTATATGCTCATTCTAGTCTTAGAGACACTGCCTAATTCCCTCAGCACTTGGTAAAATATTTGATTGTTAGGATAAACTTTTTAAAATTTCTTAATGTATTATGAACTATTTATTACATGTTCAACTATATAAATAACTCACATTCCAATGGTTGGTTATCAGTATTTAGATAATTTTTAAAGCTCTGAAGACAGCTTGTAATAATTTACAGCTCTATTTTATTCATCTCCTCTGACATAAAATAAAGAACATTTAACAACCATTACCTAAGTGGTTGCTAAAAATGATAAATAGCACATTCAATTGTGCAGGTATACAGATAAAAAATTGTTTTACAATAGTAACTGATTTACTGAGCAAAGGATCAAGTCATTTTTTCTTCTCTAATATCAACTACCTTAGTTTCAAACCTGAATGTATAGGCCAAACATTTGTCTATAATGTGCATTCTATATTTTTCATTTCTCAAAGTCATAAGTATATACCAAATAACTGATTAAAAATATAAATTGAGAAAAAGATGATAAAGTAAATATCTGCATCTAAGTCAATCCACTTCTCAAAACCCCACTAAAGCTATAGAAAAGTTGTGAATCCAAAGGAAAGAAAGAACAGGAGAAAATGTTGACAATTTTGGAAGCCAAACAAGAGATCAAGAAGCAACTGATGTAAGGGATTCAGGAAAAGACAAAAGCCAAACGCTGGCAATGCTGGCAAGAACTCAAATGCTGGCAATTAACACCTCAAAAGGCTTAGGAATTGGTGACCTCGGATGATTCTAAAGTAGGGATGAAGGTGGGTAGTTAAAATGAGCTGAAGCTATTTAAGAAGCAGTTAGATCTCTAGGCTCCTTCTCTCCCCAACTCCATCTGTTTAGACAATTCCCATTCCCTGGTCCTAATCCAAGACTGGAAGGCTTATTCTCTGGAGATTATACAACAGTGTTTCTAGGTTGTACATCAGTCAGAGATAAAAATTGAAGGATAAAGTACACTTAAATTTGTGAGATGAAGCTAATGTATATATACTGAAAAGAGACATCCCAGTCAACTTCCCTTAAGGGCTCCCATAATTATGCTAGCAATCTAAATTCTGACATCAAGATTCCTCCCCAAAAATATCACAGCCAGTTCACCATACAGTGATGCTCATAATTAACAACACCCAATTCACACATTAAAAAGTTCCACAGTTTTAGTTTCCTAAACATGAGCAAACAATCAAGGATCAGACATTTAGGAAATTCTCTAACATTGAAAAGACTAAAGCACCTCCCCTACCCCCGCCCCCAGCCCCAAAAAAAGACAACACGGAAAAAAATGAAACTCTATGAAAGTGAAAAACTTTTTAAAACACCGTTAAGTACCTTATGATGAAAAACAGAAGTATAACATACATGAAACAAGACTAGAATGCTACAAAAAATACTATTTCCAAAACAAAAAAGAAGATTCACAAATTATAAAGGCAAAACTTGATGGAAAAGTTGGAGGATAAATATGAGAAAACTTCAGCAAGTAAAGGAAAACGACAAAGAGGTGAAGAGTATGCAAGATAAAGAAAATGAAGGCGTATCCCTACTATCTAATGTTTGATAACAGAAGTTCCAGAAAGCAAGAGCAAAGAAAATAAAGAAGGAAATTTACCGATGCAACAGTTCAAGAAATGTTCCAGAATTACATAATAGTTTCAGACTAAAAAGACCTACTGAATACCCAGCTCCATACAGAGAACACACCTACACCAAAATATATTATCAGAAATATCAAAGCACTAGAGCTGATAAGAGATTCCATTAACTTCCAAGAGAAAAGTAGCTAACATACCCAAGGTGGGGATGTGGGGGAATCAAAATAAACTTCTCTATACTGAAATTAGAAAAATGGAACAGTTTCAAATTTCTGAAGGAAAATGATTTCCAACCCTGAATTTCTGTATGAAGAATGCTAAATCTTCATAATCCACAGTGGGAAATCAATAAATACCTACATCAGAAAAATAAAAAAGTAGCCATATAGAAATATTGGGGATGTTTAAGTATATACAAGTGTATATATACATGTTACTTAGAGACATGGAAATAAATGTCAAAAAATTAATAAAACCAGCTAAAGGAATTAATAGTGGTTTCCCCTCTGGGAAAATGAAAATAGGTAGCGGGGTAGCAAGTATTAGATGTTTATACAAATAGTCAATTCTTTAAATTATGTGAATGTGCAATTTTAATTAAAATTTTTAAAAATCACACCAACAAATTGGTATAAACTCAAAATTGATTAATATTAAAATGTTCAGCAAACTGACAATTTATCACATCTGTCCCTACTCTAGGTAACCTTTGGAAGGATTACCTTGTGCCATTAAACGAGGTGATTTTCTTGGTGATCTCACTGAATTTTCTTCTCCTTTGTCCCTCAAATTCCTGTTAGGTAAAATCAGTTCTTCTTC
The DNA here is from genome assembly GCA_028533065.1 of Trachops cirrhosus. Lineage (NCBI taxonomy): Eukaryota > Metazoa > Chordata > Mammalia > Chiroptera > Phyllostomidae > Trachops > Trachops cirrhosus. The sequence goes on along the minus strand of CM052541.1, from coordinate 117,383,681 downwards.
ATCAATGGTATCATTGCCACCTTCTTTAACAACTCCTTCGTCCATAATATCGTCAAGACCAACAACTAGAAAAAAAACAAAAACAACAAAAAACTTACTCCTAAAAAATATTGGGGATGCTTAAGTACTTAACAGCAGTACAGAAAACATTGTGAAATTGTAATGCAATACTATTTAGTCTTGAAATCTATGTTTATTCCTACTATGTGATAATGCCACTACCAAGCTCCCAATTCGGTATTACAAACTTCTACCTCGTGAGGTAACTAGTCAAAGAGAAGATTAGCTATAATCTTTCTTAATTTGACGTACACCATCACTCTCACTTATCATTCACTGTACCTTTGTGAACATAAACAACTACCCTGAGTACTCAATTGCCCAATTTTGGGTAAAGTGGTACAAAGAGTTTAATACCCTAAAAAGCCTGTGTTTCTGGGCTCATGCTAGAACCAAGATTCTGGTTCCAACTTTATATGCTGTATGTGTGAAAGTACTGTGGACATACTTTCAGTGCGCGCGCGCGCGCGCGCACACACACACACACACACACACACACACACACAAATAAAAAGATACCATTTAAGTTCCCCTTCCCCCAAATGCCAGAGGAAACGGTAGGTGTTTAATATAGCTATGCAATTAAATTCCTTTTTCCTAGTCAAAAAAGAGACAAAAATCACTCATTTAATGAGATGGGGAGATATGGAAAAGGACTGTAAAATACTGAAGAAAATATATACACTGAAACACTATACTTATATTGTCATTGGGTTTATCTCTCTATAACAAATGTACCTTAACTGGCTGACAATATAGCAATTCTAAATGTGCAGGTATATGAAATCTTGTAAAAAGAATGTGAATTTTTAGATCAGAAGGCCCAAATTCAAATCCCTGCTAAAATACGTAAAACTTGACCAAGTTACTTAACCTATGATATCAGTTTCTTTATCTCTAAAATTAGAGTAACAATACCTGTCCTACCTACCTCACCAGGGCTGTTGTAAGGATGAAGTGAGGTGATGTATGAGAAAAACTTTAAAGCACTAAACAAATGTTAGTTATTATCTTCATCCTAGGGGTTAGAAGGAACCTCAAGAAGTTATCTAGTCCTCATCTTTGTAGCCAAGTAGAATTTCATTTAAAAGAGCTCACAAGATAGTAGTCTATCCTAAAATTTAAAGAGAACAAAATACCTTATAAATACACTTTGAAATGGTACAATCTTTTTGAAGAGCAATCTGACAACAAACAGAATCACAAAACAGTTAATATACTTTGACAAAAAAATTATAAACAGAAGAATGGATTATGAAAAAAATACTGGCTAGAAAACATACTTTGATCCTTGTTAGTAACAAAAAAATGTAATGTGTGTGCATGTACATTTAGACAAACATAAAAATTAGCAGGAAATAGATGAAAATTTTAATAGTAGTTACCCTATAAAAGGCAAAAACATATTTTCCATACTTCCTGTCATGTGTATTACTCTGAGAAATAGAGTATCAATATGCTTGACACTAAAATTTTAAAGAATATACTTAAGAAAAATTCATCAGGACTTATTTAAAATAAAATTAAGGGAGAAACAGATGGGGAGGTCAATCAAAAGCTATCCCACCATGAATACTTCTGTTGCCACACATTTACATTGTTTTCAAAGAATTTTTATTATCATACTTACAGTTCTATCATGTTCATTTAAAAAAGCAAAATTTTAGATTTTTACCAACTTTATATATGAGTATATACAATATATACATTACAAATATGAATACACAGAAGTGGATAAAGAAAAAATATCTCTAGTGGTTAAGACAAATAAGGAATTCTGTGGGTTTTTTTTTTAATCAGTGTTATTTCTCTCTCTGTTTTCTACAATGAGCATGTAAAGAAAGGAACCATACAAATAAGGGAAATACTCCAGGAGAAAAGTGATTAAAGTCTGACTAATAGTGTTTATTGGTAGGAAGAGAAAGAGCATGCTATGAATTTTAGAGCTACATTGCAAAGCAGAATCAACAGGATTTAGCAAGCCATATCTAAAAGTCAATTATTAGGTTTTATCATATTCCATTTCCTAGTAGCATCTGACACAGCTGACCCTATTCCCCGCTTCTTGAATCCCTTTCTCCTCCCTTAGCTCCTGGATATCACATCTTCCCTATCTCATTAGTCATTTCTTAAAATTCTTTGATAGAGCCTCCTCTTGCAGATCTCTACATGCTGAAGGCCTTAAGAGTTCAGTCCTTCCATTTCTCTATCTACACTCACTCGTCCCTAAGTGATCTCATCCAGAACCATCTATATATACACTTAGATAACTCCCAGTTTTTTTCAGCCACAACTCACAGATGACCTCTGGAAGAGTAATTTGACATCTCCACTAGATAGCTCAAGTTTAACAATAAACACTGAAAACACTGATTCCACCTATTCTACGTCCTCTCATGAAACTGTCCCTCCTAGGGTATTCCTTGTAATGGAACTTCCATTCATTTACCCCATTCATTGTTCAAGCCTGAAACTCCAGAACTATCCTTAGCTGCTCTCTCCTATCCAACATCCAAGCGATAAGCATATCCTGCTAGCTCAATCTACAGAATCTATCACTCATCTGAACATTTATCACCTTCACAGCTAACATTCTATTCCAAACCACCATCATCTCTCATCAAGACTGTAAGTCTCCTAGTGTCCCATGTTCCTCTACTGCCATCCCACCACACTCACACAGTCATCACTGTGATCCTTCTCAAGTATGTACTTCCTTCATCTCAAAAATATTAATCATTACATAAACCAAGCTCTACACTGTCTCCACATTTCCAGGTCTCTCGTGCTGACTAAGGCCCCCCAACAAAAAAAGCACCCACTTAACCTCTCAGTGCTTCAAATTCTTCTATAAAATGGAGATACTAGTGGTCACAGGGTTGCTGTGGTGATCAAACTAGTATGTGTAAAGGGCTTAAAACTAACTGGCATACAGAAAGCCCTATATTAAGTAGTAAAGGTTTTGTTTCAGAGTATCCCTACTCATGTACTTCACAATCAAAAATTATGCATTCCTTCTTCCTTCTTTTCCTCAACTTCCCCCAGAATAAAGTAACCATTAAAAAAAAAGTATCTGAGCTTTCTTTCTTCTAATCCACTCATCTGGTTAAAGTAATATACAGTAAAGAATGGATAATCTCAGGCAAATCCTTCATTCAAATTAGGTACTCATGCTTTAAAAGGGTTAGTCCAATTGCTTTTGCTAAGAAAACGAATATAAGTAAAAGGAGAATCTGGGTTCTTTTCAGAACAATGCCTATTCTCAGGGACTTCCCACATCTCTCCCTCCCAGGGCCATAAGGCAAGCTAAGATGCAGTATTTGATATTCAACTGTTAAAGGAATGGACAGTCCTATTCAATACATCCACTAAAATGGGAACTTTGAGTTACCGCCCACAAAATGCAATGTCCTGAAACTGTTTAGAAGGCAAGTATACAGTCAGCTATGCCATGCAGAAAAAACAATTATGCTTTTTCCTCCTTTCCACATTCCAAAATCAGGTATCATCATCATTTGAAAGTTTTGGCATGTTTTAGCTTGAATTTAAATTACATCAAAATCCCTCCCATCCCTATCCCCAAATGGCCCTAATTAAATGTCCTGACTCTGACTACAGTCAAATCTATGTAAAGTCTTCCTAACACTAATACTGCATTATTTCAAGATTAGTTAATTTTTATCTTTTTTTGTATGAGGGGATACATGAGATAAAAAGAAAATAAAAATCATTTGGAGTTATATTTATTAAACTTCTCAGCAACTAGGATTAGTTTAAATTACTTTAATACCACATCAAAAAGAAAACCATCTGACATCCTTTATTCACATTAGCAGTACAAAAGCCAAACTCAACTATTTCTAGGACAATTATTTCCCCTATAATAAAAGTTCACAAGTATCAGATTTGAAGGAAAAAAAAAACCCCAAAGAACATGATATCTTTGCAGACTCACAACAACAAACGTTAGATACCTAGTTAATAGGTCTTGTATTTTGAACAAGAATAAGAAAATACATGGATACATCCTCTTAATCAAGCCCCACAGCTTTCTCATGTAACACTGCAGAAGACCATCCAGTCTCTAGTTGACCTCCCTTCAGTTCGAGTTCTTTCCTTCATGGATAATCCATACATTTATTCCAAAAAGAGGCTGTAGCAGGATATACCATCAAGTTGTTAGTTATGTATAATTAACCATTTGGGGGGTGAATTTATCATTTTAGGTATTAGCACATTCTTAATTTGAAAAATGCAAAAACGGCTACTATATCCATATATTTTTTTCCTTTTCAATTCCTTCTTTACAATAAATTTTAAAGCATAGGTTTACTGAGTCAAAAAAGGCAAATATTTTCTTTTACTATTTTATCTCATCATATGGCTTTCCATGAAGATTACATACAATTTACAGTGCAAAGAGCTTCATATTAAGCCTTAAGAAGAAATCACTGTCACTGAGTTTTGGGTTTTTCAAAGAAACATGTCACTAAAAAAGCCTTCAGTTGTGTAAACTACTGCCTTTTTGTATTTCTTTACCTTTGCCTACCCTCTCCCTACTCAGGTCTTCATGTCTTTTGTTTTCAATAATTAATGTGAATTCTTTATGTAATATGTTACCTATTTACTGCAATATTTCCCCTTGTTTACCTTATTTTAGTATTATTTTGGGTCAACCAAAGTTAATTTGTCTTCAGAATGCTGTCTTCAAGTTACTCCAACACTATTAAATTATCCAACCTTTCTGCTCTAATTTACATTTACTTTAGCACATTCTAAAGTCTTATATTTAAATGTATGCAACTATTTGAACTTTTGCAAACTCAACTTCATACTGTGGGGAAAACTGTTATTTCACGAAAAGGGTTTTCTGTTGTTGTTTAACCAAACAACTCTGAAAGAATGACACTGGGTTAAACAAAGTTAAAAGTTTCTTCACTGCAGATCTTCAATGTTTTCAATATACTAAAGGGCATGATATAAGGAAAAGAACTGCCTGTGGTATAATGTAACTGTTTTTAAGCTCTATATTCCCTCTTTCCCCTCCACCCCTCGAGACACACACACACACACACACACACACACACACACACACACACCAAAATGCTATTTATTCAGAGATTTTTTCCTTCTTACTCACATTTTCTAATCCATCTCATCTTAAAATATTTTCTTAAACAATTCTCCCCCTAAAATGTGTAATACATGTGAATGACTAGAAAAAGGTAAAAACACATATACTGAACAAGGTTTTCTATGAAGAAAAGTAGTATTGCTGCCACTTTTTAAAGTTCTTCTTTTTTACGAAAGTAATACATGCACATGCATTTAGCTGCCTCTAGTTCCATAAAGTTCATTTTAAAAGACATTAATGCCTAGCACCCACTTCTCCTCCACTTCCCCTAATAAACCTCAACTACTTCAACTAGGAAAATGTAGATATTACCACCATTCATTGAAACATTGCTGTGACAACTGAAATTACCTAATGTAGCTTCTAACATAGTGCTTTTTATGCAAACAATAGTATCGTAAATAAAAGGTAGCCATTATTAGTATATCCTGGCAGATCTTTTCAAATAACTTTTTGTAGCCCTAAAGCACCCTTCATCTGACCCTTTCCCAACTGTCTAATTGCTCTTAATTGCTAAGATTATACTATCAAGCTAATATAAAAGTGAGGTGGTAAGTATTCCCTAAAAATTTAACATTTTAATTCTATCCTGAAATATTATAAATTATTTACCTCTATTGAATGGGTATTATGTGTCACATGTATCTAGATTATTCCAGATACCAATGACACAAAATTATCAAGACAAATGACCTAATTCTTCAACAAATAATTATCAAGAAATGATGAGGGAAGCAGGTGGGGAAAATTAATACAAATTAGAATAAACTTACATATGAACCAATTAAATACACTGACTTATTTCAATTATGATTCAAACTGTAAGACAAAATAATACTGAGGAAACTGGTTAAAGGTGAAAGGTGGACTACATATTTGAAAATATTCTTTTAAGTGTTTTAGGCAAGATAATATTACTGTGGTTATTTTTAAAAAATAAAAAATGATTATCAGCCCTTGCTGATGTAGCTCAGTGGACTGAGCACCGGACTGCGAACCAGGGGGTCACCGGTTCAATTCCCAGTCAGGGCACATGCCTGGGTTGCAGGCCAGGCCCCCAGTGGGGGGAGCATGAGAGACAACCACACATTGATGCTTCTCTCCCTCTTTCTCCCTCCCTTCCCTTCTGTCTAAAATTAGATAAATCTTAAAAAAAAGAATTATTACCATTTAGAGATACATGCTGAAATATTTACAAATGATATTACAGTAAGTCCACACTTAACATCGCTGATACGAGCAAAATGACATGTAGCAAAACCAGTTTTACCACGGACTAATATATGAACAAATTAGGTTCCTATGGCCTCTCATCAATGTTATATAACGAAATGACATTGAACAAAATGACATTATTCAAGGACATGCTATACATGATTTCTGGGCTGTGCTTCAAAATAATCTCAGGGGAAAGAAGAGGGTAAGTAGATGGGAGTGATGTATAATAAAACAAGACTATTAACTGTTTAAGCTAAGTAACATGTACATAAGGGTTCATTTACTATTCTCACTGCTTTGTTTGATTATTTTCCATAAAATACATTAAAAACAAAAACAGGCTCTGACAGATGTGGCTCATTGGGTTGAGCATCCGAAATGTCACTGGTTAAATTCCCTGGTCAGGGCACATGCCTAGGCTGCAGGCCAGGTTCCCAGTTGGGGGCTTGCAAGAAGCAACCAATCGCTCTTTCTCTCCCACATAGATGTTTTTCTCCCTCTCTTTCTCCCTCCCTTCCCCTTCTTTCTCTAAAAATAGATAAAGAAAATCTTTTAAAAAATTGAATAAAATTTTAAAAAATTAGAAAATACATGTTTCCATAGAGCTTTAGTTTAATGAGGGTGAAACAAATAAATATATAGCATGTCAGATAAGTCATATAAATAAAAGTAAAAAGTAATAAGAAGTACAGAGAAGGGAACAAAGAACAGTTTGTAATTTGAATTATAATGGTCAGGGAAAGCCAGGGATATTTGTACTGGTTTATTGCACAAGCGCTTCTAGCCCAGAAGAAAAGTGAGGGCCCCTGTCAGCTCTTCAAGCTGTGCACAGGAGAAAAGGTGCCTTTTCTTAATTCCCTAACAGGCACTGTACAGGCTAGAAGGATCTTGGGAATGACACTGCTGAGGTACTTTTTCAGCCAAAGCCTGAACAAGGGAACCATTTTCTAATTAGAAGGCACTTCAAGTACCTAGACCCTGAGGCAGGAGCAGGATGTTAATAGGAACAGAATTAAGGGCCAGTCTATATGGCTAAATTAGCAGAAGGGAGGGAGAAAACAGCAGATAAAATTAGAGAGGTAGCAGGGTAAATTGAGGAGTGACTTACAGGCCAGAAGGAACTTGAGCTTTTTTTCCTTTGTGCAAAATGGAAAGTTCCCAGAGCACTATGAACACAAGGGTGGTATAACCCAACATTTTAAAGGCTCACTCATGATACTTGTTTGAGAATACACTGAGAAATCCCAAAAAGCAGAAACAGGGAAACCACTTACAGGCTCAAACAATGATCCAGGTAAGAGATGGAAATGACTAAGACCATAGTGGCAGTGAACAAAGTGAGTTCAAATAACCAAGTTCTGGTTATATTCTGAAAATAAAGCCAACAGGATCTGCTGACCAACTGAATATCTAATGTGAAAGAAAAGGATATATAAAGAGTGACTGCAAAGTAAGAAACTCAAAAGGAGTTGCCACCTACAGAGATAGGGAAGACTGTACGAAGAAATGGTATCAGGGAACCTGGCTGGAGCAGGGGGAAGGGGCAGAAAAGTAGTAGGTATCAAGACTTCAGTTTTAGACATTAAGCTTAAGATGTCAAACAGACATCCAAAGAAGTCTGGAGAATTAAACTCCAGGTGCCTGGAGTTTAGGCAAGAAGTTTAGGCTAAGGAGACAAATATATGTGCGGGTATGTTTCTGTACATGTATTTGGGTGTTACTTACAGGTTAAGTTAGAAAATTAAATAAATCACCACAAAAGTGAGTAGCAATAGAGATTTCTATTATAAAATGATGCCTAGCCCTGGCTGGTGTGGCTCAGTGGATTGAGCACTGGCCTGCAAACAAGGGGTAGCCGGTTCAATTCCCGGGCAGGGCATATGCCTAAGGTTGCAGGCCAGGTCCCCCCAGTGGGGGGTGCTCAAGGGGCAACCACACATTGATGTTTCTTTCTCTCTCTTTCTCCCTTCCCCTGTCTCTAAAGGTAAATAAATAAAATCTTTTTTAAAAAAAAGATGCCTAAAATCTGAACCCTGAGATACTCCAGCATTCATCAGTCATAAAAGATGAAGAAGAATGTTAAAAGAAACAAAGAAAAAGAAGACAAGAAAGTGAAAGAGTAACCAAGGGAGTTGTAAACCAAAGTCAAGTGGATAGATCATTTCAAAAGGCAGGTCACAATGAATGGAATATTTTAATCTGACAAAAGGACTAATCACCATGTAAATTAAGTATATTTAATTTAAAATGAATACTTTCATTTGCTACTTCTCTAATTGGAATGTTTTAATATTTCATTGACCCAGGATCTCCAAAGGCTGGCCAAAACACATCTCTAAGGATGCTGATACTTTTAATGTCACCTATGCAGAGAGGCCTACCCTAGTCAGCCCAAATCAAATAAACAATGGCTCCCACTGCGAATCAAACAACCAGACATTGTCTATCACCTTACACTGTTCTTGTAAGCTCCATGAGGACGGGTACTTTGTCTCAAACACCACCTTACCCTCCAGCAAGGGAAAGAGTATGGAACATGATAGGGATCCAATACATATTTGTTAAATGAACAAATAGCACCACCAACTACTTTTGTGCCAAAGCAAATCATTACACCTCACAATTTTGGAATCAGGAAGTAAGGTGCTGATACTATTTAATAAGAATGTCACCATGAAAACAAACTAGGTAAAAAAAATGCAATACAACTCTCTTATAACATGCAACTTACCATTATTTACTGGTGTCACATATCAAAGAATCAGATCTCAACTGGGTACTTAGTTTTGTAACATTTCACTCAAATATAAGAGAAAAACAAGAGACAATCAAGGTTCAAGAAAAAGTTCTTAGGGCATTAGATATTTTTTCTGTAAGTTAGACAAACACTTAACATCCCTAATTTGTAGCAGCCCAGGAAAAGACTTTTAATGGTCTACACAGTATGAAACGAAATATAAAACTCCATGAGGGTAAGATTTGTCATTTTACTTTCTGAGATATCCACAGTTTCTAAAACAGCAGCTGAAATATACAGTGCTCGGTGTTAATAACAGCCTGAATTTTTAAAAAAAATATGAATATATACAAGAATTTGATGGTTCCCAAGTTCTATCTCAAGAGATTAGAACATCCACGTTAAACTACACTCCAAGTAAGAAGTTACCCTTAATCAGCAAAAGAAATAGAAAAAAACACCTCTAGTCCACAGTACTGTTGATTGACTTCTTGCAGAACTCAAGAAGAGTAAGAATGCTAACAGTTCAGAAAACAGAGATCAGAAGGAAGAATCCCAACATGGAGCAAACACAAAAAAGCTACTCAGGAAGATATATTTTTCAGGGTATGTGCATAGCAAACCAAAGAGCTACAACTGATAGTCTCTATCTAGAAGAAACTTTCATCAAACGTATTTAAAAAAGTTAAAGACATAACCTCCCATTTACAATTGTACCAAAAAGAATAAAATACCCAGGAGGTTAAAGATGGGTACACTAAAAACTCTAAGACACTGATGAAAGAAACTGAAAACACACATACAAAAAAAGGAAGAATATCCCATGCTCATGGATTGGAATAATTATATTGTTAAAATGATCATACTACCAAACACAATCTACATATTCAATGCAATCCCTAGCGAAACTCCAATGGCATTTCTCACGGAAATAAAAATCTTAAAATTTATATGGAATTACAAAAGACCCCCCCCACCAAAGCAAAGCAATCTCAAGAAAAGAAGAGCAAAGCTAGAGGCAGCTCCTGATTTCCAACTATATTATAAAGCTATAATAATCAAAACAGTATAGTACTGGCATAACAATAGACATATAGATCAGTGGAACAGAATCGAGTCCAGAAATTAACCCAATTTATGACAAAGGAGCCAAGAATATACAACAAAGAAATAACAGCCTCTTCAACAAATGATCCTGGGAAAACTGGAAAGCCACATGCAAAAGACTGAAATTGGACCCCTTACCTTATAAAAAAAAGTCAACTCAAAACATAAGGCTTGAACATAAAAGCACAAAAACTATAAAACTCATAGAAGAAAACATAGGGGGTAGGTTTCTTGCCATCACTCTTCAGCAATCATTTTTTGGATTTGACACCAAAAGCAAAGTCAACAAAAGCAAAAATAAACAAATGTGACTAAACCAAATCAAAAAACTTCTGCACAGCAAAAGAAAACATCAACAAATCATATATCTGATAAAGGATTAATATACAAAATGTATAAAAAACTAATACAAGAACAAAAAATAAAATTTAAAAATGAGCAGATGAGAATACACATTTCTCCAAAGAAGACATACATATGATGAAGAGGTACAAAAGATGCTCTACCATCACTAATCATCAGGGAAATGCAAATTAAATCAAAGAGGCAGCCCCTCACACCTGTTAGAATGACTGCTACCAAAAAAGAGAAGAATTATTAAGTGTTAGGATGTGGAGAAAAATAAACCCTTATGCTACTGGTAATAATGCAGACTGGTGCAGCCACTGTTGAAAACAGTATGAAAGTCCCTCAAAATATTAAAAAATGGAACTGCCACATATCTAGCTATAATCCCACATCTGGGTATATAAACCCAAAGTAAATGAAAAGAGGATACTGAAGAGATATCTACATTGCCATGTTCACTGCAGTACTGTTCACAATAGCAAAGATATGTAAACAACTGAAGTGTCCATCGACAGATGAAGGGATACACATACACACACAATGAAATACTATTTAGCCATAAGGAAGAAGTAAAGCCTGACATTTAGGAAAATAGGGATAGACCCTGAGGGCATTATGCTACTAAGTAAGATAAGCCAGACAGAAAAGACAAGCACTGCCTGGCATCACTTTTATGTGGAATCTAAAAAAAGAAAAAGTCAAACTTAAAGAAACAAAGGATAAAAAAAGTGATTGCCAGGGATGGGGGGACATGGGGTGGAAGAAAATAAGAGTGAGGCTAAGGCTGATAAAAGGATACAAACTTTCGGTATAAGATAAATAAGGTCTGAGAATATAATAAAGCATGGTGACTAATGTAAATACCACAGTAATGTACAACTGAGAAAGCTAGGAGAATAGAACTTTTTAAGTTCTATTCACACATATAAAAGAATGTAAGTATGTGAGGTGATGAGTATATTAACTAACTAGATGGGGGAATCCTTTTATAGTGCATATGTAGTCAAATAATCATAATGTATACTTTAAATACCTCAACAATTTTATATGTCAATTATACCTCAATAAAGGTGAAATTTTTTAAAAAGATATAACCTTGATAGAAAAAAAAGTGTCAACTCAGGAATAAATTTAGGGCATAAGAATTATTAGAACTTGGAATACAAGAGAATTCTGATAAACCTAAATATACCTAGGTAAGGTTCCTAACTTAATGAGTAAGAAGCAAATTAGTACTGTATGTATTTAGTCTTGAAGCAACTGTATAAATACATAGTAAAATATATCTTGTTGCATTCCATTATTTAGGTTTAGAAGTCAGTAAATACTTTTTTATCTTCAATATAAGTCTCTGTGGGCTCTTATGAGCATTTTGGACTCGCTGATCCCTTACCAGGTTCATTTCAGTTAAGATTCAAATTCTAGAGCCCTTCCTAAGGAAAATGAATAGCAGCCCTCAGAGAAAAACTAGTAACTTATTTTCTGTTCATGTATTACATTAACACACCTTCATAAGCATCCACCCCCTTACTTTTATTTCACACATTTCTAATAATCTCAATTTCCTGGCCTATCAATTAGATGGATGGAATATACTAGGTGTTTAAGAAAGATACACTAGTAAGTCCAAAGACATTTTACAGCAGGTCTTTGATTAAAGTTCAACGGCACTTCGTTATGAAACATTATGAACTTAACTCTTGTATCAATCAGCCTACAGTAAAACTGGTTTCCTTACACATCATTTCTCTTAAAGTCTCAGAACCTATCAGTGACATTAAGTGAGGACTCACTGTATTTTAAAAATCCATGAACCCATTATGGCAACCTAAAAAGAAAGAGCCAGAAAAAAAAAAAACAATTTGCCACCTCTAGGCACTGGATCATTTCACCAACTCCTTACTTTAAAAATTGGTAGGCACTATACCCCAGAGTAACCAGGTAATGAGGGAAAATGTTTCTTTACCAGAACAATGCCAACAAATAAATGTAAGAGAAAAGATAGAAAATCATCACTTCGCTACAACTGATGCCACAAAGTATTATCAATGAATGTAATAAAACCACTGTAGTAAAGAGTAAAGAGGAACTATATTTTCATGTTGCCAAAAGCATATGCCCCTCCAGAACATGTGATATTTCAAGTATTTAGGAAGAAGAGTTTTGGCTGTTGCCACCTTAATCCTGTAATAGAATTTAACATCAAAACCAAACACTGTTAAGACTTCTAATGTGATATAATATTAACTGTACAGCATCACCAATAAAGATTTCTGGCAAATATATGTTTAACCTGAATCCAAGCAAGTTTTTAAACCTAGTTCCCAATTTGTAGGAAATAAATGGAATGTTAAAGTACAGGACAAATGACATCACAAAGAAACAATACTAAAAATCCAAAACTTGGGCCCTGACCAGTGAGTGTGGCTCAGTTGGTTGGGCATCATCCAGCAAAAGGTCATCGGTTCAATTCCTGGTCATAGCACATGCCTAGGTTGCGGGTTTGGTCCCTGGGTCAAGGCACACGTACAAGAAACAACCAATCAATATTTCTCTCACATCAATGTTTCTTTCCTCTTCTCCCTCCCTTCCCCTCTCTCTAAAAGCAAAAATAAATAAAAATTTTTTAAATCCAAAACGTGGGAGATTCCTAAGGGATATTTGATCTTACCACTTCAAAACATCAGTAACACTGCAAAAGGGTGTGGGAGTCTTCAGGAATATAATTAAATACTAGGTTCTTCATTGCATCTTGAACCAAATAAAAATAGCATTCTGGGAAAAAATGGCAAATTTGAATATGAACATAATATTAAATTTTAGAGGATTATTTATTTTTTAGGTGTGGTTATGATTTTCTTATGTAGAAACTTTTTTGAGATGCATGATGAAATGTAATCAGATGGAAGAAATAGATGGATAAATTAGATGGATAAACTGGTAAATTGAAAAATGGATGCAGCAAATACAGGAAAACATTAATAGCTGAATCTTGGTAATAGATCAATGTGTATATACTATACTATTCTTTCAGTATGTTTTAAATTTTCAAAATATAAAGTTCAAGTTTTAGGAAAAAAGCCCTGGCCAGTGTGGCTCAGTTGGTTGGAGCATCGTCCCATACACAAAAAGTTTGTGCGTTCAATGGGATCCCAGCCAGGACACATACCTACACTGCAGGTTCAATCCCCAGTCGGGGCATGTATGGGTGGCAACTGATCAATGTTTCTCTCTCACACAGATGTTTCCCTATCTCTCTCCCTTTCTATCTCTAAACTCAATAAACATATTTTTTAAAATTTAGGAGAAAAGAAATGCTCAAGATAAAATATAACCTTAATCAGGTATCTTAAATAGCATGTGACTTACAATCTACTTTGTTCCAAAACACATTTAAAATGACCTTTAAAAATATACATAAGGTAATATTTTAACAAGAAAAAGCAAAGGAAAATTTGAGTAAGAAACTAATAAGATGATGTCAAAGATGATGTTAGCACACACAATGAGTTACAAATATTCACATTTATCAGGAGTTCCAATTTTAAGAAGCTTTAAAAGCCAGAATTTGTCAGATATTTAGCAAAACTCATCAAGGAAAAAATATGAAAATATAGTCAGTATATGCTTGTAAAGGTACTACCTCTAAGTAAAATACCATTTCAACAGACACTCTTATACAGCAGCTTTCATTAGACTTTAAGTATTAATTAACTAAGCAGGGGGTCCTCCTAAAGAGGTGCACATAACTAAAGAAATGCACACATCAATGTGTCCAGGAAGAAAGCATTATTATGTATATTAACTATTTCCTGAACAAAAAAAAAAACAAAAAAGAAAATTTAACTTTACCAATATGAAATCAGAGTGACTTTAGTATCCTTGTTGGATACTCCTTTAGATAAAATTCCAGTCACAATTTTTATCATGAAACAATGTTGAGAAACAACTCCTTCCTAGAGTTGACACCTTTATTACATTTGTTTGCCTTCAATATTTTGCACTGTTACAGGATGTCATGGAGTTCTTTTTGTATTGAAAAGAAAGCTTTATAAGCAGTAGAGGTTTACATTCATTTTAATGAAATGGGAAATAACTATGAAAACCTTTATACCATAGAGGGGTTCTCTATTAATTCACAGAAAAGATCTTAAGAATTGTTACACTTAAGGGTGAGTTACACATTTTTTAAATAAAACAAAGAGTTTTGTGAATGAGGTACTGTCCCTATAAGCAGCTATGATATGTTACAATGAAAAATAACCACCCTAAACTGTCCCTTCCACATAAAGGTGACATTTTAGTAATGAGTAAGAAAATAATTGCTTTTCTAAAATAAATTTGGGCTAAGAAAACTATGTTTGGAAATGTTTCTATCATTCTGTGATTTGTGACTAAAAATGAAATGTGGTACCTATAGAAAACTCTTACTGGACACTCAAAAAATTTTCTGAATATAAAGATTCAGTGAGTTTTGAGCTCAAATAGTCAATATTTTCAAATGTAACAATTTCCTGTTAGTTTAAAAGAACAACAGACACAATAAAGGTGGCAGATATGTTCCAATTTATCTGTAAACAACAGGCTAGTATATACTGGATAGGAACAAAAAAAACTAGGATCGTAACTTGTTAGTAAAGCCTACAGTGAATTTCTTCCATTTGAATGCATGTATCTTTCTTGGGTTATCTTTATCATCTACAACAGTCATTAAAATCAAGTATCAAATTCAACTGAGAACCAGATATATAAAAGATTGTATCAAAATGACAAGATGAAATTTTCAAAAGTATGTTCAATAATGCTGCACTCCAAAAAAGTTCTTGTACAATTAAGAATTTTAATAATTTTTGAAGTATAAATGTCATTTATGTTTTCTACAGATAGTTTTAAAATACCTACTGTGTTACAATGGACATTAACATTAGCAAAGTTAAGACAAGTATTTAGAAAAACTTACAAGTACTGATAAGGACTGAAAAAGGTCTTACTGATAAACATGTATAATCAAAAAAGTTGGAATACCATGACCTTAATGAAATGAAGCCTCAGATACACATACAGTAATTCTAACACCTACCCCTTCAAGATGAAGCAATACAAGAATCCCATCTCCCTCTAAAATTTTTGTAAGTAGATGATCACGACTGATGAACAGAGATCTGAATATGCAAAATGAGACCCAAGCCAAGTTCCATTAGTTAGGGGTAAAAAATAAACATGCAGTGTAGAAAAGTCTTTGACAAATGAAACAGAATCAACACTGAAAACAAACCAACTACTCAAACTTCACAGGATGACCTGTGAGCTGGGGTCAGTTTACAAGTAAAAGGTCCTGATCTTAACTTTCTCACAGAGTAAACTACAGAAGCTATGCTTGAGATGGTTAGCTGTTGCCCGATATCCATTCAGCCATCCTTCCTCATTCACTAGAATTCCTGTTTCTCAACTGGGCACATGATCATCCAAAATAAAGACTGTACTTTTCAACCTACCTTACTGCTAGATGTAGAATATCTGATAAGAAGTTAATATCCAAAATTTATAAAGAACTTATAAAACTCAACATCAAAAAAAAAACCCAATTAAAAAATGGGCAAAGGACCTGAACAGACACTTCTCCAAAGAGGACATAAAGATGGCCAACAGACATGAAGAGATGCTCGGTGTCACTAATCATCAAGAGAAATGCAAGTTAAAACCTCACACCTGTCAGAATGACTAATATCAATAAATCAACAAACAACAAACACTAGCAAGGATGTGGAGAAAGGGGAACCCTTTTACAGTGTTGGTGGAAATGCAAATTGGGTGCAGCCACTGTGGAAAGCTGCATGGAGATACCTCAAAAATTAAAAATGGATCTTTCTTCTGACTCAGCAATCCCACTTCTGGGATTATATCCAAAGGAACCCAAAACACTAATTTGAAAGAACATAAGCACCCCCTATGTTCATTGCAGCATTATTTACAATCGCCAAGATATGGAAGCAGCCCAAGTGTCCATCAGTAGATGAGTGGGTAAAACAATTACCAGAACACCTACAAAGTGGAATACTACTTGGATGTAAAAAAAAAAAAAAGAAAGAAAATTTTACTCTTTGTGACAGTATGGATGGACCTGGAGAACCTTATGCTAAGTGAAATAAGCCAGTCAGAAAAAGACAAAACATCTTACGGTTTTACACATATACGGAATCTATTGAACTGAACTAACAAGGAAAATGGAGACAGACTCACAGAGAGCAGGATGGACAGGTAAGGAGTAGGGAAGGTTAGGGGGTGCAGGGATGGAACAAAATGGAAGAAGAATTCACGGACATGGACAACAGTGTGGCGATTGCTGGGGGGAGGGGTGTATAAGAAGACTAAATGGTAATGGGAAAAAAATATCATAAAGATTAAATTTTTAAAAAGATGCACTTAAAAACATAAATTAAAGTCTATAATAAAAGGAGATCATAATTAGGAAAAGGTGATACTTTAGGGACGAAGAGACAGCAGAGTGCAATACCAACACCAGTAGCTCCAGTTCAGAAATCTTTTCAGAACATTCTCCAACTAAGACAAATAATTATGGAATAAAGAAAAAGCACAAGAGGTAGAAGTAGAAAGTCCAGACCTAAACAGTTCCAAAGGAATCCAGGCAATGATTATGGTGAAAACAGAAACAAGGGATTGTGCAATCCCGCCATGACTGGAAGAAAACAGCCAAGAATAATCAATTGGAACTAAAGAGACTAAAATCTATGAATTTTACTGAACAAGCTGCCACTTTAAATATGGTCTATAAAACAAAAATTATCTACATCAAAATTATCTTCCTTTATGTCTGTGATTATGAGGCTTCTCCTGTCCACTTAGAGGAGAAAGGGGGCTCTAAAATTGTCTTCCTAGGAAAATTCTGGCTCTGTCCTTCTCTCTCAGAATAGGCAGAATAGCCTCCTAGCCAATCAAATGCCCCGATCATAACCTTTAGATCTATATAACCCTATTTATTTATAAAGTTTATATCCATGCACTTAGCTGAGTGGGGGCAAGGGCAGGGGGTAGTAATTGCATTCCCAGCAATTCTCAGTGTTACCTAACTCACACTTACATCAATATATTTAAAAATCTGGTGTAAGAAAAGATATCCAAGGAAATTGTTTGAAAGATTAAGTTAAAATCTAACCTGTCATTGGGCCAAACCATTATATTAGTCCCTATAATACCCTGTGTACTGTGATACATACTGAGGGATATTATAAGAAAAAGCCCTATGTCCACTGAAAGAATGTTAAGGATTTTCCTTTATTATATCACATATCATGGTAAAACTATACATGAAATTTCTTTCTAGTTTCAGTGTCAAATAGTTTTCCTTTTCCTGGACACTGAGTTTGTTTTCACTTCAAGGACACTAATTTTTCACCATGGAATGTTATTCCCTTGCACAATGGCTGGTAGAAATCTGAAAGCCAAAACTGTTCCCCACCTGCAGCAAGTATTTTACTATCTTAACTTCTAGTCTCACTACTTGGCCCCACTTCTTTCCTTTGTGTTTTTCTAGTTAAAATTTAGTGAACACCTACTATGTGCTAGACTAAAAACTATTCTAGTAAACAACATACAAAGCAACCCCTGCCTTCATGGATTTAGTTTAAAATATTCTTTATCTTTAATAATTAAAGTGCTCTGGTAAATGCCCATTAATCATTTCTGAGCTTTAACACAGTACTGTCAAGAAATGTGATGGGTAGGATTTTAACCTATTTGCAAACTAGCCTGTTACCAATTCATAGTGTAGACAGAAGATATGAGACTATGAGGTTAGAGACAAAGAATTCTGTCATCATGGTAGAGCAAGCAGCATGATCATATTATGTTCAGTTCCCTTTGCCTCCCTACCCCCAAGTTGCACAGGGGCAAGGTGGGCAGACCTAGACACATGCCTACACTCATGGTGAGTTGAGACACAAGAGAGAAACAGTGTGGGGACCTTATTGCTTTATGAGTAAGCAAGACTGCTCTTTCTCTAGTGTAAGATGTAGAAGGGAAGGAGCAAATGTTAGCCCATTCAAGACTGCTTCCTGCAAACATGACCCTAAAAAATGGCCCAGTTAAGGAGTGGCCAGGCCCTTGCATTCTTGGCATACCAAGCAGGAAAGTTTGGGGACACAGGAGGCCCAAGGCAGACTAACTCTCCTGATAAGTGTATGTTAAATAATTAGACTTACTAAGCAGACTCACAGAAAAAAATCAAAAAGAAAATTATTTTCTACCTTGGGATTTTCTAAATTTAGAAAGTAATATTTTAGTGTTTCTGTTAAAGGGCTTATTTATCTCAGTTCACTGCTGTTATTTTGGCATAAAGGATGACTTGCAGCAATGATTAATGAATAATAACCTGTTTGACATAATCTATTAAAATGTCTAAATTGAACATACAGAAAGCATAAGAAATAATATGGCAAGAAACAGTGAATTAAGAGCAATAAAAGCTGCTTACTTTACTTCATCATGTGCTTTCAGTTGTACTTCAAACAATTTAAAGAAGCAATGGAATACATCAAATCTGCAAATAGGATTTAAGATTAAAGTAAACATAGTCTAATTTTTAATAAAGAGTAAATAACAGAAACACTTTTGTTGGAACAGACCGTAAGAGGTCATTCAGTAGAAACAACTACAGGCACACCTCAGAGATATAGCAGGGTTTAATTCCAGACCACTGTAATAAAAGTATCGCAACAAAGCAGTTGTAATCATTTGCTTGGTGGAGGGTCTTGCATTACGTTAAAAAAAAAAAAAGCCACGCAACACCTGTGAATCACAATAAAACGAGGTATGCATAGCTGATACCTAAACCCCCAATGAAACAACCCAGCTAAGGGGTGGTATCCAGCAAAAAAGAAAATCCCATATTCCCAAAAAACCTATTATTCTATTTTGAGGGGACCCAAGTTCCTTTTAGGCAACCAAACTTTGTCTCTTTCTTATTGCTACATATTGAATCTAACTTTTCAATGGACCAAAAACTCAAATCTCTTCTCAATGTGACAAACTTTCAAGCAACTTTGGTTGCTATCACCATATTTTTCAGACCATAAGATGCACCTAGGTTTTAGAGGAAAATAGGGAAAAAAATTTGAAGCAAAAAACATGCTATAATATTTAATAACATAACATAATATTTCACCAATGTAAACAGAACTCAATGGCAGCATTAACAACCATTATTCCTCCCAAATTTGGGGAAAGTGCATCTTATAGTTCAAAAAATACGTTATGTCTACCCTTTCCACTTTCTAGCATCTTCTTGTCTCTGCATGTTACATCTCTAATTCTACAAGGCATTTGCCTTTCTTCTGTTTACTCCCTTCTAAACATATCCCACTTTCACAAAAATAAATCCCTTCAAGTATAACTCAATAATTATTTAATATTCATAATCAATCTAATAGAAATGAAGTTTTATTCTTAAAGGCTATGTATGTTTTTCAAAAGCTAATCAGTTACTCTTCTCTAGCATTCAATTAAGAGTATACACTTTGTCTTGACCAATATATTTTCATTCATTTTCATGACTACTTTATATGTATTAAATTTGTTATTTTCTTGTTCAAATGCAATTCTCAAAAATACAATGACACAAGGTTCACTGAAGCACAGCAGTTAAAAAGAAAAAAAATGACAAATATTGCCACTCAGAATAATAAACATAGTGAAAAAGTACTGCAATGAAAATATGGAATGAATTTACACATACAGTTGGATCCACATGTGTCATTAATATGCACAGAGTTTGCTACTCCCACAAATAAAGTACAAATATGAACAATAATTAGTATCTGAAAACATGAATTTTATTGGACCAGAGGTCCTCTGTGGTTAGGTCAATGTACTGTCTGACTGGGAATGTCCAAAAGAAGCATGAAGTCATAAAAACTTATAAATACCTTTTAAACAAATCTTGGTGACATACTAGGACACTAAACATTTCTCCAGAACAAGTACAATATAATTTTTCCAATATTACAGATATGAAGTCTGCCTCTAATGATGAAGCCCCAAACCACAGCACTATGATTAAACATTAAAAATTTGTGTGCCAATAAAGGAACCAAATCACGCTATTGCTGAGAAGCTTATAATATGTTATTACAATACTTTGCTCAAAAGGAAGCAGCACAAGCTAAAATCCTTATTACCATATTTGTGCTCTGTATACTGTACACTTTCTTGCCCATATTTTCGAGGGAAAAATGAAGGTTTCTATTATACATGGGTAGTACCTGAAATATCTTGTATCTGTTCTTGTGTTCTGTAATTATGTTACACAAAATTTCTTGTACCATAATATGTTCAAAAATAAATGCTAAAATTCCTTTATAGTACAAAAAAACAAGTATCTAAAGATAAATAAATTAATTAAAAAATTAAAACAAGATTTTTTTCCTGAAAGTTTGGGCCCAAAATGTGGATGCACATTACACACAGGAGCACATTATACACAGCAAAATATAGTAAATAACACTACCTGATGTCATATATTATCAACATCATTCACGATAGGAAAGTAACTATTACATAAGCATGCCAGCAGTTTTCCTTTACAGTTGAAAAAATACAAGTACACAGTATGAGTCAATATTAAGCAAATATACAAGATACTAGTAAGAATTCAATGACTTTTCGGTGGGATTTATCTACAAAAACCATGCTACAGGAGGACTTTTGTTTTTTTAAGTGAGTGATGATTTTTGTATGCCATGATATAGCCTGAAAAAGACATCGTGTTTTTACTGAGAGATGTAGTACCTACAAGTGCTTTTGAACAAAAAGCTGCTCTAAATACCCTTGTATCTACAGTGTGTTTTTTCTTCCTGGTCTTAAAGAAATAAATCAAATTATAGCCACTGGACATTTCTTTTCAATACACCATAAAAGGAAAAGGATCACAAATGTTAAAGTTTGTTTTACATTTATGAATCACAGCTGTCTACATAAAAAGGAAACACATTTGTTTGTAAAATGAGAGATAAACATTTCTTCATGACATTATAATGCCAGTTTTCCAAACACCATTTCAATGACTCTGAATACATTCTGCAAGTGTTATATATAAACAATATATTTGGTATCTGGAACCTAATACTTGGGAAAATACAATTTTCATTTTAAGGATAACAACAGGATTTTTGAAGAGCACCAATAGTTGATCTGATCATCAAAAGCAAACATTTCTCCCACACCTAATAATTTCCCTCACTTGCTGGAGCTTAAAAAATTGTATTACTGGGCAAATCTAAAAACTATATGCAAACGCTGCACTCAAAGAAACACTTTACAGAATCAAAAGCATTCAAAAAGAGGATGGGAAATCAACTGTTTATCTCTCAAAATGAAATAACTGGTATCTCAACTTTTGTGCATCTGACAGGTACTAGAAGTATTCTCCCATTTTTCTTTCCTATTTTTAACTTTAAAGTTCCTTCTATGATTTTTGGAGACAACTGAAGTGTAATGCAAGCCACTCAACTATGTCAACCAAAACATTGGTCTTTAACAGAAAACCAACCTGGTTTAGCATAGCAGAACAAGACACAGTAGTTTTGTATGCTAATTTTAGTACTATCAAAACCAATGTTACAAAATATCCATAATCTGTAGCTTTCATTGGCCTGAGGAATACTGATGGGGTCATTTCCCTGATAAGCTTCAGTCAATACAATCAATAAAAACTTACAGAGCAGGTACAAGTATCTGGGTAAGAACTACGTCATCTTTATTTTATAGCAAAAATTGAAGTAGTTTCTGACTATCTGAAAGATTAAGAGTTGCCTACATACGGTTTTCAGTAAATACTTTATATGAAATTTCTTCTTTACAACTCTCTTAAACCTAAAATTATTTCAAAACAAAATTTAAAAGAAAAAAATTTTAATGATTTTCACTTTGCTATCATAAGAAAATATATAGGCCTTTTATCCCAATAGGCAATATAACCTTTGAAGCAATAAAGACAAATCCCCTGACTGAAGGCTAAACAATCCTAGACAGAAGAGCTTTATTATTTTAAGTCCCCCCCATATCCCCTTACATATCTTAAAAACATGTATTATACATCATTTGTATATCAATACAAATAATTCTGCTTCAGAACTAAGATAAATAAATGTAGCAAACAAATTTAAAAAAACAAATAATTCTACTTAAAATCTTAAACAAAAGTTAAAATTTATAATAAAACCATAAACAAGTATTAATTATACCTCTAAAAAGGTTTCCATATCTCAATAAAGATGTTCAAAACCTTCTGTTAGCCAAAGAAAATGGTCACCAAAACTAAAGAGCCTTTTTTCATATCAATGAAACTTAATTAAAAAAATAAAAGGATGAAAAAAGAAGAACTGAATATAGAAATACCAGTATTACTACTAAAGAGCTGGAATTTTATAAGTAAAGAAGTCTTAACAAGATGATACATTTGTGAATTCCAGGCCCAGTATAAAATCCTTGAGGGTAACTGTATTCTCAGTAACAAGCAAGTAAGTGTTCAATAAATGCTTTTACTGAATTTGGACTGCAAAATTTTGTGCATACAACAAAACATCGTCAAAAGTACTTGACAATAAAGATAATCAGATACACTGTACTGACACAGGAACCAAAGTAAAAAACTTGAACAATGCATACATAAAACAAAAATTTTACATCTTTAAAACATTTACAATACAACAAAAACAACGTAAGCCTATGCAATAACACAACACAATGTATATAATTCAGAGATACACCATTAGCAAGCAATTCAAAAGATTTGGTATTAAGGAGCTATAATGAAAAGATTCCTAATTAGCCAAAGTGTTCAGGTTTTCAGGCAGAGTTATCTGACAAATTTATGGATGAAAGCAGGCCACCTAATCCAAACTAAGTATTTTTATATTAAAATATTAAGTAAAAAATACTAAAAGAAAATTTAAAAAAATATACTGATGACTGAAATGCAGAAGTCCAGAGTCACTGAAAAATGGACCAACAAACCTAAATCTGTGAATTACTCTAGGGAACAATGAGGGAAAGCTTCATTTCTCCATGAGAAGCTGATTTTCCTTTATGTAATTCTAGCTTACAGGATAGGCTAATTGCACTAGTTTGTTGTAATATTTTCTTTTCATTATAAAAGAAAATCTACATATTTTTAACATATTGATATATCTCTGAAATAATTTCTGACTGAATTAGTTTAGCCCTACAGAAAAAGTTACTTTCCTCAATCTTTCATTGACTTCAACTACACACAGATCCTAGAGCAGTGCTAGCCAATAGAAATATAACACAAGCCCCATATGTGTTGAATAATTTTAAATTTTTAAGTAGCCACTTTAAAAACAAAGATAAAAAAGAGGTAAAATTAATTATATCTTATTTAACCAAAAATATCCAAAATACCACCTCAACATGCAATCAACATTACCAAAATTTCTGATGAAATATTTTACATTTGTTTTTTCAATCTCTTTAAACTCTGATGTACATTTAACAGCACATCTCAATTAGAAGCAGACTCATTTCAAATAACTTAAGTTATATGTGGCTAGCAGTTACTCTATTGGTTAGCACAAGTCTAGAGTTCTTTGGTTTTGAGGTACGTGTAAAAATACAAAGATCTGCAATAGGAGCACATAATAATTATTAGACTTGAAGGGCTGGAAGGGGCAACAAGAATGGTCAATTCAGCTGTTCCCCTTGACTCCAGAGGCCTAGAGTGATGTTCCAATTTGTTAAGCAATCCCTATTTGTTAGGCCCAGTCCCAATTACAACTGCTGTCATGATGTAATTTTCAGAGCACCCCCTGAATTTCTCAAAAAGTGTCCCACTTAGGATGGTAAATTAATTATATGGTTGTCCTATCTATATCCATAATACTATCTTTGAAAATAATTCCACACTTCCTGGAAGGAAATTCAGCTTAAATTCTAATTTTGATGCCTAGAATATCTAAATTCAAAGAAAGAACCCTAAATTCACTGCCCTCATCAAAAAGAAAAAAAAATGCTGCTAAAAAGTCTTTTTATTTTAAATTGCAGACTAAAAAAAAAAAAAGTAAGAATTACCTGTTGAACAAGGCATCTGGAAATTGGGATCATTGCTATCCAAAACAGGCAAACAGAACTGGTTACTTGCAGATCCTAGCATAGGATCCTTATCGCTGAGCATGTTCTTCAGCGAGTCCTCTAAGACATTTTGACTTGTACTAAAATCCTCACAGACTTCATTCTCCAGGTTGGATCCTAGAAATAGGGCATCATCTAAGTGTTCAGTAGGAATTAAATGATTAAATGTATCAACTATATCCATGAAGACTTCTGTGTGTCTTTCAACCCTATAGAAAGACAAAAAAAATACCATAAGAAATAAAGCTACTAACTGATAATCACCTAAAACCAAATTATTTTAATAATTTTGAGTCTAAGAACACACTTAGGTATTTCTGAATTGTTAAAAAAAAGAGTCCTCACTGTTTTCCAATATACATTTGGACATGTAGAATGAATTGTTACTAAATAATGTTTCTTCATCATGCATGTAGAATATCATTTTACCAGAAATCCTATTAAATGTTTACTCATTATTTTTCAGGGAGAAGAGAATACTATGTATATACTCCATTAATTTGACACATTTGAAAGAACTACAAGGCTTAAACCATAAAAATCATATAATTTTAACTATAATCTTCCCATAAATTAAGAATCAGACATTGGTTTTACAATAAGTCCATATAAAAGAGCCAAAATCAAATAATTTATAGTCCCATACATATTAAAATTGCAAAATAGCCTTGTTATATTTACAAAGCATTTAAAGAAAGGTAATATAGAGAGACAAAGTTTTTTGTGGGGGTAGTAGAGGGAAAAAAGTAGAAAGAAAGTTTTAACTAAACCCAGTAATCAAAACTCAACTCCACACGCCCAGGCACAGATGTGCACATACACACATGGGGGGGGGCCCTTTAGGATAAAATGAGATAAATGACAAGACAACAACATATCAGAGACTTAAATTTATTTTAGTGGGTTATATGGAGCCCATACAGATTTCAAGTTAATTTCATATTTGAAATGCACCAAAATACATACAAGGTATCACTCAGTCAAAGTCATCTTGTACTTTAGAGGAGCCTCAATTATAGAAAATTGAATTATTTTCAATATTGAGAAAACTGAAGGTTGTATTTGGGAGGCAGGGGAGTCAACAAAAAATTTAGTAATATTCAGTTAGGTAGAAAATTCTGCTAATTAAGCAAAATTCCAAGTTTTTTTTGGTTAGCCCCAAATGTACCAAAATTTCCTCAAACTGTCCTTGAATTCTTTTCCCTATAGAATGAGGTAAGAGGAAGTTCAAAGATACCCTACAATTTACTGGGTATATATTATATGCTGTTAAACATTTTACCTACATTTAACTAATTCACTCCCAATCAGACTAGTAAACTATTGTTTTAAGAACAAAATTCATTTAAATAACTTAAATATCTTCCCAAAAGTCACAAAACAGAGCCAAGATTCAAACACAGGTTTCTAGGCTCCACAGCCCATGGCCACAACCTTTACACACTGAGCTTAAGAGCTAGAAATTGACTAGATTTGACTCACTAAAGGCTCTTCTTTAAAAATAATTTTTCATAATTGTCCATCAAATCAGTGGTTGCCTGGGTCCTTGAATAAGAGAGGGATGGACTGCAAAGGAACAGAAAGATACTTTGAAATTTATAATGAAACTATCCTAAATCTTGATTGTGGTAGTAGTTTCAAAAGTGTATATATCCACCAATATTCATCAATGTGTTCATTTTAAATGGATGCAGTTTATTGTAACTGAATTTTAAGTTTTTTAAAAAGGAAAGAAAATTACCTCGCTCCTACAAAAATTAATCCTCTTCTAAATAGGAGGATGTATTTCTTCTCAAATTCTACTATATATGTAGAAATAATAAGGCATTGAAATAGCAAAATGCTAACTCTTTGATGACTCGCTGTTTATTTTACATGCATTCTCAAATTATAACAGAGAAAATTACAGCTTACAATGCTGATGAAAAAAAAGTCAGGAAAAGTTTTAATTCCCTAAAACTGTACACATCACCAACACTCCTGCTGTTTTCAGGTTCCAAGAAACTTTTAGTATCATAAATTTTTGGTAATTAAAAGTAACTACAAAAAGTTCACTGAATCTTTACAAATGACATAAATACAACCACCAATAAATCTGTATAGCTGAATGCGCTTGAATCAAAGTATACAACAGGCCAAAACTACCTCCTCTTCAGATCTGCACCCAATTAGAAATCTTTTTTCTCAGAAGAATCAAAAAGGCAATTCCAACTACTGTAGGGGGGGAAAAAGGCTAACACTCATCTAAAACTGGTATGCTCAACTCCTGAAAATGCACTCATTACCATAACATTGTGTTTCTGGTAAATTCTACAAACTTCACCTGAGGTTAGCCTTTCTGTTGCCCCAACTATGGTGTGTGTGCTTTCAAGTGGTAGGGACATTTAGAACATTCAGAAATAACATACAGTTTGAAATCACAAAGCTATAAGGAACACCAGCACATTCAAAATAGCAATCTAGATGAGCAATATTTTTTTTCATTAATACTGCTATTAGTGAACAATCCCAAAACTTTTACTAAAAGTAACTTCAGAGCCTATGGCATATTTTTAAATCTCAACAATAGACAATATTTAGTCTTTAAAGATCAATTAAGAAAAATAGTAAAGCATACTATAATTAAGATGGCGTTAACAAAACTGTCTGATATTTTTTTGCCAAGACTAGTATGACTTATAAAGTGTGTTTCCCTGGATTTAAATAAGCATATCAGAAAAAAGGCTTCCAGAGTCACGCATTGAGACAGACTGATATAATCAGGTTACATTTTGTTCTTTTTTAAAAATTTTATTTATTTATTTTTAGAGAGGGGAAGGAAGGGAGAAAGAGAAGGAGATAAATATCCATGTGTGGTTGCCTCTCTCACGCCGCCTACTGGGCACCTGGCCTGCAACCCAGGCACAAGCCCTGACTCAGAACCAAACCAGCAACCCTTTGGGTTCGCAGGCCAGCACTCAATCCACTGAGCCACATCAGCCAGGGCTGAGGTTATAAATTTAATAATTAAAACATAATTAGTCTATCTAGGGTGTATTTTTTATTGATTTTAGAGAGAGAGAAAGAAAATGAGAGAAACATCAATTTGTTGTTCCACTTATTAATGCATTCATTGGTTGTTTCTTGAATGTGCCCTGACTGGGGATCGAACCTGCAATCTTGGTGTATCAGGACACTTTTAACCAACTGAGCTAGCTACTCAGCCGCGATCTAGGGTTTTAAGTGACTAGTAATATGTGTATGCACCCAATCAAATCAGCACATATATGCTAAAATCCAAAATTACTTTTGGGTTCACAGTGACACCTCACATTTACAGACAGTAAAATATATCCATCTAAGTCAGAAAATTGGATAATCTGCTTAATTCAGAATTATTCATTCAGGTATTTATTAAACATCATAGGTACAAAACCTAGTCTCAAACTCAAGGAACTGACAATCCAAAACAGAGATAGACACAAAAACAAATAAAACACATAAACATCACAACAAAATATGAAAGTGTTGTGTGGGACTGCAGATAGTATCACAGAGGAAGGTGAAAATCATGAGACCAGGAAAAATTAATAAGCAGGTGATGTGTGAGCTGGCTCCTAAAGGTCCAAAAGACACTCAGGCAAAGGAAACAGCATGTGCTAATTATGAATGGCCAAGTTTGATCCTAATGGACCATTTGGAAAAACAAGTATCAGTATTAATATCTGAATAAAATTTAATGAGCCCAGAGATAGTTTCCACTTTAAAGTGGTTGTTTCATCTGAACTCTCAGAGAATTATACTTGAGCCAAATTTAGTTTACACTCATAAAACCAGCATACAATGTTTTCTAAGTGTTTCATGTATTAAGAGTGTAAAAAGATTTAAAAAGCAGCAAAAACACTTCTACAAAGATTCCCTTTAAGAGTAAATTAAAACTGAGTAGCTCATCTTTTCAGAAACATATTCAAAGTAAAGCTATGTACTTTATCTCTTTAAAAAAAAATAGTACCTATAAACCTAAAGTTAAATCACTAAAGCAATCAAAGGCCCTAACAGGTTATTCTTTTAGGAAGCCGCCTCATGTATTCTATAATTGTGTGATTATGGGGGTGGACAAACATCTATCAGGAGATTATAAAATCTAGGGAAAAAAACTAAAGAGGTTAATAGTGATGGGGGTGATAAGGAGGGCATTCTGTCTATGAGGGTTAATGAAGTAGCTGCTAACAGGGAAACATGTGAGCCAAAACTTGAAATAAAGGGATCCATGCTTAAGAGAACCATAACCTAAGCAAAGACTGAAATGCAAAGCCCTTGGTGCTTCCAGCCCCTACACCACAGTTTAAGTTAAGCCATCAATTCATTAGGCATGCTTATAATGAACAAATTTCTAACAGGCAGCAGTAGCAGCAGCAGAAGAAAAATAAAAACAAAAGCACTACTACTACTATCCTAACTAATGATAACATAAAATGTAATGTGTTTTAACTTCATGCCAGGAGCTGTTCCACATGCTTTACATTAGTAGTTTTTAATTAAGGTGACTGTGCCCCTCCAGAGAACATTTTGCCATATATGGAGACATTTTTGGTCATTACAACTGGAAAGGACATGCTGACATCTATTAAGTATACTACAATGCTAATGCCCCACAACAAAGAATTAACCAGCCAAAAAAATAGTGCCTAGATTAAGAAACTTTGCTCTACATCATAGGTAATCCTCACACCAATGCTGTATTATAATCACAATTACACACACACACACAAACTGGGATCAGAGAGATTATTTTGATACAGTTAAGTGGTGATGAAATCTGAACCCAGAATTTCATTTAAGAATCAATGCATTTAACATTACCCTAAGTTACCTCTTTATAAAGTTAAATTCAGTGAATGTTTATTATGTGCTAGGCACTGCGCTAAACTTCTAATTCTTCATAACTACAGTTAGGCAGGTACTATTACACTCTCAATTTATAAGAAAGCAGCTAAAGCATAGCATAGTTACACCCAACATTACAGAGTAAATAAGTGACAGAGTTGGGACTCAAATCAAATCCACTCCGACACAAAGGTCATTTTAATGATATGAGAGGAATATAGGTTATCCTTCCAGTGTAAAGGCAAGGAAAATCACTAAATAATTAAGCCATGTGATATGACACAATTCTACAAAGTCATACAAGGTGTCTGCCTTACTAATATCAAATCAGACCTAAGAACCTAAAAAAAGAACTATCAAGTACAAGTTAAAATTCCCCAAAGCAGAATTACACTAACCAACAGTACTAGAAGAGTTAACTTCAAAGTTTACAGCCATATCCTACTGACATTATGGGAATCATTAGCAGTTTGGATTAACCATGAAAACAGTGGAAGTAGCACATCACTAAAACTATGGCCTAGGTAATAATACTTCAAATTAGGCTGTATGTAGCATGTACTATGTGCCAGGCCCTAGGCATTATCTCTTTAGTTCCTCACAACAATCCTATGAGGTAAGTGAAATTATTATTTCTATTTTACAGATGAACAAACTGATATCCAACAATTACATAATTTGCCTAATGTCACATACCCAGTATATCTAAATCAGAAACCAGGCAATATGATTCACAAGTCTATACTTTTAAACTACTGTTATTTTATGCATTCTATTTGCATAACACATACTAATTTTTAGGTTAATACATCATTAATGAAATCTCTAAAAACACTGGAAACAAAGAGATGTATCCTTCTTCCAAAATATATTAGGAAGTATGTATTTAGCCCCTCCCTACACATAAAAAATAAAACGGCTAGCCTCAATGAGTATAAATATTTTACAAATGATCAACTACTAACTTTGTAATTTATTTTCACAGTCTACAATTTTAGAATGTTTCCATGTGGCCAGCTCACACAAATCATGAATAAATTAAAACTCTATAAAGTTTAGCCTTTCTGTACAATCTATTATGCTATGCAAAACTGGCTAATAAAGTTAAGACTGTATTAAGAGATTTAAATTTATGTGTAATATTTTGAAGTTTTCACTTAACTATTTCTCTTCATCCCCTCTTTATTATACAAATAATCATAAAAATTTAAATCCCCTGACCATTAAAAGATGATCTGAATTAAATATACAATGCATGGAATTGTCCAGTTTATACATTTGGCAATTCCTCATTCAATAGCTTTTAGCTCTTAATACAACTTAACACCTCATTTGTTTAACTCTTGTCTCTCAATCTAGATTATGTTCCTTGAGTACAAACAGCACCTGGGTCTCCAATATTTTGGATCAAATCAATACTCCCAGTACCTTTCCCTGTGTAATCAAAGGGCAAAAATTTAAAAAATAATATTTTTTACTGTTCTCAATACAACAGTTTCATACATGTGTAACAGTATACCAAATCAATTTCGTAGTTAAAAAAATAAAACGTCTATGCTTTCGAAGATTATCCAGGATTATGCAGGGGCTCCAAGAAGAAATAAGAGAGAAATAAATAAAGCCCAAGAAAAGAAATCCAGCAGCAAGTGTCAGAATTCCTGAAATGTGGATCAATGAAAGTATTTAAAAAACAACACTCCAAAACCCTGAACTCCGGGACACTGTGTGAAGTTGTGGGTAATCCACAAATTTGAGATGCTAATCAGTAAGACTCACTGTCCCTCCAAAATAGAAAAGATCTTCATACAGAAATTACATAAAAATAATTTCACAAGAAATCTTCCTGAAGACAAAATAGTGCACTTGAGAAAGCAAAATGTACCAAAAGGCAAACACCATATTACCATGTTAAGATAACCATTACCTATATTTTAGTACCCCCAAAACAGAACTGTATACATAATTTACATTCACCAGTTTTTCCAAGTATAATCCATATTATGTAAAACCTAAATTCAAAGGTAATTTTGCATTCATCTAAATTGTCACTTGCTGCCTTCTAACTTTAATCAATAATCGTTTTATTAATAAGCTGTTACTAAGCAAAGATTAACCTTTCCTGATTCCAATGTTAAGTACAACTTAAATTTTAGTAATATGGTTTTAAATAATGTGAAGACAATTTCCTTTCAATTTTTCTATCCTGAAATTTACATTTTAGCTAAAGCTATTTTTTAACTACATTTACAGATTTGAGGTATCTGAATAAGCAACAGAGGAGTAATATCACTGAATTGGCTAAAGTTAACTGAGGTCTATCCAAACAGCATGGAATGCATAATTAATTCCGTGTGATAAATAAGGAAGTTCATCATCCTCCCAATGGATGCAAAAGCAGTATAAAAAATTACATTTTATGCTCTTCAACAAATGGACCTATAAAGCATGCAAATGGGAAAACTCACCCTATCACTAATTCATTTTTTTATCTTTTGACAAATCACCAGTGTAGCTATGAAATAAAGCTCAATATCTAAGGTTGTAATTCCACATACTTAATAAGTAGCCCACTTTATGCTGCTAAGGAATCGACTTTACTGTGTGTGGCTTAAACAGAGCAATAATAGCTCCTAAAAAGTTCGCCCATAAATTTTGTTACTATCATGGGGAAATGGAGTAAGCAGTTAAAACAGTAATAGTGATGACAATGATGATGAAGGGAAATTAACGTATGACCAGTAACCAGAAGAACTGGGAAGAAAAAATAATTAAGGTCTAAGTGGTAGTAAATGTTAAAAATTACTATTCCAAATAACAGTCTTTACAAAACACCTTTTCTGCTCTTTAATGAAGATACAAATTCAAAATTAAAAGAATGCTACAAAGATTTCCTGGTTCTTTGACTCGGGTCTCTTTCATACCACAAACATACATGCACAAACATTTTCACAATCCCAAACACTTCATTCAAGAATCAAAAAATGATAGGAAATGAATGAGCAACAGAGGGGTAATTCTGGAAGATCTCAAACAACCAGTTTGGAAAAAGGAAGACAAGTTCAACCCCCAAATAGTAACCAAATAGAACAATATGCTACTTAAGTACTCCCTAAGTAGTTTACTGTATAATTTTTTTAGCTTAAAATAAGATGGTAATGTTATCTGGGGAACGCTCAATTACCTGTGTTTAATTGTAAATTAAGCATCTCTACACGTAATGAAGATTAATTAGGGCTAGATAGAAATTAAAGCGTTGTTGCCACTTACATTAATCACTATCCATGATCATATTCTGCGAATGATTCTTGAATAGCACCCAAAATCACACTCCAATTACCTCGAATCGTAAGTCTAGGAAACGGCATTTCCTACCCGAAGATAGGAAAAGATCACCGGACCAGGCAAAACGCTATAGGGGGAAAGTCGCGGACCGGACTGTGCGCGGTTCCAGCATTCCCTCCCCTTATCCCTCGTCCCCGCCCCCCCCCCTCAGTGTCAGGTGGTAAGTTATTTAGCACTATTAAACACGCACGCATCAATAAGCGGTTCAGTAAATTACACGTATTATCGGAAGGCCAAGTTCTAGGCTTCTCCTTTCAACCTAGGCAAAAGGCGTCGACAGTTTGGGTCCTGGGCACAAAAGCGCGCGGCAGGAGGATGGATGGAGCGCCAACTCCCCATCTCCACAAGCGGGAACCGGACTCAGCCTCACAGCTAAGACCAGTCCCGGCTACTCCGATCCAGGGCCCAAAGATCGATGCCGGGGCTCTCTTGAAGAAAAGAGAGCCGAAGGGCCGGGTCGGGGGCCTGCAGGCCGGGCCTTCCCAGTAGCACCCGCCGTGACTCCGGGCCTGTGCGCCCGCGCGGCGGCGGTGGGGCACACTCACCCCCGAGGGCCCGGGAGCAGGAGCGGGGAAAACACCTCGGTCTGGACCCTCCGCCTGGCGACCTCGCCGCCGCGACTACCTCCCCAGCCCGCGGTCCAAACGGCCCCGGGCGGCAGAGGCGCGGCCCGGGTAGGCCGAGGACGTTGCGCAAGAGGCCAGAAAGAAGATTTCCCCGCCGCGCGGGAGAAAGGAGCGGAGTGTCCGCCGCGGGAGGGGCAGGGAGAGCAGCCGAGGCGTCGCGCGTGTGGAAAGGGATGGGGGAGGGGAGGATTGCCCGTCTCCCTGGCCGCGGCCAGAGCCGCAACTCACCCAGCTCCGCCAGACGAGCGCTACCACTGGCAGCAAGAGGAAGATGATGGCCGCTGCAGCCGCCGCCGCCGCCGCCGCCGCCGCCGAATTGGAAGAGGAGGAGGAGGGGGCCCGGTGGGTGCCGCCGAGAGGGGGTACGCGCAGGACGTCGGCGTCGCTGCCACAGCCTCTTTTCCTCACGGGGTCGAACGACTGCTGCTGACGACACCTTCCTGGCTTCTGCGCCTCCCTCCTTGTCCTCGTTGCAGTCGCTGCCGCCCAGAGCCCGAGGACCGCCCGCCTCGTGGAGACTTTGCGGCGGTGCGAGACCCCACAGCCATCGGCGTGCGGCGGCGGCGCGGGGGTAAAAGCGAAGCCTGCGTCACGTGACCCCACTGTTTACCGTTCCGGGCCGCCGCCGCGCCTGCGCGCTGTGAGCCCAGCCGCGCCGCGCCTCCGCGGGACCCGCGGCGGCCGCGCTTCCCCGCGCTTCCGCGCCATTCCAAGGCTTCTAAGAGACTGGGCACCGCCCGCGGGATTCTAGCTTTCACCTCGCGGGCGGACGGTAGGCGAGAGGCGAATAGATGGTCTCTTTTTCTCGGTTGTTTTAAGCACTAAGGTTTCATAGTTAATGTAATACTGATAGCCAAATCCGTACCCCCGGTACTTTTTAATCACTTGGCTGTATGTTGAGGAACTGTGGAGGAGGTTGGAGTAGTTAATCCCCTTGCCTCAATGCTTGCTCTGCAGAAAAGCCCGTTTATTAACCATCTCGATAGCTGATCTACTTCAGAAGTCAAGTTACCTACTCCAAGAAACATTCTAGACCTAAGTTGGCAATTCTCAAAAAGTGTGGCCAGAGGATCCCCTGAGAGGACACCAAGACCTTTCAGAGAATCTTTTATTCTTTTGCAGTTACATATGTATATAAGGCCAAATTGTCTTCATCTGCTAAAACCAAAACAGTATGTAGAAACCGACTAAATGCAGAAGCAAGGATGAGAATTCAGCCGTCTTCTAAGCCACACATTGAAGAAATCTGGAAAAATTTAAAAGCAGTACCACTCTATTAAATTTTGGGAAAATGTATTTTTTATAATAAATATATTATGTGTGATGACAGTGAGTTTTGTTATTTTTAAGTGTTTTTTTTCTCTTAGGTTTAATTCCTAAGAGGGTAAATATCAATAAATATAACTAACCTGTATAAACAAAAGCTCTTCAGTGTCTCTCAGTAATCGTTAAGAGTCTGGGTCCAGTTTATGTGCTTCCTACAGCAGCTTGGGCTGACCCTGTCTCTCAGCCCTTAATAAGCACTGTGAGGTATTGCTAGTCATCACCCTGACCAAAATGAGCTCCTTAAGGACAGGAATTGTGTCAGCTATCTGCAGGGACCATTACAGTACCCACTAAAGAATGACAGCCAACACCTGTATGCTCTTCTAAAACCTTTATTTGCTGATTTAAGCCTCACACCAACCACAGGCCACATTTTAACATTTGCGCAGAGTTGAATAATAGCTTGCAGGCATGTGGTGAAAATCTCTTCTGTATTCTCTCCAGTCTTCTGGTATTGCTGGCACTCCCAATTCCAAATGCTCTTCCACAAATGAGATTTTAGATTGTCCTAATTCTACTGGAACTCTAGCATTCCAGCTCCTTCTTTAGCTCACCAATCCCTCAAAACATTGTTTTACTATTTTTTATAACGTTTTTTGAGAAGGAAAAAAAGAATAAGTCATTTTAAAAAATTTGTTTAGCCCTGACTGCCGTGGCTCAGTTGGGCATTGTCCTGCAAAGCGAAAGGTCATCAGTTAGGTTCCATGCCGGGGTTGCAGTTCTTCCCTGGTCAGGGTCTGCAAGAAAGACAACCAATCCATGTTTCCCTCACATTGATGTTTTCTCTCCCTTCCTTTCCCTCTAAAAATAAATAAATAAATAAATTGTTTTTAAATGTTTTTTATTTGGAATGTCTGCGATGAATTGCACAAATAAATCTAATTTTATCTTTATTCTTTTTCTGGACCTCAATGTGAAGCTTGAAAAAGCCTTTAGGAAAGAATAAGATTATTGTTATTATAAAAAAAATCCAACCCTAAAAGAATTCAATAGGTAGATCTTGAATGAAAAATCATTAGATGGAAAATCCCTGTAGATGAGCTGGGGAAAACCTAGGCATCTTGGAGAAATTTTAGTAAATTTATGAACAAAACAAAATGGAGGTAAAAAGAAAAATGTAGGAAACATAAGCCTGTTACAGTGACAAAACAAAGTTTTCTAATGCTCAAAAGCCAACAAGCTTGACACACATCATGTTTTGATTCTGTTATTTTGAACCAGCCAAGAGCCCAGATTCACATTTGTCCATTAATGATCTTTGCTTTTTGCTTCAAGATATAAACACAAAGTATCCGTCTTTTACCCAATCCATGCAAAGGTTGCTAAGAGACAGACCCAGCATAATAACACTGGGATGGCTCTTACTGCATGCAGGACTCTTTTAGTTAAAAGACCTATTAGAAAATCAGGTTGTATTGGTACCATTGAAAATTCCAAGTTCAGGCAAGAAAATTAAATTTGATAGAAACAAGACAACTAACATGGCTAATATATTTGTAATGTATAATATATTACTGACAATACATTTGTAATTGACTTGAAATTTATGAAAAAAAAACTGACAAAATTTGGATCATGTAAACTTAACCGAGGAAAATTGAGCCTGGAAGAGAGTGAGGCCATGGAAGACGTCTCACAATACAGATACAAAAATTAATTTTGGTATGAATTATGTGTGTCATCACTGGAATATTGGTCTCTACATTATCAGTTCACAAAAGGTGGAAGGGGGCTGAGGGGTGGGAATGGAAGCATTAACTTTAGTGAACAGAAAGTCAGTAAAATTATTTAATGAGTTTTTCTCTAGGAAGCACTTTCTTTATATACCAACACACTTTTGTGTTAATTTAGATAGATGTAAATGTTTTTTTATTCTTAAACATGGGACCAAAACAGTGGGGTGAAAATATCCTGAACTCATTTTACTAAGATCATCATGAAATTTAGAGGCTTAACCCAGAGAGGCTTAACCCTTGAGGAATACATATGGTTCCTCAAGTCAGGCTGGCTCCCCTCCACACATTTCTTTACCTGCTTTCTCCAGCAAGATGGCTCCTAAATACTCAGGCTTTCAGCAGAAGATAATAGGTGAAAAGGAAATGCATGCACCATCCCTGGGTAAATAATTTGTGTAGCACACCAGAGTTCAGGGGATCCTAGAGAAGCTGGGCCAAACAATCAAATAAAGTTTATCTATGCACCAGGACTATGCAAGGCATAAAAGCACCTTTGCAGACCTCAGCAACTCTTGAGGTACAGCGAAGGAGCAAGCCTATTTCTCTCAACCCCTCTACAATACTCTCCCTTCCAATGAACAACTATTTATTTGTTTCTTTAGTTATTCATTCCATTAAAGATCCCAATAGGTTTCAGCAATGAAGGTATTGTTCCTGGCCTCAAGGAACTCAGAAGGTTGAGAAAAATGGGGCAGTGGACAAATTACAAGGCAACTGGTATATGCTTTGACAGCCGTTGGCACAGTAGACATGTATTCATGCTTTACTTGTACTGGAGTGAAAAGAGGGTATTTCTCCACCCCCCCCTTTTAAAAAATTTTCTTTTTTTGTTTTTTCCTCACTGAGGACATTTTTTCATTGCTTTAGAGAGAGAGAAAGATAGAGAGAGAAATATTGATGTGATACAGAAACACCAATGTATTGGTTGCCCCTGGCAAACACCCCAACCGGTCCTGTAACCCAGGCGTGTGCCCTGACCAGGAATCAAACCAGTGACCTTTTGCTTTGCAGAACAATGCTCAACCGATGGAGCCATGCTGGTCAGGGCTTATAACTACCAATTTGTACTTTTTTAATTCACCTTTTTCACCCAGTCCTCCAACACCAACCCTACCCCGCAATCTTCAGTCTGTTCTCTGTATCTATGAGTCTGTTTCTGTTTTGTTTCTTCATTGATATTGTTCTTTAGATTCCGTATATAAATGAAATTATATGATTTTTATCTCTCTGAGTCACTTATTTCACTTAGCATAATACCTTCCAAGGTTATCCATGCTGTCGAAAATTGTAAGGTTTGCAAAAATGGAATCACTCTGTTGTAAGGCAGTTTCATTTTTAATTTTTTGAGGAAAGTCCATACTGATTTCCACAGTGGCTGCACTAGTCTGCATTCCCACCAACAGTGCACTAGGATTCCCTTTTCTCCACATCCTCACCATTTGTTATTTATTGATTTATTGATGATAGCCATTTTGACAAGCATGAGGTGACATCTCATTGTGGTTTTTATTTACATTTCTTTGATGATTAGTGACATTGAGCATCTTTTTATATGTTTATTGGCCATCTGTGTGTCCTATTTGGAGAAGCATCTATTCAGGACCTAGAAAGATGGCATTTACGATAGAGGGTATGCCTTCAAGGGCAAAAAAATACCAAAGAATCTCATGTGTTTCAGGAACCCATGTACATGAGAGAGAGCTTACATACCTGAGAAGTTCAGACACAGAAAGTTAAAATAAGGTACATATGGCATTCTAAACAACCAATGAGGTAAGGTACCCCAGGGCTTCAGAGGGGAGGCAGGTCATTCAATAACGACAATAAGAAGAGTAAACGTTCAGTAATTAAAAGTTAATCCTGCCCCGTAAGTCATAAGTATTATTTCTGTTGATAATTCTTGTTTAAACCCCAAATTTAAATGCTTTAAGGAGAAGGCAAAAATTCTCACGAGCCCTTATGGTCTCAATTGTCTTCAACTCAAAATAATTCACATTCCAAAGTGGTACATCTTGGAGAGGCCTGTTCTGAACCCCTTCACTAAAAAGAGAAAAAAGTTGCATTTTATGTATTCAGGAAATGAAAAACTGTACTTAAAACAAATCTTGACACAGAATAGCCAAAGCAATCTGGAAAAAGAAAAAGAAAGTTGGAGGACACACACAGCTGAATATTAAAACTTACTACAGAGCAACAGCAATTAATATAGTATGATTCCTACATAAAAACAGACATACGAGACAATGAAATTGAATTGAGTCCACAAATAAACCCATGTGTCATAGTCAACTGATTTTAAACAAAGATCTCAGTATCATTATGGTGGGGAAAAAAGTCTTTTTAGCCCTGGCCAGGTGGCTCAGTTGGCTGGAGCACCATACCATACACCAAAAGGTTGCAAGTTTGATCCTGAGTCAGGGCAAGTGTCGGAGGCAACTGCTCCATGTTTCTTGCTCA
This sequence comes from Trachops cirrhosus, assembly GCA_028533065.1. Lineage (NCBI taxonomy): Eukaryota > Metazoa > Chordata > Mammalia > Chiroptera > Phyllostomidae > Trachops > Trachops cirrhosus. The sequence continues at coordinate 117,344,561 of CM052541.1, read as the reverse complement.
CATCTCGCTCCCCACCCCTCCTCTCTTCTCCAGAATCAATAAACATATCCTCAGGTGAGGATTTAAACAAAAGTCTTTCAACAAATGGTACTGGAACAACTGGATAGATACATGCAAAAGAATAAAGTTGGACCCTTAGCTCAAACCACATACAAAAATTAACACAAAATGGATGTAACAGTTAAAATTATAAAACTCTTAGGAGAAACCATGAGGATAAATCTTCATGATCTCAGATTCAGCAGAGGATTCCTAGGTATGACAACAAAGCACAAGCTCAAAAGAAAAAATGCATAAAAATAGGTAAATAAATCATCCAACCCAATTTAAAATGGGCAGAAGATTCTATATATTCATTTTTCCAAAGAGACACAAAAACAAATGAAAAGATCCTCAACATTAGCCACTAGGAAAATCAAATCAAGACCACAATGAGGTACTACTTCACACTCACTAGGATGTCTATAATGAAAAAGATAAATAATAATTATTGATGAGTAATAGGACAAAAGCCACTTTCTCAGGTCCTCTTTCCCAGAGCTAGCTGGATCCTGGCATAAAGCATAACTGACCCTAATTGTTTTATGAGCCTTTATCCTCAGAACTAAAAAATCACTGGAAGTGCTCTGAAGGTCCAGAGGCTCCTAGAACTTGGGAAGCAGGACATACCAGACCACAATGACCACCAGACCCTGAACCCAAAGATAACATCAAGTTGCAACCTAACTGAGACATCCTGCTGTACACCCATCCCATTACCTGATAAAAACTCAAAGCCCTAACTCCTCAGTGCTGGAGCTGGTGCACATCTCTGCACCTAGCCCTTTCCCTCCCTTGGGAAAGTAAAAATAAAACCTTTACTCTCTGCACTTTCTTCTCTTTGTGTATTTTTTCACAGCCTGCATTACCTACCATCCTAACAGTGAGGGTGTGTAAACTCAGAACACTCATACACTCTTGGTGACAGTGTCAAATTCTACAGCTGCTCTGGAAAATGTCTGTCAGTTCTGCAAACTGTTAAAATTAGAGTTATCATATGACCCAGTACTCCCATTCCTAGGAATATACCCAAAACATGTAACAACTTCTGACCATAAAAACCTTGTACTTGAATGTTCATAACAGCATTGTTCATGCCAAAAGGTGGAAGAGGGGAAAAGGTACATCAAATCATGACTAGATTAACAAAATGTAGTATAGCCAGCCACACAATGGCATATGATGTGGCAATAAGAAAAAAGTATCCATACATACTACAACATGGGTGAATCTTGAAAACTTTATGCTAAACGGAAGAAGCCACTCAGAAAATACAACACATTTTTTGACATGGTCAAAATAAGAAAGTCAATGGACTCAGAAAGTAAATTGGTGGTTGCTTAGGACTAAGAGTAAAGAGGTGATAGGAGTGACGGTCACAGGTGTAGAGTTTCTTTCCTTTTTTCTTGAATTATATTTTCTTGACTATGCTATTACAGTTGTCCCGGATTTTCCCCCTTTGTCCCGCTCCATGCAGCACCCCCTAGTCACTCTGGCAACCCACACAACATTGTTCCTGTCCGTGGGTCACGTGTATAAGTTCTTTGGCTACTCCATTCCCTCTACTGTACTTTACATCCCCATGGCTTTTCTGTAACTACCTATTGG
>CM052541.1:117327130-117342414 GCA_028533065.1 Trachops cirrhosus | reverse complement strand
CCAATAGGTAGTTACAGAAAAGCCATGGGGATGTAAAGTACAGTAGAGGGAATGGAGTAGCCAAAGAACTTATACACGTGACCCACGGACAGGAACAATGTTGTGTGGGTTGCCAGAGTGACTAGGGGGTGCTGCATGGAGCGGGACAAAGGGGGAAAATCCGGGACAACTGTAATAGCATAGTCAAGAAAATATAATTAAAAAAATAAAAGCAAAAATGGAATAAATAAAGAATAGAGGGAATACTATGAAGTTTAATATTAAAAGACAGGCTGATTTGCAGAAAACACACCTTCCATGAAAACATAGAGCAGTGGGTAATGATTACTAAGAAGTGGGAGCAGAGACAGTATGTGTAGCAGCTATTTTGAGTACTGTTGTTTTTAAGGGAAGGAATGAAGCAATGGAACAATGTCTGGAGGTAACAGAGGTATACTCAAAAGAGAGTTGTATGTGTATGAGAGTTTGATCACTTTGTTAGTTCGAGTGCTAATAATAGACTTGTAGAGGTTGGCCTTGCTTAGGTATAAAAACACTCTCACCATTTTAACAGGGGTTGGGGGAGAGTAGGTTTAGCTGCAGTAAAACTTGACTTGTTGTGAGATGATGAGAGAGATCTCTACTAATGACTGAGAGTAAGCCAAGGTGTTTGAAATATTTGAGGAGAAAGCAGAATCAGTGAAGTTGATGTTTATAAGAGTGGAAAAGCTAGGTTACTCAGGGAAATAGAGAAGACATTTTAGGTAGTGTTAGTGCTTATTTAAGGTTTGTGTTGATGAAATGAAGCCTGTTAGCCTGGTTGCATGATTTCCCCCAGCAACAGTCTGATTCACAGGCAGAGGCATTAAGAATGTGGATAATTGGATTCAATTAGAGTTGAGATTTTGCCAGACAAACATACTGGAAGAAGAGAGAACCAATGAGTTGAAGATAATTTTGGGGGAGTGATAACAGTGATGGAGCTTGAAGTACAAACTGGTTAACAGAGACAGAAAGGAGATTGTAGATAATGAGAAAGTGGGTTCAGTAGGTGGGCATCTCAACCAGGTAGGAAAATTACCATACTATGGATAGTACAGCAAGTGTGGTGGAAGGCCAAGCTGGTGACTAGATTGTATGATTTCTGAAATCAAGACTATTGGAGGTAGTATCATTTCAGATGATGGCAAGTTCTCAGGTGTGCCTCTGGGAGTGACTAATGTGAAGTGGAAGTGAGTTCTAGGATCTGAATGATCAGTGTATTAAATGGGTTATTTACATAAACATTGCCATCACTGAGCATGATGGTAGGAAAAGGAGTGCAGAAGAATGCTGAGCTAGAAGCTGAAGTTATCATGGAAGGAATGGAGGGACTAGGAAGAGGTAGATGATGGCAGTGAGTAGGGGGATAGAGTAGTGCATCTGAGGAGCAAGAATTTCAAAGGAGCAGTGTTTAAGTTTTGTTTTGTTTTTGTTTTTGTTTTTTGTTTTTTGTTTTTTGTTTTTCAGAAAAGAGAGGGAGACCTAAGTGGTCTAGAAGAAGACTGCTGGAGGAATGAAAAGCTTTGCCAAAGGTAAGAGGTATGTAAAAAAATATGTAGCTTTCACGTAAGAGGGCTGGAAAGCAAATAAGTTCCTCAGGGAACAGATTTCAGTTAAGTGAAGAAGGTAAAGGACAAATGCTGAGAGGCAGTAATGTATAACTTTTGACTGGTTAAAGACTCATTTGCCCATTGAGAAAGCAGTTATTTGTACTCTGAGCACATTAAGAACCAGATTTATCAGATATGATTAAAGTAAAAGTAAGTTTTATGCTGCCTGTAGTTGGCCCCGCACAATGGGAACTCAAAAAGGCAGGTCCCTAGTCCAAGAGCACAGGAAGAGTTACAGCTTTCTCCCTCCCCCAGGCAAAACACAAAGAAGGAGGTAGCTGTCCTTCCTGCAACTTGGAGTCTCCCAAGACTCAGTGTCTAGGTCACACTGAGTCTATGTCGCCCAGTTCAGAGGTGGGAAAACAACTCCAACAGGAAGCTCAGCAACTTATAGCAAAGCCAAATACAGGTCCATTAACTGCCTTGGAGCAGGGGTCAAGGGACTTCTTTTTCAGGACTTTTCTCAAAGGGATCAGTCCTAGCATTCCTCAGTCAGATATCGAATTTGTGATTCTTTTATTTTATTTATTTACTTTTTATTGTTGTTCAAGTCTAGTTGTCTCCATTTCCCCCCCACCACTCCCATCGCCGCTGCCCACCCTTGTTCCTACCCGCCTTTAGCTTTGTTCATGAATTCATGATTCTTTTAAATTGTATCACTCATAAGCTAATAACTTGTATTTGTGTTTGAATTCAAACTATTGGGAAAAAAATTTATAAAATCTTGTGTTCAACTTATCTACAGAAAGAACATCAAGAAAATGTAGCCTTTGCTAAGAGGGTTCAGGCCCTAGGAGAAATGTCCTCCCAGCTAGTCCCATCAATAAAATATGTAGGAAGATTTGCTGATCACAATGAGGAAATCAGAGCACAGACTGGAATGGTTGGAAGAGAAGACCAAGGAAGAGGATTTCATCAGACTAGAAGAAGGACTGGGAAATGAGGGGAAGACACTGTGTGATTACTCACTAATTACCAAGGAGCTCATAAGGGAAGAGGGCTCCAGGGAATGAAAAAGCTAATTCCAAGACTCTATGTTGGTAAAAAAATTTGGCATGTTCTGGAAAAAGAAAAAGCTCATGTGCCTGAATCATAGGGTGCAAGACAGAAAGCTGAGAGATTGGCAAGAACCTGGTAAGCTAAAGCAAAGAATTTAAAATCTGTTGCAAACAAATTTGGAAGCCATTGGGGGATTTTTAAGCAAGGAGTGACATCATCTGATTTTTTTTGGGGGGGAGGGTGACAACTTTGTTGAGACATTAATATACATATAAAATTCATCCATTTGAATTGTATAATTCAATGATTTTTAGTCCATGCACAAAGTCGCACACCAATACTACAATTAATTTTAGATTTTAGTGGGTGAAAAAGAGGCCACATACTAACGGAAGTCCTGTGTGGTAGCCTTACAAACTGAGAGACCTGAAGTAACCACATAGGATGGTCTGAAATTGAAACTTTCTAACTAAAAGGGAGTCATGTCCTAGGCCAGTATCTTCCTTGACCAAGGTCAATCTTTACCTTAACTGAGCCTATTAACATTTTGAATCTAACTTTTTGAATTAACAGATCTTCGGAATGTCAGGGTAATTTCCTTTTTCCAGACCCCTGGGGTACCACCTCTCACACTGAGCAGAAACCACAAAACCTCTCATTGTTATTGTTATTTGTTAACTATCCTACACTCACTTATGTAAAAGAAGTACAGTCATTCATTTTACTTTTTATCCAATCCCAGAGATGTCCCCCCACTTTGCTTTCTCTCATCACCTTAAATCTATCACCAATGGATTTCCTGTAACCCTTTTACGCCTCTTCCTTTGATTGTAATATATGAAATAAGGTGCAAAACTGCCATTTTCTGGAGCATTTTCTCAGTCTGTTCACATTTTATTTCCTGGCAATTGTCGTCAGTCTGGCTCAGATCAACTCATAAAATTCTTACAGGTTTGGATGTTTCTTATGTTGATATTTGCATCATTCCAAAAAGAAATCTCTAACCTTTCAGCCATCACCACCATATCTCCATCCTCCTACTGGCCCTAAGCAACCAATAATTTCTTTTCACTAATCTACTTTTTGTCTCTATAGATTTGCTTGTTCTGCACCTTTCATATTAATAGAATCATAAAACCACCTAATCCTTTGGTTTCAGTTCAAACATCACTTCTTTCTAGACACTTTCTCTAATTCCCTACACCACAGGTTCTCCATTAAGTTCTCTTGGACACCCCTCAACTTATTCCTGACTCTTCCCACTTATAATTATTTAATTAAGCATGTATAAATTAATTGTTTGATGGTCCTCCTTTCTCCTATATTGTACTCTTCAAAAAAGCAGAGGTTATATACTGCTCAAACCTTTCTCCAGCACAATATTTGTCTCATAGTAGAAATTTAATAAACATTCCTTGGCTTGATGATTTAAATATATTAAAAATGGTTTTGCATGAGGATTTTAAGTTCTAAGAAAGGATTTTTGGCCCAGACTGGTGTGGTTCAGTTGGTTGGCTTCAGTTGTCCCACAAACTGAAAGGTCACCAGTTCGATTCCCAGTCAGAGTAAAACTGGAAAAGACACCGGAGTTCAGGCTGCCTGTCACTACCAAACCCAATGAGCAGAGACAGGGATTGAATCTTTATGGGTACTTTATTCAGATGGCCTGCAATCTGAGAAGATGGCAGGTTCAGACCCTAACAGATCATCTTGTCTTTTCTTTCCAGGCCAAGGTTTTTTTTTTTTTAATATATTTTATTGATTATGCTATTATAGTTGTCCTTGTATCATAAGTTCTTTAGCTTCTACATTTCCCCTCCTATTCTTGCCCTCCCCCTGTCTATTTTCTACCTACCATCTATGCTACTTATTCTCTGTACCTTTCCCCCCCTCTCCTCCTCCCACTCCCCTGTTGCTAACCCTCCATGTGATCTCCATTTCTGTGGTTCTGTTCCTGTTCTAGTTGTTTGCTTAGTTTCTTCTTGTTTTGTTTCAGGTGTGGTTGTTAATAATTGTGCGTTTGCTGTCATTTTACTACACATGTTTTTTATCTTCTTTTTCTTAGATAAGTCCCTTTAAGGTTTCACATAATAAAGGCTTGGTGATGATGAACTCCTTTAACTTGACCTTATCTGAGAAGCACTTGATCTGCCCTTCCATTCTAAATGAAAGCTTAGCTAGATAGAGCAATTTGGGATGTAGGTCCTTGTCCTTCATGACTTGGAATACTTCTTTCCAGCCCCTTCTTCAGGCCAAGGTTTCTATAGCAGGGAATAAATGGAATAAACAAGGTGTGGTGAGGGGTTTTGAAATTCAGGGAGGAGTTAACTGGATTAAAAAAAAACAAGTCCAGCATTCTTGCCCTGGGCGGTGGTCTTAAACTACATCCTGAGTGGTGGTTGCTCGTCTCACCCTAGAGTACAACGACTCAGATGTCATCTTGAATTGTTTGCAGTCCTCCTGAGGAACAAATGTGGAACTGCTTATGGTCTCCAGGAGTCAGGGTGGGTCACACCTTCAGTTCCTAGAACAAAGCTTTTCCATGCATTGATTACTAATCTTATTAACTATTACTTAAAATAAAATTTTCGAACCGTTAAGTTCCCTATTAAGAGCACATGCCTGCCAGAACAAAAACAAGAGGCAGCCAACTGATGTTTCTCTCCATTTCTTTCTCTGTCCCTTCCCCCTCTCTAAGAAAAAATAAAGTTAAAAAAAAAAAGAAAGGAGTTTTGCTGTATCTTGTCATCATCTTGTACTCTGTCATTACCCAACCACCCCATTCTAGCACTCCCAAGGCCAGAGGTCAAAGAGAGTAGAAAATGAATAACATTGGATATTGGTTCATGAGTGAGGTCCAGTATAATTTTGTCCTAATGCTTCTACAGACAGAAGCCAAAAGAATTGTTTTCAGTTGAAGGAGTTCGTGAAATGTGGAAATACAATGCACTGCTCCTCTGGTATTCAGAAGACCGAGTATGGTGTAGCGGGGGAGGGGGCGTGTCCTCCATTTCTGAGCAGAACATAGACAGCTGTGACACCTACTGTACTTCGGGGACTGTGGTGCTTTGTTGGCACATTAAGGGTTCACTGTTTTGATAACTCAGAGAGATGTGACCTTTAGCCTATCACCATTGTCACAGTGTCTGCCCTTCCCTAAACACAATAGTAGTGATTTAGTAATCAATGAACAAGAGGGAAGCTGGGGCAGGATAATAGAACCCTGTGAACTCATATGAAACCTACTGATCTTCAGATTAAGGTTAATATATATTAACCAAAAACTTAGATGTTGATATTCCTTATAGAATCACTAGATTTATGTCCCTCAGCCCCACCCCCAGCCCCAGTGAAGGTGGCAAGAGGGATGCACTACATGATGAGATAAAATTTCTATACACTACAGATCAACTGGAAAACTCCAGCTCCAGCAGGGGTTGGAGGGGGTGAGCATCCTTTTTACATTACAATGAAATGAAATGCGTATTTAGTTATGCAAAGATTAACATTTTAAGCAAATAACAAATGGTTGAACAATAGTGAATATTCAGCAAAAACCGATGCCAGACCAAATGGCACCTTAAAAAGAATAAACTTCCAGAAAACAATAACAAATCTTGAAACTTTAAAAAAAGTTATTATTAATTTATTATAAAAATTATTACTAGTTTAATTTTAACAGTTTGATCTTACAGTGCAGGAAAAATAATTGTTTAACACACAATTCCCTTATGTTACTAAGTATGCAATTGGAGTTTTCGGGGTTTTTTTTTCCTCACCTGAGAACATACTTATTAATTGTAGAGAGAGGGGAAGGGAGGGAGATAGAGAGAAACACTTATGTGAGAGGGAAACATCTGGTTGCTTCTCATAAGTGCCACAACTGTGCCTGACTGTCCCCCGACTGGAGACCAAACCTGAAACCTGACCAGGAATCCAACTCGTGAACTTTTGGTTTTCTGAATGATAATCCAACCAACTGAGCCACACCAGCCAGGGCCAAAGTGAAGTTTTTGTGATAATTTACTTTCATCTGAGATTCTTATAGGAGCTGCACACTTTTATGGCTAGTTCTGTCAGGGTAGGTACTGGTGATGGTGTTGTTGCTGCGAAGGGATTAAGCTTTTCCTCCTCTCCAATTGTAGTTGACTGAAGATTTATTTTTGCTTTTGCACTTGGAGATTCGGTTGATGGTTTTGAGATAAATATATATTTTAATGACAATCCTGTGATATAAAGTTTTGTGTACTACCTCAAAAAGATATTCCTAAGATTTCTCATCCCAAGGAGAAATTTGTTTATTTTTTCTTTTTATTGCAGTTATATGATATGATAAATGTTAACTACACCTAATGTGGTAATTATTTCACAGTATATGTAAATCAAACCACATTAAACTTATTCAGTATTCAGCAACATATGTCAACTATTTCTTAATATAAGTGGAGGGGACTGGGTATTCCTGATTATCTTCAGAAGCAATCTTTAGATTGTTGTTCCCAACACTACAAAGATACAATTGGACAAATCCAAAATGTGAAAAATTCTACTAAGCAAATTACCCAATTTCTTCAACAAATTAACAACATCAAGAAAAAGAATTGGCTGGCTGGCAAGGACACGGCACTGCTCGGGCCTGGAAGACACTGAGCCCTGCCCAGATAACCCCGAGCATGTGATGTTGATATGCAAGCTCAGAGTGTGTCTTCTTGGGGACACTGGGGTTGGGAAGTTAAGCATTGTATATTGATTTGTCCAGGATCACTTTGACAATAACATCATTCTGACCATTGGAAAGTCTTTTATGACCAAAACTGTGCCTTGTGGAAATGAACTTCATAAGCTCCTCATCTAGGATACTGCTGGTCAGGACCAGTTTCATTCCTTGGCTCTCAGGTGCTACCCTGGATCTGGTACAGCTGCCGTAGTGTATGATATTACCAAACAGACTCATTCCATGCCTTGGAGAAATGGGCGAGAGAACTGAAAGAACATGGTCCAGAAAGCGCTGTAATGGCTATTGCTGGAAACAAATGTAATCTCTCAGGTATTAGGGAGCTTCCCTTGAAGGATGTGAAGGATATGCTGAATCCATAGGTGCCTGTCATGGTTGAAGCAAGTGCAAAAATGCTATTGATGTTGAAGAACTCTTTCAAGGAATCAGTCACCAGATCCCACACTTGGACCCTTATAGCAATGGAACAATCAAACTTGGGAAGCAAACTACTCCAGCCAGCAGGCGGTGCTGCTGACTAGGGTCCATGGCCCATTGTACTTGAAGAAGCCAGAGCTACCTCCCAGTACACTGCTGAAGGACTCCCATTCTCGGTGGCCTGGCACCTCACTTAGAGAGAAGTGAGCACACTGGCTTGGCATCCTGGGAGACCTGCAGGGAATGGGGCAGAAAATGTCCTTGGAAAAAGATTTCAGAAAACTGGAGAAATCCACAACTTAGCCTTTTGTGCATGAAATGCACACAGGAGAGAAAAGATGTTAGAAAACAAGTACAGTTGAGTTTTTGTTAAAAACCTTAAAATATTCTGAATTTGTACAAAAATCTTACTGGCTTATTATGTGTGTGAAATTCTAAAAATGGTGCTCCACTCTGATTTCCTCTGTTCCCTAGCCAAATTCCAGTAACTCCTTCACTGCATTGTCATCATTACCTTGCCAGTCTTCGCTGAAAGGTTGACTTATTTTTCTGTAATTTACCTTTCAGTACAGTATAATTGGTTCATAACTCAAGCTATAGGCTTCAGTTGTTATAAAAGTGGAGAAAGATGTATTAGAAACTGTTGTCTACATCTCTGATTTTTACTTGATGAATTTTTTTAAGTCTTGGTCATATATAAACAAGCAAGTCAAATCTGAAAAAAGGAAAAAGAATTTAAAAGGAGGAAAAATATTATTGATTAAAAGAAACTTAAAAGATACATGAAAGAAATACAATATTGTGGATATTATTTGAATTCTGATTTGAACAAACTAATAAACAATTGAACAAACTAATTACTAAACCTTAAAAAACTTTTAAAGCCATTGGTGAAAATTAAAAATGGACTTGATATTTAAGACATTTAAAAAACTTTGTGTGATAATGGTATTATTTTTTTAAAAGATTTTATTTATTTATTTTTAGACAGAGGAGAAGGGTGGGAGAAAGAGGGAAAGAAACTCAACGTGTGACTGTCTGTCACGCACCCCCTACAGGGACCTGGACTGCAACCCAGGCATGTGCCCTGACTGGGAATTGAAATGGTGACCCTTTGGGTCACAGGCCAGCACTCAATCCACTGAGCCACAGCAGTCAGGGTGATAATGGTATTTTTAAACAATCCTTATCTTCTAGAGGTATATGTGAAAATTCATAAAATTCACATAGGTATAACCGTACGATATCTGAAATTTTCTTTAAAAGACTCCAGAAAATAAAAATCAATTTTAAATTAATAAATGAACATTACATAAAAGAAAAATGACAAAATACTGGTAATTGTAGATGTGAGGTGACAGTACAAGATGATTTATCATACTCTTCTCTTGTGTATATTTGAAAAGTTTCACAATAAAAAGTGAATTAAAAATTTGCACTTTTACATGTATATGATAATTTTAATATATTTTCATGAACTAATTTCTTTATATAAACATCTTTGTTCTTAAGCTTTAGTTCTAAAAGTGTGCAAATGGAACATGGATTTGGCTTTTAAGAAATAAAATTACCATTGAATTCCCATCTCATTCTCCATATTATTATAATGTATACCAATTACAGATCTCCTGTGCAGTTAAATGATGGAAGGATTGTTACACTACTTATTGTATGAGAAATGTTTGCCTTCTCCAGGCACATCTGTTTTCTTCTTTAGTAGCAAATAAATTTCTTTCATAGGCAATTATCAATTATTAGTAAATCCTGCTATGACAGTATTATAATCTGTAAATTAGGTAAAAAGTCTTTCCTTTGTTCCAGCATCCTTCTGTATATGTAATAGCAGATATTTCATCTTGCTTAAACAGTTTATGAAAAAGCAACTCTAAAATCTGCATTGAAAAAATTAATACCTTTGTTAAATTTCTCCTCAGAGAGGTAAAAAATTTCTAGAAGGGAGTTTTTTCTTCAAAGACTTTATAATATAAATGAAATTAAATAGCTAAAAGTATAACATAATTCTTGAAGATTACCGTTTGATATGAATTCTAGTACATCAAATGGTTTTATAAAAGTTCTACACAGATTATAACTATAATGACAAAATCTAATCTTTATTATCTTTTACTATTATTTAAGTTTTTATAAACGTGTTGGCTCAAATGAACATAACATTTTTTTTAGCATTTTAAAAATTTATTGATTTTAGAAAGAGAGAGGGAGGGGGGAGACAGAGAGAGAACACTGATTTGTTGTTCACAACTCAGTGACAGTGGATTGTCCTGCTATGGTGAGTACCTAAGGCTCTGCCCCTTACAACACAACAGGTACACCAAGACAAAGAAATATGGCCCAAATAAAAGAACAGATCAAAGCTCCAGAAAAAAATACAACTAAGTGATGAAGAGCTAGTGAAACTATTAGGTGCAGAGTTCAAAACACTGGTAATCAGGATGCTCACAGAAATGCTTGAGTATGGTTGCAAAATAAAGGAAGAAGTGAAGGCTATGCAAAGTGAAAGAAAGGAAAATATACAGGGAACCAACAGTGATGGGAAGGAAACCGGGATTCAGATCAATGGTTTGGATGAGAAGGAAGAAATAAACATTCAACCAGAACAGAATGAAGAACCAAGAAAAATGAGGAGAGACTTAGGAACCTCTGGACAACTTTAAATGTTCCAATATCTGAATCATAGGGGTGCCAAAAGAAGAGGAAGAGCAAGAAATTGAAAACTTATTGGAAAACTTAATGAAGGAGAACTTCCCTAATCTGGCAAAGGAAATAGACATCCAAGAAGTCCAGAGAGTCCTAAAGAAGTTGGACCCAAGGAAGCAAACATCAAGGCACATCATCATTACATTAACCAAGATTAAAGAGAAGGAGAGAATCTTAAAGGCAGCAAGAGAAAAGCAAAGAGTTACCTAAAAAGGAGTTCCCATCAGACTGTCAGCTGATTTCTCAAAAGAAACCTTACAGGAGAGAAGGGGCTGGAAAGAAATATTCAAAGTCATGAAAGGCAAGGACCTACATCCAAGATCACTCTATCCAACAAAGCTATTGTTTAGAATGGAATGGCAGTAAAGTGCTTCCCAGATAAGGTCAAGTTAAAGGAATTCATCATCACCCAGCTCTTACTATATGAAATGTTAAAGGGACTTATCTAAGAAAAATAAGATAAAAAAAAAAAAGAAAAATAAGATAAAAAATATGAACAGTAAAATGACAACAAACTCATAACTATCAACAACTTAACCTAAAAAAACACCCAAAAACTAAAACAAAAATGAACTAAGCAAACAACTAGGACAGGAACAGATTCAGAGAAATGGACATCACATGGAGGGTTATCAGCAGGGAGGGGGGAGAAGGGAGAATGGGGGAAAAGTTTCAGGGAATTAGAAGCATAAATGGTAGGTACAAAATAGACAGGGGTAGTTTAAGAATAGTATGGGAAATGAAGAAGCCAAAGAACTTATATGTATGACCCATGGACATGAACTAAGGTTGGGAAATGATGGTGGTGGGTGGGGTACAGGGCAGAGGGGAATAAAAAGGAGAAAAAATGGGACAACTATAATAGCATAATCAATAAAATATATTAAAATTAATTTTAAAAAGGCAACCCACAGAATGGGAGAACATATTTGCTGATACATCTGATAAGGAGTTAATATCCAAAATTTATAAAGAATTTACAAAACTCAACACCAAAAAACCTGAACAATCCAATTACAAAATGGGCAAAGGACCTGAGTAGATATTTTTCAAAAGAGGACATACAGATGGCCAATAAAAATATGAATAGATGCTGAACACCACTGATTATAAGAGAAATGCAGATTTAAACCACAATGAGATTTCATACCTGTCAGGATGGCTATCATCTCACACCTATCAGAATGGCTATCGTCAATAAATCAATAAACAACATGTGCTGGTAAGGAGAAAGGGAAACCCTTTTGCACTGTGGGAATGCAGGTTGTTGCAGCCACTGTGGAAAGCAGTCTGGCGATACCTCAAAAAATTAAAAATGGACCTGCCTTTTAACCCATTGATCCCACTTCTGGGATATATCCAAATGAACACAAAACATTAATTCTAAAGAACATAAGCACCCCTATGTTTGTTGCAGTGTTATTTACAAATGCCAAGATTTGGGAGAAGCCCAGGCGTCCATCAATAGATGAGTGGATAAAACAACTATGGGACATTTACCCAGTGGAATACTACTTGGCCATAAAAAAGAAGAAATTATTACCCTTCATGACAGAATGGATGGACCTAGAGAACCTTATGCTAAATGAAAAATGCCAGTCATAGGAAGACAAATATGCTATGATTTCACTGATATGTAGAATCTAATGGACAAACTGAACTAATAAGGGAAATAGAGACAGACTTATCGTAGAGAGCAGGATAACAGCAAAGGTGGGGTGGGGGAGGGAAGTTAGGGGGTGAAATGATTAAGCAAAAAAGAAAAAGGACTCATGGACATGGACAACAGTGTCATGATTGTAGAGAAGGAGGGGTGCATAAGGGAACTAAATACTAATGGGAAAAATATCTTAAAAATTGAAAAATATAAAGAATAACTATAATAAATAAAGCTAATAACTTGAGTGCACTTATTTACCTCTCCTCTCTCCTTAAATATCATTGAAATTACAGTAAAGCAATAAAATGGGACTAAAACCATTGCAGTAAATAAAATAGGAAAGTAGTTGATTAGTTAATCAGAGTTTTTAATTGATTTCTGGAAGAAGGAAAATGGATGGTACTTTGTTGACAAATAAATCAGAAACTTTAGCTTAAAATACAAGCATGAGAAAGCTATAGTGAGGTAGCATTTGAACTTTCCAGTGGAATGAACCTATAGAAGCTTTAGTTGTGAAATTGGCATGTTCTAAACAGGGTAGTTAGTAAGTGTATTTCTGGAACAACCATTTAGTTTGTCCTTCTGGTGTCCCTCTCCCTGAAAGAGCAATGTGACTTCAAGCCTTAATTTATCAGTAGGGCTAAGAGTGGAGGCTATTTTCCAAAGAAATTTAGTAAAACTTTCTTAAGGAGGCCTAATGCCTAATGCTTCTGATATAAGAGTTATATACCAGAGTAGTCTCTCTCTACCCCAATTCTGATTTTTTGGTTGTTCTCCAAACTGTCCTATTTCTACCTGAAAAGCCTATATAAGTTGGTCAACTAGTACTCTCACTCATATACATATATGTTGCTAGTAGTTGAGTGAGGTCTATTGGAGGAACAACACATAGCAGTGGAAACCCATATCAGCTTCTATACTAACTAACCTGGTCTTTTACTTTGTAAATATAGATGGACAAATATGTACCCCCAGAACTATGAAGAAAATTAACAATGAGAATGTAGAAGGCCATGATGAACAAAAAATCAAAAAATTTGGTGGAAACAGAGCCAATTTGGGATGAGAAGAGAACTTATAATACTAGTAAAACTCTGATTAGTATCCTCTGAAAAGTTCAAAATCATGTTTTATCTATAAAAGCATGCAAGATACAATGCTAGAAACTATGAAAAATAATGAGAAGGCATAAATAATTTTTGGAAACAAAACAGAAAATGATTGTTAAAAAAGAACAATAGGTGCCCTGGCTGGCGTAGCTCAGTGGATTGAGCGCGGACTGCGAACCAAAGCATCGCAGGTTCGATTCCCAGTCAGGGCACATGTCTGGGTTGCAGGCCAGGTCCCCATTGGGGACCACATGAGAGGCAACCACACATTGATGTTTTTCTCTCTCCCTTCCCCTCTCTAAAAATAAATAAATAAAATCTTTAAAAAAACAAAAGAATAGAAGGGCTAAAAGGAAGCCTCCTGGAATAAAGAGGAAAAAAGAGAAGGAAATATGGTTTATAGAAGATCAATCCAGGAACTCCAACATTTGACTAATATGTATTTCAGAAACAGAGAATTGAAGAAATAGAGGACATAAAATTACAAAAGAAAATAAATTTGGCAGGACTAAAAATGAAGCTTTAAACTGAAAATATCTATGAAAAATCAGGTAAGCTATATAAAAATAAAATAAAATCTATGTATATATTTGTACATATTTTTCCTCATTATATTTTAATTACCAAGAATAAAGATAAAATTCTAAAAGCTTCCTTAAAGAAAATTGAGGTTCATGTACAGAGTAATCCAACTGGCATTGGAGTTGTTGTCTTTTTTTTTTCCTCAAATGATTTGGTTTAATTTCAGGCAGTACAGAATTTGGGTAGAACAAAGACCGAAGAACAGAACACACTTTGACAGGATTTTGTGCTGGGTTTATTCTGACCTTATAAGTAAGGTAGAAGTGATGAGTGGGAAGAACTAAAGAAGAGATGGACTCCTGTATGATTATTATTTTTTACAAAAGCTTATTCTTTTTAATTTAAAAAATATATTTATTGATTTTAGAGAAACAGGAAGGGACACGAAGAGAGAAACATTGATGTGAAAGAGAAATATCAATTGGTTGTTTTCCATATGCACCCCAACTGGGGATTGAACCCACTGACCAGGTATGTGCCCTGACCAAGGATTGAACACACAGCCTTTTGGTGTATGAGACAATGGTCCAACTAACTGAACTATACTGGCCAGGACAATAGTTTATTCTTAAATGTACAAAACGCTACAAGAAAACATTTCATTCTAACTACAGGTGGCAACAGATGGATGGCAGGAAATTCAGATGTTAAAACAGGAATGGAATGAAGAATCATCATTGCCACATGTTAAAGAACACTTCACTTTTTGCCAGATTTTGTAATTCCACCTGTGGCCAGAAAGCCCTTCTCCAAGGACTTCACTTCTAACTGCTAAGAATTTCTTCTCCTCTTTTTGCTTCTGCTTGAATTCCTTATCTTCCTTGTCCATCTCCTGGGCCTACTTCTTGGGCTGATTTGGGGGCTTCTTCTTATTTCTTTTATCAGAAAGGCCAAAGAAAAGAATTAGAAATATCAGACTTCTGGCCAAGATGGAGGCATAGGTGGACGCACTGTGCCTCCTCGCACAACCAAGATAGGGACAACAACAATATAGAAACAAAATAACAACCAGAACTGACAGAAAATTGAAGTATATGGAAGTCGGACACCCAAGGATTTAAAAATAGACACTTTCATCCAGACTGGTAGGAGGGGCGGAGTCGGGCAGCCAGGCGAGGGACGTGGAGGGGAGAGCTGAGCACCCTGGGCGGCGTGCAAGCCCCAGCAGGCACACCCTGGGTGCACAAGCAGCAGTGGCTGGTGGGCCCCAGCCAGGGGGTGGCGACCCGCAGACCCAGCGAGGCAGCCATTGTGAAGCAAGGCACTGCTGCGCAACTCAGGGTCCCAGCACCGGGAAATAGAGCTTTGGGTCACTGACCGAAAAGGAAGGTCCCAGGGGTGCATAGGCCCACCCACACTGGAATTGGTGCCAGAGGGGCCCGGTTGGCTTGCGGAAAGTGGCGGAAGGGTCTGGGGTCCTACAGAGAGCAGAG
>CM052541.1:117273381-117326630 GCA_028533065.1 Trachops cirrhosus | reverse complement strand
AAATGTAGAAGCTAAAGAACTTATGACACATGGAGTGAAGTAAAGGGGGGAATGTGGGTGGGAGAGGGTGTTCAGGGTGGAGGGGAATGAAGGGGGGATAATAGGACAACTGTAATAGCATAATCAATAAAATATATTAAAAAAGAAATATCAGCAAAAATAAAAGCTTTATAAGAAACAGTGGTTTAAATATAGTAAACTAAAATACGGGATGAGGTTTTCTGGCCAAGCATGTAGGTAGACATGCTTCTTCTCCTCACACAACCATAAGAAGTTCACAACTAACCTCAAAACAAAATACAACCAGAAGTGCCAGAAAATCAAACTGTATGGAAGTCCAACAACCGAGGATTTAAAGAAGAAATACTTGACCAGATGAGTAGGAGGGGTGCAGATGGGAACCCAGGGCAGAAAGGACTCAGTGTGGCAGCAGCAGTGAGGAAGTGGTGGTGGCTACTGGTGGAACAGGCAGTTCCACATTAATGTGTGGTGGATAAAAATGTGTGGGAGGGATACCTGGGTAAGGAGCTATCCCAGCCTCAGGCCAGACCACACAGCCCAGGATTCCAGAGCCAGGTATATAAAGCCTCATAACTTCTGGCTGTAAAAACCAGTGGGGAGTTACTGCCAGACTCTCAGGAGAGTCCTTTTAAAGGAACTGCGCAGCCCTGGAGTGTACTCGAACGCACCCACTCTGGAATTCAGCACCACGGCAGCAGCTAGAAAGGTGGCAGACTCATACAGGAAGTGGAGGAAGTGACTGGAAATGGGGCAAGAGCTGATCAAGTGGCATTGTTCCCTCTTTGGTACCCCCTCCACGTACAGCGCCACAAGGTGTTGAAGCAGGTTGCCCTACTCTGGCAAATACCTAAGGCTCTGCCCTTACAATGTATTAGGTGCACCCAAACAGTGTCAAAGCAGTTCTACCTAATACACAGAAACAAACACAGGGAGGCTGTCAAATTGAGGAGAAAAAGAAATATGGCCCAAATGAAAGAACAGATCAAAACCCCAGAAAAAGAGCTAAGCAAAATGGAGATAGCCAACCTATCAGATGCAGAGTTCAAAACACTAGTGATAAGGATGCTTAGAAATCTCATTGAATATGGAAAATGCATAAGGGAAGAAATGAAGGCTACACTAAGTGAAATAAAGAAAAATTCACAGGGAACCAACAGTGAAGAGAAGGAAGCTCGGGTTCAAATCACTGATTTGGAATATAAGGAAGAAATAAACAGTCAGTCAGTACAGAATGAAGAAACAAGAATTCAAAAAAAAACAAGGAGAGAATAAGAAGTCTCTGGAACATTTACCAGTGTGCCAACATCTGGAATGGCGATGCCAGAAGGAGAAGAGGAAGCACAAGAAATTGAAAACTTGTTTGAAAAAATAATGAAAGAAAAATTCCCTAATTTGGTGAAGGAAATAGACATACAAGTCCAGGAAGCAGAATCCCAAACAAGTAGGACCCAAAGAGGACCACACCAAGACACATCATGATCAAAATGCCAAAGGTTAAGGATAAAGAGAAAATCTTAAGAGCAGCAAGAGAAAAGCAAAGAGTTACCTACAAAGGAGTTCCCATAAGACTGTCAGATGATTTCACAAAGATACTTTGCAGGCAAGAAGGGACTGGCAAGAAGTATTCAAAGTGATGAAAAGCAAGGTCTTACAACCAAGATTACTCTATCCAGCAAAGCTATCATTTAGAATAGAAGGGCAGATACAGTGCTTCCCAGACAAGGTAAAGCTAAAGTAGTTCATCGTCACCAAGCCCTTATTATATGAAATGTTAAAAGGACTTGAGAAAAAGAAGATCAAAACTATGAACAGTAAAATGACAACAAACTCACAATTATCAACAACTGAGCCTAAAAAACAAAAACAATCTAAGCGAACAACTAGAACAGGAACAGAATCATAAAAATGGAGATCATATGGAGGGTGATCAGTGGGGAGGAGGAGGGAAGAGAATGAGGGAAAAGTACAGGGATTAAGAAGCATAATTTGTAGGTACAAAATAGGTAGGGGGATATTAAGAATAGTATAGGAAATGGAGAAGCCAAAGAAGCTGCATGACCCATGCATATGTGCATGACCCATGGACATGAACTAAAGGGGGTATTGCTGGAGTGAAGTGGGATACTGGGTAGAGGGGAATGAAGGGGAAGAACTGGGACAACTGTAATAGCATAATCAATAAACTATACTTAAAAAATAAAGTAAGCCCTGGCTGGTGTGGCTCAGTGGATTGAGCACCAGCCTGCAAACCAAAGGGTTGCTGGTTCAATTACCGGTTGGGGCTCATGCCTTGGCTGAGGCTCATGCCTCGGCTGAGGACCGGGTTCTGGGTGCGAGGTATGCAAGAGGCAACCACACATCGATGTTTCTCTCCCTCTCTCTCTCCCTCCCTCCCCCTCTGTCTAAAAATAAATAAAATCTCTAAAAAAATTTGTCACCCAAAGAATATTCTGAGGTTAAATCAAGCAGCTGCTGATAGAACAGAAAGTAGGCTTTGAAAGGATGAGAAGAGGTGGTGTGGTATGAAGGCCAAAAAGCATGTCTATCTAAGGCAGCTACACAGAGTTAAAATTGATTAGTAGAGTAGCTAAATGGACTTTTAATGTTAAACATAGCACCTTCAGTCAATTACACATTGTACTTACTTCTCTCTCTAAAGTTCAACTTGACTAGTTGAAGGTAGTTAAAAATAATAAGCAAATTCAATAATTATAGATACATTTGCTTTTGTATTCTCAACTCTTGCCATTTATCTGTCTCTTACAGACAGATCTCTACATTCCCTAGTACGGACTCAGGTTATCTCATGGTTTTATAAGATAAACAATAATCACAATAAATAGTTTTACTTTAATCAACAAACTATTATCCTTTTAATATTTATTTTTATTTTAAAATAAAATTACAACAAAAGCAATGAAATAACTGTGCTAATTATATTGTTTATGGGCATATTTTCATTTACTCATTAGTTTATTTATTAACACTGACAATATTAGGCATTATACTCTACCTTCTAAGAGTTGTCACTTGGCCCTGAGCATCTCTATACATTCTGGCTGGATATGCCAAAAATCAAGGTTCTTACTGCTCCTTACCTGGGACGTTTCTCAGGGCTGTGTTTGAAGTGAGCAACTTTGAGGGATGAGGTACTACCTCCCCCAGACAAAGAGTAGGTTTACTTACTGCTTATTTTAAGTAGTGAATTCCCACAGCTCAGTATTCCTCAGTCTCAATGCAAACTTACTGCACGCATAGCATCCACGTGAACCTCGTGTTGCTTACTGTGCTCTGAGTGATGAAGTCCTTTGTCTCTGACCCATCAGTCTTGTGTCTGTGGCCAATATTCATAAAACAGTAACATACTAATTTATTAATTGTAAGAAGGATTATAATACTTATTTTGCCAATCACTTTCCAGGTCCTTAAGCCACAGACATCATTGCTGTAATATACCTTAAAGAAAAGACCACAACACTGTAATAATTTATTCAGTGACTTCTATGTTTCAGGTACTGGTAAACATACAAGCAGTTACTATTATCTCTATTTTACAGATGAGAAAAGTAAGACTAACATAGGTTAATCACCTTTTAGGTCAAACGGCTTGATGGAGCAAGTTTCCAAATGCAAGTCTTCATGACTCTAAAATTCAGGTGCATGCCATATATTTAGAAATTCTTAAAAAGATATTGCAAATTAGCTGCATCAGTGTCCTATCTGAGGGTTTTTATTTATTTATTTTTAGAGAGAGGGGAAAGGAGGGAGAAAGAGAGGGAGAAAAGCATCAGTTGCTTCTCACACACGCCCAGGTGGGGATGCAGCCCACAACCCAAGCATGTGCCCTGACCATGGAATCAAACCAGCAACCTTTTGGTCCCCAGGCCTGTACCCAATCCACTGAGCCACACCAGCCAGGGCCTATTTGACATTTGATAAGTTACACCAAAAGAGTGAACAGTTAAAGAATCTTCTATATTAAAACAACAACAACAACAACAACAACTTGTCTTTGTTGTCTCAAAGTACACTTACATATTCATTACACTAAAATCTAGTACCTGTTTTACTGGACAGGAGAGATTTTAGAAAGTGTGTGTATAATTGGAAAATATTGCATGGAACCTAAATGTTCAAAAGTATTATATCTTAGAAATTGAGAACATAGCTGAGGCTTATCAATGCACTCTCCTCCCGCTCATCCAGGAAAAAGATTTCAAATCTGGCATTAGATATTAAGGGCACTGTCCAAAACTTTCTCTGGAGGGCAAGCTCCAAATCTATGTTTACCATGGCAGTGAAAAGATGCATTCATCACTTTTTTTTGTGAAGATTTAGCTATTTAACTCTCTCGGTAGGCACTGAATTCCAATAGCATTAAATTCAGGTCTTACTCATTTTTATAATAATATTACTTTTTCCTATACCATGCTTTTTTCTATCTTTACTCTTTTCTCCTCTTGTTCCTGCTTTCTTTTTATAAAGTATTCCAATAATATGCACCACAAATGCTAACAAGTACAATGGGAAGAATTCCTTAATTAAATACAAGCCTTCATTCTGTATTCATTAGATCATTGTTTTCATTTTCTGTGATGCCAATATAATTTTAAGTAAAAAGCTGTAAGACAGCTTTTTAAATTTTATAAATTAGTCTAGGGTGGCTAATAAATGATATAATGTAGTATAACAGCTTGTACTTGCCAAAATTCCAACAGGGGGATTTTTTTTTAAACCTAATTCCCTTTACATTTATCACTCTGAAGTTTCAGTTTAGCATTAGCACAGAAAAATATTTACAATTTTTAAAAGTAATAAATTACATGTGCAATGAGACAAAACATTTACTAAGCCAAAGTCATTTTATATTAGGCAGTTATCAATATTTTGGAAAAATAACGTATGAGTTCAAAGTAAATAAGCATTCTTACCAGCTGTAGAAAATCATATTTGAAACCCCTGGCCAGGTAGCTCAGTTGGTTAGAGTGTCATCCCAATCCACCAAGGTTTCAGGTTCAATTCTCAATCAGGGTAAATACAAGAATCAACCAACGAGTGCCAGCAGAGCCTGAGACCCTTGGCAATGTGGGCATGAGCACATTTCCCAAGCTTTGGGTGAACAATGTAGGTAAGCTGACGAAGGTTGCGGGTGCCGCCCTTTGGGATCTTGAGCTTGACCTCCTTGGGCTTTATTGGGGCCTTGATAGCCTTGGCACATGCACTCATGGCCTTGGTATTGTTTGCCTGCATCTTCTTCAGGCCCTTCTTGTTGTAAATGTTCCTCAGAAACTTGGGATCTACCCTCTTAAGAGATTTGTATCTTTGTGATTAGGATTTCCTGATGCCATTTCTGCCATTATCGAGACTGATTGTGCATGGTGTGGTTCTTGGACTTGGCCATATCTGCACCTAGAGGATGAAAGTGGAGATCAGAACTGTGGACTTGCCGGGCTGGGCCTACCTCTACTGTCCTGATGGAAGCCTGTGGCTGCTAAAGCGCATGGGCCTGGAAGAGTGATGTCTTTCTTGGATCCATTCTTCCTCCTGAACATACAACTAGACTACCTTTGCCAGCGTCCCTTGCAGTTGGATTTAAAGTGATATGCTTCTTAAAGTATGGTGATTGCAAAAGGGAAAAGGGAGGGGTAGGAAGAGGTAGAAGAGGGTAAAGGCGGGGATAAATGATGATGCAAAAAATTTGACTTTGGGTGGTGAACATGTAACAGGGTGCAGCGGGGGGGTGGGCAAATAGGGATTTGTAATGGGGTCCAGAACTCAGGGTGTCCAGGGAATATTGGAAAAAAATGTATAGGATGTCCTCTCCCCTACAAGTCTGAGCTGAGCTGGAGGATGGGAGGCATGGAGCAGGGCCATTGAGAGTTGTTTTGAATAGCTACAGTTTTGCAGATAACCTCTAGAATGGCATTTAACATATCTATAACCTTTAACTGGTTTCATAGATATGTTAAACAGCTGTGACCACGCTTTAAGCCAGGGAGATGGGAGTGACTGCAACCTATTAGTAACTGGGAGGCAACTCCCTCTGGTTACACAGCCTGCCTAAGAGCTTGGAGATGATTAGCTTCACACCACAGGTCCACACCTACCCGGAATTTACTATTTACTATGGCAGCCCAGTAAAGCTGGAAGTATACTGGAATGCTGGCAGCTGTGGCCAATTGCCAGAGGAGTCGGAAATGGTGCAGAGGAAGATTGGCGCTGGGATTTAAAGCCAGGTTCAGCAGCCATGTGGAGTCATTTTGAGACTGTGCAGCTTGGGCAGAGAAGAAACACGGACTTCTATTTCTTTTTCTGAGATATGGTACCCTGGACTGGGCAAAGCGGGGAAGGAAGGATTGTGCGCTTGTGGGTATCTAAAGGACTTTGGGATCTCAGTGAAGTCATTACTCTTAAGTTTGTGTAAATCTTGAAATAAATAATCCCTTACCTTTTCACCAATCTCTGGCATCGAGAGACGTCTTTCCCTGGTTATGGGCAAAGGAAACCTAGTACGGCTGGGGTGTGGGGGGGATGCCCAGAGCACAAGGGCAGGTCCATTTGGTAATAGTATATCATTTGTCATCCCCCACTGGGTCTGTTCTGTAACAAACACACAATACAAGATGCAGATAATATATTATATAAATTTTATTAACACATGTCACCCCAATAAATTCAATAAAAATATTTTTAAAAAGTGATGTGCTTATCCATATACTTTTTCCTTTCTGGATGGCTAGGATGGCAATGCACAGGGAAACTTGGAAACCACATGTTGAAAATGACAGAATCCCTGACAGCATGGTTACCCAAATAGTTGTTTGGAGCACAGTCCCCCTGGCCCAATCCATTCTGCAAGTTATAAGTAATTATAATGGTCTGAGCACATGCTGTTCTAGGCTTAAGGTGAATGAGAAGAAAGCTGCTGTTGAACTAAGCAGGGTATTTTGAGGTCTGCCTATTTATTATCACAGCCTAACCAATCCTAAAGATGCATTTGGTAATATGTAATTTCTACATATGTTAATTGCTAGCAGTTCTATTTCTAGGTATATTTATTCCCTAAGGAAACACAGATATGTCACCAGGGATACCTGATGAAGGGAACCAACATTTTCCACCCTGAAGCTGCTTTATGGGATATTGATTTTAAGCTGTTTATTAAGAAACAAAAAACCCCAGAAAGAACCACAGTTTATTCATTTCTGTATGAGAGTCGTTAATTGCCTCCCACATTTTTTTGCTTATTAGCATCAGTGCACAGTAAACATACTTGAATAGTGTGGCACTAAAAAAATTAATACTGTTACTGAGACTAAAGGGTTCTGTTTGCCCGCACACATCAAAGCCCAATACAACACAAACAGGAGTTTGCAGCCAAGAGTGTAAGGATTTATCAAGGACATGGTGCCATGCCTGGAGTCACAGGTAGTTCATGCTCAAAGACCTGGCTCCCCAGTGACTTCTAGGAGATGGATTATATAAGGAGGAAGTCATTAATCATGATGACTAGTGGAGTTACAGTCATGTTCTCTACTGATCGGTTGGTGCTAGGGTAGGGGGTAATTGATCATTGCATCTGATCCTGATGTCAGCCATGGAGTTGTCCTGTCCAGTTTTGCAAGGATTTGTTCTGTGGGATTGTTCTGCTTTCCTGGGTCCGGAGCTAAAACAGAACTGAGGCCAAGATACTAGGTTTAGTTTGATTGAAAACTCTGTCTCAATAGTCAGTAGACACAGGACCTTGTTTCTAAGACTACTGGAACTGAACAGAACCTCATTGTCCTGAGGGCTTAATGATTAAGTAAGGGAGAGGAAGCTGGGAGAGTCAAACTGCTAGGGGAGGCCAGTTTAAGTAAAAGGAAAAAAGCCAAAGTAAAAGACCATGTTAAACAAAATAAGGTTTCTGAGTGGTCCCTTCTTCTAAGTTCTTCTAAACTGACTAATAATCAAATTAACAGAGGCAGATTAACAGGAGAAAATCAAGTTTTTAATATAGGTGCATGGGGAGTTCATATCCATGAAATTCCAAAGATGGCGAGGCAACATTGGGTATATAAGACATTTTTAGACAAAAAAACAAAACAAAACAGGGGGGTGATTAGGTATTAGATTTCAGAAGTGAGAATGGGTGATTTACAGGTAGTTGAGGAAGAGGGGAACATAAATGGCAGGAAAATACTTGCTAGGCAACTCAGAAGCAACGGGAGACAGGGGGATTCATAAAATGGAATTCTATAGAGTAATAAAAACTATTTAGACACACATTAACATGGATAAAGCAAGTTAAAAAGCAAATTGCAAAATAATTATAATAGCATCTACATAAAAATTTAAAAATCAGCACATGAAGAACATTTATATATAATCCTCCTTCATAGTGAATGTATAAAAATGAGAATTATAGTGAAAATCACTAATTTCAGTACAGTAATACTGGAGTTGCCATGCATGATTGTGTTCTGTATTGCACAAATTTCTGGAGCACCATTCATATAAACTACAATATTTATGATCCACAGTCTTATATGGCAGAGCTAGAGGGAAGGCAGAAATATGGGGATGATTTTTTTTATTGTATTTGTAGTTTAGAGAGAGAGAATGGGAGGAGGAAGGGAGCTGATGTGGTTCGGTGTTAACTTTTGTTCAGTCTTGAGGTTCATTAATAGATACCTATTTATTTTCATACATTTTGATATGTATGAAGTGTTTTAGAATTTAAAATAAAAAAATAAAAAGGTTATAACTAAAGAAGTTCCCAAGAGTTATTCTCTTTATTATTTCACTATAAATACTTCTGAAAATATATATTCATAAGCCAAAGAAAAAATCCTAATAAAAATGTAGTATATCAGTGATGATTTTATGCTTGTTTGTTAACTATGAAATTCTATGCATATATTGTGGTTTATCTACAGCATATGTTCCATAAAGTAGGAATATCAGATACACAGGCTCCAAGATGATTAAGTTGCCAGTGGAAGTGGGTTGTTTCATGGAATCATGAGAAAAGCATTTCATAAACCCATGCATGGAAGATTGTATTGTAGTGAGATTTATTTGGATTAAAATAGGCTGTCCCTGTGTCTTATCTCTGTCCATCTCACCATGGAAAAAGTAAAACCATGTCTTCAGCATGGCCAAAACACAGGTCAGTGTACAGAGTTTCTGTTCCATATTAAAGCTTAGTCTTTTGGAGCCCACAGGTGATGATAAGCATGTTCAGTCCCTATCCAGGTAGCTTAGCACTGTTCCTGGCTGTACTGACCTACCAAGGCTCATGCCTGGAGCCTGCATTTGGAGTCTACGTGACTCGCAACTGCTCACTTCATGGTTGCTAGACCCACAAGGTTACTGAGAGAATACGTGAAGGAAAGGGTAGTGGCATGGGTGAGAGAGAGAAGGAGAGAGAGGGAGAGGGAGAGAGAGATTGATTTACTTTGTTGGGCTGGGTTATATTATGTTGGGCTCCGGACAGACCAGGTGCATTTTCAAAATAACCAATGAACTTCCTAAGCTTTTGCAGGCTTCTAATGGGCCCACCTCCTAGACAAATGATCCCTTTTCCAGGTTAGACTGACAGGCCTCTATGGTAAAGCACCTCCCCCTGAACCATTTTGACTTCTATTTCGCATGTGCAAATTTACCCCCATAGTCTGGGCAAGTGGACAGGGGAGATTGAAAAGATGATCTTTCCTCCCTTGATGGGGTAGGGGAGAGAGGGTTGTTAACCCACTTTGTGGGGCAATGCTGCAATCCCCTGGGGGGGGTGTGTGAAACAAACTATGCTCCCCAATTGATGATGCTTAATAATGTCGGATTCCCTTTGCTTCCTCCCTTTATTAATATCTAGCTTCCTATGCTATCTTTCGCTGTGGTTTGTAGGGATCTCTACTCTATCCAAATAGAACTCATTACTTCCAGCTGTTTTCAAACAGCAATAAAGATGGGTGAAGGGAACCAAGTTTTGCCATCCTGAGGCTGCCTTTTTGGGACATTGAGTTCAAACTGTTTACTATGAAACAAGACTCAGAAAGAACATTTGACCCTCCCTCCATTCCTGCTTAAGAGATTCAGATAGAGAAAACCTGCTTCAGGAAGGACATCTTAGGATGTTAGCCTTAGCCTAATTTGAATTAAATATGGTAAACAGGAAGGCCTCAGGCAGGGGCCTGTCAACTAGATAACCGCTGTGTCCCCTTGTTTCTGAGTTGCCTAGCAAGGATATTCCTGTCCTGTATGTTCCTCTCTTCCTCAACTATCTGTATATTGCTTATTCTCACTTCTGAAGTCTAACACTCCATCTCCTCTCTTTCTCCTTTGTCCCAAAATGTCTTATATACCCAATGTTGCCTCACTATCTTTGGAATTTCATGTTTATGTGAATTCCCCATATGTATATATTAAAATTGGATTTTCTCCTGTTAACCTGTCTCTGTTAATTTGATTGTTAGCCCAGCTAGAAGGACTTAGATGGTGGGAGGAAAAGTATTATTTTTTTAGCCCTCACAGGGGATTGGTGGGAGTTCACGGATGCTTTACTATGGGCATGGATATTGCTGGTGGGATGTGGTGCCCAAGACAAAACATGGAGTATCTTTCATTTGCCTTATTACTTGCCCATCAATATTTATAGGAATGAAAATGAAATCATGTTTAAATAGTATTAAGTTCAATTCAGAAGCTCAAAAAACAAAGTGCACATTTGTTGGGAACCGCCCTGCCTGGTTTCAGAAACTGTAACCCCTTGTGGCTAAGACTGAGTAAAAAGATCTTAGGACCATAAGCCATTAAGGAGACAAAGCTTATCTTCCTTGTAGGAGCACTGCCTCTGCTCTCTTTTGCTTCACCCTGCTTGGCCCCTGGGTGGATGACTGGTTAGCCAACGATGGGTAAGATTCCGCAAGGGAGGGATGACCTAAGACAGGCAGGGTCATGAAGGGACCTTCGGGAAGGACTTGGGGGGCTATAGAAAAAGGGGGTGATTGACCCTCGTTCCTTGGCTTTGACATAGCCTGAGTCCTCATTCTGTCTGCAACAAGTCTCCTAATCTCTTAGCTGCCTTACTCCCCTGGCCCGACCTAAGTCTGAAACAATGCCGGAAGTGGGTGAGGCCCTGTGCTGGAAAGGATGGGTTCCCTGGGGTGATCAGGCCTAAGAAAGAATGCATAAAATCCTATGAATCCTACTTTGCTAATACCCTCAATTTAAGTGATAAGGTTCCAAGCATGAAAAACTTTGTTCCCCAAAGTTTTATAGCCCTTTAGGTATCTGACCCTGACTCAAAATAAGCCCTCAGAGTACTTTGAATGTTATCTATTGTTTGATCATTACTACCTGACAATGATTAATGAGCTTTGTGTATATACCCTGTATTCCTATGCAAATTAAACCCAATAAAAGCTCATTGAGGAAAAGCCTCTTGGCCCTTTTCTTTTGAGAGATCGGCCACCTTTCCTCCCCAAGCAGATCATGTCTTGGTAGACTTATTCTCATCTGTGATGGCTGGGGGGGCTCTGTGGGTGGAGCCTCCCCCCCCACATTAAGGGGTTGGCTCAATGTGGCAGGTTATATATATTCCAAAGATGGAACCACTGTATCTTATCCTACCTGCTCTTCTTACAATACGACTTTTTCTCTCCTCCCATTGAGAAATGGGGTCTAGGCTCTGACTTGTCTCTTCCAACCTGGGGGTGGGGGAGAGGCCCCTGTGATTGTCTTGACTGAGTGGATGGCAGAGGGACACTGTGTGAGTTTCAAGGATGGTAAATATACCTCATGTGTTCATCTTGATCCCTTGGTATGCTCATGCTGGGGGATACCACCACACAGGCAATCAAACCATGATAAGGCTGCCATGCTGCCAGGAGGCCTAAATTAACCCACATTGAAAGACATGGAGAAGCCCAAAACAGTTAGCTCAGTTGGTTAGAGTGTCATCCTGATGCACCAAGGTTGCAGGTTTGATTCCTGGTCAGGACACATACAAGAAATAGCCATGAATGTGCCCTGGCTGGTTTAGTTCAGTGGATTGAGCTCCAGCTTGCTAGCCAGAGGGTCACCAATTTGATTCCCAGTCAGGACACATGCCTGGGTTGCAGGCCAGGTACCTGGTAGGGGGCGCAAAAGAGGCAACCACACACTGATGTTTCTCTCCTTCTCTTTTTCCTCCCCTTCCTCTCTCTCTAAAAATAAATAAATAAAATCTTTAAAGAAAAGAAATAGCCATGAATGCATAGATAAATGGAACAGCAAAGTGATGTCTCTCTCTCTCTCAAATCAATAAAAATAAAATAAAAAGACACAGACTGACACTATGTGGAGAGGGAAATGTCTGATCCACCCCCAGCTGATCCAGCCCTTCATTCTTCTAGCCACTCTCTTACTGCAATTGCATTAGAGACCTGAGCAAGAACCACCTAACTAAGCCCTTCTTGAATTCCTGATCCACAGAAACCATGATTGTTGCTTTAAGGCATGAAGTTTAGGGGTAAACGTTTTACACCACAATAAATAAATGAAACCTGTAGAAGAGAGGGTAGGACCAGTTGTCAGCCCCTGAATTCTTAGAACTTATTATGAGTACCAATTAAAAGCTTCCACCTCTTTCTACTTGTGCAGTCCATTGGCCTGGTCTCTGGCAGGGTTTTGTCTGTCAAGAAGAGACAATCAATGTTTGTTGCATAAATGAATAGTCTGAAACAGCTGAGCACTCTCATGCCACCATCAAAACAGCATTTAGGGAAAATGAACCAATACTGCATTCTAGTCATTGTTCTTCCCACACACAGGAAGCACACCTATTTTGTAAAGTGGTCCAGAAAACTCACCCCACTAGAGTTTTGCTTCAAAGTTTAACTAATTTTGTTTTTTGAGTCATGGTGTTTTCTTTTTGGAGTAAACATTTATGTACTGTCTTGAAAGTGCTAGGCTATCTATCTGAATTTTGTGGTCACTGTATACTTGAAGAACAAATGTGTTTAGTTTTGAGACATTGTATATCTTGTGGTCCTAGGAATCTTTACTACGTGTTATTTGTCACCCTTCAAATTGTGGAATAATAACCCTCAAAGAGAGGGCAGGAAGCTGGATTCCGAAGGAAGGATTAAAAGTTAACTTTAAAATGGCTAAATCAAACAACTTTAAAAAGTAAAATATTAGTTTAACTAAGATTAATGGTAATTAACTATGATGTACAGTTGATATTTTTTGTCTGAGTGAAAGATATTTATTTATTCTTTTGCCAAACACAACAATTGATATCCACCTACAATTATTTTTTAAGATTAGAAACAGGAGGCCATCTGAAATAACAGCACTGGCCATGAGCTATAGACCGTTGTTACACTGGCACTTGGTGGAGACGTGCAGAGCCTTGGGAGCTAGCTGGTTTGTAGTGAGGATGAGGACAGACAGCTATGGGGCCTTCTCCAAGACGGCTCTGCTGCGCCTTATACATTGCTGGTGCAGTGTCTAAAAGCTGGACTTCTTCCCTTGATAGGGATCTTCGATAGTAAATTGTTTTTGCGGATCGTAGCTCCCAGGCAGTTTGATTTTAGCTTTGCTGTTTTTAATTTAATTACTTTTTCTAGTCAAATTCCTCAGATTGCTTTCATCCATACCAAGTATGTAATCGAATGTGGCTAAGTCTTCTTTAGTAACCTGCTGGGCAACGTGAACTAGGGGAACATCAAGCTTCTTTTTTGCAATTCTGCCCTCCATAATCAGGAGAGTTTCCTATTTCATATGTGGATGTTGCTGCACTGTCTGTCCTCCATTATCTGAAACGTTTTGATCAGTTACAAGTTATCTAACAACGGGCTCTTCAGTGGGTGACTGACAGATGTTACCCAGACACAAGAACAGCACCGACTTAGGCGCCTGCTGGACCATCTTCCTGTGCTAACACCTACAATCGACTCTTTGTGTGTGTATGTGTGCGAAAGATACTTGCTTTAAATTTTTTTTAAATGATAAAAATTTTTATTTGTTAACAGCAAATCAGTGTTTCTCTCCGTCTCTTTCTTTGCCTCTCTCTAAAATCAATAAATAAAAAAAGTCTTTCAGAAAAAGGTGATTATTGATTATAGAAGTTCTGCTTCAGGTACTGGTTGACTAGATAATTTTAGTTTATCCTTCCCACGAAAAAATTTTAAATCACTTTGAAGGCACTGGAGAACAATTAAGGAAGTGTGAATTTGCAGACCAATATCCAGTAGAGGAGGGAAGCCAACAGAGGTGATCCTGTCATTTGAAACAGCGTTCCTCTTTAAGGTGGTTGTCAATTTCAAAGTAGAAGCTGAAAATTTGAAAAGTGTTTAAATTATTGTTGAATAGGTAATATATTCATAAGGTACAACATTTCAAAGTGGATACAGAGAATAGGAAAGTTTCCTTCTCATTCCTGTTCTCCAGATACTATTTCCCTCTCTAGGAGGCAATCAATGTTACAACTTTCTTGTACATCCTTGTGTGTATGAAAATGAGACTGTTCTCACAGTGCAAAGTAAGATGTGCTTGATATATTTCCAGGAGTGGCATGGCAGATTCATCAGAGACTGTATGAAGCCAGTTTACCACTGAAAGCAATTGCTTTATTTAGCAACTTGCAATAAATATTTTAACATGTTTGTTAAAAATATATTGAGGAGGAACTAATTTTTAAATAAATATTGTGTGTAAACACCAGTCCACTTATTTACTTCCATTTGCTAGTCAATGTTCCAAAAATTGGTAAAATATTTTCTTTAAGTTTAGCTGTTTTCTTCTCTCCATTTTTTTTTGTGAGTTTTTCAAACCAGACAAGCTTCTGAGAGCCATGATAGATTGCATGCTGGTCTTGCAAACCCCATGGAGATATGTTGGCATAATGAGGACTTCTTAAAACCTCCAGTAGATTTGTTTTCTACATCAGTTAGAATGGGGTCAATTTAATTTTTTTCTCGGTGTCTGTTGCCTCTGGAAACCTTAAATTATAATTAATTAATTAATTATAAATTAATTATAATTTATTCCAATGATGACTAATTCTTGCTCAAATTACCTTCACACTGTTTTAACGAATACCCTCATCCAAATTTATGCTGTTTTTTACTCCTCTTTTATATTCTTCAACTTTACCATTTAGCTTTAAAAGTAGAAGCCTTCTGTTTTTATTTTCCATCTCATTCTATTTTTCCTATCTAGTGATTATCTGTAATTTCTATCATTTTTATTTTTAATATCAATTTGCTTTTTGCAATTTTTATTCCATTAAAAATTCCTTTTAGCCTTTGGATTGCTGTCCTTACTCCATTATTGTTTATAGTCTGTGCTTATTATTGATTTGTCTGTATGAGAAAGAAGTACCAGAACTCAGTTTATAAAAGGTGTTTACCTACAAGTTTAAGGAAATTGGTTTTCATATATAATAATAGGAAAAGGTAAGGTTGTGAGGGATAGTTAACTGGTACCATTTCCAAATTTGTTTTTCTTACTGATTTTAACCACCGAATTTAGACTTTCCAGAAGGATTGCACCTTGTTTATCCTGTTTCTTGACTAAGGTTGGGAAACACATTTCCCAGAATCCGTTTTCCCTATGGTTCAGGTTAGAATTGTATACAGGAAGAATTTGTATGAAATTTGGAAAACACGTGAAACTGAAGCCATTTTGCTTAGAAAGTCATTGCTCTCAGATTGGGTGACAGTAGAGACAGAGACGCCCGGTGAGTCCCACCTTGTTCTTCCTCACCTCTAGTCTGCGTCTTGCCTCTCTCGCCACCTGCTGGTCCTGCTGAATAATAGCAGCCCTTGACCTAAATGGACAACTCCAGACCCAGAAATGATAGCTCCACAAAAACAACTATTTCCCCATAAGTGACAATCTGAAGAGCCTTCTCCTTGAGTACTCCCTTTGCAGTCCCTCTTTGGGAAGCAGTTGAGCTTGGTTTCTTGATCTCTCTGCCAGCTCCTATTTGCCCACCCACACCAGTGCTTCAGGTAGAATGTGCTTCAGGTAGAATGTTTGGTTCCTACTTGTCCCATCCTCTGACTCCCTTATCGGGCCTTCACTTTCTCATATTTGGGTAAGTTCTAATACCCTTATAACAACTCCCTAATTCTCATTATGTTTACAGTGGCTCTGTTTTCCTACCGATAACACTTGAAATCTTTTGACCTTTCTGCTCTGCCATCTTTATTATTTCAGCAATGTCTTTCCTCCTGTCTGCAAAATGATCCCTATAACCAAGCATTATGCCCTCACATGACATTGTTCCAAGCAAGAAGCAGGAGTATTGGCACTAAAAAATCCTTTTTACATTTTTTCTCCTATTTCAGGAAGGAAATTTTTCACCAGAAGACCCTAGTAGAGTTCTTTTTAAGTCTCATCAGTCAGAACAGGGTCATGTACCTTCCTCTATACACTAACAAAGAGGCTGGAGTGCCATGATTGGCTTAAATCTATGGCCCTGCCTCCTGGCTGCATTGCAAGATAAACTAGGATGCTTTTATTTCTATTTTTAATTTTTAAAAAGATATTATTTATTTGTTTTTAGAGAAATGGAGGGAGAAAAAGAAAGAGAGAAACATCAGTGTGTGGTTGCCTCTCATGCGTCCCCTACTGAGGCCTGCAACCCAGTCAGGTGCCCTGACTAGAAATTGAACTGATGGCCCTTTGCTTCTCAAGCTGGCGCTCAATCCACTGAGCCACACTAGCCAGGGCCCTAGGATGCTTTTAAAACATATTTTCACCTGCACCCAACTTGCAGAGATTCTAACTTAATTGCTCTGGGCTTAGAATTTATAAAATTCTCTCAAAGGGAATTTCATATGTAGTCATGGTTTAGACCATGGCTTGGATCAAACATGAGTCATTATTTGGAGCTGTTGCACAGCAATAACAACATAAATCACGGTGCTCTACAAGGAAGACGTTGGAAATGGCTGTGGGATAGGCAATCGAGAGTGTCTTAGGATATATATTTTTTATTTTATTTTCTTAAAGATTTTATTTATTTAATTTTAGAGAGAGGGTAAGGAGGGGAGGAAGAGAGGGAGAGAAATATCAATGTGTGGTTACCTGTTGTGCAGCAACCCCCACTGGGAACCTGACCTGCAACCCAGGCATGCGCCCTGACTGGGAATCGAACGGGCTACCCTTTGGTTCACAGGGTGGCACTCAATCCACTGAGCCACACCAGCTGGGGCTATATTTTTAATCCTTACCCAAGGATATGCTTATCGATTTTAGAGAGAGAGAAAGGGAGGGAAAGAGAGAGAAAGAGACAGACAGAGAGAGAGAGAACCATGCACAGAGAGAGAAACAGTGATGTAAGAGAGAAACATCAATTGGTTGCCTCCTCTATGTGCCCTGACCGGGGATTGAACCTTTTGGTGTATGTGATAGTGCTCCAATCAACTGAGCCATCTGTATATTTATCTATCTAGATTATCTCGCATGAGGATGATCTGTACAATAGATAGAAATATGACTAAAATTTCCACCTAGTTTGCCTCATATTGTGTAATATCACTAAGCACTACTTTTAAAAATATGTTATTTGATGCATACATTCCATTTCAGTTAACTTTAGGAATGACAGGAGAACAGCAATTCTCCCATTCCTTAGTCACTTGAGGTAAAGTCTTCTTAAATGTGCTACCAAACCACATTGCACAGGGCTCAAAGATTAAATATTCCTTGGTGGGACACATAAAATGTTAAGAATCTAAATAAATATAAACTCCTTATTATGAGAAATCCTAAGTCATTTGATATAAGGTGTTCCAGTTAAGGTCTGGCTGGGTAGCTCAGTTACTTAGAGTGTAGTCCTGATATGCCAAGGTTGTGGGTTTCATAGAAGAGTCAACCAATGAATGCATAAGTAGGTGCAACAACAGATTAGTCTCTCTTTCTCAAGTCAAATTTAAAAAAAAAGATGTTCCGTTTAAATAAACCACAGAATGCCAATTGAGTTTTGAGGCTGAATTATCCCAGTCCAGCATATGTCTTTGCAAAACATGTTTTTGCTAAAAGCTGCAGAAAAGGAAAAAAAAAAAAAGGACAATTTTGAAAGTAAGAACTTGTGTGTTCCAATATGCAGGTTACTTGAAGAAAAGGAAACATACCAGGGTCCTTAGTTTTAGGATCAAATCACCTATTAAGAATATTAGTCACTGGGCCTCATATTTCAGAAATCCACCAAATCTAAAGTATTGCCTTAAATACTCTGGGACCTTAGCATCATAGCTTTTGATAGACCAGTTATCCAAAGATTGACAAAGTTCACCTTTTTAAAAGGAAATCGTCCTGGCTGGTGTAGCTTAGTGGATTAAGCGTAAGCCTGTGAACCAAGAGATCACGGTTCGATTCCCAGTCAGGGCACATGCCTGGGTTGCAGGCCAGTTCCCAGCAGGGAATGCACAGGAAGCAACCACACATTGATATCTCTCTCCCTCTCTCCTTCCCTTCCCCTCTAAAGATAAATAAATAAAATCTTAAAAAAAAATCAATAAAAGGAAATCGTGGTTCATCAGTGTCTGAAAATTGGAGAAGCTATAAGCTACACCTTACATGAGCAACGAGTTTGGTTTTATCTTACAGAAAGAATATTGGTTTTAAAATATTATGTTTATTTAAAATAGTCAATATATTCACAAGATTCAAAATTTAAAAGGAACTTGCCCTGGCTGGTGTGGCTCAGTGGATTGAGTGCTGGCCTGAGGAACCAAAGGGTCACTGATACAATTCCCAGTCAGAGCACAGGCCTGGATCCCCCCTAGGGGGCTCATGAGAAGCCAGTCCTCAGTAGTGGGTGCAGGAAAGGCAATCACACATCAATGTTTCTCTCCCTCTCTTTCTCCTCCCCTTCCCCTCTCTCTAAAAATAAATAAATAAAATCTTTTTAAAAAATTTAAAAGGAACACCTATGATGTTATCTTAGCTCCCCCCAAAAATCAAACCTTAATCTGAATAAGTCTCTGTCACTAACTACCAATTTACAGAAAATAAAAAACAGAGAAGCATGTTAAATGATATGTGAACACAGTCAGCAACGTCCAGAATACGGAAAATTCTATAACATAAATAATACAATTTCTTCAACAAATGAATTACAAAGGAAAAAAGTAATTGAGAGAGAATCCATAAATGAAAATAAATGTGCCAACCAATTGCAATATATGGAATTTATGTGAATCCTAAATTTAACATCTTTAAAAACAAATTCATGAGGCAATTACAGAAATCTGAACAGTGATTTGATACATTGAGTACTTATTGATATTATTATTCATTTTTAGGTGTGATAATGATATTGTGATACATTTAGACAAGATAAATTATCTTTGAGAAATGTATACCAAAATATATTCAAGTGACATATTATATTTGGCAGTTATTTCAAATAACCCAATAAGATGGGGTATTGTGTTAAGTATTCATTGCTGCATAATAAATTATCCCAAAATTTAAGACCTTAAAACAACAGATATTTATTTCACAGTCCCTGTGGATCAGGAATCCAGAAGTAGCTTAGCTGGGTGACTCTTGTCTCTCTAGTCATCTGCAGGTTGGAGGATCTGCTTCCAGGTTTACTCAGTGGTTGCTATCTGGCCTCAATCCCTCTGGCTGCAGCTAGACACTTAACTTTCTTTCCTTTCTATAGGCTGCCTGTGTGTCCTCAAGATGTGGCAGCTGACTTCCCCCAGAGCAGAGCCCAAGATGGAAACTGCAATGTTTTATAACCTAATCTCAGAGGTGACATAACTATCACTTCTGCCATATTCTATTGGTCACGCAGACCAACCCTGGCACAATATAGAAAGGGACCACTGATAAGTATAAATACTGAGAGGTGAGGATCATTCGGGCCATCTTAGAAACTGGCTATCACATTGACCCATTGTTTTATGGGCTTAGGCCAAGCTTCCATTTGTCCTTTGACTCCCATAAACCCAAACTCTGACTGGTGGATGATAGTGGTATTTCTGATCTCTGGTTTTAATAAAAGTTCAGAGTCATTGTCTAATACAATCCCCAGAAATTCTGGGTACTTCCCTTTCCTCAGTGCAGAGTAAAGCATTAAAAACACTTTTAGGGGTGAATTGAAGGAAAATTCACCATAAAACTGGTAGAAGAGTTCCAGGGTCCTTTAGATCAGCCCCTCTGCCTTAGACTCTGAATTAGCTTAGATTTGGAAATTGGAAAACATCATGAATCCCTACAGGGACTTGAATTATATTTTCTGACTAGAAGACCTATAATTCTCCACCTATACATGTCAGTGGTACCTTAGTAAGCTGCCCATCTATTTTTTTCCTTGGTATCCCAGAATGAATTAGCCATCACCACAGAATCCAGGAACGAAACACTCTAATTACCATTTCATCCCGGTGGCAGTCATCTATCTTATCTCTGACAGTCCAACAGTGTCATCTGACCTTTAACACTCCAAGATCTCATTATTACCCTGGAGGTAGCCAACCCAATTTCTTTGTGATATCATATAATCTTATTTCTTGTATTAGGAAACACCCACTACCAGGATCATTATGGATGTTAGCGTCATCATCCCCAACCTATTTCTTAATGCCTTGGTAGATAGATGGCAAGTACTCTGGGTCACTGCAGAGGCAATGGTTATTTGTGACATAATAGATGCGTATCATCATTCCCATTTGCTTTAGCATTCAAACATCTTTTTCTGAAGCAGTGGTTCTGAAAGGGTTTCCCTAGCACCAACAGCAGCACCTGAGAACTCGCTAGAAATTCAAATTCTCAGACCTCACTCCAAACCTACTGGATCTGAAATTCTGGGGGTAGTTGTCTAGCAATCTGTCCTTTAACAAGCTCTCCAGTGACTTTTTTTTCTTATCTACACTTGAGGGTATACTCATTGATTTTAGGGAGAGGGGGAGGGAGAGAAAGGGAGATGGAGATAAACATTGACTAGTTGTCTCTTGCCTGTGCCTGATGGGGCACTGAACCTGCAACAGTGGGACTTGAACCCTTTACCTTTCATTTTGCAGAACAACACTCCAAACAACTGAGCCACTTGGGCCAGGCCAAGCCACCAGTGATTTTGATGCAGGTTTAAGTTTGAGAATCAATATCTCAGGGTAAAGTAGAATAACAATTTGACAACTGTAGTCTCAACATGTCTTAAAAATTTTCATATTATTGTTTACTTTAAAAAATTAAAATGTGGCTCAGTGGATTGGGTGCTGGCCTTCGAACTGAAAGGTCACTGGTTCAATATTCAGTCAGGGCACATGCCTGGGTTGTGGGCCAGGTCCCCAGTTGGGGGCAGGTGAGTCAACCTATCGATGTACCTCTTGTACGTCATTGCTTTTCTCTTTTTCCCCTCCTTCTTAAAAAAAATAAAATAAAATAAGTGATAACTAAAAAGGAATCACACTTGACTCATAACTTAAGAAGATTAGAAAATTGTGGAAAGAGATAAAAAAATTAGATATGTAAGGGCTAGAAAAATAAATCATTGGGTTGGCCAAAAAGTTCGTTTGTTTTTCCGTAAGAAGCTCTAGTCACACTTAGTTGTCTTTAACTTCATTTAAAACAATTTTTAGATTGTATTGTGACAGCTGTAGTATCAGTGTGCATTTTAAAAAATACTTATAATTAGTGAATTTCTATGTAGCTATTTTAATAATGAAGATGGAAGAAAATCAGCAACATTTTTGGCATATTATGCTTTATTATTTCAGAAAAGAAAAAATGCAACTGAAACACAAAAAAAGATTGCGCAGTTTATGGAGAAGGTGCTGTGACTGATTGAACACGTCAAAAGTGCTTTGTGACGGACGTTTTGTGCTGGAGGTTTCTTGCTGGATGATGTTCCATGGTTGGTTAGATCAGTTGAACTTGATACCAATCAAATCGAGACATAGAGAACAATCAACATTATACCACGAGGGAGAGCTGACATATTTCAAAATATCCAAATGAATAGTTATTGATAAAAATGAAAAGTGTCTTTTTACGGAAAAAACGAAACAGGCCTTGGCTGGTGTGGCTCAGTGGACTGAGTGCTAGCCTGCAAACCAAAAGGTCACTGGTTGGATTCCCAGTCAGGGCACATGCAGGCCAGATCCCCAGTTGTGGGTGTGTGAAGGCGGCCGATTGATGTAATTCTTGCACATCGATGTTTCTCTCCTGTTCTTTCTCCCTCTCTTCCCCTCTAAATAAATAGATAAATAAAATTGTAAAAAAAAGTTAACGGACTTCTTGACCAACCGAAAAAATACCTGATAAAGTGAAATCAGTTAAAAATAGAAAAAGGACAAATTTATATGAATGCTATAGAGTAAGCTTCAAGACAAAATGATCTGAATAACTGGTTAATAAATGTCTTTGGAATATTTTTTGCAAAAATGACCAACTCTGTGATCACAGTGCATAAGTCAAAAGTGAAATGGACATTGTTATCATATCATTGTTGTTAAAACTATACTCCATTGTTCCCCAAATCAACACTTAAATTGAAATTGAATGAGCAGTTTCATGTTAGTGTAGATTCTTTTATTGTCACCTTTTAGAAAAATGTGTTTTTGTGTGTGTTTATCTTTATAAATGGATGTCAAATTTTCCCAAAGTGTGTTCTGCAGTACACTGTAGTCCCAGTTATACGTGGAAAAAAAAGGGAATAACAGTTGCACAGGACATTGTTTCTCTCTCTCTAGTCTCCCTTCTGTTTGTTTCCAAAGGGCTGAGCTGTACATACTACAGGTTCATTTTTCCTGTGCCTACCTCTTGAGTGTGGCTACAGAGGGGAGCTGACAGGGGAAGAGACCAGTAGAACATTAAAGGGGATGGGATATGAGGCTAGGTATTTATTTCTTGGATTCTTACCTTCCTCCTGCTGGACTGCCACTAGTTCATTGGCTGTCTTTCTACTAAGGTCACAGCTTCAGTGAGTTGGTTCTGTTAAACTGTTCTCTACAGTTCTGTTAAGTGCTCCCTCTCCCTTGCATCTTTAGATCTAGAGATGGTAACAATATTGGATTCTCCCTTGTTGGTTTTCCTCCATTAAATGTTTCTCAATTATCCACTGTGAGTGTACCATTTGTTTCCTTCCAGGATGCTGACTTATACAATGGTTAAATATTATATTATCTCCTTGGAAAGATTACAAATTCACATTAAAGATTCTAAGTAATATAGCAGTAAATAGTACCTAAGTTTAGCCTAATGTTTGGCAAACTTAATTATTCTTGGCACCATTTTTCTAATATCTAAAAACATCCCTTGAACATATAACATTCCTTGCTTTAAAACAAAGCCAAATGTAATCATTTGTAGTGCTTATGACTAAGGGTAATTATTAGCCATATCTGTCATTATCTGTGCTGTGTAGTACATTGATGACCTGAGGTATCTTAGATATTGAGGTATCTTGGATACTGAGGTATCTAAGCCAAAGGCTGTTAAGTCATAGCATTGACATGTCCCAAATGGCTGTGCCTTTTGAATTTAGTTTTATAATCTGTCTCAAGTATAAGGTTGACAAGTACAGTACATCTTACCCATTTACTTCTCTCCCCTGTGCTCTGCATTTCTTTTTTTAAAAGATTTTATTTGTTTATTTTTAGAGAGGGGAAGGGAGGGAGAAGGAGAGAGAGAAACATCAATGTGTGGTTGCCTCTCATGTGATCCCCACTGAAGACCTGGCCCGCAACCCAGGCATGTGCCCTGACTGGGAATCGAATCTGCGATGCTTTGGTTCACAGCCCGTGCTCAATCCACTGAGCTACGCCAGCCAGGGTTGTGCTCTGCATTTTAACTGCCACCTTTAGTCTGGCAGGAAATCAAATTACCAGAGCTCGTTCAAATTATATGGGAAATATTAAATATACTTAAACACAAACTTATGAATCCCTCATAAGCACACTTCAGTGCCTAAACTTCATGACATCTATTGTGGTTGCATAGGAACTTTGTCCCTCTATGCTTGATATTTTAGATACAAGGGATGTTGCTGTGGATATATTCTTTAAAATAAATCCACTTTTAAAACTGATGTGGTAAGTTACTAATGTAGTGTATTTCTGGTTTATCAGCACATGATAGGACTGCATTCCCTATGCTGGGTGGTTTTGTGACCCATTCTGTCCAATGACTTGAATAGAAATGTTATATTAGTCAAGAACTTAAATGTGAGAAACTCCACCCCTGCCACCTCGAGGTTTTTTTTTTTTGTCACAACTACACTTGTTTCAGAGAGCAGATGTTCCATCAGCATGGGTCCTCGTAATGGATATGAAGCTTAAGTGAGAAATAAATCTTTCAGGTGGGTGTTTTCTTGAAGTCTATGTTGGCCTATCCTGATTTACTTTAAAAAAGGTTTCTCTGAAAAAATACAAGAAAGGTTCAAACTAAATGAAATTTATAAAATCACATGGTACTTATGAAGTACTGAGAAAAATGAGTATGAGTTACAAGCACACTCATATAAAAGCTTTGATTACATAAAAGCTGATCATGCACATATAGTCGTATCTGTAAATAGTCACAGGTTTAAATCCTTGAATTCTATCACTTATCAGCTTGTCATCTAACTGGAAGCTCAAATCCCTTATGTAGAAAACTGGGATAATAAAGGATTATCATCAATT
Source organism: Trachops cirrhosus (assembly GCA_028533065.1). Taxonomy (NCBI): domain Eukaryota; kingdom Metazoa; phylum Chordata; class Mammalia; order Chiroptera; family Phyllostomidae; genus Trachops; species Trachops cirrhosus. The sequence goes on along the minus strand of CM052541.1, from coordinate 117,301,995 downwards.
TATATGGGAGTACATATTAATCAACTGTTTAGTCTGGCAATATATACCAAATTACAGAATTACTGTTAATTCTTCTACTCAAACAATGCATACAACTAACTTAATTCACAAAGGCAAATATTCTCCTTAGCTTTCCTTGCAAGATTCTGCTTAGGCTATTTACCCCAACCATTATGCAGAAATATTGTGTTGGACACTTCAAAATCAGCCTTTTTCTTTCGGGTATAAGGAGGCATATTCAAGGGATCAGGGGATGTATAGTATAAATATGTACAGCAAACACTACATTTTTTAAAAACTTCATTTTTACAATGTAAAGAAATTTTGCTGTTCTTCCCGTTCATTGTGAAACCACACTGCTTGAAACTTTAGTAGAAAGCATTCTCTTACTTATGGAAAGGGCACTGGGGTACTGCTCATTGGTGACCCAAATCTTTCATATTATCTGCCATAGAAGTGCATCTAAATTGCATTTAAAATATTCCCCAGAGATGGACATTCTGAACGCAAGATTCTAATATCCTTTTTTAGTGCTCTGGCTGGAAGGGGAAACCAGATGTGATTGTATGCTTGGGCTAGGTTGCTTCTAGACATGGAGCTGTGTGTGAGTAAAAAAGCACTGTCCTAGGTTAACGGGGCATTAGGAATAATGAAGGCTGCTGTAGTGTACTGCAAAGGGGCGAGTGGCACTTGCTTTCTTTCAACTAAATGACTGCATTTTTGTTTTGTTTCAGTAATCATGTAACTTACACATTATGGTTCCTATAGACAAACCATGTCAACTAGTCACTATTTACATCATCCTATTGAGGGAAACTGTTGTCCAACCCAGTAACCAAATTTTAGAACACCATTTGGTAACTTCCTATGAACAAGTTCAACTCTTATTTCTGCTTTCTTATATATAAGAGATCTCCCAGAGTATTCCTAAAATAAGTCACATTTACAAGATAGAAAGTATCTGGCTGGAAAGCAAATCTCATCACTATCACTGTACAGATGAGGCTTATAAATTTTTAGCCTGATACAGACAATCCAAAATTGCAAACTGTTTTAAACTTGGTATGCTTCATTAAATAATGATGGTACTGCCTCTCAATAAAAACAAACGCTGTTTTTATGGGCTATGTGCTAATTATCATTTAGTAATCCACACAAAATTATCTTCTCAAGAGTAGGGTGTATTATCCCTGGCTGGTGTGTGGCTCAGTGGCTTGAACACTGGCTTGCGAACCAAAGGGTCGCTGGTTCAAATCCTAGTCAGGGCACATGCCTGGGTTGCAGGTCAGGTCCCCAGTTGGGGGTGCATGAGAGGCAACCACACATTGATGTTTCTCTTTGCCCTGCCACTCTCTCCTAAAATAAAGAGTAGGGCATATAAAAAAAAAAAAAAAAAACAGGAAAAATTAGCTAGGTTAAATAATTTAGGTCCAACACATCTACGTTTTAAAGAACCAAGATACCTGCCCCCCTTATCTTTTTGCCCAGAGCTAAGTTTCAAGAATGGAGTATATTAAGTGTTAAACGGCCATGAACAGATGGAAGTAAAATATTGAAAACACAAGGTATTGTTTTCTACTCAAATTCTGAGTCTTTTATTCGGTAGTAACTGTTATTTTAAAAAAGAATCAGACAAGGATATCTGATTTCAGTCCCTTTCAGGTTAACATGAGCTATGTATGCAAAAAGACAAATGTTTCAGATTTTGAAAGAAGCTTTAACATATTAAACCCTCTTGTGCCAAATACTTGTGTTGAAAATAATTTTAAAAACCTATAGTTATGTAATTATTAATTTGTAAATAAAAAAGCCAATGCTCAGAAGTTGCCCCCAACCAGTTACTAATTGGTGTAATTGGTGAAAATCAAAGACTTCCCTTACTATATACTGTTTCTCATCAGTATAGTACACAATAGTTCAAAATTATCTAAACCCTTAAAAAGCAAAGTTTATAATGGAAAGCACTTTACAGTTCTCATGACCCTAACAAACTGCATCTATAAGCTTACTAGAATGCTAACTTCATTTAATCTTTAATTTGTTAAAAAAGACAAACTTTTACTTCAAATGGTACTAAGTGATATGCAATCCAGTCTTAACATTTTCTAAAGTTAACTTTAAGCAAAACAATGTCAGTGATGATAAATGCATTTCATTATTTATTTAGATGTTTAAGCTCTCGCACTAGACTTTTTTACAAGCTGGTGAACACTGACAAATTATTTCTCCCACAGAACTATAACCACACATTCCCAGACAGTATAAATATATGGTTGAACTAACATTAATACACATCACCATTTTATCAATTACATAATAAAACAAATTATCAAGTATCCAAATATTAAGTTACACAGCTCAAAAGGCATATAAAATATTAGATGTCTGCTCAATTCATTAGCAGAAACCCACTTTTTTTTTTGCAAGAGAGGGTGGGAAGGAAAAAAAAATCACATGTCAAACAAAAGTTGGTAAACAGAATGTATGAAGACAAATTTCAGAATTTTTATGATTAAGAATTGTTTCAACTACAACAAAGCATCTCTACCTTTACCTTTAAAAAAATATTTACTAAAGAGCATTATTCTACATGTTCCACACAAGACAAAGGCAACATTTTACTAAAAATACTTAATAGCCCCCTCCCATTCTTTTCTCAGGCCCTCCCTGTAAGTTGCACCCCAAGTGCAAACATTAAATTAACTGTAAGGCTTTTTGTCTGGAGACATTAAAGACATGTGCTTCTGTACAATGTAGATTTTTAAAATGGAGGCTTTCCATAACAGCGCAAAATGATATTTATAGAAAGACATTAAATAATCACTAAGACTTGGTATAAAAATCAAGAAGTTGAGCAAACCTGATGTATACTTGTATGAATGTGGGAGATGTAAACATAAAGTTAGCAGGCAAATAACCATATAGGCCCTACTTTCTTTGTTTGAAATGACTGAAGGGATTAGACACATAAGGTCCAGAGTGTTCATAGTTCCTGGGATTTTAGTTCTGTATGGTACTAAAAATATACAAGTACTGTGCTGGACATTTTGGCACCTAATCTTTCTAAATCTTTCATATATTGATATGATTCTGGCATGGGAATAGATTTAAAGATATAACTCAATACTGCATGATTTCAGAAAAAGTCAATTAGTACAAATGATAAGCACATTTTAAAGCTGAAGAGTAAGAATCTTTCATTAAGTGTAACAATAGGTTGATTGAAATCCAAACATAGAGGTGATAATTCTGTCAAGCTTGTGGCCTGGTAGAACTGCTTTTCAGTACTCCTATGGAAGCTTCATTAGATTTATTTACCAAGCCAGTATGCTGGCTAATATGTATGACAAATTAGGTCCTATCTCAAGTTCCACTTCCAAAGCAATGGCATCAGGCACCAGTTTTATTGAATGCAACAGTTGTTTCTATGACCATTGGAGTCTTTGAAGCGCAGCCTCATTTTAGGACGATACTTCTCCAAATACAAAAGCTGCTTGCTGTTAAAAGCTCCACGCCGCTTTCTGGAAGAAAAAAACAAAACATGTGAGTAATTAAGGCACAATCCCTCCATAATAACGTTCACTGTGCTATAGGTAATTACAACCTCTGTTGTGGCAATTTAGCTTTTGATTATTACACTGTGTCTTAATGCAGAAATATGGACAGGCATACACGTGTAAATGGAATGCAAAAGAGAGGAAAGTCCCCCTGCCCCCCAGTTTTAATAACATCTTAAAAATGAATGGTTAGCCCTGGCTGGTGTAGCTTAGTGGATTAAGCGTAAGCCTGTGAACCAAGAGATCACGGTTCGATTCCCAGTCAGGGCACATGCCTGGGTTGCAGGCCAGTTCCCAGCAGGGAATGCACAGGAAGCAACCATACATTGATATTTCTCTCCCTCTCTCCTTCCCTTCCCCTCTGAAGATAAATAAATAAAATCTTAAAAAAAAAAAAAGAATGGTTAGATTGGCTATTGGAAAAAAAATTTGCTTTCATAGTAATATAATTAAACTCACTGACATTCAACGAAGAAAAAAGTCATTAAATGCTTACTGTCTTATGAATTGTACTGCATCTTCATATTTCATTCCACCTTCAATTAATGCTAGGGCAACAAGCACTGGAGCTCTGGTAAGGTAAGAATTTTGATACAGCATTAAAAAAATTATCAAACCCTAGAAAATTCAATATTCTAAACATTTCTCAATACATACACTCCACTACACTTCCTGTAAGTGGTGTGTCTAGTAAATGCTGACTTTAAAGTACTAGTATTTTAATATTGAACCCATAGTTCAAAAATGAACTATGCTCTTACTATTGTGATTACAAGTTAAAACTTGTATTACTGGAAGGGAACCTCAAAAATATTTAGGGGAGATGGTACATTTTGATAATCACAGACAATTTTTTCCTGAAATTCAGTGAAAACTATTTTCCACTTTAAAAAAAATTTTGTTTTTAAATGTCATGAACTCCTTTTCTGAAGATCTTCTGGAAATCTGCTTTGTTTTCATTATCATCATTTGAAACCGTGACACAATTGCACCACAAATCGCCAGGGCCATTTTCATTTTATTCTTCACCAGGAGACCAGGACTTTTTTTTGGGGGGGTGGGGGGAGGGAGTGAAGGAATAGCATGGCGGTAAGTGATTTATAAATCTGGACATGCACATTTTGGCACTACTGGGTAATGAGGTCCTATTGAATTAGAATCTCTAGGATCACAGACCCTATCAAAAATATACCACATGCAAACTACCTTAGAGACAATTCCTTTTCCCCAATAAAGCTTGGACAATGACTCCAATATCATGGATATAACCTAACATACACAATAGTACAAGTAATTTTGCCCATAGAGCCAAATGTAAATTCTAACTATAGCATTTGTTAGTCCCAGCTGTATTGGAAATACATTATTCTGTATAATCACCTACTTTTAAATATAGTCCAGTAAGTAACCTAACAAAGCAGATTGATTCATGAAGTGTTATCTGAGTTTTTACAGGAGTCAGTATCAAGTTTTTACTAAAATGAAGACCAGTACCATCAACTGGATTTAAGAAATTCTCTCATTGCCCTGGCCAAGTAGCTCAGTTGGTTAGAGTGTTGACCCATGCACCAAGGCTGAGGGTTCAATTCCCAAACAGGGCACAAACAAGAACCAACCAATGAATACATACAAGGAACAACAAATTGGTATCTCTCTCCCTCCCCCTGACCCTAAAACCAATTTAAAAAATTCACTTACCTCCCAAGGCCTGCAACACAATGAACAGCAATACAACAACCAGGTTCTTCACGAAACTTAATTTTTACAAGACCTAACCAGTCATCAACGATCTGGTTGGATGGTGGTGCACCATCATCAAAAGGCCAATCCTAAAAGAATATTTAAACATTTTAGATTTTTAATATAAATACACAAGTAATTCTAAAATTTCTAACACTCAAATGTTTTCAAATGCATCAACATATTTAAACATGTGTTTTATAATACCCAACTGTCAATGAAATACAAATAAATGCTTGATCTTTATAAAAAATGTTACTTCAAATCCATGCTTGGCTTTCACTTTTATTTTGAAATTCAGATACTGAAATTTTAACAAAACTTAAAATATTAAGCTTTTTGAAGTTGATAGTTTATGTGAACTTTTTTAGTACATGTAGTGCAGTATCACAAGCAGACAGGAATTATTAAATACTTACAAGAACATGGATGCCTTCTTTCTCCACTAGAGTAGTGTCATAAGTTGCTTCACATACTCTAACTATTGTGGTAACACCATACTTCTTAAGTTCCTGGATAAAACATACATTACAAAGCACTCAATAAAGTCTTCATACCATGTCACCATTTATCATTTTGATCATCTCTCCCACAGGTATTGACAGTTAAAAAAATCGTTATTTAACAGGGAAGTGAAATCTTGTTTTAAGTGACAACTAGAATAGCAGAAAAGAAGGGAATATTACAAAATTCCCATGGCCTTTCATTTCACAGACTTAAGTCATTTATAGTCATGGCAACACATTGGATAGTTGGGGAACTAACAAAACAGGATTAGAAGCAACTCAGAGATAAAGGCAAACAGAAACAAAGGAATCACTCATGACTTAAGTGTTTAAACTTTGCTCATTTGCAGTGCAGTATGTAATTTAGAGCCTTAAAAAGTACACTAAAACCCCACATTAAGACTATAGGCTTCAATATTCATAATGCATTATTACTTAAATCTTAACTCTTCTGTCTCTTAAAATATACAGATTGTTATCACAAGTACTTCTGTGATCTGGAAGGCCTAATTGTTATTTCCGAGCATCTATGCACATATATAAACTGAAGTACGTATGCATCCAAATAAATTTTTCAGCATTACATTCCTTACTTATAGTCCAAACAGGTAGGCAGTGAGACAGTTTTGGCTATCTATCAACCACCAGAGAGAGGCAGAATTAGTAACTGAAAATTGGATTGTAGGCATCAAATGGGGTCCAGGACATAAACTAACTGTGGCTTATGATATTATCCAATTTGGTAAGCTGATACGTGAACAATCCAAGTAAGTGGCAGCCTTAGTCCTATAAATTTCACATAAACAAGAACCATGCTATTACACTGTCCTCATACAAATTTTTGTCCAAACACAAATTTAAATTAAGCAAACTTTTGAGACAAGACGTTAACTTAAAACCTAAACTAAGTTAAGTACATGTCCTTGTTTAAATGTGTAAAATAATTTACCTTTAAAACCTAAGGAAGACACTGACATTCCATTTTTGGAAATTGTAACTATAGGCGCCTAGTTCATCTCATAATTTTCCAAAATATTTTGTTAGACAAAAAGCCCCACTATTAGACTGCCATCAGTTTAAGAAATTAAAAAGCATCAAACCTTACCTCTATAAATTTGTTTAAGGTCGCATTAGTTGGATTGTGTGTAATAAGAAATCTCATGTTCTTGTATGTGACTTCCACAGGAGCTGGGCGATTCATTCGAGCCATGTTAATTTAGTTAAAAATCACTCAATGGGGTTATGAAAGAATTTAAAAATTGAATACAGAAATGGTGCAAAGAAACTGAGTCTACTTCAATATACTCCACTTGAAATTCTCAGTGCTTTTGAGTATGAAGTTGGAAGCAATGGGAAATGAAATGAACCTCCTAACAAGAAGCAGCGATTCTTCAATCCAGTAATACTGAGGCAATAGAAAGGAAGTGCACTGAGGTTTACCCCATCCAGGTCAGAAATCTTGTAAAATGCTCTGCAGATTTCAATTCAACACTTCTATGTCCAGGTTAACCACTCTTATGGGGGCTTCTTGGCGGAGTAGTAATGAATTTCTACAGTTCACTTGTCTGCATAGAGGTCGTGCTGTGCCTGGCAGTAATCTCCACTGCCCTTCAGAAACTCCATAAATGTGTGACCAAGAACACCACAGAACTGCTGTTTAAAAGAAAAAGAGAAAAAAGTTGTTTTCCAATTCAAAAGAACAGGTTATGCTATTTAAGTATTAAGCATACAACTATCTTTTTCAAATTTGGGTCCAAGCTACCTTTTCCACTTTAACCAGAACTACAAAATACAAGGATAATTACAATTTAATTAGTAGGCATAAAATAAGCATTCACAAATAAATTACTTCAAATTGAAATTACCAATCTAATGATCTAATAATACAGAGAACCCTTAAAGAATAATACCGTTATATTTAGTCAATATCCCTTATCCATATCCTTCTATTAGCTACTTTTTTAATGGTTGGTTTTACATTATAAATATACATACAATTTCCTATATTGATTTTTCCAAATAATATTATCCCATATTACAAACTTTGTAACTTTGAAGCTGTTAGTCTTCCCATAATGTATTTACTTTTCTCAAGGCTTAACCAATATTCTATTATTCTTTGAGAAAAAACAAAACTGGTTTTCAAAATGATTCCATATACACTATCTCATTTGATCCTTCATGTAAAAGGCAATGAACTTGTAAAGTATTACATGTTTAGAAATTAAAAAATTTCCCACTTATAACTACAAACGATATTCATGGTTTCAGTTAATATTCTTTATTTTAAAACCAAAATCTCACTCATCCAGCCTAGAACCAAATCTAATTCAAAGGGTATAATAAGGAGGAAGTGGTGGGTAGTAAAAATTACTGTGCACTTCTTTCATAGGTCTCAAAAGTAGGGTAACACTACCATCAATAAATTCATTTATATTTTACCCACGTTTCCCTTGAAGAACCTAAGTCAGTTTTATGTCAATATAAAACATTAAATGAATATTCACAGGTTAATTTCAGAATTTGCACTAAAAAAGCATCAATGTCAATGTAAGTCTTCTTCCAAGCAGTTCATCAAAATTTTGTGTACTTAGGAATAAAAAAAGTATTATTAATAGTAGGTTAACAAGAGCACCAAGTGCTAGCCACTGTCCCAGTTTATATATATTCTTATGGGTAAATCACCAAATAAAATTTTGCAACATGTTTCCATTGATTTTCTACACTTAAATGTAAGCATTTAAAAGTCTTACATTAAATTCAAAAGATCTGCTACTATTTTCACTTTACACCTTAAAATAGAGCCCCATGTTATAGTTTCTAGAACTTTCCTTAATTTTCAAGAATAACCCATATGAAAATCTAGCGGATCACACAAAGATGTATCAAGTCAGATCCAGTTCATTTTTTCTGTCAAACTGTAGAACAAAAGGTCCTTCTGAAAGATAAGTTTTATTATTCCAAATTTGTTCAAATGAGCCCTTGGAGGTTGTTACTTCACCTACTTCTTAGCTGGGTTAAAAAACTAGTGACTAAATTATCATTAAGGATTTGGCTCTTACAGCGAATAGACCGCAGTAACCTGGAAATAATTTCAACTATAATCTCACCTCAAATCCTACATATTGCTTCCTTTGAATATAAATGTCTTCTTGCACCATTATGATGACATACCCTAAAGTTATTTGTAAAGCTGTTAAGTCAATAATACTGACCCTTCTCAGTATTCCGATTTCCAAGTACTATCTTTTTGCAACTGTAAGCTAGTTTATGAGAGACAGTATTTCATACCATTGTATCCATACGTAATAGCTAAAATTTCTGTTACAGCTGAGCAACCCCTCGTGTAAGTAGTTTAATCAGAAAGCAGAGAAAGCAATATAAAAATAATTCACTTAGTGAGCTGGTTATTTCTACTGAGTGGAGCCACCCAGCGGATGGGAGGGACTTCCACCAAAGCAAAGTGACTACTGATACCTATCGTCTCTCTTCCAGTCTGTTACAACAGGCAGTTTGGAAATACCAGGGAATTTCTCTCATTTATGAGTAGCATATAATCACAAAAACATAAACGGCGGAAAAAAACAATTTGTCTGTTAGCTTGTCAGGTTGCAGAGAAACAATCTGTATAACCACTTTGTAAAATACTTCGTTGGAGACTTTGTCCCACATTTGCTTAGTTTTAGGTAATGCATCTAGAAAAATGCCATGTATGAAATAATGCCTGCACTCGAGGATGTTCTAACTTTCGGTTTTCAGCTGACTTATTGCCATTAAACAAAATTCATATAAAAAGATTAACATGAAGCATTGCCTCAGAATCTGGATCCCAAGCAGGCCGATAGTTCTAATTACAGCGCAAACAACAACACTTTTGGAATGGAAGAGGCTTCCACGGACAGAAAGACAAACCTTAGAATTCCGGCTCTGGTTGGCTACTGTTGCCACAAGCCAACAGGAGGCAATAACACATTACACTAAGGAATTCAGGAACAGTCCCCGATTAAAAGGCGCCATCCAGGGCCATTCCAAGATTGGCAAGGAAAGTGCGTGCTGGTGCCCGGCCGGGGACTCCTTCGCTTCCGTGGAACAGTAGCCCTGGATGTTTCCAAGGCCATTTCTCGACCGACTTGCCCCAAGGAAAGGACAAGACTCAACTTGTTCCCTTTATCCACAGCCCGAAGAGGGGTGTTAAATCTGGAAGAGCTCGAATTACCAGGTGGCCACTGAGGAAGCAGGGCGGGGCAGGGAGTCGGCGTTCTCACCTAACAGTCTCTCTCCAGCCCCCGCAGGGCTGCAGCTCGTGGACAGCCCCCCAATAGTCGCCGCTCGGCTCACACCGCGCACACGGGGCCCGCCCGTGGCGCCCCCTCTCCACGCCGCAATCACGGGTTCGCACCGCGCCTTCAGTCAGGCGCGGACGCCGAGGCCATTTTGTTTGAGGCGCGGGTCCCGACCGCGGAGCACAAAGGTGGCTTCACACGGCTCCTGTACCGCGCCAGCCCCCCAAAAGCTCCCGGCTGAGACTGTTAGCGGCCCCGCCTACCCCACGCCGGTCGGCTCTGGTGGCGACCACGCCGCCGCCGCCGCGCCCAGCCACTATCTGACTCCGCAGTGACACGCGCAGCCCTCGCCCCACCCCGGGCCACGTCTCCAGCTCCCCGGGCGGGACGCTCTCTTTCCGCCAAACAAAGGGGGCCTCGGGACGCCGTGGAGCCCGCCGGGCTCAGACTAGACGCGCCAAGGGTGGAGGCGGCAGTCACAAAGCTGATTTTGTGCCGCCCCGCCCGGCCCTCTGCGGCGGCATTTACCGCCCCCGCCCGCCGCGCTGGCTCGTCCCCACCAACCCCACCGTCCCAGGCTCGACAGGGGTGAGGTCGCCGGTGCTTCCGCGGCCAACCGCCAGCCCGTAGTCCCCAGCGTCCGCTTCCCAGCAGTTAGCCGCCACCGGCTGGCAACAGGACGGTAGTCTGGCCTCGTCCTGCCAGGGATCGACCGAAACTGCGGGCCGGGGCGGCTTGGAGCGGACGCCAGGCACTGAACAAAGGCGACGGCGGGGATGGGAGGGGGGCTGTCTTGGAGTCCCGGTCCGCGAGGCGGCGGTACGACGGATACTCACAGGAATATGTTTACTCATTGAAGATTGTGGCCTAATCATACAGCCGGTCCCGAGGCGGCGGCGACACAGATGGCAGAGGTGGCGGCGGCTGCAGGGCAGGGGGCGGCGGCGGTCGTCGTGGCGCGGCGAAGTCTTTGCAGACAGCGACGGCGGTACCAGACTCTACCACGCAGTGAACGGCTCCGAGAAGACAGCGTAGCCAAGCCGGCCCGCAGTCGACGGAGCCAATACGCGCGCCGAGGCGCCTTTGCGTCACACACCCTCCTTTTTATAGCCGGCGCAACGTGCGAAGACCGGGCCACCAATCACGGCCCGGGGCCCCCGCCAAGCACTGAAGAGCGGGGGCGGAAGTCCGCCTCCGGCGGACGTCACTGCGGGGCGGCTGCTGCCGGTGTGAACCGGTTGATGAATGGCGGGGCGCTCCTGTGCGGGGGAGGGGGAGAAAGGGCCAAGGAGGCGTGGGTGGACTCAGTCTGGGGTGGGAAAGGGTTCGCGCTTCAAACCCTGTTTTTTATTAAAACTGCTGAGGAGTGTACACATCATATTGGAGGCTGGAAGTTTTCCTCAAACTTAAAATGCATTTTTTTTAGGGCTGGAACTGTGTCTCAGCCTCGACCCTGCTTGCTTCTATCCTAAGTCATAAACACGGTCGTCTTTTCCAGCCGTTTACTTTGGCACCTGGGCCCCCTGCTATCTCCGTCAACAAATAATCAATGTCGCATGATCATTGTACCCGATGACTCAACACCTTGAAAGCCCCGGCCCGAGGCTCCGACGAGGTAAATACTTGTCGCCGGGGGCACTGTCAAGCAGGAACTTAACAAAGTTATCCTATCTTTGACAGCGAGAGTATTTTGTGATGCAGATAAAACCCACCGTTCGCTGTAGTCTTTTTTTGGTCACGTGTCCAATACTACGGACGCTGGCAACTGCAGTTGGCTCAACTGTGGCATTTCGAAACCCCATGTATCCTTTATACTGCTGTTCACTTAATGTGTTGTCACAGATAATGAAAGCCTGCTAAAAGAAAGGTTTTATAAAGAATCTTACGTTTTGCAAAGTCCTGATGTAATTCTCTTGCGTCAAAGCTAAAGCTTTTCTTTTTGTTCATTTTCAGTCCTGTTGTCCCACTGTCCTCATAATTTAGGCCCTTAAGAAGTTGAGCCTTATCAAAATTGCCCTGTGCTACACAAGGGCAACTCTGTCATTTACAATCTGAAAACCCTTTCTCCTCTGCTTTCTGGAAGGAGTAAACAGGACTTGTACCTGCTTTGAAGAGCTCGGTTTTCTACTGAACACTGAGGCTTTTTGTTTGCTGTTTTCACTGAGCAGATTAGAGAGGGCCTTGGGGAGAAAATTGTGTTCTTCAGTGTACTGCAGCGTGTTAGGATTTATTAGAACTTCTATTTAGAGAGTGGGGTTGCATAGTTATTCAACTTTCTTATAAACATATACTCTGTAAACAAAGTAAGTGCTTTCAAGAAGAGTTGGCTCAGGTTTTTACAGGAACAAAAGTCTAGTCATCTTAAAAAATTGCTTGCTGAGGAAACTTGAACCCATCTAAATCAAGAAAAACTAAAGAGCTTCTTGAGAAAAATATATGTTGCTTCACAATGAAACTATAAAAGGAGTAAGGATTTTAAAATCTTAGTCCTAAAAAGTATAGAGGATTAAAAAGAAATCTTGGGGTATGAGGGGCCTTCCTGAGTAGGTCAGGGAGCTCAAGTCAAAAGACAGATTTCATTATATAAAATTTAAAAGCTTTGCACAGCAAAAAACTTTTGACAAAGTTAAAATATTAATGACATATAGGGAGAAAATATTGGTGCTGTATCATGAGCAGAGTTAACATATAATGAAAAAGCTTGACGAACATAATAGTTAGAAAACACATTCAGTCAGCCATTCACTACAAAAGTTGGTCAGCACAGTGGTGGTAATTGGAATATGAAAACTTTGATGTAACAACTTTTTCAAAAGATGAATTTGGTGGGACAAGATATAAATTCAGCAAATGGTAAGCAGAACCAAAATCAGTATTAGGCAGTTTCCTTGTAGAACTTGTGATACAAGTTGCCAGCCTTGTGATCTACCGATCCTATAATTACCACAAGCAGTGCTGACATGAAGTGTCCAGCCAATTATGCTCATCAAGCTCTAAAAGCTGTGCTCAAACTCACAAGTGGACTAGTCAGCCTCAGTGGTCATAACCTTTCAGGTGAGGTACCACCTTATTTTACTTTAAAAAGGTCATAGTTCAAAGATGAAAAACAAGAGAACAACTTTGCTATTGAGAGAAAGGATACACTTTAAACAAGGATTAAGTGTGGTCGTTCTGACCTGCTCACTAAATTCTGGCATGGGCTTGCCAGTATGGCAGCTGCCATGTTTATGTGTCCTGTGCCATTATGATTCACTGTTGTGCTGAGGGTGCCTGCTCTACACATCCCAGTAAGTTTTAAGCTGCTGATTCTTAAAAACAGTAAGTGCATCTCAACATTAGTCAGGAGACTCTTGTAGTCTGAGGACTTAAAGCTCTATAGATAGGCACTTGGAGCATTAGCACCCATGTTGATTAACAGAGGATCTCCAGACTAAGCCAGCAGACTTGCAAATAGTGGTTCAGACATCCAAGAGTAAGAAAACATCACTTTTCAGCCAATGCTCCAGAAGAAACCCTCAGATGGAAGACTTCTCCCGCTAAACAAGATGCCCAGCTGTAAGTTACTTCTCAGCAAAACATTGTGCTTGAGCTCACATGGAAGGCAGGACTTTTTAAAAAATATATATTTTATTGATTATGCTATTACAGTTGTCCCATTCCCCCCCCCCGCCTTTATTCCCCTCCACCCTGCACACCCTCTCCCACCTGCATTCCCCCTCTGCCCCTTTAGTTCATGTCCATGGGTCGTACATGTAAATGCCTTGGCTTCTACATTTCTCATACTGTTCTTACCCTCCCCCTGTCTATTTTCTGCCTGCCATTTATGCTACTTATTCTCTGTACCTTTCCTCCCTTTCTCCCCTTCCCCCACTGATAACCTTCCAGGTGATCTCCATTCCTGTGATTCTGTTCTTGTTTTAGTTGTTTGCTTAGTTTGTTTTTGTTTTTTTTAGGTTCGGTTGTTAATAGCTGTGAGTTTGTTGTCATTTTACTGTCCATATTTTTAATCTTCTTTTTCTTAGATAAGTCCCTTTAACATTTCATATGATAAGGGCTGGGTGATGATGAACTCCTTTAACTTGACCTTACCTGGGAAGCACTTTATCTGTCCTTCCATTCTAAATGATAGCCATGCTGGATAGAACAATCTTGGATGTAGGTCCTTGCCTTTCATGACTTGGAATACTTCTTTCCAGCCCCTTCTTGCCTGTAAGGCTTCTTTTGAGAAATCAGCTGATAGCCTTATGGGAACTCCTTTATAGGTAACTGTCTCCTTATCTCTTGCTGCTTTTAAGATTCTCTCCTTATCTTTAATCTTGGCTAATGTAATTTTGATGTGCCTTGGTGTGTGCTTCCTTGGGTCCAACTTCTTTGGGACTCTCTGAGTTCCCTGGACTTCCTGAAAGTCTATTTTCTTTGCCAGATTGGGGAAGTTCTCTTTCATTATTTTTCAAATAAGTTTTCAATTTCTTAGTCTTCCTCTTCTCCTTCTGGTACTCCTATGATTCAGATGTTGGAACATTTAAAGATGTCCTGGAGGTTCCTAAGCCTCCCCTCATTTTTTTGAATTCTTGTTTTTTCATTTTGTTCTGGTTGAATTTTTCTTTCTGCTCCAAACCGTTGATTTGAGTCCTGGTTTCCTTCCCATCGCTGTTGGTTCCCTGTAGATTTTCCTTTATTTCACATAATGTTGCCTTCATTGCTGCCTGGGTCTTTTTTATGCTGTTGTAGTACCCAGTTAGTTCCTAAAAGGGAGCATCCTGATAACCAGTGTTTTGAACTGTGTATCTGATAGGTTGGCTATCTCTTCGTTGTGTAGTTATATTTTTTCTGGAGCTTTGATCTGTTCTTTCATTTGGGCCATTTTTTTTTTTTGTCTTGGCACACCTGTTAAGCAGGAGCTTTAGGTGTTCACCAGGGTGGGGCAACCCTCATGGTTGTGTTGTGGGGGAGGGGACTGAGAGGGAACAGTGCCCCTTGCTCCACTCTCTGCTGACTTTCAGTCACTTCCCCCACTACCCACAAGCAAATTGGGCCCTTCTGGTGCAGATTCCTGGGTGGGTGGGCTTGTGTACATTCTGGGACCCTATGGGTCTCTTTAACGAACTTTTCTGTGAGGTTGAGAGTTTCTTCTGCTGCTGCCTCAACCCCCACAGGTGTTTCCAGTCAGAGACTTTGAGGCTTTATATCCCCGAGCTGGAACTCTGGGTTGCAGTCTATCTCGCACCCTAGTTGTTCTTCCCAGTTTATCTGCATGTGAGTGTGGGACCTGGTCTGCCAGCTACTGCCTCGCTTGTGGAAGGCAGGACTTTTTACCAGCATGTTCAAAATGTAAAAGTGAACAGTTGAGAGGTATGGAAGACTGTTGAAAGCATTATGAAGAAGGGCTCTATAGAAGATGAAACAGTGTGGAAGACAACAAATCAGCAAACCCTGGTGATGAAGGAAAATCTTTACAAAGACAACAGATCTACTAAACATTGAATGATTCCAGTTATACCACACGTATCAAAGGAATGGAGAATTATATTCCTTTCTTTCTGCTCATATTGTTTAGGCTCTAATCTTTAGGGCTATGAATAGTCAGTGGGGGTTATGAGGAAGTGTGATAAAAAATATTAATATAGCAAGTGTGATTACGATAGCAATGAAGAAAGATCAAATGTGACAATACCAACCCAGGAAACCTCTCCCCCCCACACCAGATTGCAAGGTATAGATGTGTCAAGTGTACTTAGTAGAGGCAAATACCACAGTGGGTTTCTGGATACTAGTGCAAGGGTGATCTTAGGTATATTCCCTTTAAAAATTCAGGGATACAACCATAGTTCATATGAACATTATAAAAATTTACTATCCTTTTGGTAGTATAGAACAGCCTTGTTTATATTACATTAAAATTACTCTTGTGTGATTGTGAAAAAGTATTTTAGAAAAATAGTGTATACTTACTATGAACATATAATTTTTAGTGTGTAAATTTAAAACTAAAGCATGCTCTATGTTAAAATGTGACTTAGTTTTCTACCCTTAAGACATTGATTTAGCCCTGGCCCGGTAGTACAGTTGGTTAGAGTGCCACCTGATTCCCCAAGATTATGGGTTTGATTCCTGGTGAGAGATCAACCAATGTATGCATAAATAAGTGGAACAACACATCAATGTTCCTCTTCTCTATCTCCCCTTTCCTTTCTCTCAATCAATTAAAAAAACTTAAAAAAATAGTTTTATAGTTTTTTATATCTATATATTTTTATGTAATTATTTTTAAATTGAGGAATAATTGACATATAACACAATTTTAGGTGTCTAACATTATGATTTGATATTTGAACGTATTGAGAAATAAATCACCACAGTAAATCAAACTAACATCTGTCCCTTCACATGGGTACAACTTTTTTCTTATGATGAGGATATTGTCTTTTGATTAAGTTTGATAAATAATAAAAACCAAACAGCAAGACTGCACCATCATTCTGTACCCATTTTAGACAGAAATCTCTGATGAGCTATTAAGCTTGTCACAACAAACCTTTCAAGAACAAAGTCCATAGGCCAATAGCTGCACTTGGGCTATTGTTTTGTATGTGTCAGACATAGAAACAGTTAGTCATCCACCAAGGTAGATGCTGGAAATGTAAATATCTTCAGATAAGTGAATCCTGCTGGATCTGTAATAAACATTTTATTAAGTCATCAAACTCAGTCAGTAGACATAATGTTTTCTCTGTAAGATTAATTAAGGCAATTTTCAAAAACTTTAAAAAATGTCTATTTAAAAATTCTTTTTAGTTAATCTCTATTATGACTCTTCTTCCTTTTATTTTTATGTCTAATTTTGATCAACTTAAATGCAAACTTAAGAATTGCTTTGGTAAGTCTTCACATTAGATGAAAAAGTATTTTCACATTAGAATTCCTGATACTTATAATATTGGGTTGGTCAAAAATTTTGTGTGTTTTTTTCCTGTAAAACAAAGACACATTTTCCTGTTTCACCAGTAACTTTATTGACTTGGATATTTTTAGTTTGTCAGCTATCTCATGCTTGGTATAGCATTCATTGTTCTCAGTTAATGTCTCAATTTGATTACTATCAACTTCAACTGGTCACCCCAACTGTGGAGCATCATCCAGTGAGAAATCTCTAGCACAAAACTTTGCAAACCACTTTTGACAAGCTTGATCACTCACTTCACCTTCTCCATAACCTGTACAAATCTTTGTGTTTCAGTTGTATTTTTATTTTTTTTGAAATAATAAAGCACACTATGCCAAAAATGTTTATTTTCTTCCATCTTCAATATTAAAATTGCTACACAAACATTCACCAGTTCTGATGAGTTTTTTTTAATGAATGCTGATATGACAGCTGTCACAGTACAATCTAACGAAATTGTTTTGAGTGAAGTTAAAGACAACTAAGCGCTCCTAGAGACATCTTATGGAAAAAACCAAGTGATCTTTTTTGGCCAACTCAGTATTTACATCTGTGGAGGTTCAGTGTGTGTGTTAAGATGTGATATAGCAGGTAAAATATTTCCATTTTAATTCTGGAAGAAACTGTTTCCTTGGGATACTTAATAAAGAGCTTATTATGAACCTATGATAATTCATAACATTTTCCTAGCATGCCATTACCTACTGGTACCTGGAAGAATCTAGTTTGAGAAAACTCTTCTTATTTTCAGTGAACTTGAAAAAATTTTCTTTGCTGTTCTGAATAAAAATCATTTGGGTATTGGAAATCAGGAGGGCCACTGTCTCTGTGTAATTGTTTAGAACATGTTGAATTATGTCCTAGTCTGAAGTGAGGAAAAATAGCTTAGGAAAGGAGAATTTAATCTGACCAGAGAAAAGGAATGGAGTATAAATAAATTTAAAGGTTGGTTATGCATGCTATGGCAAAGCTGTCACTTGACAGGTTTAATTTACAGAGTTGGCATTTAGGCTGCAGATAATCCAGACAGACACTGACCTAAGCAGCTTTACTGGGATAAGCCTTACAAGAGGAGAACTTTTCTTGAATGATTACTGTCAAACATAATGTTAACAAAAAAGATGTTATTTTTTCCCTTACTTTCCCTACATGCTTTTACCCTACTTTCACATAATTATTTGTGTTACTTGAATCTTCAGACACATATGTATTTTTAATTTTAAATTATTTTGGGCCATGAATATATGCTCTTTGGCTACACTATTCCCTACTCTGTATTTTACATCCTCATGACTATTCTGTAACTACCAGTTAATACTTCTTAATTCCTTTACCTTTTTCACCCATCCCCCTGCTTCCCCTTCCCATCTGGCAACCATTGAAACATTCTCTGTATCTATGATTCTGTTTGTCTCATTTATTTTGTTTTTTTAGAATCAAATGTTGATATGTATTTATTGCCATTTTATTTTGTTAATGTTTTTAATCTTTTAAAATAATTTTTATTTTCAGAGAGACAGGAAGGGAGGGAGAGAGAGAAGGAGGGGAACATCCATGTGAGAGAGGAACATTAGTTGGTTACCTCTCGCATGTTCCCAACCAGGGACCTGGCCCACAACCCAGGTGTGTACGCTGACCAGGAATTGAACTGGCAACCTGTCGGTTCACAGGCCAGTGGTCAATCCACTGAGCCACACCAGCCAGGGCAATTGATCTTCTTAAATAAGACCTTTAGTTTTCTCTTGTCTGGAAAGTTCTTTATCCAACCTTTGATTCTAAATGATAGTTTTGGTGGGTAGAGTAATCTTGGTTCTAGGTTCTTATTTTTCAAAATTTTGAATATTTCCTGCCAATCCCTTATAGCCTGCAAAGTTTCTTTTGAGAAATCAGTTGACAGTCTTATGGGAGCTCCTTTGTAGGTAACTGTTTTTCTCTTGCTTTTAAGATTTTCTGTCTTTAACTTTTGGCATTTTAGTTATGATGTGTCTTGGTGGGCCTTTATGGGTTCATTTTGTTTGGAACTCTCTCTGTTTCCTGGACTTGTATGTCTATTTCCTTCACCAAGTTAGGGAAGTTTTCTGTTATTATTTTTTCAAATAAGTTTCCAGTTTCTTGCCCTGTCTCTTCTTCTGGCACTCCCATGATGTAAATGTTGGTACAGTTGAAATTGTCCCAAAGACTCCTTACATTATCCTTATTTTGGGGATTCTTTCTTCTTGCTGTACTGATTGTTTTTTGCTTCCTTATATTCCAAGCCACTGATTTGATGCTTGGCTTCATCCACTCTACTGTCCATCCCTGTAAATTGTTCTTTATTTCAATTAGTATATCCTTCATTTCTGACTGGATTTTTTTTATGCTATTGAGGTCCTCACTAAGTTCCTTGAGCATCCTTGTAACCAGTGTTTTGAACTCTGCATTTAGTAGATTGCTTATCTACATTTTGTTTAGCTCTTTTTCTGGAGTTTTGATCTGTTCTTTCGTTTGGGCCGTGTTTTGTTGTCTCCTCATTTTGGCAGCCTCCCTGTGTTTGTTTCTATGTATTAGGTAGAGCTGCTACATCTGGAATCCCCTGACATATTAATACACATTGTAGATACTCAACCAGTATTTGTTTGGATATGATTAGGTTACTTTTTCACCTAAAATCCTTTTGGGGCATTCCATTCCAGTTCTCCTGTTTTATTTGCAGGCTCCTTTTAATTTCTCAATCCCTTGAATAATGGTGTTCACTGGAGTTTTTTCTGAGAGCCTTTTGACTCCACTCTGCCTGCTCCCTGGGTTTGGCCATGGACCTTTCTTCCCTACTCAAGACTGATTTGTTAAATGCGTAGCATAACCTAGGCACTTTGCTATTTTATGATGAACAACATAAACTCTGCCTCCTATGGAATTTATACACAGATGAGGAAAGGAAAAATCACAAGTAACTGAGAAAAGGATATAAAATGTTACATGTGCTGTAAAGGAGGTAAACAGAATAGCTGGGGTGACTTATTTTAGATAGGGAATTTAGGGGCAGTGTCTCCCAGGAGCCCTGCAGGTGGAGCCCCCCCAGAAACACATATTTGAGTTTTGTCTTGAACTTGTTAGAAAAATCAGACTCTGAGATATAGATTGGTTAAAAAAAATCAACACATAGTGGGTGATATCACTCGAGATATGCACATAATAAAACATCTACAAAGTGGCATATTTTTCAAATATTAAAAGTATCCTTAAACATGGAGAAAATACTACTTGGTAATGTTAGGTGAAAAAATATAAAAATTACATAATGTACTTACAACCATGTAAAAATACAAGATAAAAATAGAAAGAAATAAAAATGTTAACAGTATTATAACTGACATATAAGTGTGTGATGAAAATACTCATTTGTGGGTGTCATTGGGTGATGAACAATTTTTTTGTTCACCAATTTCTGTATTTTAAATTTCTTAAAGTGCTACTCTTGTAATTGGAGGAGATATCAAATGAATGCTTAAAGGAATTTAATCCTTTAAATTCCTTAGGATAAAATTTTCAGAAAATGAGTGTCTGGACTGTTTACATGGAAGGAATTTAAAACATTTAATTGTATGATGACTATTCAGAAATAGAAGAAGTGGTATTTGTGTGGTATTTAGAAGCTGGGAGTTAGAATTTGTCCAGGAAGAGGTTATTCTGTGTCGCCTTGTTGTAATCTGCAGTAGAGATGGAGACAGCAGATTATCCTAACCTGACTTCAGCTGTCAAAACATCACAACCATTCTTGTTCTGAGTCCATTATGTTTCCAGAGAATTAATCCCATTATAATTTGCTTTTAATATAGATTTATTTGCCATGTGGGAATGTAATGCCCAACCAGTGACAAGCTCCCTGAGAACCTGAAATAAAAGGAAATATGATTGCCTTCAGAGATTTAAGCCAGAAACTCTGCAACAGTGAAGGTGTTTATATACCATATCTGTGGCTATAAACTAAAAGATTGCCTATAAATGTATGACTAACATTTAGAAACATCTAAACCTTCAGTCAAGGTGATTTGTGTATAATCTGAGGAAGTCTTACTGGATGTGATTATAAACTGAAACTGAATCAATTTTATTGTATCTATCTGGAGGAAGATTGTTAGAACAGAAGGAAGTTGATGACTGGGTGCATAGAAAAGTCTAAGATTTGAAGGTTGTCAGTGTTTATCCAGTACTGTCTTGTGAAGAGGCATGGAATCTGTATACCATGATCTTGCAGTTGTTGAGATATCTTATTATAGGATGTATTAACAACTTTAACATTTATTGAATGCTTACTATGCTCTGGGTAGTGTATTGAGCACTCTATTAATCTTTTAATAAGTCTACCCAGATTGATATTTTCCCCTTATAAAAATCAGTACATGGTAATGGAGCCTCAGAAAGTTTAAGGTCACACAAATGTTACATGATACAGCTGATATTCAAATCCCAGTGGCTTGACTGAAGGAGTCCCTGCCCCCACCATCTGGCTAAGCTGCTCTCCTTTTCTTGAAATATTTCTTAAGGTTAGTTACAGTATTGATTTTCTTAAGCTCTGATTCTTTGCTCAAAAAACTTTTCATTGTTATTTTGGATTCCCACATATTCTAATCCTGAAAAGGAACCATTTCATTACAAATGTACTTGCATTCTTGCTTATTATGTCATCCTTCTAGGAGTTTAGTAAAGGTGAGTCATAAGAAAAAATATAATAAAGATTATATATTTAAAAAAGTAAATCATAGAATATGATTTTGTAATATATTACTGAAAATCCACCCTCCCCTCTTGGTCTCTTGACTATTTCAAGAGAAACTGTCCTCTGGGCCAGTTGCACTCTGTGCAGTTGGTGGCCAAGTGCAGTCTGTGACGTGGTGCCAACCTATAAACTGTTTGTTGCTGAACTGAGAATAGATAAGTATACAAATTGAGAGCAAGTGTTTCAAAATATCTATAGCAATTTGTTAGGGTGACTTGATGTCTGTTGAGTTTAGTTTTAGAAATTAGGCTTGCATTTGTTTAAAAACTTGTTTTCAAGTAATTCTTTTTTTTTCCTAAGGAACACTGCTGTAAAGAATGAAAACTATACAAAGTAGTTAGTCATATTATGAAAACGTTACCATTAGCCTTTCATAAATGAGGCCATTCCATGGTCTTTTAAATATTATTTATTTCTAGTCTGTCCATCCAATTTGCTGTCATCAGGAGGAAAGAAACTGTTTATATTATTTCTCAGCTTCCTTTAATAAGCTTTAAATAGGAACTATGATTGTGGTTTTACAAATATATGAACATGTTTTGTTGATGTATTGGCGTGATCCTGTCAGGACAATTTAGAGCTATGACTGCAAACTTCTGCAGAGTTGAAAAGGAAACAGAAAGTGTTATTTACATCAGATGACAGCAAGGAAAAGTATGTCTACAACCAACTTATAGACCAACTGATTTTATAGTCTTTGGGAAATTCATTTTTTAACCCAAATTACTTTTTACTGCTGTTTAAGCCATTTTCCTTTTTTTAAATGCTGATTGTATGAATTCTCTGTTTTACAAGTAATGATGGAAATAGAACTCTATTGAATAGCTTTATATACTATCACTTTCCAAAATAACTCCATTTAAGTCCCTGCTGTTTACTAGCATCATTGCAATCCTTGTAATTAATTTGGAATAGCTTTCAAAATTTATGTTACAAAGGAGTATTTATAGTTACACGATATTTTTCTTCATTAGTATGTTGTTCATAAGTATGAACTGATTTTAACAAAATTGTTCTAGTCAATTCTCCACTAATGAACATCATGAACACTAATGACTCATCTCTCCCATGTTCTTAACACTGAGAGGGAACCAAGTGAGCAAAATTATCAATCTTCCACACTGCCTTGGCTATGTCCTGTCCAGGGCTAATTAACCTACTATATTTATTTAGTACTTCCTATGTGTAGGCTTCATGATAAACATTTAATGGGCATTACCTGACAACCTACTTAACAGAGGAGAAAATTCATTCCTTATCTTTATTTCTTTTTTGAAACTTTCTTGTTTTGTCTCCCTCTCTGGGATCTCCTGAGATGGTTTGTCTGCCTTGGTCATCCTGCCGTACAAGTGTTAGTTTTTCTAAGGATATTTCAGAGTCATTTAGAGAACTTCTTTGGTTTTAACTTCCAAATATTCAACGGTGACTCTAAAATATGCTTCTCCTCTGAGTTCCAGATATATAGTTCCATGGGAAAATCTCTGAGTACCTCATACTCAACATGGCTAAAACTGACTAATAATTTCCTCCCTTCCCCTGTGAGACCTGTTCAGCTTACCATTGTCATGATACAGTGAGGCACCTTTGCTCTGGCAGTCATGCTAGACTCCTCCCTTTTCTTTACTTCTGTCTGATTGCCCCTAATTTCTGTTGAGTCTGTCTACCAAATATCTCAGAAATTGTCCACCTCCTTCCTCTGTCTTTACTGTCAGTCTTCTTTCCTTCATTTATTCCTTGCCTTCTTCCCTCACTTCTTCCCCCTCTTTTTTTCTTCCTTAATTCCTGTAGCAACATTAACTAAGTTGTATGGAAATAGCTTGATTTAATCACTTCTAGTCTTTCCTCCAACTAACCCATCCTGTATTTTAAAAAATATACTTTTTTTAAAAATGCAAATCTGATCGTGTCATTCATCTACTAAAAATTCTCCATGGCCCACCATTATCTTTTAGAGCAAGTCCAAACTTTTTAGCAAGACATTTAAGACCCTCCAAATTATGCTTTTGCCTTACCAGCCCACTGTTAACTCTTCTAACCTTTGAAACCTTTGTGATTTCCAAAGTATATGCCATGCTTTTCATATCTCCATGGTCTATAATTCCCTTTACCTGGAAAATTCTCTTTCTACTTTCCCTAAAACCCTAAAATTAATTCTTCAATGAGTTTTCCTGACCTCCCCTACAACATAAGTATCCCATTACCTGTGTTTCCGTGGTACCACCTCTTACAAACCAGTACTGTAGCATTCTCTGCATGTGGATAATCATTTCTGTAAACCTCACTGATCTTCCTCATACCCCTTGAAGATTTCCAAGGCAGAGGCCATGTTCTTTCTATTTCCCTGTGCCTAACATGGCACTTGCACATAGTAGGTATTTAATAATCAAGGACTGTATTTTGTGCTATTATTGTTTCATGCTTGAATTAAGGATGTTTGGAGGACAGTGGTGGTGTTTGGTAGGCACAGAAACCTTAGAAATAAAATCTAGAAGCAGACAATGAGAGTAGAAGGTGAAATCAAGACAGTGATGATGATAACAGGCTGGCTTATCTTGGAGAGTATCACCCAAGAGGACGGATTGTTTGTTTATTTACTTATTTATGCTGTGCTTGAAATTTCCTCCTAAAAGACTTTTAATAATTCATGTTTACATTATTGTGTTAGACTAATCTTACTTTTTTTTCTTGAACTGAACAACAAGACAAAAGAACGGACAAATAGTATCAGTGACTCAGGAATAAATTATTGATCTAGTACAGATTCACCCAAAGTGATAGTGACATGCTGATCTCTTTGGCAAAGTGTTTCACAGAGAATTCTAGACTTAACTTCCCTCTGCTATCATCCTCTCATTTGTACACTATAAGGCAGATAGAAACCATGCCCTGAGAAAATACATAACATAGCAAACCTAAAGTAAATTTACTTTAATATTTTAAAATTGTTGTATGTTAGTGTAAGTAGGCTTTTAGATTTGCAAAATTATAAGCTTAAAGACTGGAGTTTTTTAAAACTTAAGGAAAATATTTCTGTGTCTTTCTTTTGTTGGTTGTACCAAAGGAATGCTAATTAATATTAAGGTTTGAGGGGTATGACAAGTAATCTGTTAACTGGTGGGTAATCTCTAAATACACTGAAATTGCTGACTAATCAGTGATAGTCACTTAAGAACAGGTTTTACAATGTTTGTAATAATTTTTCTTCAATTACAGCCTTTTTGAGATGGGAAGATCCTGGCAGGTGGGTATTGTAAAATATAGGGCTTAATTCAGGATGGCAACTATCTGTGGTAGGTGCATCCTAGTTAGAGTCTCCTGAAACCATGCACAAAGGTGTTGATATTCTGGCCCTGAAAAGTGTTAAAATTAAACAGGCTCAAAATGGAGTCACTCGTGCTAAGATTCCTTAAGACTTAATACCTTACATGATTGTAGTTGCAACCTCTCCCAGGAATGGAATTTTAAACCAATCAGTCTGGAATTTCTTGGGCAGCTCCAGTGAGGTAAGGCCTGATAAGATTCCCTGGTCTTCCTCTAATCTCTCCTGAAATCATCCTCTTTTTTAACTTCCTTGTCTCACCCTTTTTCTGCCTGTAAAAACTTTCCATTTTGTACAACTCCATGGAGCACTTTCTATTTACTAGATGAAATGCTGACTGATCCATGAATTGTTCAATACAGCCTATTAGATCCTCAAATTTTCTTGTTTGAACTTTTGTTCTTTAACTGTTTTGTGTTTTAGCTGTTTTTTTTTATTGTTGGACCCCTATCTTATACACAGTAATCTTTTATTTTTAAGGGTTTTTATCTTTTCAAAGCACTTTAATTACAAGGCCCAATATTGGTGCCTGTCACGGTCATTGTGAAAGGAAATTGTGAAGTGTTTATGCCTTTGTGCCTTTTGGACAAGCTGAGATTTAGAAGCTGTTAGAATGACGAGAGGTAAGGGGTTACAGGCTGGAATTTTTCCAAATACAAGAAGATTAAAGGATTTTAGAGCCAGGTGAAGACAAAACTGGAAGGGCCTGGAAGATCATCCAAGACCAGGAAACAGAACTCTTAACTGAGAATAAGTGACTCATCAAAGTGCTCACAAAAAGTGGTGAAGTCATCTCAGAGAGAAGGGAGGATCCTCCTAACATTCCATGTAATTTACATCCCAAATGATTTCCTTTATATTATCTGGTTGTGTCTTTTACCAACTCTACCAAGGCTTTGGGAGAACTGGCTATTCCGTCATACTTAAGGAGAGGGTAAAGCACATTTATTGGATGAGCCAGCCAGAATTGGAAAGTGGTCCCAGACTCATTATTCTTTTCATAAAATTGGGATCATGGGCCCATTAAATAAATGTTTAAATCTTCCCTTTAGAGGCACCTGGGATGATTCTGATTCATCAGGTGCAGGGGAGAGGATCTGTGACTCTGAAAAGCTCCCAAGTGCTGCTGCTCTAAGGTAACTCATCATTGCTACTCAGAGTGAAAGCATGCCTTTGGCTATATAAAGTAGGTGTCACACAGGGAGACAAAATCATCCATTTCCAGTGCAGTGGGTACATGGACTTCTCTGTGGTTTCAAGAGTTATGACTGCAGCAGTAGCTACAAGCAGCAGTAGTAATATTTCTGGTAACACAGGCCCCATGCCACTTATACCAACCTATATCTGAAGAGACAGGAGAGACAGGGACACACTTTGGCTGGCGGTAATTGCAAGGGTTTTGCCTTCTATAGGTCTAGATTTACTGTAATAAATGCAACAAAAAACCAAAGTCATAAATGCTCTGATTTCCAGGGAACTCTTCCAAGGTCCTTGCCTTTACTCAGAAAATCTGACTCAGTCCTCTAATGATGGAGATGGTTGCCATGGTGAGTCATACCTGTACCTTTACCTATCTCAGGGCAGCCTGTAAGGTTTTATTAGAGCCTGTTTTCTATGCTGAGCTAACTATGTTCTCCTTTGAAGAAGGGAAGTTCAATTAGCACTGTTCTTCTGTTACTAGAAATAAACAGCAATTGTTCTGGATGTGGAAAAATGAAAAAAAAATGGGAGTATGAATTTCCCAGGAAAACATGGAATTGCTGCTTTGCTTGGCTCTCTTCTGATGTCAACCACATGTTAACATCTTAGCAGAATCCATACCATGTGTTTCAGAACAGCCCATACTATCTCTATAAACAATCTTTTCCTTGTATGGTTCTGAAAAATTGTGAGCATTTGCTATGCTATGACACTGATCGAAAACATGGATATACAACTGTGGAAACGAAGTTGTTCTCAAAAGTGACCCATATACAAACAGTTACAATCTTGTAGAATAAAATGTGGAATAGATGTTTTTCTGTTGGGTGCTGTGTGTGGTAACCCTAAAGGAATGAGGCCTAATTCCCCCTGGGGGCTTGGAATGTGGGAGTGGAAGTGAAGACAAGACAAAGGAGAAGCTGCAGTCTAGATGAAAGAGTGTAAATTTCTGGTACCAAGTTTGGGCCAGGTACTCCCAGTATTATGGTAATTGGATGAAAAGAAGGTGAATGCAAAGCTTGACAAGAATAAAGTTCTACTGTAATGAAATGTACTTGAAAAAACAAAAAGATGGCAAGACTGAATTGTAACTAAATACACTGAGAAGTATTGTGAAGTCTTTATTGACTCTGCTGAGGAGTCTGCCAGCTGTTAATCTTAATATCTGTGCTTGCAGTACTCTGCTCTTTTAAATATAATTTAAATCACTGAAAAGAACAGGTAGTCTGTCTATGGAAATTGTTTGATTGATAACTGGAAATTTCCAGATGTGCTTATAAGTGTTTTAAAATAAGGTCAACTGATATGACATTACTATGATGCCCTACTGTTCTTTTACTTTCTGTTTTAAACAACTATAACTATTAGCTTTTAAATAACCTGAGTCAAATAAGTTCATTGTTTTTAGTTACAATTATATTTCCAAACTGGGCAGCTGTTTGGTTTAGTTGTTCACACCATAATTTCCTCTGCCTTTTCCCTCACCTACAACCCATGTAAATTTTAAATCTTGCGTTACTTTCTTCTTCTTATACACAAAGAGACCAGAGTCCTAATTCCCCTGACCTAATGAGAGGCAATGCAATCAATTCTTCACCAGTAAACTATATATTCTTTATCTGTGATTCCATAGTTGGGCATCAACATGTAACATATATGTTATTGGCCAGAGGAGATTGACAAATCTAGCTACACTGTGACACCAAAATAGCCATACTGCATGACAGGATTCTAAGCCGGCTCTCATTAACCTGCTGTAGCCAACAGGAGCTCTATTTTTAGGTCACTCTTGTAATTGGTTATTTATAAGGAGGATGTTGACCTTTGGCTTTCATTAAGAAGCATGGAGATCAAAACTATCTGTGAAACTATTAAATTACCACAGTAGATTCTACTCAAACTAGAGTAACCAAAAGAGCCTGATAAGCAGAGCTTTGATACTATCAAAAGGTAATATTCACTAAGGCATATCACACGATCACTGGGGACTTATTAGATTAGGCAACATATGTAGTTTATGGAATAGTATACTTTGAGAAAAAAATGGTTTGAATATAATCAATATATTCAGACAATCTTTTTCCCTAGTACTTTGAACTTTGGGGACTAGTTAAATACAATCTGGTACATTTGTATGAAGAATTCTATGCAAATATTTCCCAAAAATATTCACTGAAAGAGGTCATGGTCATAAAGTAATGTTAAGGGTAATGAACTTTATATGACATAATCCTAGTTTTGAAATAAAATACTTATATGTACATAGAAAAAAAGCCTGGAAAGAAATATATCAAAATGCACATAGTGGCT
>CM052541.1:117258957-117272881 GCA_028533065.1 Trachops cirrhosus | reverse complement strand
GGTATGTTCCTCCTTGGGTCCAACTTCTTTGGGACTCTCTGAGCTTCCTGGACTTCCTGGAAGTCTATTTCCTTTGCCAGGTTGGGGAAGTTCTCCTTTATTATTTGTTCAGATAAGTTTTTCACTTGTTGCTCTTCCTCTTCCCCTTCTGGTACCCCTATAATTTGGATGTTGGAACGTTTAAAGATGTCCCAGAGGTTCCAAAGCCTCTCCTCATTGTTTTGAATTCTTATTTCTTCATTCTTTTCTGGTTGTATATTTTTTTCTTCCTTCTGCTCCACTCCAGTGATGTGAGACCCATCTTTCATTCCATCACCATTGGTTCCCTGTGCATCTTTCTTCATTAAACTTACTGTAGCCTGCATTTTTTCAGCTAATTTGTGACCAAAATCAGCCAATTCTGTGAGTATCCTGATGACCAGTGCTTTGAACTATGCATCTGATAGGTTGGCTATCTCTTGGTCGCTTGAAAGGATTGGTTCTGGGGCTTTCAATTCTTCCTCTGTTTGGGCCATCTTTTTGCTGTTTTTTTTTTTGTTTTTTTGTGTTTTGGTCTTGTCAAGGTCCTGTAGTGAGGGGCGGGGCCTTAAGAGTTCACCAGGGTGGGGCACCCCAGTGGCTGGATTGTGATGCTGTATGTGGGGGCTGGGTCTCAGAAGGAACAATGGTGCTTGCTCCGCTCTTTGCAGGACCCCAGACCCCTCTGCCGCTTTCCACAAGCTAACTGGGCCCCTCTGGCACCAATTCTGGTGTGGGTGGGCGGGCCTGTGTACCCCACGGGACCTTCCTTTTCAGTCAGTGACCCAAAGCTCTATTTCCCGGTGGTGGGGCCCCTGAGCTGCACGCAGTGCCTTGCTTCACAATGACTGCCTTGCTGGGTCTGCCAGTCGCCACCACCGCTTGTGCACCCCTGGCCGGGGCCCACCAGCCACCGCTGCTTGTGCGCCTAGGGTCTGCCTGCTGTGGAGTTGCGCGCTGCCCGGGTTGCTCAGCCCCAGTTGCTCAGTTCTCTGCTTGGAGTCCCTTGCCTGGCTGCCCAACTCCACCCCTCCTACTGGTCTGGATGAACATGTCTATTTTTAAATCCTTGGGTGTCCGACTTCCATACACTTCAATTTTCTGTCAGTTCTTGTTGTTATTTTGTTTCTGTATTGTTGTTGTCCCTATCTTGGTTGTGCAAGGAGGCACAGTGTGTCTACCTATGCCTCCATCTTGGCCAGAAGTTCTTTGTACACTTTAAGTGGGAGAAATTGTTGGAAAAATCCCTTGGAAAATGTCAAAACAGTAGTCATACACTGCAAGCTTCAAGCTAAAAGTTATTAAATATGGTAAAAAGTATGACAACAGAACTGCCCAGAGACGCTTAGGACCTCCTCCCTCAGAGACTGTCATCAGATTGTAGAGGCAATAGGAGGAAAAGTTTCTTCAGATGACAAGATTAGAAGATGATGCCAGGGAAACCTCCGAAGTGGCTGGAGGTGGAGCAGGAGGTAAAGCCTGGATTCCGGAGCAGCATCAAACTGGGATCTCTATTTAGACCAAGATGATACAAGAAGAAGGTAAGAGGATTGCAAAAGAAAATAACATTGATGATTTCTCAGGGACACCTACCTGGTGCTTTAACTTTATGAAGAGAGAAGGTTTGAGCATGAGGATACAAGTGAAACTTGTCCCAAAACTTCTAGCAGTCTATGAGAATTAAGTTTTGGAATTTAATCTTTGTGTTATAAATCTTTGAAAGACTTACAGCTGTCCCAAATCACCAATATGGATGAGGTCCCACTCACATTTGATGTACTATCCAACAGAACTGTGGACATCAAAAGACCAAGGACCATGCCTATTAAAACTATTGGTCATGAGAAAACACATCTCGCTGTTGTTCTAGCCTGCTGTACAGATGGGACAAAGCTACTACCTATGATCATCTTTAAAAGAAAAGCATTTCCGAAAGAAAAGGTTGCAAGTGGAGTCATTGTCCACATGCATGAAAAGGATGGCTGAATGAAGAAGGCATGAAAATCTGGTTTAACAAAGTCTGGTCATGAAGGCCTGGAGGATAACTTAAAAAAACAGCTTTGTTGTTTTTGATCCCTTCAAAGCCCGTGTTACACAAAGTGCAAAAACAATCTCAGCGGACTTGGAAATCCAATTTACATTGATACCTGGTATGCTAACCAGCCAATTGCAACTTCTTGATGTGTCAGTAGACAAGCTAGGCACACCTTTAAAGTCCTAATGAAGAAAGAGTGGACATCATAGATGCAGTCAGCTGGTAATGATTTAACACCTACAGGCAGAATCAAGGAAGCATCCACTGCCCAGGTTTGTGATTGGATCCTAAGATTGTGGAATGGTGTTGAGAAGAAGTGGTCGTGAAGTTGTTTAAGAAATATGGCATCAGCAATGCTATGGATGGAACTGAGGACGGTGAAATTTACCGGGATGAGGAAAGTGACTCTTAGTGCTTCCCATTGCTTTCTTTGCTTCTCTAAAGCTTCCATGGCAGCAGTTTTGGCAAGAGTAACAAAGAGCTCTGGCATTTGACAATACCTCAGCCTATTCCATCTGAGTTCTAACTAGCGTCCACTTGAGAATTATTTACTGCATGGACTATTTATTTGTTGGTTATCATCTTTTTCTCTCACTAGAATTTTTTTAAAAATATGGAATGCTTCATGAATTTGCATGTCATCCTTGTACAGGGGACATGCTAATCTGTATCATTTCAATTTTAGAATGTGCTGCATCTCACGAAAATTTTTTTTAGCAGATAGATGGTGATCGGTTTTACATCATAGATATGCTTTATGGAGCTCTTATCCTTATAACTATGAAAATTATTTAGCCAAACTCAAATAAATAACAGAAACAATACTTTAAATTGGCAGGGTAGCTCTTGAAATGTTTGGAGAAAATGTGATGTAAAATCTCATAAAATCAGAAGAGCATAAATATAGCACTGAAGTAAGGAAAATCAAGAGCCCAATGTGGAGGACAAAGGAGTTAGCCTACTACTTAACAAAGGTTCTATCTATCTGATGTTATCAAATACATGAAACATAATGTGAGGGAGCCCAGGAAGGGGCACTGGGGAGGAGTTGGATGACGAGTTCTAGTCTGGACTCTGCCACCGAAGGGCTGATTGTGTGCCCTTGAACAAATCAGTACTCATTGGCCATCAATTATTCTACCTAGATAATCAGAGGATTGGGTTAATAAATTTTATTATAAGATTCCTATTGGTCTAACAGTCTGTCCCTAAGTGCACCATAAAAACACATGATGTTAAATTTTAGTTACCTATTTGCTGAAAACAAGCTTGAAGGAATTCAGGATACATTTTGCATATAGATACTTGAAAAGGCAATGAAGGACCTGGTGGAATCAGAAAGTGGGTGAGCATAATGTAACTGTTAATGAATTATCGCAGGGGAGGCAGGGAAAGGGTAGGTACATCTGTTTACTTTGCAATATATACAGGTCAACAGGCAGTTGCTAAAATATGTGCTGTTTCCAAACTATCTTCTTTTAGGAAAGACATAATTTTGGTGGTCGATGGTAATACTTCTAAAACCTAGTTATGGCATTAGCCATCTGTCATTTACCCGTTTTGAAGGTGTTATGTCTTTTCTGTTTTCAATATAATTAGCTATTTTTGTGCATTTCTACACAGAAGGTTTGGCTGCCTCTTCCTGATGCTATATGAACTTCTGAAAGAATTAGACTGAGGAAAAAACCGAATTAAGAGCTGAAAAAAAAAAAGAGGGTTTACCTTATGTTAGGGTATGACAAGCCAGACATTATTTTCTGTGCAATAATTGAAACTTTATTTGTTGTTTTTTTTCTGTTTCCTTGCAGTTTTAAAACTGTTTACTAGTGCACCTTACGGCACATGGGCTAATTAAGTGATCTCTTTACCACCTGTTTACAAGGCAAAAACTCAAAAGAATAGTAACCTTTGTCATATTGACAATAATACCATAAACACAGATCACAAGTTTATTAAGGGAAACAGTTGTGCTAAAGTTTTTTTCAGATGTCTACTTTTATTTTTACTGTTTTATTATTTTCTTAGTTCTTAGCAACATTAAATGATAAATCTCCTAAAGATCAAGGCCAACATATTTCAACATTTAAAAGTAAGAGTCACGTAAACATCTAATAGAAAAATATTCCCTCCCAGTTGTAGAATCAAGGAAGACTGCAGATAAAAAAAGATGGACAGAGAAGGGGGGAGAAAAATATCAGTGCAATACTAGAATAAAATGATGTAAGAGATTCAGTAGTAAATTTTTATTTGATAACTATATGTTTACTTGCAGATTTGTAGTTCTAAAATATGTTGGATCCAGGTAAAGAGGCTTCTCAACGGATGACAGATGATGAAACATTAAATCACTTCACAGGTTTATACAGTTACAAGGTAGGAATGATTGCTGAATTTTAATGGGTTGAATGTTTATTTCAAATCCCTTAATGGTACATTGATGACTGAATTTTAGGGACTAATAATCTAATTACACTACTTCCTAATTTTCTTAATTGTTTATTTGCAAGTTAAGTGTAAAAGTTGCAAGTTAACTATAGTTTAGGCCATGAATTAGAACACTCACATGGGAATTACTTAATAGCTTACTTGGATGTTTGTAGAGTGACCTGTATTTCATTTTCATGGCCTACTTTTTAATTCAATTGAGTCACATAATGTACTGTAATTGAGTTACAAAGCAGGAAACAAGCCTGTGCCAGGCATGGTACAAACTTGGTGTATATGGTATCTTCAGTGTTCATGGAACAGCAGTTCTGGTAAATCAGTCAGTCAGTTTATCGTTAGTATTTTCCTTATCTGGTAAGACAGGACATAGTAGAGATCCAAGTCCTTCACCTGAAATTCACCTACAATTATGAAATCCAAAAAGCTATGAAAAGTGGAAGTATTTTAGAAACTCGAAACCTGACCTATCCTGAATTCATTTAGCAATGTAAACTACTTTATGCATGACTTTTGTAGTCTTTATCACTCTTAGTGTGAGTGTTCATTTGCTTCACTTCAGAAGTATTTGATAATGGGGTACTGTTCAGGCCCTGCTGGAAGTGTATCATAATATATAATATATAATATGATATAATACATATATATATTCTATTTTCTTTCTAAAATCTGAAAGATACTGAATTCCAAAACATTGTGTCCTTAAGTTTGATCTGAACTTTTGTTTGATTTGAAATCTCTTAGTATTTC
Organism: Trachops cirrhosus; assembly: GCA_028533065.1. Lineage (NCBI taxonomy): Eukaryota > Metazoa > Chordata > Mammalia > Chiroptera > Phyllostomidae > Trachops > Trachops cirrhosus. Next base: position 117,267,636 of record CM052541.1, on the reverse strand, counting down.
TCAATGTGAGTTCCCTTTTTATTCTTTCTGCAACTTTCCAGGTACATTTATGACTATTGCATCACTATTTCAAGTATTAAAGGCAAAATTCTGCTTTTATTCTCTCTGTTTTTAGTATTACATGGTAGAGGCTGAATGGTTTGCTGGAAGGAGCCTTAGCTATAGAATTGAAGAGATCTAGATTCAAGTCCTGGTTGGGCTGCTTACAGGCTTTGTGACCTTGGTCAAGTTATTTTACACTCCTGAGCATTGCATTTGTTTCTTTATAAGATTTTGATGCTGATATCTACATCCCCCCCCCACCTTTTCTTTTTTGCCTCTGTCTTAAAAAACATGAATCCTGGTGATGTAGAGTATGGTCATCATCTTTATCACTGTTAGATTCCATTGCTAGTTTTTTCTTTGCGTGGGAATGTCCAAAATGCTAATTTTATCTTTTTTTCCTGCCAGGTTCTCAAGATACCTAGGCTGTGAATTTAGTTATAAGTAACTATAAAGGTAAATAGAACCAACAGGCTGGTATTGCAAGTATTAGGGAAACTGAAGTAACAATCTAAAATGTGCTCTGGTGCCGAAACAGTTATGGAAAAGAGATGAAAATCATGTCAATAAATACTTTGAAAAACTATTGGGCTGTATTAATAGAAACAAGTTTATGATTTAGGACATTATTTTGGACATAATCTGTTATTGGGGACAGAGGGAGGCTGCCTCTATATTTTCAAATTCTCCATCAATATCTATGATACATATTATATAATTTCAAGTGTTTCTTGACAGTTTGTATATTATATGTGCATTATATATATGTAACTTTATTTATTTATGTATTAGGTAATGGTCCTTGTTTTGAGCTTTTAGAGTTATTTACCTTTCCAAAATTGTTCTTTTGTGCTATTGGTAATCAAGGTTATCATTAGAAGTTCCATTACCAGAGGTTTTTGTTTTACAGGCTATCACAGTGGTTCCCAGAGTTTTTGGCACCAGGGACTGGTTTTGTGGAAGACAATATTCCACAGACCAGGGGTGGGTAGGTAGGTGGGGATGGTTTCAGGATGATTCATGTGGCATTACATTCAAGCGCACCTCCTGCTGTGTGGCCTGGTTCCTAACAGGCCTGGACCCATACGCTGGACCCACAGCCTGGAGGTTGAGGACCCCTGGACTACCATATGTACATAACTTTTCTTTAAAAAATGGGTTTTATTTATTTTTATAGAAAGGGGAAGGGAGGGAGAATAAGTGGGAGAGAAACATTGATGTGAGAAAGAAACATGGCTAAGTTGTCTCTTGTATGAGTCCCATCAGGGGAATGAACCCACACCCCAGGCATGTACCCTGACCAGAGCCACCTGGTGACCTTTTGCTTTGCAGGATGATGCCCAACCAACTGAACCACATGGGTCAAGGCAACATACCTTTTTTCCATTTAAAATTTCTCATTATATTTAGGGTCCTTCAGACTGAGAATATTAGGCAATACTTGGTGTAAGAAAATATGTGGTTACTATGGGGATTAGAAGCTGTTCCAGGTCTGTTTGACTTCTTTATTGCAGGAAATTTATTATTTTTTTAATATTTATTTTTTTTAGACTTTATTTTTTGTATTTCGTATTTCTTTGTTTTTTTAAATTTAAATTATTTTGTTGTTTTTCAATTACAGTTGTCTGTATTTTCTCCCACCCCCTCCCCTCCCCCCTCCAAACCCCCTCCCTCCCTTGCTTCCACTCTCCCCCTTGGTTTTGTCCATGTGTCCTTCATAGTAGTTCCTGAAAACCCTTCTTCCCACTGTCCACTCCCCACTCCCCTCTGGCTATTCTTAGATTGTTCTTAATTTCAATGTCTCTGGTTATATTTTGTTTGCTTTTTTCTTTTGTTGATTATGTTCCAGTTAAAGGTGAGATCATATGGTATTTGTCCCTCACTGCCTGGCTTATTTCACTTAGCATAATGCTCTCCAGTTTTTGCAGGTAATTTATTCAAATAACATCAAAAGTTGCTTCCTGGGAGAGAGTTCATCCTTTTATAGGGGTCTTATGATTATTTAATGCTACTAGTCTGAAAAGTAAGCCTTTCCCAGATATATTTTATTCTCCTGAATATTTAGCTAATATTATATTTTAATAATATTGATGATGATATATCATTTGTTATACACTTATTATTATATAGTTAGCACATGATCTCATTTAATTCTCAAACCCTTTCTTTGTGGTAGTATTATGAAATAGGATTAGGGCTGACAGAGAGAGAAAAATTAAATATCCCCCAATAGTAGCTTTAGTCAAATGGTTTATTTTTCTTTCCTATACAGGTATTCTAGAAGCAGCCAGTCCAGGTCTGACAAGACATGGTGGCAGGAACTCAATCTCTTTCTGTCTTTTTCTTCTGTCAATTTAGCTTCCATTTCCAAAGTTACTTCATGGACAAAGAACTCTCTTAGAACTCCTGCCATCGTGTCCATGTTTTGGCTGTAGGAATAGGGGTGAGTAGATCACACCCCTTTTCTTTAAACACTCTTCCCGGAAGTAGCCCATACCATTTCCACATATTTCCCAGAACCTAGATCACCACACCTAGTTGTAAGAGATTCTTTTTTCAGTCATTTGTGTGTGTCTAGTGAAAAGTGAAGATTATATTACTAAGGAAGAAGGGGAAAATGTGTATTGGAGACAGCCAGCAATCTCTGCCACCGTTGAGCTACTATTGTTCCCATCTCACAAATGGAGATATTGAATCATAGAGGTTAAATTCACTTACTAAGATCTCACAACTGGTAGAGTCAAGATTCAAACCCAGATCTATAAGACTTCAGAGCCCTTAAGTACTACTTTGAAGTGCTTTTACCTTAAAACAGTTATTTAACTTTATTCTGTCTCCTCAGATAAATTAGTATGAAAAAAAACCTTTCTAAGTCAGTAGGTCAATCTATGGAAACAATGAATCCTTTATTTTACCAAGAATTTTTGGCAAAGAACATAGTATTGGTATCAACTTGTGCAGTGAAGCCCTTCCTTTGCTGACCTTATGGAAAGGTGGATTCACAGAAGTTAGTGACAGGTTTAGAAAATTTCCTGACTGACTGATGAAAGTCTTATTTTCAATCTTCTATTTGTTCAGAGGTACAGCACGTTTAAACTTCATTAATATATGCCTTGCAATTCTATTGGTGGCTTAGATTTTAAACAAGGTAATAAAAACAAGGTTTTCAATAAGAAAAAAGAGAAAAAATGATTTACTGTAGAAAAAAAATCACAGTATTATTATGATTTTTTCTTTCAAGATATATTTTTAAGTTAATGACAGCACATCTTAGAATAAATCAGGCCATACTACTTCTAAATTATTTGAAAATTGTTACATTTAGATTTTCTGAGGGATTCTCTAATATCTTACATGAGAAAAAAATCTAAATCATAAAACACACTGTAAACTAGGCCTTCCTTTCTTCCTTCCCTCCTAGAAAGCTTATTTTTTTTTTTAGCTGCACTTTTATTTAGGTTCTTGTCTCTGACTAGCTTGTGAAGGTTTTTAATCTTTCTTATGCCTGCTTAGCTCTTTGCTTTTCTAGCACCAAGGGAGAACATGTGAATGTGAATGCATAAATCAACAAACAAGTAAATGCCATGTTTTAGAAATATCACAACTTAATGTTGCTATGTTGCTTAAACTTTTCAACATTTTAAAACCTCTGTACATTTATCAATGCTTTTCAGGAATGCTATGAATCTAAATAATATATCTCAATTATTTAACGAAGTTCTTCACTTAAGTACTCATGACGACATTAGGGATGATCAGTGGCTAATGCCAAGATATAATGATTTGATGGTTTGCCTAGAAGTGAAGAGAGATTCTCACTGTTGTGACAACTTGCAAAAAATGCACTTCAAAATGAAGAAACATGATAAGTCAGAGGGAATAGAGTTCTAAAGGGAGATCAAGAGTCAGATCTCAGCAGAGATTTCATATATATATTTATTTTAGTGTATATAAAAATATATATACACTATTTTTTAAAATCCTTCTCCAAGGATATATGCTTTTATGAGATAAGAATGGAGAGAGAGAGAGAGAGAGAAACATTGATGTGAGAGAGAAGCATCAGTCCATTGCTTTCTGTACATGCCCCAACCATGGATCAAACTCACAGCCTAGGTATCTGCCCTGACCAGGAATCAAACCTGTAACCTTTTTGGTTCACAGGATGATGCTCCAACCAATTGAGCAACCTGGCCAGGGCCAGAAATTTCTTATTATTTGTTGTGCATCTTTGGTCTGGAGCTTTGCAAACTTTAAGCAAGAACAGAACCAGTTGGTTGGATCATGTCATTAAGGACCCAAATTCTTTTCATCTCTCTGCTTGCATTCTTAGTCCTCAAATTTCATCTTTCATTTTGGCAAAATGGCTGCTGAAGATCCTGACATGACATGAGGACCCAAGAAGAGGATTGTGTCCTTCCTTGTACCACTTTTCTTAGTGAAAAATACCTTTTTCCAAAGTCCCCAGCAGATATAACCCCATTGGCCACATTGCCTACTGTGCCCAGGTAAAAATCACTCATTGTGCAAAAGGTATATGAGACTACCATGATTGGCTTGAACCAATCAAGACTGATTTTTTTGGGGTCTGGGGAGAGATCTATCCTTCCTTGGATAATGTGTTCAAGGGTAAGAAAAAAGTGGGGATTTTGTTGGCAAGGAAAAAGCATTGTAAGACAAACAGAATTCTCATTGTGCAGTTTGTTTTTGGGGAAATTACACTAAAAAGAAAAACTCATTGTAAAATAAATAAAACACCTTTACCACCCACAAGCTTAGATATGATGCTTGTCTCTGATCTAAAATCCATTCATTTTTTGATCTTTCAAAAATATTTTTTCACCACTTAGTACATGTCAGTCACTGTTCTTATTAGTAAGGCTAGAGAGATGAACAGGACAGATATTTATATGCATTAGGAATGCTTTCAGCAGCAAGTAACATATTGGACATTTAAAAGTGGCTCAAACCATTGGGACATATAATGTTTACCTAAAGAAATTTAGGACAGGCAGTCCATTGTCCAGCCCCTCTAAGATGTTACCAAGGATACAGGTTCTTTCTTCTCTGCATCCTTACCATGCTGGCTTTTGTCCTCATTCTTGTCTCCTCACTGTTTCATGGTTGCCATAGCTCCAAACATCTCATCTGCTTTTAAATCAGAAAGAAGTGGCCAAGGAAGCTCTTTGTTTATTCTTATCCTTTGTACAAACATTGAAAAACTCTCAGAAGCCCCCCAGCAATTTTTCCTTTTAAATTATATTTTATTGATTATGCTGATATCGTTGCCCCAATTTTTCTCCCTTTGCCCCTCCCACCCAGTTCCCCCACTCCCTCAGGTGATCCTCATACCATTGTTCATGTCCATGGGTCATCTGTATAACCCAGTAAATTTTCTTGAAATCTTATTGGCAGAACTCTACCATGCTGGTGTCCTGAACAGGAAAGGAATTTGGGAAAGTAATTATCTCACAAAGTATTATGGGCTGTACACATTACTGCCCAAATAAAATTGAGATTCTATTTATAAGGGGAGACAAGGATGATGGTTAGTCAATTTTATAGTCTCCTTCCTTATGGAATGAATTCTCTGGCCACTTCATGGAAAGAGAGAGATAAATCAGGAGTATTTTTTTATACTCTAGTCTTTGAAATTTGTGTCCCAGGAACTTGCATAGTAAATAGTTTTTACTCTCTGTTTTTGCACATTCAGATAGAAAGTTATTGACTTTTAAGTTTGATATGAATTGGGGATTGAGATATGTAGGGCTTTGCTTGGGTTCATCTTGTGAATCTGAGATGTAGAGAGGAATGGAGATGTAGAGCCAGACACTTGTGATAACTATCAGCTAATACTTACTTCAGGGGTAAAAAGTGCCATGAGCAGAGCATGATTTTCTTATAATACCAACCACATCTTACTGCCATCATTCTCTTATTTGTCTAGCTGCCTCAGTAAATAATTAGCTTCTAGAGGTAATAGACTATGTGTTACTTATTTCTGTATTCATAACCCCAAGGCTGGTGTCTGGCACATAGTAAGTATCAGTGAAGTTTGGAGATTGAAAATTAGCTTTCAAGGAGTAAAATGTGGGAAGGAAAGATCAAATATTAGATGTTAAGGAATTAAATACGTGAAGTGTTTAAAAATGAAAAGTAGTCAAACAGCCTGGCTGGTGTGGCTTGGTTGATTGGAGTGTTGTCCTGTGCACTGAAAGGTTGTGGGTTCAATATCTGGTCAGGGCACATGCCTCGGTTTTGGGTTTGGTCCTCAGTTGGAGCACATTTGGGAGACAACCAATCGATGTTTCTCTCACACTGATGTTTCTCTCTCTCTTTCCCTCTCCTCTCCTTTCCTCTCTCTCTGGCATGAATAAATATATTAAATTTAAAAAAAATGAAAAATAGTAGTCAAGCAGTAGGAACAAGTTAGGTGGCAACTAAAACTTAGGAGGATTTATTTGTCTTTTTATTTTTTGTTTTTTCCTTCTCTCTGGGAGGTACAGTTGAGGTCATGTGGTGTTTGTCCAAGTTGCTTGGGGCTACATGACACAGAAGTGGGGCTAAAGTGCAAATGAGGTGGAACTCAGCAACAGCCTGTCAAAACAAGCATGATTTAAACCAGTTGCCGCATATGTCATATAATTTTTTACAGTGTCGAAAGCAGGAATGATGGACTTTATTGTAGTCACAAGCTACATTTGGTATGTTAGATAAGTGTGTTCAAGCAGGTCTTCTAGAAGTTCAAAGGTAGGTTGTTTTTTTCTTTGCTTAAGGAATTCAAAAATAAAATTTCTCCAATATTAACATTGGTTTTATTAGATTGCTATTACATTACAAATGTACATTTTGCTGGTGATATTGCTTATTTATAATTCTCATAAACTCATGTTTTGAAAAGTCAGTGAAACTTTCCCTACAGAACAAGGCTTTGTGTTTTCTCTTTCCACAGGCAGGTATCAGTGTGCCAGGGAGTGCAGAGCCCTGTGCTAGACTGGGCCCTGTCCCAGGTCTGTGACTCCCATCCAAGTACTAACCAGGCCCGACCCTGCTTAGCCAGGTCTGTGACTAATCCTGGGCCTTGGCCAAGTCAGTTAACTTATCTCTGCTAGGTTTCTATATATGCAAAATAGAGATGTGTGAGAAGATGAACTCTTTTTTTAATAATATTTTATTGATTATTATATTACAGTTATCCAATTTTTTCCCCTTTACCCCTCCCACCCAGCACCTTCCACTCCCTCAGGCAATCCCCCACCATTGTTCATATCCATGGGTCATGTGTATAAGTTCTTTGGGCTACTCCTTTTCCTATACTGTAGTTTACATTCCTATGGCTGTTCTGTAACTATCTATTAATACTTCTTTTTTTTTTTCCTATTTGTACTTCTTAATCCCTTCACCTCTTCACCCATTCCCCAACATATCCCTACTGTTTGGCCACCATCAAAATGCTCTCTTTCCACGATTCTTTCTCTGTTCTTCTTGTTTGCTTAGTTGGTTTATTAGATTCAATTGTTGATAGATATGTATTTATTACCATTTTATTGTTCATAGTTTTGATATTTTTCTTTTCTTAAATAAGTCCCTTTAACATTTCATATAATAATGGTTTGGTGATGATGAACTCCTTCAGTTTTTCCTTGTCAGGGAAATTCTTTATCTGCCCTTCGATTCTAAATTATATCTTTGCTGGGTAGAGCAATCTTGGCTGTAGGTCCCTTCTTTTCATGACTTTGAATATTTACACTCCAAGAAACATCATAATTAAAATGGAAAAGGTTAAAGGTAAAGAGAGAATGTTAAAAGAAGCAAGAGAGGACTTCCGGCCAAGATGGAGGTATAGGTGGATGCACTGTACCTCCTCGCACAACCAAGATAGGGACAACAACAATTTAGAAACAGAATAACAACCAGAACTGACAGAAAAGTGAACTGTATGGAAGTCAGACACCCAAGGAGTTGAATTAGACATGTTCATCCAGACTGGTATGAGGGGCAGAGTTGGGCAGCCAGGCATGGGTTGCGGAGCAGTGAGTGTTGGGACTGGATGCTCATAAGGCAACCAGGACACGTAAGGCAACCGGGGTGGCGTGCAAGACCACACCGGGCAGACCCTGGGTGCACAAGCGGTGGCTGGTGGGCCCCAGCGGGGGGGTGGTGATCGGCAGACCCAGTGAGGCAGCAATTGTGAAGCAAGGCACTGTGTGCAACCCAGGGTCCCAGCACCGTGAAATAGAGTCTTGGGGCACTGATTGAAAAGGAAGGTCCCACGGGGTGGACGGGCCCATCCACACGGGAATTGACATCAGAAGGGCCCAGTTTGCTCAGGGAAAGTGGCTGAAGGGACTGAGGTCCTACAGAAAGCAGGGCAAACCATTGTTCCTTCTCGGACCCCGCCCCCACATACAGCCTCACAACCAAGCAACTGGGGTGCCCTGCCCTGGTGAACACCTAAGGCTCTGCCCCTCATATGTAACAGGTGTAGCAAGATCAAAAAAAAAAAAAAAAACAACCCAGAGATGGCTCAAACAGAAGACCAATTGAAAACCCCCGAACTCATCCTTTTAAGCCACCAAGAGATAGCCAACCTATCAGATGCACAGTTCAAAGCACTGGTCATCAGGATACTCACAG
>CM052541.1:117226732-117252794 GCA_028533065.1 Trachops cirrhosus | reverse complement strand
CACCCGGCCGGACTCCGCCCCTCCTACCAGTCTGGATGAAAGTGTCTATTTTTAAATCCTTGGTTGTCCGACTTCCATAAACTTCAATTTTCTGTCAGATCTGGTTGTTATTTTGTTTCTATATCTTTGTTGTCCCTATCTTGGTTGTGCGAGGAGGCACAGTGCGTCTACCTATGCCTCCATCTTGGCCGGAAGTCCTCTTCTCACTCTTTAGGTCTCTCTTCAAATGCCATCTTTTCAAACAGGCCTTTCCTAACCATGGAATCTGAAGTAGGTCCCCCTGATTATTATTTTTGATCACAAAAAACTACCTATAGTATTCTTCTGAATGAATAATTATGCATTTTTGTTGATTTATTTTATTGTCTGTATCCTCTTTGCTGCCATCACCCCAAGAATGATACCTCTTTGGGGAAGAAGCACGTCAATGAAACTTGTGCTTTAAAGAGTAAAATAAAAACATTGTTCAGCCCTGGCTGGTGTGGCTCAGTGGATTGAGTGCTGGCTTGTGAATTGAGGAGTTGCTGGTTCGATTCCTGGTTAGGGCACATGCCTGTGTTGCAGGTCAGGTCCCCAGTAGGAGGTGTGCAAGAGGGAACCACACATCAGTGTTTTCCTCTCTTTCTCTTTCCCTTCCACTCCCTCTAAAAGTAAATAAATAAAATCTTATGGCAAAAACAACCTTATTCGATAATTGGGGGATATAGCTAATAAAGGATTTCACTGATCTACATAAAAAACAAAATTGTCTTATGGACAGAAGGCAGATTAGTTTACTGGAGAGCAAAAATAATTTTAATCCCAATCTTTGAATCTTAGACAAAATCGGAGATTTGGACTTGGGGGACGAGAAATGATAATTCTGTTACAGGAGGTGGGTTGATCCCTAGAGTAGGATAAGATTCCTAAATTTTGTGTCATTTCTATTTGCTAGACATGATTTATTTAATTCCACAATTAGGGGTTTTTCTTCTCTCCATTTTACAGACTCCAGCATAGTGTTTCTTGCCTGAGGTAACACAGCTACGGGTGGTAGAAATGGGAGGGCTAGTACAGAACCTACTGACCATGTTCAACCTGTTCTTGCACTCTGTTTGATCTTTATATAAGTTCCCAAGGTTTTCTTTCCAATGGGAGATCACACATACCCATACATTGATGTGAAAAGTATTATAGTTCAAATGTTTAAAGGAAAATTCTCTGCATTGTGGATCATATACAGGTCATGGACAGATCACGGACTAAAGAAGCACCAGATTTACTTTCAGGAGTGACACAAAACATCCCAGAAACAATGTGTGCATGAAGATTTGCTCAACTTTCACACATTAAAAAAATTCCTAGAAAAATATAGGATGTGGGAAAGAAACTCTAAAGATGTTATACTTAATGTGATTTTTTTGTTAAAGCATGTGGTTTGGGCAGGGACTGTAAATAAATTAGTAATTTTATTAATATAAACTCAATATATGCCCTGGCTGGTATAGCTCAGTGGATTGAGTGTAGGCCTGCGAACCAAAGGGTTGCTGATTTGATTCCCAGTCAGGGCACATGCCTGGGTTGCGGGCCAGGTCCCCAGTTGGGGATATGTGAGGGGCAACCACACATTGATGTTTCTCTCCCTCTCTTTCTCTTTCCCTTTCCTTCTCTGTAAATAAATACATGAAATATTTAAAAAATATATAAACTCAGTATAAACTCAGATAAGTACCAAATGACCTTGTGGTATACTGCTGCTATTTGGTTTGCTTTCCACATTGCTACACTACAATCTTTGCAGAGTTACTCAATACAAAGCCACTTTTCACTGTTGGGAGGGATTTTCCATAAAGTTCCCCAATTCATTCCTGTTTTCTTTCATTCCCTTCCCCACATTACCTCTTGTAAATTAGCAGTTATCTCATAGCTGGAACTGTAGGAGGGTAAGGAATCATAAGAATACATGGCTGCACTGTCCTGCACTTTTTCAGCTAACAGTTTACTGTCACTAATGAGATTACAAGCTTTGGGGACTTGGGAATTAATCATTTTTGCAGTAGACCTTGATTGAGTGCTTACTACAAGCCAGATATTGAGTAAGCAGAAAACAAGACTGCTTGCCACTCCTCCTCCCCTCAATGGAGCTTATGTTTCAGTGGGAGCAAATAGAAAATAAGCAGAACGTATAGATAAGCCAAGGGAGGTGGGGGTGTGGGGGGATGTGAGTGCTCTGTTGCCAAAGACAACAGAAGATGAGATAAAGAGGGATCCTGTGGGGTAACTGGCGTTTGTGCAGCCTTGTAGGGAAGGCTGGTCTGATTGGGTTTCCTGTGGACTGGAATCTTCCTGACAAGAAGGAGACAGATCAGGCTTTGACCTGCTTGTACATCGAATTAGGGAAGTGACCACTGAAACTCTAAAACTCTGAGTCTCAGCTTTTTCCTCTCCAAACTGAGAAACATAAAAACATTATAGAACTGTGAAGAACAATGAAACAATTTGCCAAACAACGGTATATGTGAAGAGTTACCATATTCAGTCATTGAATTTAGAATGTATGTTAATTACTTCACAAACATATTTACTTTACATTCATATCTCACAAAATATGAATGGCTCTACAAAGGGCTGTTGTTCTTCTTCCTTTATTATTTCAGACTCTATTCCCTCAACCCCAGGTCAGTCTTCTGTAGTCCTCCTTTCCTGAGATGCTTTCTGGGAATGTTCTGAAGGAACTTAAGTTGAATGTGGACAAAATAGCATAGTTGCTCACTTTCCCTCTGTATTCTTCTCATTCCAACTTTCTCTCCTTGTTAGGAAATGCTATAACTTTCTAACAATCCAATCAAGATTTTTGTTATCTCTGAATCTTTGTTCTCCTTTACACTTAATGCCCTTGTAGATACTCAAAGTACTCTTGGATGCTGTATATGCAATGGCAGGCTGAAGCGGCATTAAGTTTTTGATACGACCAATTCCTGCCTGTGTGATGTTGAATTATTTATCTCTCTGTGTTTCATCTATAATAGTGGGAGTCATAATAGTATCTACCTCATAACTGGTTCGGTATCTGTAAAGCACTTCAAATATAAGTATTCCATAAATGTTGCTTGCTTTATAACCTTTTTTTCTGACTCTAACCCTTCTTTCTCATCTATCTTATCTAGGCCTTTGCTATCTCAGTTAAGCTATTGCCACTCCTTTGTGTATAGCCATTCCACACAGCCATATGCAAAATTGTCTTAATTGCTTGTTTACTCACTCCACAAATAGTTATAAAGCACTTACTGTGTATGTGTCATTATACTGGCTACTAAGGCAGATTCCTAAATGAGAAAACAAGGTGCTGCTGCTAAGGTTAGAATCTAGCTGAAAGGAGTATTCATAAACCTGCAAAATGCTGAACAAGAGGAGTCACAAGATGTTACCTGTGAGTTTCCCACATAGCATGTATGCATGCAATCCTTTACTGCTTTAATAATTTACGTGCATGTTTTCATGTTTATGCAGTATTCAGTCTTTTTCTTTGATCCTTATACTAATCTTCTCATTAGATGGAAGTACATTTGAGAAGGGGGAGCAGACCTACAGCAGAGTTGTTAGTGAAAAGACTCTGGGGCTGGGCAGAAGAATTTCTGCTCTGCTGCTTGCTAACCAAGATGTGGGGAAAGTTGCTCAGCTTCTTTAAGCCTTATTTCCTCTTTATAAACTGTGGATAAAACTAGTACTTTTTTGTTAATATGAAGATTAACTGATGTAATCCATGTAAATCCTTAATGCAAAGCCTGGCATTTGTAAGTGCTCAATAATCATAAGCTGTAATCATAATTGCTTTTTATAGAGCTTGTTGTAAGTGAAAAATCAGTGTAATCCACAGGCTGTCTAGTACAGTGTTCTATAAATAATGGACAATGAATTACCTTTGAGATTCTATAATTTACAGACAATGAAATCCCTTTATTTTCATCCTCAAAAGCTTAAAATGCATGATATTTTAATATTTACTAAAATAGAATATGAAAACTTATACAAATAAGATTTTTTGATATTAAAACTAGTAGCCAAAATTCTAGCAAACATCTTGTTACAGAACAGTCTTCTACTCATGTTATCTAATTTAGTAGAACATCATGTTTTTATTACCAGACTCTAGGTGAAATAAACATCATACTCTATGGAATATAAAATCAAGGTAAAAAGTTTTTTTCCTGTAACATACTTTTTCTTTAGAAATGGAGCAGTGTGAGGTGGCTCTGCCTGCAGGGCCTCCCCAGCCACCATGGGATGAGAATAAGTCTACCAAGACATGATCTGCTTGGGGAGGAAAGGTGGCCGATCTCTTAAGAGAGAAGGGCCAAGAGCCTTTTCCTCAATGGGCTTTTATTAGGTTTGTTTTGCACAGGAATACAGGTAAAGCTCATTAATCATAGTCAGGCAGTAAGGATCAAACAATAGATAACATACAAAGAACTCTAAGGGCCTATTCTGAATCAGGGTCTATTAGCTAAAGGGCTATAAAACTTTGGGAAACAAACCCATTTCCTCCTCGGACCCTTATCATTTAATTAAGAACATTCTTAGCAAAGCAGGTTTCACAGGATTTTATGTATTCTTTCTTAGGCCTGATCAGCCGGGGAACTGCCCTTTCCAGCACAGGGCTACACCACCTTCTGTCATTGTTTCAGGCTTAAATCAGGCAGGGGAAGTAAGGCAGCCAAGAGATTAGGAGACTTCTTGCAGACAGAATGAAGACTCAGGCTTTGTCAAAGCTGAGGGGCGAGGGTCCATCACACCCTTTGCAGTAGCCCCCCAAGTCCTTCCTTGGGGGCCTCCCACGTGATTGTGCCTGTCTTAGGTCGTTCCCCCCTTGGGGAGTCTTACCTGTCATTGGCTAACCAACCAAGCATTGGGGGCCAGTTATGGATGAAGTAAAAGGAACAGAAGCTGGAGCCCCTGCCAGGGAGATAAGCTTTGTCTCCTTAGTAGCTTATGGTCCAAAGGTTACTCCCTCAGCCTTAGCCTTGCGGGGGCGGGGGGGCGGTGCGGGCATTACAGCTTCTGAAACCAGGCAGGGCTGTTCCCAACAGAGCAGCATGATTTAGAAATTCTCAAATGCTATTTCTTTTTAGAAATTAGATGATGAGCATTTTACTAATTGGTGGGATGCCAATTCTTAAATAACTTCAAATGTGAATCTGTAATTAAAATTGGAAATTTGAACCATCTAAACTTATGTTCTTGATAGGTTCTACTATTTCCCTTTATTTTTTTTATTCTTTTACTCCTCTATTACTTCCATGTATATATATGTATACACATATATATTCTAATATATTCTATTGCTTCCATACATGTATACATATATGCAGCATTTATTTAATTTTTTTCTTTGATCCTTTTACTAATCTTCTCACTAGATGGAAGTACATTTGAGAAGAGGGAGCAGACCTACAGCAGAGTTGTATACATGTATACATATATACACATAGGTTTTATTCATATACATTTAAGTATACATATATGCATACATGCATACATACACAGAGTTGTATACATGTATACATATATGAAAGTAATAGATATATACATATATATGGAAGTAATAGAATATATATATATTCTCCTTACTCTATGCACTTTATATTGAGACTTAGTGAATATAATAGGACTGTAATGATAAATTAATATAGATGGCTGCATTGGAGTAAATATAGGGATCCAAGAAACCATAGAGATGATTCCTTCTCTCTTCCTTCTTCAAGGGAGACTAATATGTAATGACTCACCTTTTCCATTGTTGAAAATTAAATCTACCTCTGAAAAGCAATTTTGGTTTAATAAAGCCACAGTTTATAGAATGTCAAAAATCATTCCCAGGGGTGATTTGAAAATGAATCATCACACAACTGCTACCTAAGTCAGAAAGGGTGATCATTCATGAGACTCAGGCATATCAGGCGAGCAGGCTCATGATTTTGCTTTACAAGAAACAGAGGGCAGGAAGGGATAGCTGAGGAGCTCATGACCTTGTACAGACAAGGTTAAGTGTGGAGTCTCCCCCTCCAGGCTGGAGTTGCCATCCTCAAGAGAGACTGGAGATTCAATATACACAATGACTCAGTGTCATAGGGATGGCCTGAACATTTCCACACCTGGCTTATATACCAGAAACCAAGTTTAGTAGACTGAAAACCTGGAGAGTCCTATGTAGGTGCCAACCCCAAACTACCAGGGTTGAAATCTAAGGAACATTTTTTCACCCAGCCTGAAGAGTTGGGGAGAAGAGAAGAAAAAAAGGGCTGTAGTAGCCTGTAAGCTGAGTCAGACTGCTGACTGCATGTTATAAAACTTGGCTAAGAAATCTGTGCTCTGTAAAATCATTGCTTTCTTCACTCTTGCCTTTTCTTTACTTCCCCTTAGTTTTATAACGACAACACTTTTTATTTTAAGCCCCCAGGGAGTCTTTGTGACCTCATTCTCCTGAGAGTCATTTCTGTTGAAGCAACTAACCAAATCAGATATACAGAGAAAAATAATGTGATGACAAAATATACCAATTTTCTCATCAGCACTGGAGGAGCTGAGCAAGGGGTTTGGGGAAAAGAAAGAGGAAACCATAACATTTTGGAGAAATATTAATTAAAACACCAAAGGTGTTCACTTGTATAAACATTAACGTGAAGTGGAATAGTCTGTAAAATGTGATATTCAAAGCCAAATCAGCAGTTCAGGGAAAAATGATACTTTTTTCTTTGCTTTGTGAGCTAAAGGAATCCTGAAGGTCATGTACCTTCAAACATCTTTAAAAATGCAATCATTCCTCAGAAGCACTGAGCCTCAAATGTAATTTGATAGTTGTATTTAGATATTAAACTCAAGCCATTACACCTGTGTGTTTGCTGAACTTTTTATAGATGTATATTTACTGGGCAACCATTGATACTGTCTTCCATGAGTACACACTGTTCTGTGCCTGGGAAAGTTTGCTGCCTCAACGTGGTTGCTTAAATGTCAAAGCTGCTGCCACCGTGGTGCCTCCTACCTCAGTGGGGCTGTGTGCAAACCCACTAGCCTCAATAAAGAAGCAAAGTTCTAGGACAGCAGAGTTAGGACTGTAAAATATCCTTTTATGCCTGAACCCTGCTAGAATTCTGTCTGTCTTGATGTTGAGCTCACTCATAGCTTTAAACATGTGAGACAATTTAATCACACAATTGTTGGGAGATGCAAAGTCACAGTATAATTAGTGATTTTTTTTCAAAGGAATAAGCATGTAGTTACTATGAACAACACATTCTATTTTGTGGAAACTATGCAATTAACTTGTCCCAGGCTAATAAATTAAATGTAGCATAGCTCATATAACAGCTGCTTGAAAGGAGGAGCTGGCTGGCAATGCATTTATTGAGATCACTTTGAACTTATTAGCTTCTGTACTCAATGTAGAGATAGGTGTGTCCTGCTTTAGGGAAGTTATCCTCATGCTAACATGTACTAAATAGATTTTTTAGGAAGTTTGAACATACTTGAATAGGGGAGAGAAGGTGTGGTAGTAGGAAAAAGTAGTGAAAATGGTACTGAATCATTACACACTAATTTGGAGTTGAAATAGGATTATAATAAAATGTATATGAATCTATACTGGTGTTTGATACCCCCAGAAATTCAGTTTATAGGCAGTTTATCAAGAGTACATCTATTGAAATTAAGAAAACATGCCCAGGAAGTTGATTATTTACAATGGGCTAAAAGACTCTCTCTTTAAATATTCATTATTTATTTAATTTTTAAATCCTTACCCAATCATACATTTATTGATTTTTTAAAGAGAGAGAGAGAGGGAGAGAGAGACACACATTGATCAGTTGTCTCTTGTATGCATTCTTACTGGCAACATAAGTATGTGCCTTGACCTGGAACCCGTGAACTCTTGGTACATAGGACAATGCTCCAACTAACCGAGACACAGTGGCCAGTGCAAAGACTCTTTAATTCTTCTTCTCTGTCTTCTGCTTGTTTATATTTATTGATAATAATTGACCTAATTTTGGCTGAAAAAGAGGAAACAGTCGGCAAATTCATTGTTTCAATGGAGGGTTTGAGAGGGTTCTGAAGGTGTTTACTGATCACTTTTGGACTGGTTTTAGAATTCAGCTTTAGTGTTTTTGAAGAAAATTCCTACTGTCTTCCAGGTTAGGTAGGAATTGCTAGAACTGGAGGACTGACCTCCTTGTGCTCAGTCCTAATATGGATCTGGTACACCTGGGGACTTGGTGAACTCTCAGCTTCCAGCAAGGGGCATTTCATTAGCATATTAATGTCAAAGAGGAAGTTCCCCTTTGTCAGGTATCAGAAGACTATAAATGGGGCATGGTTAAAAGTTACGTCAATGACAGGAAGGAAGAATTTTCTTTTCCTGTACCTTTTGCTTGACTGTAAATCATAAGCTTGATACCTCACCTGCCAGTAACCTCTCTGAGAAATGATTCATTCACTTTTGGAGGTAGGTGTCACACATTAGCTGCCCCTCCTTCTTAACTTTTCTGCTGCTGTATGTCCACTCTGGACCATACATGAGTACTAGTGAAAACAGATAAGAAGGAGGTATGATTGCTGTCTCACTAGAAGTGAGACAGGCATTGGTGAAGCAGTGCCCAGGAAGCTGTGTGAAGGCTTCAAACCAAATATCTTACTTTTGAGTGAACCTTCTGTACATGAGTTGGAGTAATTTTTTCCCTGTGTAACAGTACATTCAGTTTCATTCCATGATTTTTCACTGATGTAAGACACCATGGCCAGCCAATCTAACAACAAAAGGGATTATAGGACAGATAGCATTTTCTTGATTTTTAAAATTTTTATTTTATTTATTTTTAGATTTTATTTATTATCTTTAGAGAGAGGAGAAGGGAGGGAGAAAGAGAGGGAGAGAAACATTGATGTGTGAGAGAAACACTGAATGGTTGCTTCTTGCATGCTCCGCGCTGGGGACCTAGCCCGCAACCCAGACATGTGTCCTGACTAGGAATCCAACCAGCAACCTTTGGTTTGCAGGCCAGCACTCAATCCACTAAGTCAAATCAGCCAGGGTTATTTTTGTATTTAAAAAATAAAATATAGGACTTCAGATCAAGATCATGACATAGGAAAACAAGTCTTCCCTCCTTGCATCAAAGTTACATAAAAATTACTACAACTAAACTATAGAACAACCATTATTCAGAACCATCAGAAATAGAGCTGAATTGAAGTCCTACAAGTACAGAATTAAAGAAGAAACCACTTTGAGACTTGTAGGAGGGGGGAGATGCAGAATGGGATGGTCCCACAACCTGATTTTTATGTGGCAGATAGAAATCAGAAGGGATATCTTGGGAATGAAGGGTCCCAGCCCCACAACTGATCAACACAGCCCTGGGTTCCAGTGCCAGGAAGATAAACCCCCATAACTTCTGCCTATGAAAACCAGAGGGGATTGAGGCTGTGGAAGACAAAGTGCTAGAGTCCCAGGCAGTTCCCTTTACAGGGCCCGCACACAGACTTACTTGGATGTACTCCCTATGAGCTCCTGTATGGGAGCAGCAGATTGAAAGGAATTAGAGGCATATGGAGAGGAACTGAAGTGTCTGGTATCAAGGTCAAAGCTGGGGGGCACAGATTTCTCCGACAGTAGTACTGGCAGAGGCCAGCCACAGTTCCTTTTCTAGCCTGCTCCCAACAGAGTGGGCAGGCAGGCCCCATATCTAAGACTCCATCAACCTGGCTTATACTGTTTGTCCCACCCTTTCGATTCTCTGAGGCTCTGCTAAACCCAACTTTTGAGCCCATCCAAGCTGATTCCAGTGGCTTTTCCATATGAATAGCTTGTCTTGGCTCATGCTTCAGATTTTCCTAAATTATCTCAGACACATAGCATCTGGTCTCAGAGTGTTTAGTGTCTATTGTTAAGTGGCCCCAGGCATGGCACTAGCAGCAGCTGGCCTTGGTTCACATCTTGGACTACCATGGGCACCTCTAAACCCAGCACAAGTAGCAGCCAACTGCAGATTGCTTTGTAGCTTATGCTTTGTGGCCCTCCAGGGGCCATACAGACAGGGGCTGACCTTGGCCAGCACCTCATGGGAGGCTCCAGAGCCTGTGCACCCAGTGGATATCTACAGACCACATCAGAGCACCCACCCCATCACCTCCATATGTGACATACTTGAGAGATAAGTCCTGAAGTAAGAGCTAAAGTAAGTCCTGCTCTGTGGAGCTGGCCCCTGCATGGCTGATCCTCCATGATGGTTGGAGGCTGGTGGTCAGTAGTCACAGAAAGTCCTTGTAGCTGACTGGCCTGGGTAAATCCTTCCCATTGACATGCCAACAATAATCAAAGCTCAACTACAAGAAGAGAGTGTACATAGCCCACATAGTGTGCACACCTCAAGTACCCAGGTTGGGTGATAAGGGAGGTGGTGCCACTGGACTCTATAGGACACTTACTTCATTAGGCCATGCTACCAAGACAAGGAGTCATAGTAGGTCTATCTAATACATATAAACAAACACAGGGGACCTGCCAAAACTAGGAGGCAAAGAAACATGGCCCAAATGAAAGGACAGATCAAAATTCCAGAAAAAGAACTAAACAAAATGGAGACAAGCAATGTGCTAGATGCACTGTTCAAAATACTGTTTATAAGGATGCTCGGTGAATTTAGGGAGAACTTCAAGCGCTTAAAAAGAGGCGTGGAAACCCTAAAAAAAAGAATTGGTCAGAAATGAAGAACATTTTATGGGGAATTAACAGTAGAGTGGATGAAACTGAGAACCAAATCAGCAATTGAGAGTGTAAGGAAGCAAAAAACACCCAATACAAACATTAAGAAGAAAAAAGAATCTAAAAATATGAGGATAGTGTAAGTAGCCTCTGGGACAAGCATACCAATATTCACATCATGGGGTATGGGTGCCAAAAGAAGAGAGAGCAAAAAATTGAAAATCTATTTGAAAAAATAATAACAAAGAATTCCCTAATTTGGTTAAGGAAATAGACATAAAATTCCTGGAAGCACAGAGTCCCAAACAAGATGAACCCAAAGAGGTCTACACTAAGACACATCATAATTAAAATGCCAAAGGTTAAAGACAGAATCTTAAAAGCAGCAAGAGAAAAGCAGTTAGTTACCTACAGGGGAGCTCCCATAAGACTTGTCAGCTGATTTCTCAAAAGAAACTGTGGGCTAGAAGGGATTGGCAAGAAACATTCAAAGTCATGAAAAAGAAGGACCTACAACCAAGATTACTCTACCCAGCAAAGCTATCACTTAGAATTGAAGGACAGATAAGGAGCTTACCAGACAAGAAAAAGCTAAAGCTGTTCATCATCACCAAGCAATATTATATGAAATGGTGAAAGGTCTTCTTTAAGAAGAAGGTAAAAAATATGAACAATAAAATGACCATAAATATCTATCAATAATTGACTCTAAAAAAACTAAATAAATGAACAAGCAGAACAGAAACAGAATCATAGATACAGAGAATGATTTGATGGTTGCCAGATGGGAGGGGCATTAGGGGTACGAGCAAAAAAGTGAAGGGATTAAGAAATACAAGTTGGTAGTTACAAAATAGTCATGGGGACATAAAATACAGCATGGGAAATATATTAGCCAAAGAATGTATATGAAGGACCCATGGACAGGGAGAATGGTGTGGGGATGACCTGAGTGAGTAGGGGGTTCTAGGTAGAAGGGAGAAATAGAAACATTGATGTGAGAGAGCATTATTCGTGCCTGGCCCCAGTATCAAACTCAAAACCTAGGTAAGTACACTGGGCAGAAATTGAACCCAAAATCTTTCAGTTATGGGATGACGCTCCAATAAAATCAGCCATACCAGCCAGGGCTTTATTTAAGGAATTTGAGAGAGAGAGAGAGAGAGAGATTCGTTGTTCCACTTATTTATGCATTCATTGGTTAATTCTTGTTTGTGTCCTGACTGAGGATTGAGCCCTCAACCTTGGCATATCAAAATGACACTCTAACCAATTGAGCTGCCTGGCCAGGGCTTTATTTGCTATCTTCTTTAAGTTCAAAATTGAAAGAGAGAATTAATCTTCAAGTGTCTTAAAAAGTTTCTATTATCAACATAAAGATAAAAATGACTTAATTTGTTCAAAGTTTTTTGAGATTTAATGTTCTTTGAATTTCCTCTACCAATTTATTTCCTTTCTTAATTGTGGAAGAATCTGTTTGAATGATAAAGAGGGAAATTCTTACTCCATGTCACATATATTTTCCTACTTCTCCAAATGTTATTTGGTAAAGAAAGATGTAGGGAACCTACTGACCAGAGAAGATGAAAGGAGGTGAATTTCCCTTTATAGTGAAAGCTAAAAGGATGACTGACTAGAGGAGTTGCCAGTGACTCTCTGCTCAGAAAGCATGGAGCAGAGCTTTGAGGAGCCTGGGAATGGGGATGGACAGACCTGGCCTCTGCCTTCTACTTTCTGTAGCGTGTTGGGAAATTACCTAGCAGCCCTGACCCTCCCTTTTTTCACTTGCAAAGGTAAGATAGTACTTAATTCAAAAGCAGTTATGAGAATTAAACTAAATGATATAGCATATCAGGAACACTTAGTAGATATGGTCACCATTTTTGATAAAAGGTGTAAATTATCAATATCAAGCTTTTGGACCCTTCCCTAAGAAAAGCTATTCTCTGCTTCGATTATTTGTGATTAGGAGTTTATCTTGTTAGAAAAGCACTTGGGTGTTATTAATACAGAGGAGACTTTATGATGCCAAGTTTGGTCAGCTAATCAGAACATTTAAGGATTATAAGAGTATTTACGGAGTTTATAAGAGTCAATGCCTTTAAAGCCAGCAGATTTAAAAAAAAAAGTGTCCCTTAAGCCTTTCTACCTTCTTCAACACAGAGAACTGCTGCCCATACTCCTGGTGACTGTCTCAGGCATAAATAGTCAAGCAGTGGAAAACAGAAACATATCATACTCTTTTATGGTACATGTATGTAGTTATAAAAAATATATTTTTACTTATATAATACTTCTACTTATCCCCCCTTTGATTGGGATCGTGTCTTAATCACTTTTATATGTCTGGTATTCAGTAGGTTATCAATATCAATATTCTTGCTGAATAAAATAAATGTGTGAGTAAGTAAATGAGTGCAGAAATGAGTATTATCCTGTAAGTCCACTCTTGGATACATTTCCTGTTAACAGAAAGCAAACTGCTTGCCTCCATGACTTAGTGACCAATGAATACAGCTTCCTCCTGTCTCCACCGATGCCAGGAAGAACAGTTTTTTATTTATTGAAACCTGTGTAACCCCTTTTCTCATTGCCTGGTGACCTACCAACCTGCTGAGTAGTGCAAGTGAGACAGGTCAGTAAGCCAGGACAAGCAGAATAAAGAAACAGACAGATAGTTAAACAGCTGAGCAGTTTATAGCCAGCTAGTAAATCATGAAATCCTATTTTCTATAACCAAGGACACTTAAGAGTAAATGGTTTATACTTCTCCCCAACCAGAGAGTAAATCTCTTAAATCCCCCTACTCGGGGGGATAGCAGAAATCCAATTAGTGCCATTTGCCAGCCACACCCAAGAAAGGATGAAGTTAAGAGAATAAATCTCATTTTGGTACATCAGCATAAAGCTGATACGTATTCTATTGAGATCCTCCCTAAGATCTCCCTGAAATCCCCACCCTTTAAAAACCTTCAAACCAAAGGTCCTCTGGAGAGCATCCCCACATCTTTCTCTTCCCCCTCTTTTTCCCTGATGGTCATACATCTCCTAAACCCTAAGGGATCCTGTGAGACTTTTAAGCATGGAGCAAGGGACAGTGGTAGCTCCTCCCAAGCTAACCCCCTGAACCTGTTTCCAAGGCCCCCTTTTCTCTGACATCTCAGTGAGCCAAAGCAGCCTTGCCTAGGATTGTTTCACCACCTAGTCCCCTGTTGCTTCTTCTACCTTAGGTCCTTTTTGTTTCACTGTCCCCAGCTTTAATAAATGTCCTCTCAAAATCACTTGGATTTGTATTGTGAAATCTTTCCTACATGAAGTCAAGAACACACACACTACCATTGGCCCTAGGCAAACCTGCTTGGGCAGGGTTCCCGTTCCGGTAACACTAGTAATTATAAAACATCACACTCTCAGTATAGAGATGATTTTTTATTGCG
Source organism: Trachops cirrhosus (assembly GCA_028533065.1). Lineage (NCBI taxonomy): Eukaryota > Metazoa > Chordata > Mammalia > Chiroptera > Phyllostomidae > Trachops > Trachops cirrhosus. Next base: position 117,238,616 of record CM052541.1, on the reverse strand, counting down.
TTTTGAAGAGTATGAGGTTTTGAGGATGCTCAGAGGCCAACATGAGCCAAAATCTAACTCAAGGAAGTGAAGAGAAGAGAGAGTGACCTTATCTCCTTTGAGAGAGTAGTTCTGCTTTGATTTGTTTTGTATGATGAAGCTCCATGTAAGATTCTGCTTGAGATGTAAGGTACACTACTTTAAAAGTTTGAAGCCTGATACAAAGTATTAAATAGAAAGATTTACCCTCTGAAGTCAAGGAAAGAAGACAGGCCTGAGCTCTCCTAACACCCAGGCTAACTTGTGAGTCATCAGGGAAAACATATCAAAAGGTAGTGTTGAAAGGTAATTCTGGCATTTTTGGATGCCTCCTCAGCAAAGAGCATGGACAGCTTTGTTTAAAGATATTTGTAAAGCTGCTCTAGGCAGGGAGCAGATTTGCTTATTCTCCAGAATAATAAAGGTACTTTCCCTCCTTCCTTGGAGATAATCCAGGGTAATAAAGATAATATCTCCCTCTGAGTCAGAAGGCTGATTTGTTTTCTGATCAGGATGATAAAGATAATGTCTCTCTCTCTGTAGGGGTGGATGAACAGTTCTACTAGTAGCTCCTTTAATAGCCTGGTGTTTTCCAAAACTGAGGTTCCTTACTGTGACAGTGTGTGTGCAGTGTCTCCCTGGGCCTACTTCTGTGTGGCTGCCTCTGAACTGGAGGGTCAAGAGGAACCAATGTGAACATGAAGCTCATGCTGTGTGCAGTGCCATGTGTAATACACAGTAATAAATCCATTTGGGCTAATTGTCTCCTTACTGGCTGAATCTATGGAAGTTTGGCAAATGGACCTAGCAGCTGCAATGGTGGCTGCTGTTCAGGACCTGTTTGGCTGCTTGCCAGGTAAAGTCCTTCACCTCATTTTAGAATCTTGACGAAGAGTACCTTGCTTGAAAGATAAATTCCCACTCTTACCTATGTTTTTTACTCTATAGGACAGCCCTCAGTCATGTGACAGACTTAAGTAAGAGTATTCATAATAACATTTGGATATTTATGATGACATTCGGGTTAATGGGCACCCTATGTACAGCTATGTTCAAAACAAAACAGTCATTGTTAATATTTCTCTTCTTTCTATCTTATTTATTTATTTTATTTTAATTGTTGTTCAAGTACAATTTTCTATCTTTTACTCCCATTCTTCTTTCTATCTTAAGGAGTATTTTTTAAAAGATCTATCCACCAAAGCAAATATTTTGGACCTGAAGTCCTGGTCAACTAAAAACAATGCTCTGGAGGTTTTGCTGCACCTGTGAATCACCTGGACAACGTGTGTGCGAAGCAGGTCACTGGGGCCCCTCCCCAGGGAATCACCCGCAGCCTCCTGTCTGCTAACACTGAGACCCCGGGTGACTGATTTTTCTGGAAACAGTCACACTTTAAGAAACAAGATCTTAAAAGATACACTGGCATCCTTTTAAGTAAAAAGAAAAAGTAAATGAAATCTAGAATATCCTTCAAACCCTGATGGTTTGATTGGTGAGGCAGACAGGGAGGAACGGGGAGTCCACATTTTGACACAGTGACTCAGCACTTCACCCCACTTCAGTTCTAAAACGCTGACACAACTTCAGCGGGTCCTTTGTGCAAACCTCACTAAATTTTTCTCAATAATAATAGAAAGTATTACTGATAATGGTAGAGAAGTTACTTACCCCAGGGCCAAGTGATTCTTCAGTATAATGTCTTGGACAGTAATTTAAAAAAATTGAAATCATTTTTTATTTTTCAATTATAGTTGACATACAATATTATATTAGTTTCTTGTGTACACCCTAGTGATTAGACATTATATAATTTACTAAGTGATCATTCCAATAACTCTAGTACCCACCTGACACCATTTGTAGTTATTACAATATTACCGACTACATTCCCTATGCTGTTCTTTACATCTCTGTGACTATTCTGCAACAACCAGTTTGTGCTTCTTAATCCCTCCTCCTTATTCACCCATCTCCCCACTCCCCCTTCCATCTGGTAACCCTTAAAATGTCCTCTGATTTATGAGTCTGTTTCTGTTCTGCTTCTTTTTTTTTATATTCCGTTTTTAAAAAGAGTTTATTTATATATTTTGAGAGAGAGCGGGAAAGGAGGGAAAAAAAGAGGTAGAGAAACATTGATATGAGAAGGAAACATCAATTGTTTACCTCTTGTAGGTGCCCTGACTGCGGATCAAACCAACAACCCAGGCTTGTGCCATGACTGGGAATTGAACCGCCAACCTTTCACTTTTTGGGATGACACCCAACCAACTGAACCATATTGATCAGGGCAGATTCAATTCTCAAATCCTTCTCTTTCTCTTTTTTGAATACAATCTTGTTATACTCTTCATTTTCACATTCAAGGCTCTAAGAGGGGAAGGAAAACAGGAAACCAATTGATCAATTAGGTCTTCAAGAATGTTGTTAGTTATAAAGAGATTATGGAAGTTAATTATAGAGAAGAGGCAATACCCCCTCAACCTCATCCCTCCCAGATAACAACATAATGCACAATGCCTTGAAACAAGTTCAAGGAGAAGATGCTGAAGAACCCAATTTTCTTTACCAAATAAAATTAATCCAAATTGTCTTTTTATTTACATAAGATATAGGGAAGAAAATGTACAGGAACCTGAGACAAGCTTCTATTTATATGACTAAAAAAAACCCATAGGTGTGTTCTGATTTTCAAACTATTATTACTCTTCTTTCTACTTGTCTGTATCAGGATATCCAGTTCACAAATCAATAAACATGTCAATTATTTATTCAAGATTGTGTTAGCTATTTGCAATTCCCTTTGAGGGAAAGAGTTTAAATCCTTGATTAGAGTAGGATGAACTATCATCATTTGTATGACTAGAATGAGCCATATATGGGGGTGGTAAGGCAGCACTTTCAGCTCCAGATTATTTTTGGCTCTTTGTTCCTGAGAACAGTTTTTTTTTTACTTACCTCTCGAAACCCCACAAGGATCTGTACCACAACCTGTTTAGAACTGATAATGGAAAATTTAGGATTTCTTCAGAATAAAAACAGGTCCTAGGCCCCATAGTGTTGTTAGGGAAAACAATAGAAAAAGAGCCAACTTTATTTCCAGGGCATTTTCATCTCCCTGAAAAGAAATCCATACCCATTAAGCCATTCCCCACTGCCCCTCTGCCAGTCCCTGACAACCACTTATATACTGTTGGTCACTATAGATTTGCCTATTACTACTATATATTTAAAATCTCTTTTAGCTGATTACTTTACTAACCTTTTCAAAATTGCCCCCTTTGCCCTAAATAGCCTTTTTAATTTAATTTAAATGGCTGTCTATGAAGCTGGAACTCTTCTAATTTAGGGAGGTGCGGTGAAGAGCCAGGAATTTAATTCCATAAATCCTCATAGTGAAAGATATGCAGAGCCTTGTGTTTAGTTTTTCCTCTTTTTTTTTTTTAAAGATTTTATTTATTTATCTTCAGAGGGGAAGGGAAGGAGAGAGGGAGAGAAATATTAATGTATGGTTGCTTCCTGTGCATTCCCTGCTGGGAAGTGGCCTGCAACCCAGGCATGTGCCCTGACTGGGAATCGAACCGTGATCTCTTGGTTCACAGGCTCGCGCTTAATCCACTAAGCTACACCAGCCAGGGCTAGTTTTTCCTCTTTTATTGTGATTTCCTTTTAACATAAATTCAATTCAAGGGTACAGATTAGTAAAGAAAGGAAAAGGAAAAAATGAGAAGCCTGTAGAGAAGAATGAACAGGAGGAGGAGAAGGAGAATATGACAGTAGATCGAGGAAAGAAAGTTTTATTGCAGAAACTAAAGAAGAAACTACCACTGGTCGATTCTAAAACAACCAACCAAACAGAAAAAACCAGGTGGCCCCCAAAGGAAATAAAAAACAGCAGAACTTACATGATGACATAATGACAGGGCATATTTCAAAGGAACTCTCCATGTTCATGTTAAACTGTAATTCCTTTCAATAAGGTATCTGATTTGGGGTGTAGATTTAAAATGCTTTATTAGCCCATGAGGAAAGAAAATACAGCTTTATCATTTTGGGGAAAATAAGAACATCCTTTTACTCTTTATAAAGTTTAGGAGATCAGAAACTTTTTTTTTACATGAGAACAAAAAAATTAGAACTTTATTAAAAGTGATGAGCTTTACTGCACAAAGATAATTTGAGATTAACTAGGAACATACTACATAGCACCAAGTATACTAGAACAGCTTGTAACTAAGTCTACTGCCTGTCTGGCCAAGCTTAAGAAACTTTGTTTTGTCTTATTTCTTTAAGAAAGATTAATTGAAATTCTATGTATTAAATTTTAAATAAAAAAAAACATTCCTATCACAAATTGTGGAGGAGAAATGTTGCTTCTAACAATTTTGGTATTGCTGAACAGTGTGTTAAATATTAGAAACAAATGAAACATAAATACCTTATTTTCCATACTTCTAGCTTGACTAGTAAGAAAGGGTTTTAATTAAAAGCCATAGCTTCAGGGTAAATGATGCCTATTTCCAAATTTAGGTGTGCACGAATAACATAAGAAAGGTAGGAGAAGCAAATAGAAGATTTATAAGAGAATGATAAACAGGCATTTATGGTGAATTAAAGATGGTGGCAAATTCTTTGACACTCTTGTAGAAAGGTGGGGACCATTAAATCTGGGTTGGTCTTAGTGATTTCTTTGACCAATAAAGCTCAGTGCCAGTGACACTGTGTGATCCCAAGGCTAAGTTCAGAAGTCTTGCAGCTACTTGTTTGATCTCTCGGAATGTTTGCTCTCCACATTCTTCAGACTCTCACTATATTAGGATACTGCCTCTTGGATTTCAGTGGCTGTGCAGTGAGAAGACCCAGCCGCAGGGCGAGAAGGGATGAAGGTGCTTGTGTTAACAGTTCCCACTGACCTCTCAGCTGACAGCCCATTCAGCTGAGTCTTCAGATTATTATATCTGCCTGCAACTCTATGAGGGACTCCAATGAGAAGTGCCCAAATGAGCCCTTCCTGAATTATGACACATCACATTGTAAGCAAATAAAATGATTGTTTTTCTGAAAAATTTTGGGGTAATTTTTTATGCCATAGGAGTTAACTTAACAGTTCTGCTTTTGTCGGACTGCTCTAGCAACTTCTGTCATATCAGGCTTTCTATGATATGATGAGGTCATTGGGTTTGCTAGAACACAGTCTGAAAACTTTCAACAAACAAGTCATATGATTATCAGGTAGTGCTAGAACACCAAGCTGAACTTTTAATGATTTTGTTGCTCTTTGAAGAACCTCCTTAAGTCTCTCTCTTTTGTCTTCATTATGTCTAACTGTAAAAGAACAAAACAAAACAAAAAAACAAGTGACATAATGTTGGAAACAGCCCTGCCTGGTTTCAGGAGCTGTTAAGAGGCCACTAAGGAGACAAGCTTATCTCACTGGCGGGAGCACTGCTTCTGCTCCTTGCCTGGCCCCCAATTCTTGGTCAGTTAACCAATGACAGGTAAGATTCCTCAGAGGAGGATGGACCTAGGACAGATCATGTGGGAAGTCCCTCAGGGAAGGACTCGGAGTGGGGGGGGCTGTGGAAAATGGAGGTGATCAACCCTCGCCCCTCGGCTTTGACAAAGCCTGAGTCCTCATTCTGCCTACGAGAAGTCTCAAACCTCTCAGCTGCCTTGTCTCCCCTGGCCTGACTCAAGCCTGTAACAATGACAAGGGGTGGTGCAGCCCTACGCTGGAAAATGGAGGGATTCCCAGGGTAATCAGGCCTGAAACAAAAAGGATATGTAAAATCCTGTGAAGCCTGCTTTGCTGAGGTTGCTCTTAATTAGTTTATGAAGGCCTGGGCAGGAAATGAATTTATCCCCTTAAGCTCTGTAGTTTTTAGGTGGTAAGACCCCACCTCAGCACGAGCCCTTTTAGCTCTTTGAAAGTTATCTACTTGTTTGATCTTCCCTGCCAGACTATAATCAACAAACTTTACCTGTATTCCTGTACAATTTAAAAGCCAATAAAAACCCTGTGAAGGAGAGGATAGGGGCATTCTCCTTTGTGAGAGTGGCCAGGCCACTCGGAGGCACTCTCTCCTGGAGGGGGTAGCTGTGCCATCCCTTTTCCTCCACACAGGACTCGGTAGTCCGTGTGAATGTCTCCTGTCTCGTCCATGACACCACGGATACTGTGGGCCGGTGTCTGCGTCAACATAATAATGTCCTTTATCTCTACTCTGTGTTGATCTGAAAGATGTAGACTGAAGGACTCAGTATTTTACCTGTTTGGACTTTGCTCCAGACCTGTGCTTTCTCTCTTCTAGAGAAGGACTGCCCTTGATGACAGCACTCCCTGGGTCTGCCAGGATTTCAGCACCCCCTGCTCATGGTTGGTTCTAGGGCAGACTGTCCTGAGCATGACCTGCTGGCATCCCAGCCTGTGTGACTAAATGCTGATCTGCTCAGGATATTTTCTGACTTTGCCCAGGTTTCCTATGCTGCTGCCGCCTCTTCCTCCCCTACCTCCTTCTTGCCTAATCAGTGTTGGGGGATTTCTTCACTACCCTTAGCCCAAATGTTATAAATGTGTTCCTGCCACATCAGTCAACCTCTGTCCTATCTGGAATACTCTATATCAAGTTTGAAGCATATTTCAGTCCTTATTTCCATTGGTCTCATTTTGCTCTGGTTCTCAGGAGACAAAATTCCCCACCAACCTGTTTGAAATACTCAGTTGTATAAATGCCTCACTTTTTTGTTTCATCATTAAGTCACTGAGTTTTATCAGGCCTCTCTGAGTATACACATATCACTTATCCATGATCTGTGGTCACTATTGGATGATAAGTATTTGGGGTTCCTGGTGTTAATGGTGGGTGGCAGTTGAAATGTTATTTCTTTTCCTTTTTTAAATTAAAGTGTAGTTGACATATATTATATTAATTTTTGCTGTACAACATATTGATTTTTACATTTATGTGGGTGTTATTTCTTTTTGTAGATTTATTTGTTCAGAGTAGCAGCTGCAAACTCAAAAGCCAGTGGGGTAGAATGGGTGATAATGGTGAAGATCAGGATATAGGGTGCGGTATAACAAAGTATGTGAGTGAGGATTTTGTGAATGCATTTCATAGCAGCATTACTATATCCCAGAACAAACCCTTTTCGGTATGTCAGTTTTTTTTATTGCTATTTATTTTTATTTCATCTCATTAGTTTTTTTCTTATAGAGGTCAGTTCTCATAATGGTTTGTTTTATGGTAATGTCTTAACATGAATGCCTTCAACTCAAACATAGTTTGCATATTATACCTGTGGAAATAATTTTTTATTTCCACTAGAAAAATACTCTTGTTTCATTTCTTACAAAGTCAGTGCAACTGTAATAATAAATGGCAGTTCACATTTGGGTTGTGCATTAGAGAGAAAACAGTGGGGATTATTGGGTTGAATTGAAAAGGGCAGGTGGCATCTAAAGGGGATCTTGCTCCTCAGCTCCTGCTGTGACCCCTGCTGTGGGGTCAGTTGGGAATGTCAGGATATGGGCCAAGTTTTGCAAGACCTTCTGATTTTTCATAAAAAGTGGACATTTGGTTAAAAATTTGATTTCTAAATATTAGCAACCACATCAATTATAAACAAACCTGTGGGTCAGACAAAGCACACTGCAGGCAATACCTGGCTTGAGGGGCTGCGCGTTAGGGACCTTGGTTTAAAGAATTCTCTAAAGAATGTGTCTGTATCAAACTCTGGAAGTTTATGAGATAGAATTGTAGTTCCAGACTTTTCTAGATAATTATGACGCGTATTGTTTTTTGCAGCTAACACTGAGAAAGTATAACCAAAGGTAATTTTTCAGAGACACAGGAGCCTCAAATAGGGAGGAGACATTGTTAAGAAGGACTGTGTGCAACAAATCCAATGTGGTATATACAAACCACCTGGACCTCAGTCTGGAAGACAGCAGAGACTCTCAACCACATTGGCCAAGGGTTATTTTCATAGTGGTGGGGAGGTAAAAATTGATATCAAATCTGTTTTGATCTATTTCCCTCAGAAAATTATGGATGTATAGGGTATGTGGTAAAGGCAGGAGATCAGGCTTGGTACAGCTGAGATTCTGGACAAGGTCTGAACTTCAGCATGGCCTGGAGTTGGGAGTAGATCAGTAAGATCTAAAGGAAACAGCCTCTAGTGGCTTTCCCTGAATTGCCCAGGACAGTGTGGCAAACTTTCTTTCCACAGGAGCACAGCTAGTTGGTGGACTTTTCCCTGGCTGACCTGGGACAGGTCACATATCCTTTACCACACCCTGATTGGTAGAAATGCCAAAACTTTTAAAGGATAGCTTGGAACTGAGTGCCATTTTTAAAGAGGGAGCTTTTTGTCTTTACTGAATTGTAAATGTACATGTAGTCTTGGACTGCTATCAGAAAGCCCGGGAATGCCATCGATTGATCCTTGAATCTCTGGGGAATTCCTAGAGATTAAAGGATTCTGTTGGTACCTGAAGGTAGGTCTTGTTAAATTAATTGAACAATGAGGCCATTAAACTTAGGTGGTTGTAATGCCATGGTGGCTTACATAAGCAAATCAAAATCTAAGTTTGTAAATGTTTCAATGTTATAAAGTTGAAACCCAAAATCCATTTCTTCGTTTGCACACTTTCTCCTATCAGTTTTCCCTCGGCTCCTGTCCGTGGAGTGCTCCTAACCACTTCCGGTTTCGCGCTGCAGATTTAAACTGCTTTTTGCTCAACTAAACTCTGAAAATGTTTATTGTGCCCCAGTTTATCTTTGAACACATTTTTGAATGTTTTTACTAGGTCCAAATATTAAAGCACTTAAGCTTCAATAAATCTAGTCCATTCGTCCTGAGGAAACTTGGAATATTTATAACATTTCGAGACCCACTCCCCATCTCCCATTGCTGTTTTTGAATAAACTCAACCAAGATGTCATCAAACCCAGTAGAGTCAAGCGTGGATTGCACTGTTGGAGTTTGGTTTGGGGTTTCTTTGGACAGGGAACTAGAATAAGGCTTTGGACACAAGATTGGACAATACTGTACACCATCAAAACCATAAAGGAATACAAAGATCCAAAATGTCAGAAGGTGAAAAGAAAACAAACAAACAAGCAAACAAACAAAACCACAAAATGCCAGTAGGTGAATCAAAAAGATTGCTAAATCTGTGGCTACAGAGGCAGGAAATGAAGTTAGAATTTGAGGCTTAGAGAAATGGAGACGCAGGTATAGTATGACAGATATAATATTGGATCAAATAAATATGGCATTCAGTGGAAGAATTAAGAGTGATCCTAATTAATTGCTTGGAACAGTGTGACAAATTTTTTCCTGGGCTCAGTAGAAAGATTTGCAGAAAAATGTTTCCTGAAACTTCAATTGTATTTAATGGTATTTTACATTATATTACTTACTACATTTTAGTCAAATGCATATTTTACATGAACTTTTAAAGATGAAACCTAAGAATTCAAAGACATGTTACCCTTGCCTTTGGCTGCTTTGGGCTATGCTATAGCCATCCAGGGTTTTATACCTACTTTTTCTCCTTTGCTATTCTAAAGGATACATTGGTGGAAAAGTTGAGAGGTAGACAGAAGAACATCAAAGGGTGGCCTAAACTTGCTTTCATGGGGAAGTGGGTTCATAGTCACCTGGGTTGGTCAGCTAACTTAAAGGGCCAGGGACAGAACTTGTATATCCTTTATAATCATTGCATCATTACATCAATTCTGTCTACTTCAACTATTGAACATCACCATCAAAAGTGGTGTTTTTAAACTTATAATGGTTTAATGGGGCATGAAATCAACTTACTGGAATTGTTATGCAAAATAAGTAGAAAAATAATATTTTTAGTGTTATTTTGTGAAGATTTTGTTATATTTAGGTAAGTGGGTTACAGTGTAAAATGTATTTACTGTGGGTTGTGCTAAAAATCGTCACTAATCTAAAATGTTTCTAGTTCATCAAGACATTAGTAAGTATCTTATGGAAAAAAAGTGGTTGTTGGTTGAAGAAATTTGACCTTTTACACAAAGATTAAAGGTGAAAAGTTTCACTGGAACCAATTCTAATGTGTGTGTGGAGGCTCCCCATACCAGCAAGGAAATCTTGTACAATTCAACTCGATTTTGATGCTTCCTACCAGAAGATAGAATCAGAATCTGCAGGAAAGGAGCTCAGTCCCACCAAACAGTCCTCATTGTCAAACTCCAGTTGTAAGCTCAGGTCGTTACCTGTGCTTCTGACCAACCTGCTATCAATCGGAGGTTCCAATAACCTGCTCCAACTCAAGATACCAATGTTTCTTTTTTATAATTTATATTTGATTGTTTATGCTATTATAGGTATCCCGATTTTTCCCCTTTTACCCCCCTCCACCTAGACCCTCTGACTCCCTCAGGCCATCCTTATAGCAAAGGGTCATGCTATTCTTTGGCTACTATATTCACTATGCTGTACTTTATATCCCCATGACTATTTTGAAACTACCAATTTGTACTTCTTTTTTTATTTTTAAAGATTTTATTTATTTATTTTTAGAGAGAGGGGAAGGCAGGGAGAAAGTGAGGGAGAGAAACATCGATGTATGAGAGATACCCATTGCTTCTCGCATGCCCACACCGGGTACCTGGCCTGCAACCCAGGCATGTGCCCTGACTGGGAATTGAAGCAGTGACTCTTTGGTTTGCAGGCCGGCATTCAATCCACTGAGCCACACCAGCCAGGGAGCAGTAAAAAAAAAAAGAAAAAAAAATTTTTTAAGTGCTTTTTTTCATTTATGGAAATTTTGAAAAGTGTACAAAATTAGATGAAATAAGATGATGAACCCCAAATATCCATCATCTAACTTCAATATTTATAAACTCCTGGTCAACTTCTTGTTATTTACGATCTCTTCCCCAATAGATTATTTTGAAGAAAATTGAAATCATCTTATTAATATTTCAGTGTTTATCTCTAAAAGATAAATATTAAGCCATACTCTAGTTGAAAACTTGGTAATATCTATTTTTGGCCAATGATTTTTTGGTCAGTTACTTAATTTTTTTGAAACAGTTTCCTTCTCTGCAAAATAAATATACTAATTTTTCTCAGATTTGAGTATTAAATGTGACAATATACTCAAAACACTTCCACAAACCACGATATAAAGGTTGAGTTTTCAACTCATCTGTCCTTTATTTCCCACACTGAGCTACTGACACAAATCTCCACATCAAAGCTCAGGTTGGGGTGTACATACAAAGTACGACTTGCTTCCCCCAGCAACGAGGTTTTCCAAATAACACTATGCCTCATAAATATGCCAGACTACTTACAGAGAGTCAGCAGTCATGTAGGACATATAAACCCTTGCAAAACTATAAAACCTTAAAAGAAAACAAATAAAGTATTACTTTTATGTGTGGTAAAGAGGAGCTATTGAAAATCATAAACATTTACAAGACTCTAATACAACTTGATTTTCAAATGGGTGTGAGCAGTTCTAGATGAATGTAACAATGTACAAGGGTGAGAGAGATGGAATGAGATGCATTGGCACACCTTAGTGGAACCTCTCCTACCATGAATAATATGAAATATTCTTTTAAGTATGTAATAATAACAATAAGATTAACATACACTTACATAGATCTTTAATATGTGTCAGGCGCTGTTCTAAATCCTAAACATATAGTAACTCATTTTTTTAAATATAGTTTATTGATTATGCTATTACAGTTGTCCTATTATCACCCCTTCATTCCCCTCCACCCTGAACACCCTCTCCCACCCACATTCCCCCTCTTTAGTTCATGTCCATGTGTCATAAATTCTTTAGCTTCTACATTTCCCCTCCTATTCT
>CM052541.1:117024048-117226232 GCA_028533065.1 Trachops cirrhosus | reverse complement strand
ACTTATTGTAGCCTGCATTTTTTCATCTAATTTGCGACCAAAATCAACCAATGCTGTGAGTATCCTGATGACCAGTGCTTTGAACTGTGCATCTGATAGGTTGGCTATCTCTTGGTCACTTAAAAGGATGGGTTCTGGGGCTTTCAATTCTTCTTCTGTTTGAGCCATCCTTTTGCTGTTTTTTTTTTGTTTGTTTTTTTTTGGTCTTGTCAAGGTCTTGTAGTGAGGGGCGGGACCTTAGGAGTTTACCAGGGTGGGGCACCCCAGTGTCTGGGTTGTGATGCTGTATGTGGGGGCGGGGTCCAAGAAGGAACAATGGCACTTGCTCTGCTCTCTGTAGGACCTCAGACCCTTCCACCACTTTCCACAAGCCAACCGAGCCCCTCTGGCACCAATTCTGGTGTGAGTGGGCGGGCCTGTGCACCCCGCGGGACCTTCCTTTTCAGCCAGTGACCCAAAGCTCTATTTCCCGGTGCTGGGACCCTGAGTTGCACGCAGTGCCTTGCTTTACAATGGCCGCCTCCCTGGGTCTGCGGGTCGCCACCCCCTGGTAGGGGCCCACCAGCCACCGCCGCTTGTGCGCCCAGGGTCTGCCTGCTGTGGACTTGCACGCCGCCCTGGTTGCTCAGCTCTCTGCTCCGTGTCCCTTGCCCAGCCAGACTCCGCCCCTCCTACCAGTCTGGATGAACGTGTCTAATTTTAACTCCTTGGGTGTCTGACTTCCATACACTTCAATTCTCTGTCAGTTCTGATTGTTATTTTGTTTCTATATTGTTGTTGTCCCTATCTTGGTTGTGCGAGGAGGCACAGTGCGTCTACCTATGCCTCCATCTTGGCCGGAAGTCTATAGTAACTCATTTAATCCTCACAATGACTCTATGAGGAAGGAACAATTATTAACTCTGTCTAGATGATGGGGAAGCAGAGGCACAAAGAGGTTAAGAACTTTACCAACATTACATGACCAGTGGTGGCGAAGCCAAGATTTAAATTCATGATTTGGATTCAATCTGTTTTTCTACCATCACTTTACCTATCTCTCCTCTCAAAATGAATTGATATAGTATTATTTTCCAAACATCTAGCTATTCAAGTACTCTCTTCATAATTTTTAAAGTATATAATCAACATATAACATTGCATTAGTTATGGGTATACAACATAATAATAAGTTTAGTTAACATCCATCACCACACTTACAAAGGGGAGCCCCCAAACCCCCTAGAATTATCTTTTGGAGGGCAGGCCCCTTGTAGTATCAGCTTCTCCCACTAGGTGAGTGTTCTAGGAACCCATCTGTATCTGTGTGGTAACTGGTGTTTTTGTGAGAGGCTGCGTTCAGCTTCAGTGAATTTTTTAAAAATATTCTTTCAATGTGTTGCTTATTTCATGGGGGTGATTTATGAGAGTGCACCTGCTCACATTGTGCTGAGTGTTCAGCAGTTTTTGACCAAAAATGGCATGACTCCCGTGTCCCATCCTCCCTATTCACCCAATCTTACCCTGAGTGACTTTTGTTTTCCCAGATGAAGAAAGTCCTCAAAGGGAAATGTTTTGCTGATGTAAAGAGGTGAAACAAAAAATGGCAGAAGCTCTCAAAGGCATCAAAATCAATGAGCTCAAAAACTGTTTTGAGCAGTGGAAGAAATGTCTCAATAGTTGTATTGCATCAAATGGAGAGTACTTTGAGGGTGACTGAAATTGAAACATGTAAGAATAAATACACAATTTTTATAAATAAATTCCAATTTTTGGATCCTCCTCATAGTTATATATTTTTTTCTGTGATAAGACCTTTTAAAATCTACTATCTTAGCAACTTTAAGATATACAACACAGTATTGTTAATTATAGTGACCATGCTGTACTTATTTTTCTTATAACTGGAAGTTTGTACTTTTTGACTACGTTCACCCATTTTGCCCACCTCCCACCCCCCACAAAATTCTTATTTGTAAAAAAAAATCCATGAAATCAATGGTTTGGTTAGCTGGTGATATTTTCTTCTAAGACACATCCGAAAATAAACTCACATTTACTAAAATAAAAAATTCATTCTAGGTGATCTTATTTATCATGATCTTGGACACATTGTTTTATGGGGTAGACAGCAGCAAAATTGAAACAAATTCATAATTAGGATGTCAAAATTTGAACTTATGGTAAGTAAGTTGTGTAGACTTAGGCCTCTGGACCCTCTGGACACATTCTTCTGCTGTCTAAGACATAGAAGAAGACACAGAGAAGTCTGAAATAAATTGCTTAAGGAAAGAGACTTAGAAAACATAAAACAATATCTAGGGATACGTATCTGTAAACAGTGAGTATTAGTCATGGTGTTTTCCAGACTTACTATTTCCTGACACTAGGATTATACCCAGAGTAAGATAAAATCTTTGTTCTCAAGTCCCTCTCAGCCTACTGGGCAGGACAGACCTGTCAATGTTCTGAAGCAATGTGATAGGGAGGTTGAGAGAGGTTTGAAGGTGGTGATAAGTTGACAGAGTAAGGGAGATAATGCTCTACTTGGAAGAATCAGTAAAGGCTTATTTATGACTTTTAGAAAAGATTTGGAAGAGGGAGAGAGGACTTTGCAGCTTGCAGAAGAAAAGGAAGAGAGAAGCTTAAAGCCCCAGGCCCTTTCTAACCCTGGAAAATATTTATTAGCCAACTGTTTAGAGAAAAATGGAGGTTCAGAGACCTATACCAATACATGCAGAATGTGGCTCCATGCCTAGATCTCTCTGTCTCCAAAGTATAATCTCCCTTGACTACGTACTAACACTTACACACAAGAATTGGAGCTGGAGCCAGAATGGCGTTTGCTTTAGGATTCTATCATGTCTGGGTATGTTTTGTGAAGTGGCATGAGGCCACCAAGGTTCCCTGACACTGAGGTAGTATAAGGCACTGTTTAGGAAGCAGCATTTTTGGCATACAAATTACCAGAAAGTGGAGAAATCTCCATATTACACTTCAGGTCTTTGGGATCTGGAGACCAGAATTAATGCTGGGTTCTGTCACTTGTCAACTATGTGATATGAGGTAATTATTTAATTTCTTGATACCTTTGTTATTTTACCTGCAGAATTGGTGGAATTGCCCATTCCGGGAATGGTCATGAAGACTAAATTAGATCATGCATATGTAGAAAACGTTCTGGCAACAAAGAACTTCATAGAAATAATATTACATGCATGTGAGAATGGTCAGACAGTGTTTGGGGGGAGGAATTATTTCTTAGTTTATATTTCTTAGATTTAGGAGTACATACCAACATGAGGCAGTACAAATAGAAAACAACTGAAAATCAAAAGGGCAGAGATATCTAGGGCACGAAATGGGACAGTGGTGCCAGCGGCTACAGAAAATCAAAATTCCCCGGGGCACACTTGGCCCTACGCAATGGCAGGCGTCCAGCACAGACTTCAGTGGCTGCAGCAGAGTGCACACTGTGGCACAGGGCAGAGGAAATCTTGGAAAGGGCTGTCATCCTCGCTACTGCTTTAGGGGCCAAGGACAGTGGGAGCATCACTTCAATAAGCTAGAACAGAAGAGAGCAGTTGAAAGAATATTTAGAAGAACACATTCTTAATGTTTTGAGAGGCTCAATTTTCCACAGAACATGCTGGGACAGAACCAGAAAAATCCTGATGCCTGATTGCCATTGTGATTATTTTGTCCCCTTGGGCTGGTATGTTCTGGGAAACACTTAAGCAATGGTGGAAGGGAAGGAACTGAGAACTTCTAATAATAGAAATGAATAAGTAAGTGGGAAATAATATTGAGCATGGGCAAGTGTAATGGTCAGCATCCAGTAATTAATGATAGTATGATTTCAGGGTAAAGAATTCTGAGATGTCAATTTGAATTCAAGAATGTAGATTTTCATTTAATTATTAAATGTGCTGTTTTAATACAAACAACACAAGTAAAATGTTGGATATTATGAAAAACTTATAATGATGAAAGAAAGCATAATTTTCTTTTATTCAAAAAACCATACTGTGTTTTTGGCAACACAATCAAGAAAGACAATAGTGCTAAAAGTAAATAAAATTCAGTACTACAAGAATAATAAAAAACTACAGGATGGAAAAATTCCACATAGAGGTGGATTTGAAAGACTAGGATTCTGAGGTGGAAAAGGCCCAGGAGGAGATAGGATCAAAGTCTCTTCCACAGTGTGTATGTGGAGGGGGGAATGTGGACTTGGTCATCAAATCCCTAAATTCTAGCATTATTAAATAATCACTAAAACTTCAAAAGGCTATTTCAGGACAAATAAAGGGGACAGAATTTTAAAATGGGAAATCTGTATGTGAAATTCATCCTTAAAGACTGAATAGTTGAAAACTGAAATAGAAAATTTAAAATTTAAAAGAGCATGAGAATCAATTTGTAATAAACTTCAGTAAACATTTAGGCAGCAGGGGTGTTTTTCCAAGTTTTTCATATTAACATGTGGAGAACAAGTAATGTGGCCTCTGCCTGTCCACATACAGAATCAGGGTACTTGGTTGAATGGCATTTTTGCTTTTTTTTTTTTTTTTAGAGAATTGAAATGGCCTGACATTTTCCTGACTTTGTATGGCAGTGGCTGAGTTAAAAATGTGAACCCTGATTTCTGACTTCCACTTTAGGACAATTTCAAGGAACAGTGCCAATAACTAATGAGAATGTTGATGTTTTGAATTATAATTTTTAACAATATCAGCAACAGTAGATTTGATCTTTTAGATTAAATCATCATCTTATGTAAAGAAAAACACTCCATTCTTAAGCAAATCATAAGCCTCTTAGTCTGAGAGTGACTTGTTAAATAATCCTTAACATGACATTTTAGTCTCTGAATAAACAGAGGGTTTCACATATCTTTATTGCTCTAGTATAAACTTTACATAATAGTAACAAAAAATTGAGCCTAATTAGTCTCTTCCAGTAAAAGTATTTTAGAAATTTTCCATTGCCCAATACCCTCCCATAATGGAAAATACACCGCATGGGAGGTATGTGTAAATATTTGATTCATGTTTCACTGATTTCAGTGTCACAACCTATCAATCATTAACACTTCAAAAACCATATACCTGGTTAGTTGTTTCCAAAGTGCATTCTTTGTCTAAAGGATTTTTAGACTTTTAGAAGTAGAGAGGCCCCTGGTGAGCACCTAGTCTAATATTTTAATGTCACAGGTGGTGAAACAGACCAAGAATGTTTGAGTGACTTTCTTTTTTTTTCAAGCAACGTTCACAAAGTCCTCCATCCAACCTTAGCTGGCTCGTAGGTCCATGATCTTCAGGACCCCAACTCAGTGCTCTTCTCTAAGAAGGATGATATTTTGCCCTTTGTTCTGAAGTAACACGGATAGAGCTACAATAATAATATTATAGTTGTTGAAATTAAGTGAAGAAATTTAGAAAATCGTAGGCATACGCACTTGTTTCCAGTGCTATTACATGTGGTCACTTCATAAAATTAATGATAGCCTCTTTAGAAAGAATTGTTAGAATATTAACTTAATGTTAAACTACTGTTACATAAAATAAAGGTTCCTAAACTAGTGCCAGGCATATGATCAGCATGTAAAAATGTTAGTTAAATCTGATTGTGATTTAAAAAATTTTTTTATTATTGACATTCACTATTATTTTATATTAGTTTCAGGTATACAGCATAGCAGTCAGACAATTTTTTATGAAGTGATCACCTGATAATTCAGGACCCACCTGGTACCATACATAGTTATTACAATATTATTGACTCTATCTCTTATGGTATACTGACTTTGATTTTTAAAATGAAAATTCTACATCGTGACTGGTGTGGCTTAGTTGGTTGGGCATCATGTTGTGAAGTGAATGTTGCCAGTTCAATTCCTTGTCAGGGCACATGCCTGGGTTGTGGGCTAGATCCCCTGTTGGGGTGTGTGTGAGAGGCAATGGATTGTTCTTTCTCTCACACATCAATGTTTTTCTTCCTCTCTTTCTCCCTCCCTCCCGACCCCTCTGTCTAAAAATAAATAAAATCTTAAAAGATGAAAACTCTAGATAGAAAATGCTTGAATTATTTAATTACCAGTATCTTTATTTTAGAAAGTATAAATACACCTAGAAGATGATTAATAAATTAATTTGGTCTGAATGAAAATGAGTCAAAACAGCAATTCAGTGTAATGTGGACTAAGCCACCACCTTCTACGTGTCAGTGACCTCTGGTCTCTGGAGGCGATAGTGAGGGGAGTGCCAAGATCTGGTCAACAGTCCTCATACAGTTAGTCATTTTGACTATTGAATATACACTTGTATGGAAAGTTGGTTTTCCATATCTAAGTGGAGAAGCAGTATGATTCCCTGAGTAGAAGTTAAGGAACTCTAAACTCTTCTCTTGAAAATTTATGGTCAGGGTAAAACCTATAGAACTTTTCCACTAACTCATTCGGAGGAGCCAGCAACAAGGTGCAGGGAGCCTGACATACTGTCAAAGTAACTGTTTCTTCCCTTTTTGGCTTTGATGAAAAGGATAAGGGATGAACATAGAACAGCTTCCAAACCCCTGCTCTTTGGCCAGTGCCAGAGCTGATGGCTTGTTACCATATTTTCAGTCTTTCAGGAGCAGAGGCAATGTGCCTGGACAGACTGGAGCTCAAGGTACAAGGAGCTGCTGCCAGGTGAGGAGGCTCTACTGAGCTCGCGGGGCAGTGTGACTTATTCCAGGGAACACTGCCGACAGTGTCAGTCTCTGCTGAGATGAGTAAACTTATAACCGAGATCGAGGTGTTGTTGGTGGGGATGCTGTAGCTTAGTCCCTCAAATAAGATGAGAAAACCTCTAGTATAGATCTTGGCCTTAAACTTGTTACCTATCGATAAATAAATTATTAGTTTACTTAAACAGAAATTGGTTGGCATGCAACAACAAAAAAAGTGAGGTATCTGTAGACAAGCAGTAAGGAAACTTACCATTTTTTCTTTTCCTTCCTTCCTTCCTCTTTCTTTCTTCCTTCCTTTCTCTTTCTCTTCCTTTCTCTTTCTTTCTCTCTCTCTCTCTTCCTTCCTCCCTCTCTTTCCTTCCTTCCTTCCTTCCTTCCTTCCTTCCTTCCTTCCTTCCTTCCTTCCTTCCTTCCTTCCTTCCTTCCTTCCTTCTTTCTTTCTCTTTTCTTTCTTTTCTCTTAGAACCAATTCAGGGAAACCAAAGTCTCAATTTACATTTTTATTTTCCTCATAAAAAAATCTAATAGTCTAACTGGGTACCATGGTAGTGATAGAGAAAAGTATAGATTATTTGGGTATTTTACTTATATTGGGATGCAAATTAGAAACATTGGCACTGGGAGTATTGTGATCTGGACATATTTGAGGAATAGCATCAGGAAAAGATTAAGAGCTTTGGAAATAGGCTGGGTAGAGAGGCAGTGAGTACAGGGTAGCGTTGAATACTCTGTCTTGATCTTCTTACTCGTAAATTAGAGATGATAATAGTATATAATTTGGTCTGAAGTTTAAATATAATGACATATGTTGGTTAAAATAAAAGAATAGAAAACAATACACCATGCAAACACTGACAAAACAAACAAAGTGAAAGGCTGGAGTTGTTATACTGATAACAGGTAAATTAGATGTTATGATAAAGAATATTACTAGGGCTAAAGAAGGCCACTACATAATGATAAAGGAGTTAATTCATTAAGAAGACGTAACAATCCTAAATGCATATATACCTAAAAACACAGTTTCTAAATACTTGAAGCAAAACATTGATAGAACTGAAAAGCGAAATATACAAATCAACAATTTTAGTCGGAGAGTTCGGCCTTCCCTCTTATAATTAATAGAACAAATAGACAGAAAATCAGTAAAGACAAAGGAGACTTGAACAACATGATGGACTTGATCCATTTAATATTTATGGAAAACTATGCAACAGCAGAATACATATTGTTTTCAAATGCACATATAACATTCACCAGGACAGACCATATTCTCAGCTACAACACAGATCTCAACAAATTTAACCAGATTTTAATAAAATAATACAAAGTATGTCCTCTGACTACAGTAAAATTAAAATAGAAATTAATAACAGAAAGATATGGAAAGTTCCCAAATATTTGAAAATTAAACAATATACTCGAAATAAAACATGGATCTAACAAAATTCCACATTGAGATTATAAAATATTTTGAACTGAATTAAATAAAAATAACACATTAAAATTTGTGGGTGTAGCCCACATAGTACATGGTGGGAAAATTTTTGCATTAAATGTTTGCGTTAGAAAAGAAGAAAATCTCAAACCAATGATCTAAGATTCAGTCTTAAATAGTGAAAAAGAGCAAATTTAGCCCAAAGTAAGCATAAGAAAGAAAATTATAAAAACCAGAGAAGGAATTAGTGAAATGTAAGTAGAAAAATTAAAAATCAGTAGAATAAAACATTTTTACTTTACAAAGGTCAGTAAAACTGATAAATCTGTAGTCAGACTGGTAAGAAAAAAAGAGAGAGCAAGAAAAAAGATTACTCCACTGTTAGGAATGAAATAAGAGACATTACAGTAGCTACCAGTGCTTTAAAAGGCATAATAATGGAATATTATGAATAATTTTGTGCCAATAAATTTGTAAAGTTCAATAAACTAGGCAAATTCTCTTGTAGTCAAACACCACAAAAATTCATGCAAGAGGCAACAGAAACCTGAGTAGTTCTATATATATGTATTGAAAAATATATATGTATAAATATATATGTATTAGAAACCATAGAAGTTATAATGAAAAACTGTCCTATGAAGAAAATTCTAGGCCTGGATGGCTTCATTAGTGAATTAGAACAACTATTTGATTTAAGGACTAACCAATACTAATGGAACACAAGCTCTTCCATAAAATACAGAAGAGAACATGTCCCAACTCATTTTATGAGGCCAGCAATGCTCTGATGAAGACATTCAGAGAAAAGAAAACTAAACTCCAATATCCCTCATTAACATGGATGCTATGTAAAAATTGTTAACAAAGTATTGGAAAATTGAATTTAGTGATACATAAACATAATACCTCATGACCAAATGAGTTCAGTTCAGAAATTCAAGTTCAGCTTAAAATTTGAAAGTCAATCAATTTAACAGACTAAAAATTAAATGATTATCTCAATAGATGTGTAACATATATACATATATATTTGTCTGTATGTTGCTCTTTCCATATAACTTTGGTATTTGTAATTTTAAATTTCTTTCAATTAATAAATAATTAAAAATGGTATTACCGGACTTATATAAAAAGACAGTCCCTGTCCCTTTTAACTTTGTTTTCACTTTTGATTTTTGCTTTCCTGAAACAATAGCTTTCAGATCTTTTAGCAGTTTCTTTTGGTATGTAGGTTTGTAGATAATATGCTTCTTAAAAATTTTATTTTTTAGTTTTTGACATTATATATTGTTTTGCTACTAAGAAAGGTGATGATTTTGCATGTGCACTCTCTCTTTTTCCCTCTCTCACAAGCATACATACTCACATGCATTCAGATACTTCTCTATCTCACATCTGCTAAAAAGTGTAGTTTTACTTGTTTTTAGTTCAATCAATAATCTATGCTTAAATTATCATGTGACTATTATTTTCAGCTAAGCTACATTCTATACTATGCTTACAGCTCTTGTTCAACTTCTTGTATTTCCTGGAGTTGGCGTTTTTCAGAGTTAGAATTTTGTTTCTATTGTTTTCTTTGATTCATTCAGTAATTAATCCCAAAATTCTATCTATAGACCGAAAGAAATCTCTTTTGAATAGTTCACACATCAGAGATAGTCTTTTTTTTTTTTTCTGGGTGATACCCTTTCTTTTGTCTTTTTCATCCAATTTGGAGTGGTTGCTTTTTAGGCATTTTGAATAACTGTTATCACTATTATCCTAGGTTTTTCTTTTCCATCTCTCTTTCTTTTCTTTGTTTTTCCTTTTAGTTCTCCACCCCCCCACCACCACCACCTTATTCTCTCCTGTTCTCTGCTATCCCTGTAGGTTTATCTATTTAAAATTTTGTAGCTGTCATTTTGTAGGTGTTTGGGTAAAAGTGAAGATAAAAATGTGGGTTCAATATATTCTATTACAGGACCAAATTTGTTAACTTTTCATAGATTTGGTTTGAAATACCCCAGAAAGTTGTTTCTTTGACTCATGCTGAAAGATACTCAATCCTCCATGGAATATTCAGTAAATGATGATGAAGGTATGGAGGATTTAGGTATAAGCTAATTTTTAGTTTTTACACAACTCTGACTTGCTGATTCTCTGATATAAGAAATTAAGATGTCCAAATCTCCTTTTTGTACTTGGTAAGTATTTTCTAAGTTTTATTCTTTTCCTAGCACAATAAAAAATATTTAGGATATTGCAAAATGGAATAGTGAGTGAGTTAGTAATGTTCTATATTTGCAGAGTGCCTTGTATCCTGAGGTTTGCCAAGTATTTTACAACTTGAAGAAGAGATTGTTTTGTTCTCAATTTAAAAGCATCTCATTCTGAGATGAAATATTATTATCTTGTACATAGCTATACAAAATAACATTTTAATGAAAGAAGCATACCATTGGAGAACTATGAGAATCAAATTACTAATTTTTAAAAGAGATTTTACTTATTTATTTTTAGAGAGAGGGGAAGGGAGGGAGAAAGAGAGGGAGAGAAACATCAATGTGTTGTTGCCTCTCATTTGGCCCCCACTGGGGATCAGGCCTGCAACCCAGGCATGTGCCCCGACAGGGAATTGAACCAGCAACCCATGCTCAATCCACTGAGGTACATCAGCCAGGGCAAATTACTAATTTTTAATGATCACAACTCAATAAGCTTTTTTATTTTTTAATTTTATCTTTTAATCCTCACCTGAAGATATATGTATGATTTTAGAGAGAGAGGAAGGGAGAGAGGGAGAGAGAGAGAGAAACATGGATCCATTGCCTCCCGTATACACCCTGACCGGGGATGGAACTCTCAACCTACATATGTGCCCTGACCGGAATTGAACCCAAAATTTTTTGGTGTACAAGACAATGCTTCAAGCAACTGAGCTCCCTGGCCCAGTTCAGTAGGCTCTTTTAGTTTCTTGTAGAATGGCATCTAAAATCTGATGGGCAACTTAGTTGAATTTCTTGGCTTGAATTAGAGATAAGTGCTATTGTTTAGTTATCAATAACATGCCTTATAGCATTTTATACACCAAATCAGCAACTACAAACTAAGTCAAATAGGGATTTCCATGAAGACTGTTCAGAGATTAGATGCATAAATAAGTAAAAGATTTTGACATGAAAAGTATTACTTATAATATTTATTTTCTAATTAAATATTTCCCAATAGTTTCCAAAGTAACAGAAGCCCTAAAAATGAACCAAGAATATTCATATACATGTGTTAAATTTTTAAAAATCGTGAATGAATCCTAAGAACATAGAGCCAAGTAAGGTAGCAAAACCAGATATTCTATTTTGTAGACTCCCATTTAAATTCTAAATATAGTGGCACTGCTTATTTAGTAGTCAGACTTCTGGCAATCCCAACCCAAACCTGCAGCTGAGAACCTGAACATAAACACAAAAAGCCTCAGAGTGGTCACAATAGATGTCAAGAAAGCTAGCACTTTATTTGTGGTAGGGGCATGCCAGCCCTCACAAACAGAATGTCACATTTAACACACATTCCATTTCACAAGTGTTTGTGAAAAAGGAAAGGCTGCTATTGGCAGGCACACAAATAGCAAAGTCTACACTATTTTAGAAAGGTTTCCAAAAATGAACAAATTTGCTTTGTTAAGTACTATTAGATGGAAAAGTGACTCTTACTAACTTCACTTTTTCCACATATACTGATTTTTTTTGCTTGGGTCAAATGAAATCCCCAAGCAACATCAAGTTAATATCTAGCATTAACTGAACAGATCAATGTCATGTTAACAATGTATTAAAACTCTTAGGTATAGGACAGCAGTCCCCAACCTTTTTGGCACCAAGAACTGGTTTTGTGGAAGACAATTTTTCCATGGACTGGGGTGGGAGGTAGTTTTATAGCCTGCCACCAGGCACAGCTTAATTGTCACTTGCCACTCACTGATTGGGTTTTGATATGAGTCTCCAAGTAATTGATTTATTATGGTCGCTGTGCCTTTGAACCTCTCTGCTAATGATAATCTGTATTTACAGCCACTACCCAGCGCTAACATCACCACTTCAGCTCCACTTCAGATCATAGGCATTAGATTCTCATAAGGAGCGCGCAACTTAGATCCCTGTGTATGCAGTTCACAGTAGGGTTGGTGCTCTTATGAGAATCTAATGCTGTCACTGATCTGACAGGAAGTGAAGCTCAGGTGGTAATGCAAGCAATTGGGAGTGGTTGTAAATGCAGATGAAGCTTTGCTCTTGCTGTGCAGCCTGGTTCATAACAGGCCACAGACTGGTACCTGTCAGTGGCTTGGAGGGTTGGGGACCCCTGGTATAGGGAATAGGATGGATTACATGTTACAAAAAGAAAATGGCAATTTCTTTTTTTTTTTAAACCCTCACCTGAGGAGGTGTTAATTGATTAGAGAGAGAGAGAGAGAAAGAGAGAGAGAGGTGAAAAGATATATTGATTGATTGCCTTCTGCATGTGCCCAGATAGAGGATTAAACCTGAAACCTAGGCATGTTCTCCTGACTGGGAACTGAACCCACAACATTTTGGTGTATGGGATGATGCTTCAACCAACTGATCGCCTGGCCAGAACAATGGCAATTTTTTTCATTCATTCAACACATATTTTATTGGGTGCATACTCTAAGTGTTAGATACTGTTCTAGTGAAGAAGATACATTACTGAACAAGAGACCAAAAATCTCTGACCCTGAGGAACTTATATTCTACCAGAAAGATAATGGCATAATAAATTAATAGATGATAAAGTGTGTCAGAAGCTTTAAAGTTTTATGGAAAAACAATCAAACAAGGTAAAGGGAGACAGGGGGATTGAGGCACGGTGGATGATTGCAGTTTTAAATAGGTGGCCAGGATTTACTGAAGTGGTGTGATTTGCACAAAGACCAGAAGAGGTGAGATTATGTGGAAATAGTATTTCAGGTCAAAAAAATGGCCAGTGCAAAGGCTTTGGGAGGAATGTGCTTGGTGTGTTCACTTGAGAAACAGTGAAAATGTCAGTTTGCTGGGCAGAGTGAGGGAGAGGAAAGTAGTTGTTCATGTTATAAACTGCAGTGTTTTTCCCACTCTGGCATTTGCTTTTGTAGTTTTCTTATTCATATTTTTAATATAATCAAATGTGCCCATGTTTTCTCTCATGGTTTCTGAGTTTGGTATCATATTTGGAATGGAATTTCGCACTTCAAACTTGTTAAAAATACATCTACATTTTGGTATTTGTTATGGTTGCATTGACTTATTTGGAGTTTATTTTGGTTTAACTTTTACTTTTTTCCCAATGGTTACCAGTTATTGCAACAGTATTAATCAAATCTATTTTCCCCATACTGGAAATTTTATCTTCAATATTTGATTCCTGCATTACCATATAATTCTAATATTTATTTATTTTGATGTTATGCTATTTGTAATATGTTTTTATGAAAGTTATTCTTGTTGAACTAATATGTCAATATATCATGTTGTTACTTTGTTCTATTTAATGACTTACATTCATTATTAATATTTTAACATATATCCATTATTAATATTTATTTGTAATTTAAAATCTTGCCTGTTATTATTAATAGTTGATTTTTGACCTACTTGTCATTTATTGTGATCACTGATACTGGGGCTTATTTGTGTCAGATTTTTTTAAGATTTGTCTTTTTCATTTCCATATAAATGAAAGTTTATTTTTGCTTTATTTTGTCTAATTATTTGGAAATAATAGATGTTCTCTTTTATTTTCTTATATATACATTTTTAAAAATCATCTATTTTTCCTTATATCTCAAAATCAAGAATAGCATCATATATTCTCACTTCCTCTGATATGGGATGAATAATTTCCCTTTCTTATTTAATCTTCCATTCTTTCTCTCTTTTTTTTTATCAGTTGGGACTTTTTCCTTGATGATTATTAATTTTTTATACCATAGATCCTTTCTTTTAAGAATTATTTTAGCATTTGTATTGTTTGACAATAACATTAACAACAGGTATTTGGACAAAATATGTATTTGGTCTGGAGCCTATTATCTCTCCGATCTTATCTCCTTCAAGTCTTCTCGTTCATCAGGCTGTACTCATGTTCATCTTTTTTCTTTTCACTCAAACACTCCTGCTGATTCCTGACTTCAGAGCCCTTGCATTTGCTGTTCTTGTTGCCAGATTTCCTCCCCAGATCTTTGCAAGTCTGGCTCCTTTTCATCCCTCAGCTGAGATGACAGTACTCAGGAAGGCCTTCCATCACTTCCTTGGCTAAAGTAGCTCCCACCCCCTCACTCCCTTTCCTAGGTGTTCATTCAGTCTCTGCCTCCTCACCCCATTTTATTTCCTGTATGGAGTTATCACTATTTAACACAATTCTGTGTTATTATTGGTGTACTGAATTTTTGTTGACTGATTTATTTTCCTTATCTTCCCACTAGAATGTATGCCTCATGAAGGCAGATACCTTGTCTGTCTTGCTCATCATTTTATCCCCAGGGCTTACAGCTATACTGACATGTTAGGCTACTAATATTTGTCAAATAAATATTTGTTGATTGAATGAATAAATAAGTCCTTGTTTTTTCTAAGAATGTCTTCTTATTCCTTGAAACTGTGGAGTTTCTGGGTGTCCAATCCCAAGCAGTGTGCTCTGCCTTTCTGTGTTAATCCTCAGCCTTGCTATCTGGGGAATGGTGGTCACTGCTTTCTTCCCTTTCAGGACAAGTAGGGTCCCAATATGGGGCAAAGGGGCAGCAAAACCTGGGGGTAAAGGGTCCCTGGTCCCAAGGGCTAGCACACGTGCAGAGTGGACCAATTCATTTATTTTGAAAACAATTGGTTTTGATATAATGTCGTGTTAATAACCAATGTTATATGGCTGCTTTAAGAAATAAACATTTTCCCTCTCTCTTAAGATTTGACATACATTGCATATACTATGAAATCAACTATTTTCTGGCTGATGAGTTATTAAAAATCACCATATATTTATTCAGCGTAATCAAATGGCTTTCTGGAATAAAACTGTTTGGAGTAAGGCTGGATTTGAAGACAAGGTAGGCTGAAGTGAGAGTTTGAGAATTATAGGGGATGAAATTGGAGCCAAGAATCTGAACTAGCTGGGAGTTCTTGCTGATCACAGTGAAGCCTTTAGACTTTAAAATGGGATGCTAAGGTCTTTAGACAATCCTGTTTTGGGGCATCACTTTAAGCCTTTAATCTAGGCAGGTCAAGACAGATATACAGAAATGCCACACTCCTCCCACCACAAGCTGGCTGGTGCCTCACCTGGCCAACAGCTTCTTGTGATGTTAGCAATAGGCAGAGGTGTTTTTTTTTTAATTAAAAATTTATTTTTATTTTTTAATTTAATTTTATTTTTAAGTATATTTTATTGATTATATTATTACAGTTGTCCCACTTTTCTCCCCTTTATTCCCCTCTGCCCTTCACCCCCCTCCCACCAGCATTCCCTGCCACCCCCCTCCCCCCCTTAGTTCATGTCCATGGGTTGTACATGGCTTTGGCTTCTCCATTTCTCATACTATTCTTAACCTCCTCCTGTCTATTTTGTATCTACCATTTATGCTTTTTATTCCCTGTATCTTTTTCCCTATTTTCCTTCCACCCCTTCCCTGCTGATAACCCTCCATGTGATCTCCATTTCTGTGATTCTGTTCCTGTTCTAGTTGTTCACTTAGTTTTTTTTTTTTTAGGTTCATTTGTTGATAGTTGTGAGTTTGTTCTCATTTTACTATTCATATTTTTGATCATCTTCTTTTTCTTAGATAAGTTCCTTTAACATGTCATATATATTGATGATGAACTCCTTTAACTTGACCTTATCTGGGAAACATTTTAACTGCCTTTCCATTCTAAATGATAGCTTTGCTGGATAGAGTCATCTTGGATGTAGGTCCTTGCTTTTCATGACTTTGAATACTTCCAGCCCCTTCTTGCCTGTAAGGATTCTTTTGAGAAATCAGCTGATAGCTTATGGAAACTCCTCTGTGGGTAACTCTTTGCTTTTCTCTTGCTGCTTTTAAGAGTCTCTCTTTATCTTTAATCTTGGGTAATGTAATTATGATGTGCCTTGGTGTGTGCTTCCTGGAATCTAAATTCTTTGGGACTCTCTGGGCTTCCTGGAAGTCTATTTCTTTTGCCAGATTAGGGAAGTTCTCCTTCATTATGTTTTCAAATTAGTTTTCAATTTCTTGTTCTTCCTCTTCTCTTTCTGGCATCCCTGTAATTAGGATGTTGGAACATGTAAAGTTGTCCAGAGGTTCCTAAGCCTCTCCTTATTTTTTTGAATTATTGTTTCTTCACTCTGTTCTGGTTGAATGTTTATTTCTTCCTTCTGGTCCAAACTGTTGATATGAACCCCAGTTTCCTTCCCTTCACTGTTGGTTCCCTGTACATTTTCCTTTTTTCACTTTGCATAGCCTTCACTTCTTTCTTTATTTCGCAACCATACTCAAGCATTTCTGTGACCATCCTGACTATCAGTGTTTTAAACTCTGCATCTGATAGGTTGGCTATCTCTTCATTGCTTAGTTGTATTTTTTCTGGATCTTTGATCTGTTTTTTCATTTGGGCCATATTTCTTTGTCTTGGTGCACCTGTTACATTGTAAGGGATATAGCCTTAGGTATTTGCCAGGGCAGGGCAACCCACATCACTGTGTTGTGATGCTGTATGTGAAGGAGGGGTCAAGAGAGGGAATAATGCTGCTTGCTCGGGTCTCAGCTAGCTTTCAGTTACTTCCCTCGTTATCCACAAGCAAATTGAGTCCTTCTGGTGCTGATTTCCAGGTGGGTGGGTTTGTGTATGTTCTAGGACCCTGTGGGTCTCTCCAAGAAAGTCTCCTGTGAGACTGGGAGTTTCTCCTGCTGTTGCAACCCTCACACATTTTTACAACCAGAGGTTTTGAGGCTTTCTTTTTCCATGCTGCACCCCTGGGTTGCGAGGTCTGTCTCATTCCCCAGTTGTTCCTCCTGGTTTATCCTCATGCAAATGTGGTACTGCCCTGTCCTCCAGTGGCCACTTTGCTGCTTGTCCTCTCTGCCCTGGCTGCCTGTCTCTGCCCATCCTGCCAGTGTGTTTCTTCTTTAATTCCTTCATTGCCAGACTTCCATACAGTTTGATTTTCTGGCAGTTCTGGTTATTTTTTGTTTTTAAATTTATTTTTGTCCTTTTTTGGTTGTGGAAGAAAGCAAAGTATATCTACCTATGCCTCCATCTTGGCTGGAAGTCTCTTACTTATTTACTTTTAGACAGAGAGGAAGGGTGGGAGAAAGAGAGGGAGAGAAACATCAATGTGTGATTGCCTCTTGCACACCTCCTACTGGGACCTGGCCTGCAACCCAGGTATGTGCCCTGACTGGAAATTGAACCAGCGACCCCTTGGTTGGCAGGCTGGTGCTTAATCCACTGAGCCACACCAGCAAGGGCAGCAGTACAGAGAGTTTTCAAGGTGGCAGTGAAAGGAAGTGTACATGTGCATGTGTTTGTGGCAGGGTTGGAGAGCTGGGGGAGGTGAGAGGCAAGGTGGTTCTTGTAAAAGGAAACTGGGTCCTCTCAGTATGTTATTTCCTCAAGATCATCCTTTTACTTCATCCCTCCCTCCTTCCACTAGTTCATCCATTCAATAGACTCAACAACAATTTTTGGAGCCCCTATTGTTCTAAGCATGGAGATACAGTAGTGAATACAATAAAGTCCATGTCCTCATAGAGTTTATATTCTAGTAAGACAACAAACAAACAGACAGGACAGACAGAAAAATACCTGACATTTCGCTTGATAATAGAAGTCTTGAAGAAAAATAAAGTAGGGTAAAGAAAATGAGAGTGAAGATGGTGGTGGGGCTTCTTAATATGGGGTTGTCAGGAAAATTCTTTTTTGGGTCCATGACATTTGAACTTGAAGAAAGTAAGGGGTACAATTTCCTGTGGGGTTGGGGGAAAACACTTTTCATGATTCATTAATGGTTTGAAAAATTCTGATAGGGCTTTTTAATTTGGTAATGTTTGGATTTAATTGTAAATGAAATGGGGAATCAGAGAATTTTAAGCAGAAAGTAACATTATCTGACTAATATTTGAAAAGAGTTACTTTGACTAATGTATGGATAATAGACTTTGTGGTGGGTGGTGGGGGATCGGAAGAATATGGAACCTAAGAGACCCATTCATTAAATCCTTGCTATAACTTTATCACCATTCGTATTCATTACGTTTCTTTGATCAGATATACTAAAACTAGGTTAATAACAGCTGGCTTTTAAATAGAAGTTTCATAGTTTGTGTCTTTAAATGAAATAACACCTATAAAACCTGACAGATAAATTTAAGTTTCCTCTGTTCTTCAGCCTTAATCAAATCTTCTCCTTGGCCGAACAGGTTTATCTGGAACGGAGTCCGGTTTCTCTCCAAATCATACCTGGTTGGTCCTTCTTGGTTGGCTTTGGGCTGTGCCTTTGATGTCTCTTTTATCTTCTGGGATCTCCACCTACACAGCCAATGTCCTTTGACTAAGCCAGGCTCTCCACGGTGGAGCACAGCTCTCTTTCCTTGAAAAAAAGCTGGAGGCACATAATAACTTTGTTGCTAATTACAGAAAAGCCCTTAATTGTGTACATCTTTCCTTTTAACACATGAGAAGTGAATAGCCAGTGAATGAGAAACTGTCTTTTTTAAGGAAAAAAGTTCCTTTGCAAAGAGAAGATAACAGGGAAAACTCGTGTCCTGGCTCTTTTAACACAGTGTCTTGGTATTTTCTGTTTCTCTCCCACCATCAGCCTGCCTGTGTTCCTCTCTCTGCTCTGTGTCCTGGGAAGCTGAATTTTATGGACTACACCAAGGGCTCCCTCCCCCTCTGGTTTCAGGTGTGTCTGCCCAGCAGGAGACACCAGTGGAGATGTGATAATGGGAGGGGAATGGGTTTTGAGTATTTATTCCTCCAGCTTCTTTTTTGCTGAGTTGTCATTGGTTGATTTTCTCCATATGCTAAAGATCACAACTCCTAAGTGTAGCTCTCTGTTACAACTATGACTTCTCTGTCTGGGTTCTAATAATCTTTTCTCACCCTTGTTGTGAGTGTATGTTTTGTGATATAGTCTTTTCTATAAGTCAGCTGAGTGATCGCTCGGCTAGCTGCCCACAGAGCAACCTGGCACCAAGGAATAGACAAGATTCACACTTAGCTTTTATTGAATGCAGGTTCACTCAAAGTAGAACATCAACATGCATTAATATCCTATTCACACTCTAACAATCTAAACTGAATATAAAACACACAGAACAATCAATGGGGGATAATGAACCAGAGTCCCAGAGTCTCAGCCAATGGGTCCAGGAGACAGCATTGTAGACAAGGAGGCCATCAGCATTGTGCAAGGAAGAGCCATTCTCACAGGTTGAAGAGGGTATAGTCTTGATCCAGCAGAGCAGAGCAGAGCATAGCCTCAGGCAGCTGATGCCACTAGAAATCAGCGTGGCATGGAGCAGCACTCTGGTGTGTGGAGCTCAGCTGTCTCAGCAGTGGTCTGAAGCTTGCCTCAGTTATACCCTTGGGGGTCGTGTACCCCACCCCTCTGGGTCTCTTGATAAGTATCTTAGGACCCCTGATGGAGAGTGGGGAATTTCCCCAGGAGTCTATTTGTGGGTGGTCCTGCTCTGTAGACACGGTGGTTTTGGTCACCTGTGCAGGTAGATATCTTAGGTTATTTTGACAAGAGTGTTTTTTTAAATAAAGATTTTATTTATTTATTTTAGAGATACAGGAAGCGGGGGAGAAAGAGAAGGAGAGAAACATCACTGTGTGAGAGATCCATTGGTGCCTCTCACATGCCCCTAGCTGGGCCTGCAACAGGCATGTGCCCTTACCGGGAACGGAACTGGTGACATTTCGGTCTGCAGGCTGGCACTCTGTCCACTGAGACACATCAGCCGGAGTGATGAGAATGTTTTATATTCAGTATTAAACAGCTACATGTTTACTTTCAGGACCTACAAAGATAGGCTGAAGGACAATCTCCTCATAAAATTCTTTTCAACTGGAAAAGGATGTAGTTGGACATCTTTGAATAAGAGACTTCTAGTTGTGAATCCTGGTTCAGTGTGAATCACAAATATTCAGTGAGAAAGATTATTGTTTAAAGGTAGCATGGCATGGTTTTAAGAGCATAACTTCTGAAGCTAGATTCTCTGGGTTCAAATCCTGTCTCACCTATTTAGTAGTTGGGAGGCTTTGAGCAAGTTACTTATTATCTTTGTGCCTCAGTGTCCCATTTTAACATAGAAAAACTAGGAGTACCTAACTCAGAATACTGTTGTGAGGAACAAATGAATTAATTCATGTAAAGCACTTAAGATAGTGTCTGGTTGTAAGTGTTTAATGAAGGTATTTATTTGTGTTATCCTGAAAGTAGACATAAAGTTGTAGGGACAGGACAGATTATTATTTCTTTAAAAAATTACCTTAATTTGTTGCCTTTGCCCCCAATTCTACCCTGAGATGATACAATAAGAGTTGATGGACAGGCCTACACATAAGTATCTTGTACTGTAGGAGACAAACCCCAAAAATGTGAATCTGGAGATTCAAAAGAAGGAGATAGTTGTCTCCTGATCTTTCAAGAACAAAAGAGAAATACCTTTGCTTCCTACTGTAGACAAATTCTCCTTGGGAAGAGAAGGGGAAGGATACTGGGTTGGTACAAATTACATCCCTTTGGAATTTAATAACTGTCTCCTGGGGAAGACAAGAAAAGTGTTTCTAGGTATGCAACTCTTAGAATGTCTCTGTGATTTTGGATCTCATCTGTCTGCAGAAATCGGGATCTTTTTCTATTTTCTAAAAGAAGTGAATCGTTTTCTATTTATTCAATAATCTTTTGGAATTAAAGTCTCGTCCTTTAACCTAAGTCCCAATAAAATTTTTCCAAAAAGCCCTAACTGCTGAGAAAAATTTACTTCGTGACACCTGTCACATGGCAAACCCATATCAATGTCAGCTATCAGGGTCTTGTGAATGATCAGAAGCTGTGGGAATTGTGGGGTCATTTTTGAGGTTTAATACTATCTGAGAGTTGTTGGATAAACTCCTTTGCTTCTCTGCACTACTATGGGAATGCTGTTTCCTAATAAATGCAAAATTTCTAAAAATTTGTTATAAAATCAAAGATCATACAAATTTATGATTATAATTTTTAATCATAAAATTATGGATATAAGATGTTACATTTAAGTTAAAGCTAATCACATTACATAAATGATCTAATTTGACCTAATGGCAATATTAAGATGTATACTTAATATCTGCACTTTTAAAAAGATTTTATTTATTTATTTTTTAGAGAGAGGGGAAGGAGAAAGAGAGGAAGAGAAACATCAATGTGTGGTTGCCCCTCATGTGCCCCCAACTGGGGACCTGGCCTACAACCCATGCATGTGCCCTAACTGGGAATTGAACCAGCAACCCTTTTGTTTGCAGGCCTGCACTCAGTCCACTGAGCTATACCGGCCAGGGCAATATCTGCATTTTTATACATAGGAAAATAAAGCTCATGGAGGGTTAGGTTAGTGAATTGCCCCAAAGTCATTCAACTAGTAAGTAATAGAGTCATGAATACAACGTTCATTTATATGATTTCTTTTTTGTTGTTGTTGTTTTTTTGTATTTTTTTCTTTATATGATTTTAGAACTCACATGTTTCACTGTTTCAGTTAAAGCAGAATTTGTGTTTTTAAAGGGAATCTCGAGTCCTTAATTTTCTCTGCTGATAGATGTTGGCATCTGGGTGTCAGAGAAGCTGTGGAAGACATTGCTTTTCTCTTTTCCATGGCCCTACCCAACACTTGGTTTAGGGTTAGTGCCCTGAATCCACAGCCAGGCACATTGGCCAAGACTTGGCTCTGGAGACCTGATTTTGGAGTCAGATAACCTGTTGCTGCTTTCTAGTTCCACCACTTACTAATTGTGTGACCATACAATTGTCTGAACTTCTGTTTATTAATCTGTAAAATGGGGATAAAAGTTCTCATGTTGCCTTACTCACAAGACTATCTGCAAGGATCAAATGGGATATATGTGAAGGTATAATGTAGACCTCAAAGCTCTCTACAAGAATAAGGTATTGTTATTTACTTACTAGCTGAAATATATTTTGCCAGACACTGAGTTAGTTGAGGGCAATAAAACAAATTGAAAAAGACCCAATCGTTCAGGTTGCTTTCTCAATAATCCCTAATTATAAATCACATATAGTAGACAGTGTTAGGCACCCACAGAATCCCCATGTCCCTGCTGTTTCTTTGTCACCCTAATTATACATTTGTCTGTGGTGACATGTGCCCAGCTCCAGGCAGTGGATCATAATTTGCCTGAGTCAGTATGGCTCTCCTGTCCCATTTTTCCAGCTTCTGTTGTAGTTAAAGGTCTGTGTGGATCAGTTGGATCAGCACATTCCTTTCACAGATCTTGTTTACAGTTGGTCTGAGGAAATACAATAAAATCTATCTTCTTGAAAGTGATCCCAAAGAGGTAAGGGGAAAGGATTCTCATGATTGAGAAAATAAAAATATGGCATCTGAGTTTATATAGTCCCCAAATTCAAAAAGTGACACTTGCATCCAGTGCCATATCTTTATTACTTTTGTCATACTTTCCCACTGTGGTACCTGCTTGATAATTGCCTTTTTTTTTTGGACTTGCTTTTGGAATAAGAGAAAATTTTACTTGGATGGTAAAATAAAAATATTTTAATGAAGAGTCTGTTTACAGAGTGTGGGCAGGGTTAAAGGTACCAATAAGGCACCAAGAGACCAGCTATAGTGAGGGTCTGTTATTACCCCTAGGCCTGAAAAAGCAAGAGACAGAGTGTTGTTATGAGAGTCCAGAGAGAGCTAGAGCCATGGAGGAGGGTGCCCAGTGGAAGCTGTAGTTGTGGGAGAATGTGGCCACTGCCAGAACTGCAGAACTGAATGGGGACAAGGGGGAGGAACAGGGAAGGAATTTTCTGACCTCTCTCAACTCTCACCCTCCAGTTTTTGCTCACTCCCTCATTTGCCCAAATTCATCAGGGGCCTGAGGCAGAGGAGCTCATCATGTGACTTCATTCTGATCAAGAAGATGTAAGAGGAAACCTGTTGTTGACATTTCTGGAAAAATTTGGCTTCTCCAATAAAAAGGGTCAGGATTGGGTGGCATTTCTCCTGACTCCTCCTTTTCTTCCTTGCTCTAATGAAGACGAGCTGACCAAAGGGCATCATCAATCATTCTGCAATCAATTATGAGGCAACAGGCATGAAGGTGAAGGATGGGGACTGGGCAGAATCATTGGAGCCTGGGCCTCGGGTGGCGTTGTTAAGCAGGCGAATTGGCTCCTGCAACCATTGTCTTCAGACTTGTATTATACGTCTCTTTACTTTAATCTGATCCAAGTCCTACAAGATATAGACACCTACAAGACACTTGCATCCAGTGCCATATCTTTATTACTTTTGTCATACTTTCCCACTGTGGTACCTGCTTGATAATTGCCTTTTTTTTTTTTGGACTTTCCCAACAAGTATTCATTATTAGTTAGGCCATGATTCAGGATCCCACAGTGGGATGTATCCAGGTCCTCCTTCACCTCCCTGGGAGAAGGGTGAGAGACAGAGGAGACAGGGTGGAGCCTGTTCAGATTTTTCCAGGAAACATGCCTTCTGCCCCACGGTCATCCCAGGCACCCAAGATGTGGGGCAGAGGGACTTGTACACATGCCAGTACCATTCGCCCATGGAGACATCACCGCTTTGTGAGTGGTCACTGCCTTCTCACAGCAGTGGAAGTTGCAGTAGTCTGCCAACAGTTCCTGGTCTGGTTCTGGCTGGGGAAGCAGCTGACAAAAGGATCTGGTAGTTCTTCATTTTGTTCTTGATATCTTCTGCCATGCTGCTGACTTCTAAAGGTGCCCCTGAAGCAGCTCACCACTCAGTGTGTCCATCATTGTCTTTAATTAGATGGTCTATGCTCTTGGGACCATGACTGTTTTGCTGAGCGCTATCCTCATATGGTGCCTAACACAGAGTGTGCTCCCAATAAATAGCTGCTGACTTAAATCAAAAGTGTCCAGAACCATTACAGTCAAACATTGACTTTTTTCCCTGCTTTTCTTGACCTTTGCTGAGGTCCAGAACTTGCTATAATTAAAAAAAAAATCTTCACCTGAGGATATGTTTATTGACAAGATATAGCACATTCCTTTCACAGATCTTGTTTACAGTTGGTCTGAGGAAATACAATAAAATCTATCTTCTTGAAAGTGATCCCAAAGAGGTAAGGGGAAAGGATTCTCATGATTGAGAAAATAAAAATATGGCATCTGAGTTTATATAGTCCCCAAATTCAAAAAGTGACAAAAAGTGAGAGAAGGAGAGAGAGAAAAAGGGGGAGGGGGAGAGAGAGAATGAGAGAGCGAGAGAGAGACATTGATCGGTTACCTTCTATTCAAACTCCAACTGCGGGTTGAACATGCAACCTAGGTGTGTGCTCTGACAGGGGATCAAACCTGAAAGCTTTTGGTGTCCAGGAGGACACTCCAACGAACTGAACCACCTGGTCAGTATAAGAACTTCATATAACTTTTATTAGATGAAAAAATTTCTCAATCACAGCTTCTGAGACAAAATTTCATTTTGTAAGAGCTGGAACATCAGAGACTCTGATTTCTCTACCAGTAATGAGTATTTAAAGACATTCCTTTGACTGTGAGTGAGTCAATAACAGCAGAAAATGTTGCAGATAGTTCTGGGTCACAAGATTGAGTACCTAGAAGTTGTTATGCAGGCTGTGCTGGAATGTCCTGCTTATTTAAAGGAATTATGTGCTCTCATTTGTTTGTCCAGTCCTGTAGACAAATACCTCTTACCCAAGCCACAAAATTAAAAGCAGATTTACTTAGGGAGGAGGGATGCAAACTGGAACACAAGCAGCATTTTGTTGGGGAAGAAGGTGGGTGGGGGGCCTGTTTTGTTGTGAAAACATATTGTTTTTATGTTGAGGTGTTATTAATAGCAGTGTTTGGTTACAAAAAAGTTAAATACCCAGAGCAACGGGAATGCTGGTCTAAGTATGAGGGAAACTCACAAAAATAGCTGTTTTATTTTTTCAATAAATTATCTTTGTTATGAAAACACCATAATCTAAATGCTATAGTTTATGTTTTGTCACATGGTTTCAATTCCATATCAAATTAAAATGATTATGTTAGTATTATCATGCTATTTGTTGAATACTGGGATATAGAGAGAATTAGGTGTATGTTAATAGCTTTTTAAATCAATAACTTGAAGATAACAAGTCTCTAGAGTAAGCTACAATTTATTTGAACTGATTGATGTACATTTTATGTACTCATTATATCTTAGATTGGTTTTTAGATACGAGCAGAGTTTTGAGGAAGTGAGAGTATTTTCAATATTTAGGTAATTTGATTATGATAACAGTTTTCTATAATTTAGTCACAAGAAGACAGTGTCTCTTTTTATAATCTTATTTTAACTAAGCTATCCACAAAGAAAAAACACATTTATAATAAGTTAGTAACTAAAAAACCACTACATTACTAAGAAAAGGCTTAGAGTGAAAAACTGAAGCAAATTGACTTGACTGGAAACTACTATAAACTGTTTTCATGCTCTGCATGTTTGTTTTCCAAACATTTCAAATTAGCACATTAAAAAAAATGAGAATCTGTTCTGAGACACTTTAAACTGTGGAGGCAGATCAGGAATAGCCTCCCCAGTCGCCGCTTCCCTCCTCCCCACCCCGTCCCTGATCTGCCTCTGCTTATTATTTTTAGTTTTCTACACCGAGGGTGAGGAAGAATAGACATTTGCAGAAGAACAATGGCTATAGTATTTATTATCTTGAAAAGAAAAGGGAAGAAGTGGCTGTGGAAACGAGAAAAGGTCTATAAAATTCCCAGGGATCAGTCTTTACATAACTGTTTCTTAGTTTTGGGCTCCTCATCTGAATACAAAAGGATAATGTGTAAAACTATGAAAGATGTGCAAACAGGGAATGTCAGTTTTATTAGGTATTTTATGCTGCAGTTATTCAGAAAATCAGGATAATAGTTTGTTCTTGACTTATATTTAATGATGGAGAATTTAAAATCAATACTTTTGTGCAGTCTGTGGTTACCTGGGATGCACTCTCAGCACATGCACAGAATACAGGCAGAGTGTGTGTGTGTGTGTGTGTGTGTGGCAGGTGGAGGGGTGGAAGGAGGTTGGGGGTTGAATAGTTCCAATATCAATTTTACAGCATCTCTTTATGACTATAATTGTTTTTATGGGGTTTAGCATCTCCCAATTGGATCAGTATAAATTTCATTTGTATCAGAACTGTGGAATCAGAAGGGAGAACAAAATCCCTGTGCATCATAAAAATTGGATACTAGGGAGTTATAATATGCTTTATGAAATACAGTGTAAAATAACCCTGCTTTGTATTTTGAGAAAAATTGTGGTGTGATAGTAAGTGACCTGAAGGCACTGTCATTTTTTTCTTAAGTATTTCCTTGTCATGAGAACTGGCTGAGGACTGTCATTTTTTCCCCCTGCATTAAAAAAAACCTTTTAAAATTAGAATTTTAATTTTGGGTAATTGTAGATTCACATGCAGTTGTAAGAAATAATACAGAGACATCTATTGTGCCCTTTTCCCATTTTCTTCCTATGGTAACATCTTGTAAAACTCTAATACCCATCATAACCAAGATGTTGACATAGATAGTGCCAAGATACAAAAAGTTCCTATCATCACCAGGATACCTCGTGTTGCCTTTTATATCCACATTCACTGCCCTCCTACCCTTACTGTCATCTCTTTGACTCCTGATAACTACTAATCTGCTCTCAACTTCTATAATTTTATCATCTCAAGAAGGTTGTATAATGGAAGCAGTATACAACTTTTTCAGATTCATTCCCCACCTGCCCCCAAAGATTATTACCTGGAGATTTATCCAAGTTGCGGCAAGTATCAAAAGTCCATGCATTTTTTTTTACAGAACAGTATTACATGGTATAGATATACCACAGTTTGTTAAATCATTTATTCCGTGACAGATATCTGGGTTGTTTCCAGTTTTTGGCTTTAAGGAATAAAGCTGCTATAAACATTTATGTGTAGGTTTTTGTGTAAGCACAAGTCTTTATTTCTCTGGGATAAATGCCTAGGAATGCAATTGCTGGGTTGTGTAGTAATTGCATGTTTAGCTTTTTAAGAAACTGTCAGTCTGCCTCCAGAGTGACTGTATATTCTACATTCCCACCAGCAGTCAGTGAGTGGTCTGGTTTCTAGAATCCTTGATAACATTTAGTGTCACTATTTTTTTATTGTAGCCATTTTGAAATGTGTGTAGTGATACCTCATTGTGATTTTAATGTTGCAATTCCCCGATTGTTAATGACGTTGAACTTTCTTTTCATGTGCTTATAGCCATCAGTAAAATGTCTCTTCATATCTTTTGCCAGCGTTCTCATGGGATTGTTTGTTTGTTTGTTTATTTATTTATTTAGTTTTTACTGGTGAGTTATGAGTTGTTTACGTATCTTCAATACTAGTCCTTTGTTGGATATGTGGTCTGCAAATAATGGTTTAAAGCTTTCTTCTTTTGTACAGTGCATGTATCGGAGTAGTACTAGAATTAACACTAATTCTACATTCAGGAAGAGATTACGCAGAATTAGTGTTCACTCTTTTTTAATGTTTGGCAGAATTCTCCAGTGAAATCATCTGGTCTAGAAATTTCTTTTTTTGAGAATTTTTTCTTCTAAAAAAAAGATTTTATTTATTTATTTTTTGAGAGAGTGGAAGGGAGGGAGAAAAAGAGGGAGAGAAACAGCAATGTGTGGTTGCCTCTTGTGCACTCCCTGCTAGGGACCTGGCCTGCAACCCAGGCATGTGCCCTGACTGGGAATCCAACCCGTGATCCTTCATTTTGCAGGTCAGTGCTCAATCCACTGAGCCACACCAGCCAGGGCTTTTTTTTTTTTTTTTTGAGAGTTTTAAAATGATGAATGCAATTTTCTTAATAGTTATAGGATAATTATATCCTTTTTGATGCATTTCATGTTGAGTGACTTATGGTAGTTGGTGGCGGTTTTCCGGGGGGGATTGGTTCATCTCATCTAAGTTTTCAAATTTATGTGTCTGTAGAGCTGTTGGTAGTAATTCCTATTATACTTTTGATGTCTGCAGGCGTCTGTGGTGATATTTCTTACTTCATTCTTGATATGGGTAATTTGTGTCTTCTTTCTCTCTCTTTTTTTTTTTTGGTCAGTCTTGCTGGAGGTTTGTTAATTTTATATAGCTTTTCAAAGAACCAGCCCTTTGTTTTATTGAGTTTCTCATCCCAATGCATATATTCTCCATGTATTTGATGAAATTAGATAAAAGAACTTAAAGAGAATGTTTATCCACCATCCATGGTATTATGGGATGAAGATTTGGAAAGT
The DNA here is from genome assembly GCA_028533065.1 of Trachops cirrhosus. Taxonomy (NCBI): domain Eukaryota; kingdom Metazoa; phylum Chordata; class Mammalia; order Chiroptera; family Phyllostomidae; genus Trachops; species Trachops cirrhosus. The sequence goes on along the minus strand of CM052541.1, from coordinate 117,197,550 downwards.
AAAATCCATTGGCAATTTATCCAAATAGAGCTCCATGAAGTAATGAGGAATTACCCTGCCTGTCTCCAGAAATGGGGAGATATTTTAAAGACATGTGTGGCAACAAAAGGGTCAAGGATGTCATAGGCTTTCTTGAAAGAATATAAAATTTGACATTTTCGAGCATCTAATGTTCACCAGGCGCTGTGCCAGTTTGTACCTATTAACTCATCTAACTCTCCTAAAACAAAAGAAAACACAAGATTGAGATGGTATCATTAGCCTTCTTTCCTGAGGCTGGAGATGTTGTAAGTTGACCATGGTTATGAAGCAGTATATGGTGGAGGCAGTGCAGAGTTTGCGCTTCCAATGCCTGCTCCTTTCAATTGCCCCTCTGTTGGGAATCGTCCTGCCTGGTTTCAGGAGCTGTAACCCCCCCTCCCCCCATGACTAAGTCTGAGTGAGTGACCTTCGGACCAAAAGCCACTAAGGACACAAAGTTTATCTCCCTGGCAGGGGCACCGCCTCTGTCTCTTTTACTTCACCCTGCCTGGCCCACGATGCTTGATCAGTTAGCCAATGACGGGTAAGATTCCTCAAGGGAGGGACAACCTAACATAAGCACGATTATGGGGGGCCCCAGGGAAGGACTTGGGGGCTACAGAAAAGGGGTGATGGACCCTTGCCCCTTGGCTTTGACATAGCCTGAGTCCTCATTCTGTCTGCAAGAAGTCTCCTAATCTCTTGGCTGTCTTACTTCCCCTGCCTGACTTAAGCTTGAAACAATGCCTTAAGCTTGAAACAATGCTGATGGTGAGTGCAGCCACATGCTAGAAAGGGTGGGTTCCCTAAGCTGATCAAGCCTAAGAAAGAATATGTAAAATCCTGTGAAACCTGCTTTGTTTAGAATGCTCTCAATTAAATGATAAGGGTCAAAGCAGGAAGTGAGTTTGTTCCCCAAAGTTTTATGGCCATTTAACTATCTGACCCTGACTCAAAATAAGTCCACAGAGTTCTTTGTATGTTGTCTATTGTTTGATCCTTACTGCCTGATAATGATTAACCAGCTTTATGTGTATACCCTGTATTCCTATGCAAATTGAATCCAATGAAAGCTTGTCAAGGGAAGGGTCAGGGTGCTCTCCTCTTGAGAGTGTGGCTAAGGTGCTCCGAGGCTTGCTCTTCCCTTGAGATAGAAGCCTCACTGTCCCTTTTCCTCCACAGGACTCGGTAGTCTATGTGAATTTATTTCGTCTCATCCATAATGCTGCAGACACTGCGGGCCGGTATCCGCATCACCCCTCCTCCGTGAATTACAGCCACCAACACTAATTGCCATCAAGTGTAGTGCATTCTCTTGCCTCTAATATTCATGATAATCTCAATTATTTAGCCAAATGTAAATGAATTATATAGATGCCAATGAGAGCTTCTATATATTTTTATAAGAATTACTAACTTTAAAGGATAATCAAAATTCTTATTCTTTTTGAGCTTATCATATCCTATTACAACCATATCATTACAGATTATTTAAGTATGACAATAATGTAGAAAAAATTTTATATTTTACTTTTATTTGGAGTAACTCATATTATTTATATAAAGAAGAATATTCATTTAACAACTCTTATGCAATACATTCTGTAGATGGAAAATGACATTTTAGTTTTGATGGGTATGATTTGAGATTCCTGCTGAGAAGGTTGCTTAAGGTCGCAGAAGTACTCAGAGCCAGGAATATAGCACAGGAACCTTTATTTCTAGCCCAGTGATCCACCTAGTTAAAACAGGGCTGGCTCATGATGTTCATAAAGTCTGGAATTCATCACAAATAAATCTCATTAAGTAAGAAGGGGGTAAAAATTAAACATTAGGAAAAACAATAATTTCTGTAACAAATGCCAACTAATTTTTCTTTTCAACTAAGTTTATAATATCAACTATTCATTTCTTAGAAGATAGGTTTTAGAAAAACCTATTATTGATTATCTGTTGCCTTTGTTGAGATATAGAAGTTGCATTTAGAGCTCACTTGGTAAAGGCCCACGGACGTCTCCTAAGATTAAGTGCCAAAGAATTAAAGATTACTATTAATTATGCAGGCCTCCATAATAATGAGTATCCTCTGTGATATAAGGTGTTGCTTTAAATTTTATTAATTTTGATGTTCAACACTGGTATTTTAACTCAGAAACTATATGTACTTTTTCAGAATTTTTATAATGGTTTGTAGGGATTATAATGTCCTCTAAATTTTTCTGTTCTTACTCCATTGACTTAAACTGGAAAATGACTTTCTAATTAATACCCCTTCTAATTTGCCCTTATTTCAAAACAATCCTGAAAAATCACTCTTTTTACTTTTCTTCTTTGTCTTTACTATTAGGTTATAATAAAAACTCACTTTATCCTTACTTATTTTGTTTGCTTACCTTACCTGTGTTACTAAATAAAACATTTTGTTTTAGAGTTTTTAATTGCCCAATATTTATTGAGTACTTGCATATTTAACAATGTTTGATAAGAATTTTAGCACATACCCAGTACTTCATAAATCCTCAATAAAAACTATTTTATTATTATTAAAACCATTAGTAGCATGAGCAATAAAATAGAACTATACATCAAAGACTCTGTCCTCAAGAACAGATCTTGAAATTCCGTGATGGAGGTGATAACGGCATTTCAGAAGGAGCTAACGCACATGCCAAGGCTACGTTGTGATGTATCTGTGTCTGATGCTTTGGTATACTTTCCTTTCACCTGCTCTCCCCACCCTTGGTATCTAACGTGAAACTGAAAACAATTGGGAGAATGCCTGTGTCAGTGTTGGCTCACACCATAATTCCTGGTTTGTGGGAAAATTCTAAATCACGAACATGGACATTGACCAAGAAAACCTTAAAGATCTTTGGGCCAGTCAATATTATCCCTTGGAAGCACCCCAACTCTTTCTTGTTAAATAAGCATTTCCTATTATCCTTATTCTAACTTCCTAAAGCCTTAGATGTGAAGGTCTTCCCTCATTTTCTCCACATGTCCCCTAGTTGAGAATTTCCAGTTCTCGACAGTGTTGATCTCATTCCTTTCAAAATTGCTTAAGATGAGAGTTCTCATAGTCACTGGACACCTACTTTTCAGGGGAATGACCTAGGATTGTTCAGACATAGACAATAGGAAAAGTATTTTTCTTCAAATTGATAATGTAAGTTAAAGGCTTATTTTTACCTTAAGTATTTTTTTTTTTTGAGTGTGTGTTTTGTTTGAGGGCTTCTTTCTTTCTTTTTTTTCCTTGAAGCTTCTAAGGGAATGATTCATGAAGGAGGAGCAGAAATTTGTGTTTTGTTTTTATAAAAATCAGAGTTGCTTTAATGCTTTTTTCAGTAGTGTATTTTCTTGACTCTTTAAGGCCACCAGGGAGAATACCTAGGTATTCTTGTGCCTCCTGCTGCTTTCTTGAGTTCTCAAAGACTTGTGAACAGCTACTTAAACAAAGTTGCCTTTCCTCTCTGAGTCACTGAGGGAGACCACTGAGCACACCACACACCGTTTTTAACAATATGGGCATTTCAAATAACTTTCTAATTTCTTTTTGAGTGTTCAGCAGTTTTTGACCCAAAAAGGCCTGACTCCCATGCTCCACCCTCCCTATTCGCCCAGTCTCGCCCTACCGGACATTTTTTCTTTGTTTCCCAGACAAAAAAAGTCCCAGAAGGGAAATGGTTTGCCGATGTGGAAGAGGTGAAACAAACAAACAAACAAATAAAAAATGGCAGAAGCACTAAAAAGCATCAAAATCAACGAGTTCAAAAACTGTTTTGAGCAGTAGAAAAACTGTCTCATAGGTGTGTTGCATCAAATGGAGAATAAGTACTCTGAAGGTGATTGAAGTTTAAATATGTAAGAATAATATGTAAGAATATGAAAGAAAAGTACACAATTTTTTATAAATAAATTCCATTTTTTGGGTCCCCCCGATAGTAAGAAAGTGGCATAGATGACACAAAAACACAAGCATCTGATGACAGAGCCTTTAAGTGCAATTGTCCCAAGTTTATAAATCAGGAAACTGATATACAAAATATTAGAAGTTTTGTTTTAGTTGTATAATAGATCACACAACTATTAACTGTCAGGCTGGAATTTAATATAAAGTCACCTGACCTCAAAACCTAGTGGTTAAAAACTACCATACTGGTTGGAAATAGTTCAAACTTATCAAAAGATAAATGTCCTGACAATTGTTTCTGACAATTATGCAAAATGAAGACTTGATCAAGAAGTTTAGACATATATAAAACAATCTTAAAGAGCCTGAGTAGACTGATCAGATTATATTTGTTGGCCATTAGTACACAAGAAGAAAGATGATTTCAATCTAGAAAGACATTTAATATTTTTTGTTGGACATACCTACCCTAAGTATTTAATGTTTTTTACATTACAAAAGATATTTTAAAGAATTCCAATTTCTGATAATGTATTGATAATATATAGAAATACAGTAGATTCCTTCTATATTGATCATAGATCCTTGAAATCTTGCTAAGCTCACATAGTAATTCTAGAATGTTCTTTGTATATTATGTATATTACCTGTTTCTTCTAGGCTGAGATTTGGTAAGTTGTAATTTAAAGGAAATTGTCCATTTTATGTAAGTTATCAAATTTATGGCATAAATTTATTCTAGTTGTATTAATTATGTATTGCTATATGTTGAACAAACACAAAAAAGAGTCCGGCAGCTTTGGCTAGAAACAAATGATAATGGTGTATTTAATGGTCTTAGAGTTTGCAAACTGGAAACAAAGCTAGGCAAAATCCCAGAAGTGTTTTGAAGAAAAAATAAGGGAGTTCTTACAGTAAGAAGTATATTCTCAACTTTAGGGTTGTTCCAGGACCAGGACAGTTACCAATCAGATGCTAGGTGTTATGCTTGCTGGATACCAGGTGTTCTAGAGAATGGGTGCCAGGAGGTCTGGTGATGTCAAGTGGTCTGGATACCCGAGTCTGGCAGGAGGTAATCAGAGGGTTATCTGAAGATCTGGTGTATGTCTAGCTATTGACGCACAGTGAACTGATGTACATCCAGGCATTTGTGCAGGACTGGAAAGTTCAAAGTTTAAGTTCCCAGGCTAGCTAAAACAAAAATAGAATCATTTCCTCATTCCTCAACCTGCTTGATTTTAGTAGTTTAGCAGCTTCACTAGAGTGACTCTATTTTATTTTTTCATTCTATTCCTCATATGTAACAAATTACCACCAAGTTTGTGACTTAAAACACAGTTTCTGTAAATTGAGTCTGGGTCCTCGCTGGGCCCTCTGCTTAGGGTTTTACAAGGCTGCAATCAAGTTGTGGATCAGGACTGGATTTTCATCAGAGGCTTGGCCAGGGAAGGATTTGCTTCCAAGGTTTATCAGGTTGTTGATAGAATTTATTTCCTTGTTATTAAAGGATTCGTGGAAGTTTTTATTTTCCTTGAGAGTTAACAATGGATTTAGAGAGACTTTAGCAAGATAGTCACCATACTTTATGTAACCATAGCCACTTAATCACATACATCCCATTGCCTTTACCACATTTCATTGGTTAGAAGCAAGTCATAAGTCCTGCTCGCATTCAAAGGGTGGGGGATCATTCTGAGACATGAACACTAAGATGTGGAGATTATGGGAGATATCGAAGTTACCTTCTACAATAAGATTTTCCTGTTAAAGTTTTACTATCTGTAGAATCTATGGTAATGTTACCTCTCTCATTCCAAATATTGCTAATTTGTGTATTCTCTCTAATAAGTCTGCCTAGAGCATAAAACTCTACTTTTATTAAACTCAATTTTATTGATCTTCCCAATGAACCAGCATTTATGTATCATAAATTTTCTTTATTTTTTTCAAGTCTGAGGTAATATACTTTGTGTTTACCCCCTAGTATGGAGCCTCTGTAACCAGAAAAATGCAGTAACAGCAACGAAAGAACACCTTATCAACAAAATAATAATGACCTAGTTAGCAATCTAACTTTGTAAGTTCTCAGCACATTAAATGGTAGATAAACACATTAACATTAAATGAGAATTGTAAAGAAAAGGAGTTAAGTAGATTGTTACCAATAAAATTAATCTAAACAACAGTCTGGAATTCTATCGCACACTGGAAAGATGTGCCAAGACCTCAGTGGAATTTGAGAAGCAGTGTCTCTATCCCAATTCTAAGCCCTGTCTTTGTTCTTAAGAACCAGTTCAGTAGAGGATGGAATTAGTCAGTTCCCAGTTCACAGGCTTTGATATTAGTTCTCCACAGTGAATGGGTTATGTCTGAACTAGGCTGCTTTGTGTAAACTCAGACACCAAGTAAATTTTCCAGAAGGATCTGAATGATCATCTCAGCTGGTGGCAGTATTGTGTCCACTTCATTTTTGGAAATAGTTGATCAATCTGTTGGGCTATTGTCTGGCATAAGACGTTTTCACCAGTGAGGTGTGTAAACCTTGTCCTGTAGTGTGTGAGTTGTATGGGTAAGCAGAAAAATCTTGTCAGGCTCCTTCTCAGAGCATCTCTGGTGAAGTTCTTCCTCCGTGTTCCAAGATCTTGACTCAATCTCTTAGAAGCAGTTGATGAAAGGAATCTGATTGTAGTTGGGATTTCTAAACAACATGATAATTTTTCTTTTTTGTATTGTTTTGCAGCTTCCTAAAATCTCCAAAAAGATCAGATTTGCTTATTTCTTGTTATTTCTTCTTATTTCATAGGGTGGAGTCTTGAACAAAGAGCTACTGTTGTCTTGGGAGCTTGCGGCCCCAACGTGCTGGTATAGAAAAGCATTCTGATTGCTCAACCTGAAAGTTCCTTCGTTTTCTGTTTAATCAATTTATACTTTGAGGTTTACTATTTTATTTTTTATGCTCACTTTGTATTTAATTTGATCTTTCATTCTCTGTTTTCAATTAGCAATAATCACACCTCAGATAAACTTCATTGGATATGATAGTGCCACTGCACAAAGCTCATTTTCTAGTTTAAGGTAAAAGTTGAGGTCATTGTTTTGAGACATTTGTTCTTTTTAATTAGGCATTTAATACTATAAATGTGCCCTAAATCCCTCTTCTGTGTCATCTCACAGATTTTGATAGATAGTAGGAATCTTCCTGACCTTTCTTGTCTCAAGAAGAGTCTGTACCACAAAGCTTAATAGTGCATGCCCCTGACCTCAGCACAACCCTCTCAAGTACATCATGGCTACCAGGTCCATAAAGGCAAACTTTTATCTAAGGTAAATACCTAGGGTAATTTTTCAGAGACTTCCTTGACCACCTCCCTCCCTCCCTTCCTTCCTCCCAACCTCCCTCCCTCCCTCTCTCTCTCTTACACACACACACACACACACACAATCAATAGGATGTGTGCATGTATACATCCTAATAAACCGATACTAATTGAATCAGTAGTATGTTTGTGTGTATAAATCCTATAAATCCTGTAAATTCTAATAGCTAGCGAATGCAAACAACTCTGAGTTTATGCCTGAATGTTATCAGGGCATAGTTACAAAACAATTTATTGAATTTACATGTAACCTGGTTGGTATAAACACCCAACTATATTTACATATTAATATGTTCACTGTGTATTATAATAATGGCTTTATCAAATATTTATTAATATTGAATTTGTTTTTTATTTTTACATGATATTAATTTTGGGGGATTGAATAACCAATAATGCCAGTTTAATTGAATCTCCATATGAAATGCCCCAAGACATAATGTTATGCCCTAAAAGGTTATTGGAAATATGTAGCACTTACATTTGAACATTTACAGAAATTACATTTGTGAGAGCAAGGCATGAATATGTTGATGTGGAGCAGTTGATCATGTTACATCTTACATCAGGCTATGAGGGTGTCTGCTGTTGTCTAGCCCGCTAGTTAGAGATCCTGGATGTTCCCATTAGTAAACTTTGGGTGGGGTCTCTGCTGTACTCTGACTGTTTCTGCCATTCTCATATTCCTGGAATCCTGAACAAGTTTGTAGCTTATGAGGAAATGTTCTTGCCTCCACATTGACAGTGCACCTGCCCAATAGGCTGGAGGCTCAGGACTCCTTCTCCTGTCGAAAAGGTTTTCTCACTTTTCAGGTTTGAAGCTGAGGTTCTCCTTAGTAAAATCAACACACATGTTTCTGTCATTGATTAACATTTAGTTAGCACCTGCTATATAGCGGGCATTCTCCAAGGTGCTGGGTATTAAGAAATTGACAAGACAAGGATTATTTTTATAGATAAGACAAGGGACCAAATATGAAATTTACATCAAAATTATGTAGAACTACCTTAAGAGAGAGTTAAACCTATGTTAAAAGCAAGGAAATCCTGAAAATAACTAAGTATAATAACAACTTTTGTGTTGGAGGATAAAACCAGCACTGTTGTATAATAAATGTTTAAAATTTAATGCCATTGATTTCTTAGAAGGAAGCACACACTGGAGAGGAGACCACATTGCCTTGTGTGCCCACCACACCCAGGGTCCTGTTCTGAGAAAAATTTCTACATCTGAAGCTTCATTTTGTAAAAAAAATAGCTAGAAGTGTTTGTATGCTGATGGGACCATCATGCTTTCATATAATGTGACTCCTGCTCTTATGGGCCAGTTGATTTAGTTGAAGGGATTAACCTTGAACCAGATTGGAAGCTAAAGTACTGGCCATTAATTAGCCCATGAATTGGCCTGTTACTAAACTCTACCCAATAAGGATGGTCAATATTCAGTGGTGACTGTCTCACAAAGCAAATCTCTGGAATTTTTGGAGGAAAACTTAAAAAAGAGATCAGAAGCCAAAAGACCCATTGAGCCTACAGCAGTCATAAGGCATTAAGGACTACCGAGTCCTATGAAGGAAAAGGGACCGCACAGCTTCCCTCTCAAGGGGAGAGCACCTCAGCCATTCTCTCAAGAGGAGAGCACCTTGACAAGCTTTTATGGGGTTCAATTTGCATAGGAATACAGGGCATATATGTAAAGCTCATCAATTATTGTCAGGCAGAAATGGTTAAACAATAGATAACATTCAAAGAACCCTGAGGGCTTATTCTGAGTCAGGGTCAGATAAAGGGCCATAAAACTTTGGGGAACAAACTCACTTCTCACTTGGACCCTTATCATTTAAATTATGGGTATTAGCAAAGTAGGTTTCACAGGATTTTACATATTCTTTCTTAGGCCTGATCACCCCAGGGAACCCGCCCTTTCCAGCACAGGGCTGCACCCACCTCCAGCATTGTTTCAGGCCTAAGGCATTGTTTCAGGCCTAAGGCATTGTTTCAGGCTTAAGTCAGGCAGGAGAAGTAAGACAGCCAAGAGATTAGGAGACTTCTTGCAGACAGAATGAGGACTCAGGCTATGTCAAAGCTGAGGGGCAAGGGTCCATCACTCCCTTTTTCTATAGCCCCCCAAGTCCTTCCCTGAGGGCCCCTTCTCAACCATGCCTGTCTTAGGTCATCCCTCCTTTGAGGAATCTTACCTGTCATTGACTAACTAGTCATCCACCCGGGGCCAGGCAGGGTGAAGAGAAAGGGGGCAGAGGTGGTGCCCTTACAAGGAAGGTAAGCTTTGTCTCCTAAGTGGCTTATGGTCCCAAGGTCCTTTACTCAACCTTAGTCACAGGGGATTACAGCTTCTGAAACCAGGCAGGGCAGTTCCCAGCAATATTTATTGATGTTATTTGTATGTCTAACTAAGGTTATTAATTCATTTCAGTTTACCTCTAATTTAATAAGAATGTAAAAGTAGTGCATACGTTCCAACTCATGTTATTTCAATTCAAATAACTGAAAGTGAATGGCATAAATTAAGAAAGTTAAAAGATATTATCTAAACTCATTTAACTCTGATTTTCAATAAAACAAATTCAATTTGTTTGTCTGAATATGTTTCCTGTTAATAATAAAAGATGCAATACTGGCATGGTGAATTTGGCAATAAATCATGTACCTTATGGATATATTAGTTAAGCCAAATTTATAGAATTATTTTCTTCTTCTTTTCAACTATTCTACATCTACTTTTTAAATTTTAGATTTTCCTCCTTCTTTCTAAACAAAGTCCACCTGCAGCAAACACACCTAGGAGCTCAAAAACTAATACTTAAGCAAAGTCTAAAGAGGTTTATTCACAAAGAAAGGGCCCAAATTCCTCAGCTGTAGATTATTCTTTCTCTTTATGCAGTTTTGAGAGCCTTAGGGCATTTTCCCTCCTTTTCCTACAGTTTCCCTACTTAGCATTCACAGAAGGTAACTTTTCTTCATGCTAGATTAATTTCAACCTAAAAAAATTTCTCTCGCTTTTATTGGGGGGCGGAGGGGGAGAAAAAGAAGTTAAACTTTGAGCATATGCTTGTCATTAATGCACTTTATTTCCAGAGAGAACTAATTTTTTTTCTGCCAAAAATAATTTAAAAATAATTGCATTTCATGATCTTTGACAATTTATTTCTGTACATACCACTTTGAGTATTTCTGTGTTGGAATAATGATAGTGGCAAGACCTTTTCCATTGGTAAAGGTAGAGTCACAAAATATGGTTCTTTGTTCACTGGTTATGTACTTTGTATTGAAATGTAATCATGTAACAGTTTCACAACACATAGTAGAATCCAAGAGTTCAGTATACAAATACAATTTGGGGTAACCACAAAGAATCATTGTTTAAAATATGTCATGCTTCCACTAAAGTTAAACCACATAGTTCATTCAAATTCTCCTATTCCTTTCTCTCTCTCCCCTATTGTATCAGGTTGTGTTGATTTTGCACTTGGGTCAAGGGTAGAAGCAGAAGAAGACAATGGATTGTTTTGCCAGAATATGATGGATATGCTATAAATTGAGTGTATGTTATATTTGTGTGTTTAAAAATGAACACATGGAAATACAGGATAAAAAATGAATAAGAGCCAATGTCCTTCCCTTTCTACCTGCAAAATGTAAATTAAAGTAAGGTTCTTTTCAATTCCATTAGTAACAAAATGTGAGAGTAGTGCTATAATACAGAAGTTTTTATTTTTTAAATATTTTATTTATTTATTTTTAGAGGGAGGAAGGGGAGGAGAAAGAGAGGAGAGAAATATCAATGTGTGGTTGCCTCTCACATGCCCCGTGCTGGGGCCCTGGCCCACAACCCAGGCATGTGCCCAGGCTGAGAATCAAACAAGTGACTCTTTGGTTCACAGGCTGGCACTCAATCCACGGAGCCACACCAGCCAGGGAAGAATATAGAGGTTTTTAAATTTTAATTTAAATTTTTGTGATTCTTTCTTATGGATCTATTATTTATCCTAGTTCTTCCACTTTACTGTGTGACCTTAAGCAATTTACTCTATGATTCAGTTTCCTCCTATGCAAAGTGGGGACAATAATGTTAAATTTACTTCCTCATAGGGTGGTTATAAGAATTAAATGAGTTAACACTTATAAGGGTTAGCTGTTTCCCACCCCTTCTTTTTCTTTTCCTTTTCTCCTTCACTCTATTTTTATTTCATCCTCATAGACTGAACAGATGTTACTTGTTCCTGTGCATTGTGCTTAAATATGTTCATCATGAGATGACTTCTGAGTAAAGACACACAGTTTGCACTAGGAATAAGATTAGCTTCTGTCCTGATGGATGTTTTGTCTGTTAGAACCACATAAGACTGACCACAAGGTCTTTTATTTTTCCAAAGGCACTCTGAGCCAGTTATTCCTTGACCATTATTTATGCTATTTATCTCTAGTTCTAGGACCTGCATTATTTAGGGCTGCCGTAACAAAGTACCTCTGACTGGGCAGCTTGCACCAGAAATTTATTCTGTCAGTTTAGGAGGCTAGAAGCCTGAGATCAGAATGTTGTCAGGGTGGTTTCTTCTGAGGCCATTCTCCTTGGCTTGCAAGTGGCTTGACCACCTTCTTGCTGTGTCCTCACATGGACTTTCTTTTGTGTGTGTATATCACTGGTGTTTCTTTGCATGTCCAAAATTTCTCTTATTATAAGGATACCAGTCAGGTTGGATGAGGGCCTATCTATAAGATCTCATTTAAATTCACTTACCTTTTCAAAGGCTCTCTCTCTCGATACAGTCACATTCTGAGGTACTGGGGGTGAGAGCTTCAACAAATAAATTTTGGGAGGATGCAATTCAATCCACAACAAGGGTGGAGAGCCTGCCCATGACTTTCTCCCATATATTCTCTTCTCATGTCGCATTGGGCAAAACTATGTTATGTGACCATACTTAAACCAATCCCTGGCCAAAGAAACAGGGTCATAATTATTGGCATAGGCCTGTCAGGGTTACCATTAGAACTGAGAATGGGATAACCCCTTCTTGGTTCCTGTGATGGGAAGAAGTAGATACCACATGAATTAAAGGCCCTTCAAGCAAAGAAGTAGGTGAGGACTATAAGGAAGGCAGGGAATTTGTATTCATGGCAGCATGGGCTTGTGGTTTAGTGGTGATTTAGGCTGGTTTAAATGGTTAGAAGTAGAGATAATGATGAATGTGCTAAGCACAATTGGAGCGTAGGAAATAAAGCCAGACACTTGGGTGCCTTTTTGAAAGTCAAGTTAAAGGGAGTAAGTAATAGAGAAGCTGGTATATGAGAGAGAATGGTAATGGATAACCAGAGATAAAATGAGGTGAAGAGAATTTGAAAAGGTGGCTCAAGAAATGGTTCCTATGGTATTTGTCTTTCACCGCCTGGCTTATTTTGCTTAGCATCTCACCTTTAACAGGAACCTAAACAACAAAACAAAGAAACAAGCAAAATATAACCAAAGACACTGAAATAAAGAACAGGCTGACAGTGTTCAGAGGGGAGAGAGGAGGGAATTTCAGGGGAATTTCAGGGGAAAAGGGGAAGGGTTTACAGGAACAAGTATAAAGGACACATGGACAAAAACTAGGGGCTGGTGGAAATGGGAGGGAGGTGGGGAGAGCTGGGTGGGTGGGCTAGGATGTGAGTAAAAGATAGAAAATTGTACTTGAACAACAATTAAAATAAAATTAAAAAAAAATAAATGAAAAGTAAAAAAAAAAAAAGGAAAGAAATAGTTCCTCATGTCCTGAGTTTACAGTACAGGTGCATATTCAGAACCTTATTTCTTTATTTGTAAAATGATGATGGTAAAATAAGTTATTTTACAGATTTAGAGGATTAAATACAATACATTAAGACAGGAGTTATTAAACTATAAAGTATTATATACATATTAGAAATTATTGTTATGTAAAATTACAGTACTTATTCTACTACTTAAACTTTTTTTGTTAATTCTCACCTGAGGACATGTTTATTAGTTTGGAGGGGTGGCGGGGGAGAGAGAGAAAGAGAGAGAGAGAGAGGCATTGACTTGAGAGAGATACATTGATTGGCTGTCTCCTACACATGCCCCAAAGGGGGATTGAACCCACAGCTTGGGTATGTGCCCTGACTGGGGGGTTGAATCCTCAACATTTTGATGTATGAGTTGACACTCCAACCAACTGAGCAACCTGGCCAGGGCTTTATTTTACCACTTTTGACTTGTTTGTGTCCAGCACAACATAGGAGGGGAATTTAGTTCAGTAAACATTTAACAGAATTAATGTAATCTGTCATATGTCTCATTTTTACTCATAAAGGAATAATTTGCACTGCAATTATCAGATAATATGGGATCTCCGGATTAAAAAAAGCCTTGTTCAAGTGTTTATCTCTAAGTTTCAGTCCAGTCTGTTCTGGTGTATGCCTTTCCTTGGTGAACATGCAGTTGTCGTGCTGGGTACAGGGTGCGTGTGCATGTGCGCATGCAAATAATTTTGGATAAGTTGAGTTTTATTGCTGAAATAAATATTATTACTAGTAAGTATTTATGGTAGAGATATATTTTATCTGAATGCATTTAGAAATATGGAGTTCTTCACAATAAGGCTGGCATACTGTATATTTTAAAATGTTTACTCAATTTAATAGATTTTGCATAAGAAATACAATATTCATAGTTACATTTTATACTTTGTTTCCTATAGAAAATTGAAACAGTGATGATTTAAAAAGGGATGACATTTTGAGAACTGCCTTTATTCTTAAGTTACCAGAAACTTGCTCTAGCTGGTGTGGCTCAGTGGGTTGAGTACTGGCCAGTAAACCAAAGGTTGCTGGTTTGATTCCCAAAGCACATACTTGGGTTGCAGGCCAGGTCCCCAGTTGGGGGTGTGTGAGAGGCAACCACACATTGATGCTGATCATCCTCTCTTTCTTCCTGCATTCCCCCCTCTAAAAATAAATAAATAAAATTTTGTGGGAAAAAAACCCTTAATATATGTGCTAGTAGGTCCCGCATGACTGTGAAAACAATATATAATATTTAACTAAGAGCTGTCACATAGTAAGAAAAGAAAATCTTCTTTGGACTTAAAGAAGCAGTATTATCCCATGGTGAATTTTTGTTCATACTCAACTAAGGGCAGAGGGAGACATTTCTGTTCTGCTAGATGATACTGTGCTTTCAGGTAATAATGCCATACTCAGGGGGCAATTGTCTGAGCTCCACAGCTTTCTTGTCTAGGTTTGGACAAGATGGACTGATAACATCTGCTAGTCACCAGCATTTTAATAAGATTTCTTACTATAATTATAGTTATCATACGTTGACACAATTTAAGATTTTACCAGATGAATGTATTACTTTGCAAACCTATGGTGATGAGGTAAATGGTAGTGACCATTGTCTTTTAGGAAGAACAAATTCAAATAGCATCAAAAAGTTGTATCAAAAGGTCTTTTTATTAGGAGATTTTTACTGAAGAAATGCTAGTCTGTTTTTTCATTTTTAATTTATTTTTTAAATTTTGTTTAAAAATTTTTTTAAAATTATATTTTATTGGTTATGCTATTACAGTTGTCTCAAGTTTTTCCCCTTTGTCCCCCTTCACCCAGCACCCCCCACTCCCTCAGGCAACCCCACACCATTGTTCATGTCCATGGGTTATGTGTTTAAGTTCTTTGGCTACTCCATTTCTTATACTGCACTTTACATTCCCATAGCTATTCTGTAACTACCTATTTGTAATTGTTAATCCCCTCACTTCTTCACCCATTCCTCTACAAACCCTTCCCATCTGGCAACCATCAAAATGCTCTCCATATCCATGATTCTGCCTCTGTTCTTGTTTGCTTAGTTTGTTTTTTAGATTCAATTTTTGATAGATATGTATTTATTGTTACCTTATTGTTCATAGTATTGATCTTATTCTTTTTCTGAAACAAGTCCCTTTAACATTTCATATAATAATGGTTTGGTGATGATGAACTCCTCTAGTTTTTTTTTTTTTGTCTGGGAAGTTCTTTATCTGCCCTTCAATTCTAAATGATATCTTTGCTGGGTAGAGCAATCTTGGCTGTAGGTACCTGCTTTCATGACTTTGAATATTTCTTGCCAATCCCTTCTAGCCTGCAAAGTTTCTCTTGAGAAATCATCTGACAGTCTTATAGGAACTCCCCTGTAGGTAACTAACTTCGTTTCTCTTGTTGCATCTTTATCTTTAACCTTTGGCATTTTAATTATGATGTGTCTTGGAGTGGGTATCTATGCATCCATTTTGTTTGGGACTCTTTGTGCTTCCTGGACTTGCATGCCTATTTCCTTCACCGAATTAGTGAAGTTTTGTTTCATTATTTTTTCCAATAGATTTCCAATTTCTTGCTCTTTCAGGTACCTTCTGGCACCTTTATGGTGCGAATGTTGGACTGCTTGAAGTACCTCCAGAGGCTGCTTACACTCTCTTTGTCTTTTTGGATTCTTGTTCTGGTTGGTTGTTCTTTGCTTCCTTATGTTCCAAATCAGTGATTTGATTCTTGGCTTCATCCATGCTATTGTTGTTTCCCTGTAAGTTGTTCTTTATTTCAATTAGTATATCTTTTGTTTCTGACTGAATATTCTTTATGCTGTTGAGGTTCTCACTAAGTCCCTAAGCATCCTTATAACCAGTGTTTTTAACTCTGCATCTGATAGAATGCTTATCTCCATTTGTTTGATTCCTTTTCAGGAGTTTTGATCTTTCTTTCATTTGGACTGTGTTTCTTTGTCTCCTCATTTTGGAAGCCTCCCTGTGTTTGTTTCTACATATTAGGTAGAGCTGGTTTGACTCCATGTCTTCCTAGCATATTCTAATGTAGTAGGTGTCCTGTACGGTCCAGCAGTACAGCCCCCCACATCACCCAAGCTGGGTACTCGAGGTGTACCCTTCATGTTGGCTGAATATATCCTGCTCTTGTAGTTGAGGCTTGACTGCTGTTGGCAGATCAATGGGAGGGATTTGCCCAGAACAACCAGCTATAAGCACTGACTATGACCACTGAACACCAGCTTCCTTCCTCTGTGGAGGATCAACTGTGCAGTGACAGGGTGGTGGTGCTCTGACATGGTCTGTAGCTGTCCACTGGGTGCATGGGCACTGGAGTTTCCCAGGTGGTTCAGGCCACAGTTAGTCCCACCTATGTTCTTCCCAGGGCCACCCTGCATGAGCTATAGAGCAATATGAGATGGCTGCTAGTTGTGTTGGGCCTGGAGATTCCCAGGTGAAGCCATGCTATGAGTGTAGTCTGGCTGCTGCCAGTGCAAGGCCTGGGGCCACTTAGCAAGAGGTACAGGGGCTGGGGATTCACTGAGGCCAGCTGTTACTTGTTTGATAGGACTTAGGAAGGTGTGAAGTATGAGCCAAGATCATCCATTTATATGGAAAAATCACTGTTAAAGGTTTGGGTGGGCCTGCAGATTGGGTGGAACAGAGCTTCAGGGAATCTCCAGGGCAGGTCAAACAATGTTAGCCAGGTCGATGGAGTCTGAGATGTGGAACTCACCTCTTGGCTCTATAGCTCTGTGCGGTGAAGGCTCAGAAAAGGCACAATGGCCACTGCTTACTTTTCTGTCTGGGAGAAAGCTGTCCCCAGTTCCCACCTTGACGTCAGGTACTTTACCTCCCTGTATGCCACTGGCACCTTTCAAGGTGCTATCCCGGGACTAGAGCCCAGTGGGAGTGAATCTGAGTAAGTTATGTGTAGGTTTTGTAAGGGAAAGTTCTTGGGACTCCAGAAGTTTCTTCCGCTGACTCAGTCTTCTCTGGTGTTTACAGCCAGAAGTTATGAAGATTTATCTTCCTGGCACTGGAACCATGGGCTGGGGGACCTGGTGTAGGGCTGGAATTCTCCACTTCTGAGATATCCCTCCCAAATCCACCACATGGGGTTAGGGAAAAGCCTATTCCATGTCTCTGCTCCCCCTACTAGTCTGGATGGATTTGGTTTCTTTAATTCTATAGTTGTCAAGACTTCTATTCAGCTTGATTTCTGTCTGTCTGAGTGACGGTTGTTCTATATTTTAGTTGTAATTTTGATGTGGTTGTGTGAGGAGGTGAGCTGTGTTTACCTAGGCTGCCATCATGACTGGAGGTTGCTACTCTGTTTGACATTGCTTTTCTGAAGAAGTTATTTCACAGCAGAATGAGGTCTAGAAAAGGCAAAGCTTGTCCTTGTATGAAGGTCTCCTTTCAGTACCATAATCAACCTAATGTAGGAAATTGAGGGGTTGTGGTTGCATTTTGAACAAAGAAAAATATGTCCTCTGTAAGTAGATCACAGTGTATTGGGACCACCTGGTCACTATCCTAAGCTCTGATTCAAACTGTTTCCTATGACACTGGTACACAGATTACAGATGATTTAAACTAATTTACATCCATTTCTTTACTTCCAGTATAAATTTTCCTCTTAATTTGTGAATTACATTCTATATTCTATACTGCTTCATTAAAAAAACTACATCTATGCACATATATACAGATAGAGTTATAAAGAGAGACAATGAAAAGTTAATAGTGATTGCTCTGTTTTATGAGATTATCATTAATACAATTTGGGTTCAGTTGCAGGTAACAAAAGAAAATTTATAAGAGAATTATATATTTACAAAATTATTGTAGAAGCTAAAGAAGCAGGCTCTTGACTGAGCTTCCAGAAACAACTTGCTAGGTTGGCTGCTTTCTCTGCCTCCAGGACCAGGTCAACTCAGCTGAGATCCATACCAGCAACATGATATAGCCACTAAGCCAGGGGACAGACATTGTTATCTCTGTTACCACTGCAGCAGAAAAACTAATACCAGCAGGACTGTGCTTGACAGCAGAAAGCAGAAGTGCAGGAACAACCTCTTTCTATCTTCCAAATATGTGTGAACACACCTGCTTGGTGGAAGCTGGGATACACAGGGACACTGAGCTCAGTGAATCTTCTAGTCTTTCAGCTCCCATCATCCAACGTACTGGAGGGTAGCTACAGGGGATTGGAATGGAGTTGTGAACCAATATGTGATAGTGGATGCAAAGGCTGATTCCAATTTCATCCTTTGTAATTGGATATTTTCTAAGTTTTTCAGCACTGAGATAGGAAAAGGTAATAAAATTCTATATTAGGAAGTTTTAATGTTATTACACAGGTTTAACAACCATTACTTTGATAGTTACTTGCTTGGTTCTCAACTAAAAAAGAATTTTTCATACTTTTCCTCCTGCAAAATGAGATCCAATTCCAAATACAGTTTCTGTGTTGATATAAAATTATAGAATGTATTTAAACTTATATGAAATGCAAAGGCAAAGATGACTTGAGATACCTAGAATGAGGATAAAGGGTGTATATATTTAGAAAAAAAAGAATCCAACTATTTTTCATCTTGATGCAACAATGACACAAAATTTTATCTTGTTGGCCAACTTAACAAAAAAATACCCCCTCCATAACTTCCCTATTGAGGGCAGAGAAAATGTGTCTAGAAAGTGAATCTTCTCAAGTCAGTCACATAAGACTTTACCTGTCAAACATAGCAGATTTAGTTTGGTGATGCTTATGACACTGTCTACCAAAAGAGAGCAGCTTGAACATAAAAATAGTTTTGTGCCTTAGGGAGAAATGCTGTTTCTTTCCTTGTGATATGCATCTGCAGACTCATCTCTATCCAGAATACCCATTCAATTTGATTGTACTGCTTTCTATTCTGTATGCTTTAGATGTCTGCTGAGTGCCTACTCATGTGCAATGTGCACAAAAATTCAACAGTGGGAAGGTAAGGTCTCTGGCTCTTTGAAAACTTTCTTTGGGAGAGGTGAGCCGAGACACCCACAGTTACGTAATGAGAAAAACTGCAAATGACTAAAAGTCATAGTAGATCTTCAAATAGAAAATAATTTCATGGCAGATTGCTTCTGTATTAACTAGAGCAACATATTTGAAGCCAGGTAAATTAAAAAAAAATCATCTTCATGGGTCCTACTTTTAGAATTTGATTCAGTAATTTGAATGCATGACTGAGAACTCTGTATTTTTAAAAATCTTCTGAGGAGTTTTTGATAATCACCTAGATATTAACCACTGGATGAGAGGAGGCAAAGAGGACCTGCTGCAATCTGCCTTGACATACTGACATCATACACATTTCTGTTAATACCAGTCATTGGGAAAGTTTGAAAAGGCACAGTTTTA
The DNA here is from genome assembly GCA_028533065.1 of Trachops cirrhosus. Classification (NCBI taxonomy): domain Eukaryota; kingdom Metazoa; phylum Chordata; class Mammalia; order Chiroptera; family Phyllostomidae; genus Trachops; species Trachops cirrhosus. The sequence continues at coordinate 117,178,017 of CM052541.1, read as the reverse complement.
CTGGCAATAAAAATAAAGAAATGACATCAACCATGTATTTATTCTCTCTCCAATTTTTCCTCCCATATACAAGCATTCACTCCTGAGGAGCCTGTGACTGACTGTGGATGCTATGCTAAGGCCCTTCTTTAACTGTGATCTGATGACATTGGATGTCTAGAGGAAAGGAATGGACATGCCAATAACACTAGTTTCTCCTTAAGTTCAGTGCTCAGGATTCATAGAGACTTCTTCTCTTAGTTCTATTTACTGAAGCATGTCTGTGCCTGTCTGTACCTGACTGAGCCGTCTTCCCCAAGGCTGCTACATCATAAGTAGGAGCTCAGTTTTTATTAGGGGATGTGCTCTATGAGACACTAAAAAAAACACAAGTTTTTATTTAAGGGATGGGGGCAATCAGTCATTCTCCTGTAGATCTTAACCATTTCTCATTCCCTAACAGCATTCCTTCTATGGTGTCTGCTCTGAACAAGCCTTATTCGGTTGGCGGTGAGGTGAGAGAACAAGAACGGTCAATGGGGCAAGAAAACGTGCAGTGCTTCAAAAAAGATAAAAATCTGATCCTTTGATTATCTTGCTCAAAATTTTTCATTGGCTCTTCATTGTTCTCAGAATAAATTACAAATTACGGAAACATGACATCTAAAGGCCATCAATATCATGACTACACCAGAGATGCAGTACACATTAAACATTCTGTTTTCTTAGATTTCTAGGTCCTTATTGTTTTTTGGGGGTGGTAGTGGGAAACATGTAACTAGTGCTAGTGAATAAGCTGTGGGTGTAAGTGATGTATATTGCCTATTGGCTGAAATATTCAAGACACCTTTCCCTGCCAAGATGACCAGGAAAACCAGATGTGCTAGCTATTACAGCTGTGAGATGGTGGGTCTCCATCGTCCCAAATCCCTGAGTAGCTGTGCCCATGTCACCACTACTAGATTGCTTCCAGCTTACACTGGATACATATATAAGTGAGAGAGAACTATTATTGCATCAAATCACTATTTTGACATTTATTTGTTAACTGAATATAACCTAGATAATCCTGAATAATATGTAGAGCTGGCCTATGCTTCTCACTTCATCTTCTGCTAGTTTCTTTACACTTGAGGCTCCACAGCCAAACTGAATTTCAGGTTCTTTGAACGTGCGTACCTCTGACCCTTTGTGCATACTGCTGTCTTTCTAGATGGCTTTTCCAGTTTTTCTTCATTTGTCTAACTTTCCACCTTCCTTTTCTCAGGAAACCTTCTTTGATCTTAAAAGGTTTTATCACATACAGTGGGTTCATTGTAGAATTAGATGCATTTTCTAATTAGGTGCCCTTTCTCTAGCTACTTGAATTTCCCCTGTACTTACCACACCATGCTTAGTTATCTATGTGTTCCTTTAGGTTATAAACAAGTGTATACAGACACCATATCTGTATTGACTACCATTGTATTCCTAACATAAAGAATAGTATCAGCCACATGGTAAATCTCAATAAAGATTTGTTGAATATTTATTGAGAACAGAAGGTATGAACTCTAGAAACTTCAAAAGGAAATCACTTTTGGCTGATTATGCATTATGATCTCATACTAGCCAATTCTGGAGCAATGGCCAACATTTATTATATAAAGTACATGAAATCATGTATATCACTTATTTCTCTGTAGACATAAAAGCGTTAGATTAAAAATAAAAATATGTGGTTTGATATAATAAAAACTATTTGTTGAATAAATGATTGAATGAACAGACTCCCCAAGTTTGGGGAACCAGGGCAAGAGGCAGACTGAGGGAAACAGCAAGGCACAATTGGAAGGCTGCTGAACATTTGCCTTCGGGACACACAGATGATGTTATCCATCTCTGCTCTACTGCCTGCTTGATTGCTGGGCCTCCTGCACCCTTCTGACGTTGCTCTTTCCCTGTTGGCTTGCCATAATTTATCACAGATATGTTAGCGTCTATTGCCAAAGATTAAAAAATCCAACTGGCTCCTGAATCCTAAGTGGCAAATGTTTACTATAAACCAGATGAAGACAGGCTGTTCCCTTAGCAGTATTTTGCTTCTAAGTAAGAGGAAAATTAGTCTAAAATTTGATTGCTATAATGTAAAAGAAGAATCAGTGCCTATCTGTCTGCTTCATTTTGAAGTATCCTTTTGCACTCCAAGTAATTTTCTTAAAATGGGGGCAGTCTGTTCCAGATTAGAAAAGCTGAAAGAAGGCACCACACATGGTATATTTTTCTATTGTTCTGTTTTTTTTATCCTGGGTTTGGAAGTCCAGGAACATCATTTTCCGGTGCCAAGTGATGTTCTGATAAAAAGAGTGGTCATTTCTGAATGTGTACCATGGTTAAAATGTACCCTCTATATGTTAACGAAAGTTGTTTACCCAGAAATCTTGTTCCAGCTAGCAAATGCATTCAAATGCTGAAAGTAGATGAGTTGATTAAAAGAATCAAATAAAATATCAATTTCCCACTTTCCCCTTCATTTTAATCCTACTCTCTAATGGTTTCTTTCTCATATTTAAAATTCTATTGGGCTCAAGTAAGAAGCAGTCAGATAATTAGAAAAGAAATTAAAGAGAAATGCAATGGATGGATGTTTTTTAGAAGCTCAGAAAAAGCTTAATATATCTATTGCCATTTGCTTGAGTCTATTAGGGAGTTATAGCACAGAATATTGAATCCAAGCCTTGTGATTTTTCTAGATGTCAGCATCAGTAGCCAGAGGGCTTGCTCTTCATCAAGACAATCTTTACCCTTCATAAGCTTGGCCCTGCATAAATAGAAAGCACTGATTAAGAGAAGTGAGGATGGGGAATATTTTTGATGTTTCTTAGGTTTCAAACAGTACCCTTGGGCATTTATTATTTGTATCTCTCTCAGCAGAGAGCCCCAAGGGTGTCTCTTTAGAAATGCTCTGTGTTCTGCCTTTAGTAATAAACCCTTTGGGTAAATGAAAAGGAAAGATAAAACTTCTTCTCTGCCTTCAAGGAGTGTATGAATGATTAGAGAGACAACACAGAAAATTCAAGCACAATTAGAAAGCAGCAGAGGAACATGGAAAAGATAACCTGGTATAAAGTAGGACCTGTGTAATAAGAATCATATATTGTGGAGAGAGCATAGTACAGTGTTTTTGAAATCATTTAGAATGATTAATTCATAATTTAGAATTAATAATCATTAATTAGAATGAATTCATTTCCAGATTCAGCATTTTCTAGACCTTTTAAAAATCAAAGTCAGGTATTTTAATAATAATAATATACATTATTATTAAAATAACATACCAGACAAGTGCAAAGTGCCTTAAATGCATTACCTACTTAATCTTCTGAACAATTTATAAAGTTGGTACTATATACAAGCTAATATATACATACCTACATAAATGAATGTTTGTATATTTTGTTTCATGTATCAAGCTAAAGACTCTGAATAAAAATTTTTCTGTTATAAGTCCTCACTGAATCTTGTAGGTAGGTTCTGTGACTGTAAACAAAACAATTCATAACAAAACCAATTTTATCAAAGGCTAATTGATATCAATAAGAGGTGAGTTTTTATGGCATCTCATAAATGTTATAATGAATGACGTTGAATGAAACTACATCATTCAAGGACCTGCTGTGTAATCCAGGTTTTCTTGTACATAATTTCAATAAAAATGAGTAGCAACATTTGCACAGAAAAATCATAATTGTTACTATATAATAATGTAAATATAAATGTAGAATAAAAGCTAATATTTACATAGCTGTTACCAGGCATTCTTCTAATGTGTGTGTGTATTCATTTAATACAATCACAGAAAGACTGTACTGATCATGAAGATCACCAATAACAACCTGCAGTGCTTATTATTGACTTTGGGGACATTTAACACCATTAAACATTTAAAAAAAATTTTTTTGAACTTAATTACTAGCATTTGTCTACTTGGGTGACCTTAATGGTGAAAAAAGAAAAACAATTATTATTTCTCAGTAATATATATCACCCAAGAAAATCAACAATAATAATTTATAACCTCAGCAGAGCTCCCATGAAATATTTGTTCCACAGCATTATATTGTCTTCCTTGAGAGATCAGGTTTTCCTAATATTTTATCACCAGCAACTATATTTTAAAAAATTTCCAGTCATGAGTTCCTTTTATTAAAAGATCATCTGTTTGTACAGCAATATTTCTTTAAACAAGAGATTGAGAAATCAAGGAGGAACACATATAATACCAAAGCCACTTATAGGCTTTGTGGTCGGGAACACTGTGGTAGGTAGAATAATGGAAAGGACCCACTAGCCAAGGAGTGTAGACTGAAAAATGTGAGGAAAAGAATTCTCCCCTAAAGCCTCCTGAAAGAATGCAGCCTTGGGGATTCACTTTGTATTCTGATTTCCAAACCTGTAACATAATAAATTTGTGTTGTTAAGCAGAACAGAAACAAAATCATAGATACAGAGAACATTTTGTCGGTTGCCAGATAGGAGGGCACTGGGGGGATTGGCAAAAAAGGCAAAGGGATTATGAAGTACAAATTGGTAGTTACAGAATAGTCATGGGGATATTAAGTACATCGTAGGGAATAGAAGAACATATATGCGTGACCCATAGACTTGGACAATGATGTGGGGATTGCCTGGAGAGGAGGGTGCTGGGTAGAGGGGGGCAAAGGGAGAAAATTGGGACAACTATAGTAGCATAAATAATAAAATACAATTTAAATTTTTTAAAAATTGTGTTGCTTTTAGCCACTAAGGTTGTGGTAATTAATTTATTACAACAGCAATAGGAAACTGATAAAGATATTAAATGGGGTAACCATCATTTGCTTTAAATCTAGTCTCTCCATTTGACTATTTTGACTAAAATATGTCCATGATACTAAGATGCGTATTTTCTTCCTTTTAGCATCTTAGAAGTAGTGATGCATCTTAAAATCAGTGTCATCTCACAATTGCTGTCAGGCAACAAAGGGAGTAGCATTGTTACCCCTTCTTTTGGGAAACTAAAACCATCATCAATAAAACATCTAGAATGAGTGTCAACTATATGAAAAAGAAAATGCCAGAGAAAATAGTTAAGCTCTATTAAAACATTTTTACTTTGAAATAATTTCAGACTTTCAGAAAAATGGAGGAAAGAATTCCCATGTAAATTTGACTCTCATTCCACAATGGTTAACACTTTACCACATTTGTTTTACCAATGCATTTCTGTGTAATAATATATATTGGGTTTCTTTTCCTGAATGATTTGAGAGTAAACTGCAGACATGAAGACATGACACCCTTTAATTCAGTGATACTTAAATATGTATATCATAAAAACAAGGTCATTTTCTTACACAACCAAGGTAGAGCTACCAAAAAGAGTCAATTAACATTAATAAAATACTCTATTTTACTCTACCACCACGATCGCCCTGGACACGATAAATTATATTGCCCAATTACAGGAAGTTAAAAAGACCAGAAGTCATTGGATCATAGCAATACAAATCATTCCATATTTAGCTAACACGCCTTTAGAACAATAAAACTTATTGTTTTGGATGCTGGTTCTCATTTACAGGTGACCTAGAAAAAAAAACGTTAGTGATTACTTCAGCAGCTGCAGTGAACAAAGAATTATTATTTCCTTCCCTTTTTGGTTCTTTAAAGTTCTCAGGAGGTACAGCAGAAAAATTAACACCAGATGGCTCGGAAGGAGATGACATTGATTTTAAAAATTCTACCCTATTTCTAAAAGAATTTAACGTAGCTCAAAAAAATTTCCAGAGCAGGAACTTCTAATTGTTCTGGATGTAAGTATCCCTAGGGGAGAGATGTCATTTCCATTGATTTACAAAGCAAATACCTTGGTTTACTGGTTTACAGATGTTGTTTGGCCCTTGCATGTCGAGGACCTCTGACTTTAATTGCTGTGTCAGGGACCCATCTTAATCCTGTTCCAAAGCACCTAGAATATTGAAATTATTGGAGGAAATGCATTTAAGACATATTCTAGGTTATCCTCTAATTTCTTGGAGAAGTCTGGATAAAGATGTGCCGTGCCCATTAGTAGTTTAATGACTTGCACTGTTGAAAGGGAACAACCACACACTGAAAGAGATGAAGAGAATGAACTAATATTCTTGAGAAATTTACTAAGCTTCCCACTCTGACAGAACCAATCTATTCATCTCCTGTTTTCTTTCTTATGTATGCCCCAAAATTATGTGCGATAAAAATCTGTTTTGCAAGCAAGGACAGCTATATAACTTGCAGAGCCCCAAGCAAAATTAAAGTGCAGGCTCCATGTTCAAAAAAGCAGAAAAAAATGTTCTTCCTTTTTTCCCAACTTTTTTTCCTCTATCTGTCATAGTCTTTTGACTTATGCTGTCTGCAGGCCCTGCAGCGTGTTGGGAGGAATAGCTAGGAGCTCCCCAGGCCAAGTTCTCCGCGGTTTATCCGTGTGAGTTAGCTCATCTAAAGAGAGTATAGTTGAACTGAGCTTCCCCTTTTTAAGATTTTAAGACACACCCTCACCCTGTATAAATACACATATGAGCAATACCATTTTGAAGAAATTTCTCTGAATTTACCACAACTGTGATTGAACATAGTGCTCATCATGTTAAAGCTGATGGCTTTCAGTCAACTCTTCTTTAGCACAAATACAGGGGCTGCTGATTGATTGTAAGTTTAAACGTTCTTTAAACAAAAACATTCACTTTGCAGTTAATCTGTGTAAGACATACTTCTCAGTCCAGAGGACATGGCAGTAAACAAAAAAGATTTAAAAAATCTTTGCTTTCATGGAGTTTACATTCTAATAGGAGGAAATAGACAATGAAAATAAGTGAGTTAAAAAATTGGATGGTAATAGATGTTTCAGAGACAATGAAGAGAAGGGAAGTAAGGACAGTTGAGGTAGATGCATGGTGGTGGAGGTGAGGGGTTAATTTAAAATGGGGCGACTGGGAAAGGCTTACTTGCAGGGGTGTCCAACCTTTCGGTGTCTCTGTGCTACACTGGAAGAAGAGGAGTTGTTTTGGGCCACACGTTAAATACATTGTGATACGTAATCCCCCCAAAATCTCAAGGTTTTAAGTAAATTTATGATATTGTGTTGGACCACATTCATAGCCATCCTGAGCTGCATGCAGCCTGTGGGCTGCAGGTTGGACACCAAGAGGACATTTTAAATAAACACTTGAAAAAAGTGAAGCAGCTAGCCAAGAAGGTATCTGGAGAACAGCAAGTGTAGAGCCTGGTGTTGTCCAGGAACTGCAGCAGAGCAATGTTTTTGGAAGAGAGGAAGCAAGGACAAGAGAAGTTCCAGTGGCTGCTGAGGTTGGAGGGACTGTGAACTTCCATTACTCAAGGTGTTGACCATTAACTAACTAAACCAACATTAAACTAACTAAATGTTAGTTTAACTTCCCTAAAGTGGCTAACTAACTACAGTTAGTGCCATTTTAAGGAGAGTCATATAAAAGGTTCACCATCACATGAGTACATGGGCCTTATGGGTCCTTATGAGATCTCATGATTCTTGGCTACTGTGAAGATACATTTTACTCTTACTGGGCAGGTGTCTTCAATTTCCAAACAAGTTGGGGAGAAACAGTGAAAAATCAAATTCTGTTTTTCCCTTATTGAAATGTAGACTCCATGAACACAAAGCGTTTTGAATTTTCTGTTTAATGCTCTGTCTCCAGGAAATAGAAGTGTGAAAAATAAGTATTTGCTGCAAAACGAATATTTGTTGACAACTGATCATTTAAGCTTTCAATCAGTCTGTATCCCCTCCAGTATTGCTAAGGTTGAGTTAACTGAAAATCATCAACTTGTACAGAGTTAAAAAGAATGATTTGTGGTAGAGATATTAATAGACCTTCCTTTATAATTATGAAAATGTTTTAAAGAATGAAGGCAATTAGTCATGTTACAAATTTAACACTTAAAATCTCATATTTTCAGGAGTAGTTATCTCTTCTTTCAGTTATCTGCATGTCCCAATTCCTCAGTTCTCTGTTCAAATCCAGTTTTGTCTATTTAAATGTATATTTCTTGACCACCTTATCTAATGTGCCTTCCTTCCCATTTCCTGTTACTTTCTGTTTTCTTTACTTTATTTTTAAAAATTTAATCTTTATTGTATTTTTTCATTACCATTTAGTCCCCTTATATTTCTCCCAACTTCATTTTTTCATATGTGTTATGAGTTGAATTGTGTTTCCCATAAAAATCTATGTTGAAACCCTAACCACTAGTACCTCAGATTGTGACCTTATTTGTAAATAGGATATTTACAGATATAGCCCAATTAACAAGAAATTATTAGGGTAGGTCCTAGTCGAATATGACTGGGGTCCTTATAAAAAGGGGAAATTTGGACACAGATATAGATATGCATAGAGGGAAGTGTATGCGAAGAGACACAGGGAGAATGCCAGGTGAGGATGGAGGACTGGAGTGATATACCCACAAGCCAAGGAATGCCAAGGCTTGCTAGCAAATCACTAGAAGCCAGGAAAAGGCAAGGAAGTTTCTTCCATTGGTTTCAGAGGAAGCATGGCCCCACAGGAACTTAATTTTGGATTTCTAGCCTCCAGAACAGTGAGACAATAAATTTCTATTGCTGTACATCACCCAGTTGGTGGTATTTTGTTGTAGCAGCTCTAGGAAACAAATAATACACTGCTTGATGTGTGATGTATCATTTAATTGTTTCATTTCTGCTGGTCCTTACCAGACTCTAACTTCCATAAAGAAAAGGACGTGATCTATTTTGTTTACTTTGCTACCCAAAGTACTTAGAACAGTGCCTGGCACTCAAATATTTGCTGAAAAAATGTAGGGATAAAATTTTTTATTTCCCCCTTTTTTTTCTTTACTACTATTTGTTCTTTCTAAAGATAAATCTAATTTCAGGATTAATGAGATAGACAAAAATTTTAGCAATTGTAAAAGAGTATAGTGGAACATTTCCCTTTATATTTTATTATGGTTCCCCAAAAAACAAACAAACCCCCCCCCAACAACTCTTGTGGTAGGAACGAATTCTCTGGTAGGGGGAGTCTTAAACATCTTTGAGCTTGTCCAGGAAGGAGCTATGCCCAAAGATAGAGACATTGTGTGCCCAGGGGACCCTCTGGGGTTCTTAGGATTATGTTATTGTGTGTGTGTGTGTGAGCCTCTGGTCTGTTGATTGTGTAACGTGGCGTCCTGGCCTTATTGCTCCATTTCCTTCCCCTTTGCTATTACTGACCTCTGCTGTCTCAAAGCAGCACCTTTGCTAGCTTCTGATTTCCAGCCTGGAAAACATTCAACAAATCTCATCGCTCTGGAAAATAAAAATACCCAAGGGCTTCAAAGGCCACAGTGATTTGAGCTATTTACCTCCTGAAATGGCTTCTCAGATTTGGAAGTTCATCTGTGAGAGTCGTCCACAGGTCACATGTCTTCAGTCGTCAGCACTGCTGACAGGCAGATGTGGGATGTATGTGCTCGAAAGAGAAAAGGAAACTCGATACAGCTTCCGGCTTCTCTCGACCACCGGATGTGCCTCCTGCAGCAACTTGCTGCAAACTAGTTATTGAGGTCACGCAATGAGTTTTTCTTTTAAACATAAAAAAAAATGTGTCCATCGTTTCATTAATTCGCACCCTTATCTAATTCAACCACCTCTTCTGGCCAACTCCTGAGAGGAAAAAAGCGTGTTTCTTCATTTAGATGAACAATCTAAATGACTCATGAATAAAACATTTTAAAGATTAATGATCTTAGTGCAGTCCTGATAACGTAGAAGCATGGTAGTCTAAAATAGAATAAAAGCAAAGAATCTGTTCATGCATAAATATCCCTCCTAATTTGTGAGTTTTGCAAAGTCCCATATGTCATGAATCATTAGCCTGTTTTATCTTGATGTTATACAATCATTTCAAAAATAAGACTGTGTAGATGTTGCCACCTACTGTTTGCCTGGAAATATACTATTATAATTCACTTTATATAACAACACTCTTCCCTCTAACTGCATTTCTTTTTCTACAGTAACTATCGTTATATTAACTCCTTCTTTTAAAATAATTTATTCACTTACTCTTAATTACTTCATCTACAAGGTCATTGTAAGAAATTCTTCCTGATCTATTGAAAAATCCTGAGGAAATGCCCTAATTTTTCTTGAACCTTCCCCAGTGTGTTGAGATCATTTTCAGTTTTGTAAAACATACAGAATATATAATTTTTAATTTTCAAAACCCCATTTTTAAAATACATTAGTTTCTAATCAAATTCAAAGAAATTAATACTAATAGATTGCTTTTAGCTTTAATATTCAAATTCAAGATATTTATTAAAAAATATCTGCTTTCTTTCCTGTAAATATATTTGTCAGTGGTTGGGTGTCAAAATTTTTTTCTTTTTAAAATTAGGATAAAATACCAATTACATTATTTACCAGTTGGTCTTTTGAATTGTTTACTTTGTGGTCCTGTGATGTGCATGTAGCACCATTTTAAGTATGTTATTGATTCAAGCCAGAAATAAAGTAAAATTTTAAAAATCTTTGAAACCATATTTCAGGCTAATTTAAATGCCCTGAGATGATCTATGATCTGTAGACAAATAACTATGACTAGATCCAGTAATCATCATTATTAAAAAATCTGTGAACTATTTTACAGTTTATAAATTCCTTTGTATACTTTCATAAATTTGGGACTAGCCACAATACTGTGACGTAATTAGTACAGTAATCATCTCCTATTACAGAGAAAGAAAGTAAGACAAAGAAGTCAAGGTACTTGTTGAGTATTATATGGCCAAAATTACTCTAAATACAGTTCTCTTAACTCCACAGCTTATTGACCTTTTACTTTTTATGAGCTAGTTTAATTAATTTACATACTTGACTCTTAACTTTTGCTTTGAGTGAATAATTTTAAAGTGTTTTAAAATAATCAAGCTCTTCACTTTCAAATGTCTGGGCAGTTCTCTAATAACTGACGTTAACTGAAATGCTGTTCGGATCCCATGAAGCTGACCCTAACATGCAGGTCCCGAAATGTTGCCTTTTCTATGTACTGTATACTGAAGACTTGTCTTAGGAAACAGCAGGTGCTTTAGAATGATAAAAAGTACTACATTTCATTACTGTTACTATTTCTATTGCTGCTAACAAATTACCACAAACTGGAGGCTTAAAATTACACAAAATATGACATCACAGCTTCCGTAGGTCAAATGTCCTGACACGATGCCAGTGAGTTCTGTGCTCTAGGTATCACAAGGTGTTGGCTAAGATGAGGTGTTTTTTCATTGAATTTATTGGACTGACACTGGTTAACAAAATTATACAGGTTTCAGGTGCACAATTCTACAACGCATCGTTCTGTATGAAGACTCTGGGGAACAATCCACTTCCAAACTTATTCAGGCTATGGGCAGAATTCAGTTCCTTTTTGCTGTAAGACTGATGTTCCTATTTCTTTGCTGACAGTTGACTGAGGGTCATTATCAGCTTCCAGAGGCCTCTTGCATTCCTTAGCTCCCCCACTTTCAAAGCCAGTAATGGAAAAATATTTCCCCTTGCTAACCCCTCTCCTGCTTTGAATCTCACTTTCTTGTCTCTGACCTCTAGACACAGATTTAAAGGATCCACGTGGTTAGGTCAGGGACTCCTGGATGATTTCTTTATCTTCAGGACAACTCATTTTGAACCTTAATTACAACACAAAGTTCCTTCTCAGCAACACCTAGGTCAGTGTTTGACTCAATAATTGGAGAAGGTGTGTGTATACCAAAGTCTAGGAATTTTGGACCCTTTTTAGGGTTCAGCTGACTGTGCTTGTCAGCTGTGCAGCTACAAGCATTTTCTAATTTGGCCTCTAGTCTCCAGTCTCTGCTTTAATACTTCCATAAATTCATATTACAAAGTGGGTCCCTCAATGCATCTTTCTAAGGCACAGTTCTGATTAAATGTAGTATCTTGCTTAAATCGATAACAAAACAACCAACACTTTGAAGGCCTCTTCTAAGCACATAAATAAGATCTTGGAAAATCAGGATCAGTACCACCAGAGCTTCTCTCTACCTTCTCTCAAATGTCATTTAATTGAGAAAATGCCTTTTGTCCTGTGCACAGTGAGCTCAGATCTTTCACTTCTCCCACTCTGCCTCACCTTCAATTTTACAAGTACAAATCCCAAATGTTATTTCAAGGATGCATTCTGACATTAACTTCTCCTCTAAAAGTGTTTGCTGTATTTATTGTTTTAAAAAATCTGTATCTCCAATGTAGTTAGCACAGCACGTTGGGTTAAGGTAATTAATAAATGCCTCCTTGCTTCTAAATGACGGGTTCTTCTAGGCCAGATTGGGACTTGGTTTATCCTTGTCTCTGCAACACCCAGGAGTACCATGTAGAGATATGTTTCAAAATATTTGTTGCATCATTAACTTAAAAATCAAACTAGAAATCAGAATGTGCCAAGAGTTCATAGGCCTTCACTGGTAATGCTTGATGACATTTCTACATCTTTCAGGTTCAGGTTGATTGTATTCTTTCTTTTGTGGCTACTGTTTTTCAAGATCACTGACTCAGAGCTGCTGCTTTAAGTTAGAGCAAGTTCTTCAGTGCTTAGCTAATACTAAATGATCAACTCATTTAGGTTTTCTTCTATGGTAAATGTTTTTTATCTCCTGGAGAAAAATGTTTTCTGTTTAAATTTAAGAAAACTTTCAAGAGCTAGAGACAGATTTAGTCTTCTATCTTATTTTGTCATTCACAGAGTTAACCTTTTTCTGGTATCAGGTGCATTTCTCTACAAGTCATTCCTTGATTAGTGGACTCTGCTGTATGACTCATGTGTGACTCAATAATTATTTTGGATTTTTAATGAGTTACCATTTATTTAAATAGGCTTCTGAAACATGATTAGTCATTGTGAGATTCAGCTTGTACATTTCCAGTTAGTGACTAGTTAAAAATAAGAGCCGAACAGATATTTACTTGGTAACTTTCCAAATTTTCAAAAGACTTTGCTTTATTTATCTAATTTTATTTCATGATGCATGTGTCTCAGTGGCTGTGGAAAACAGTACCTGTTAGAGACATATCTTAGAGACACCTCTAGCTTTTACAAAATACTGGAACAAGTCATTTTGGAAACCTGGGGAAAAAAAAGAAGACTGGATTGGAAATTCGTTTGTAAGGGAAAATGCAAAAAATAATTCAAGAAACTTTTGAAAAGGAACAGTAAGGAAGATTTGCCCCAACAGATATCTGAAGTTACTTTAAATTTGTGGTAAATAATTAGTGTAACAGTCAAAAATAGGTCAATAGACTTAGATATGAAATTCAGAAACAGACCATTTATGTTTAGAAATTCAGTTTACAAAAAAGATGGTCTTTAATTAAGTGGGAAAATTATTAAGTAAATGATATTGGACCAGAGATTACTCATTGGCTTGTTCTTTTCTGCTTCCATAGTAACAGAAGTCATGGTTTCCACCTGGGAGTATGGCTGCCCACAGTAAAGACAACACTTCCCAGCCTCCCTTGCAGCAAGCTAGCTATGTGATTACTTCCTGATCAATGGGATGTAAGCGTGAGAGTTGTGCTGCAATCTTAAAGTGAAGGGCATGGCTACCATTGCCCTTCCTCTTTCCTGCTGGCTGAAATTGGACACAATAACTGCAATCCTGGAGCAGTCTTGGGCCATGTAGAAAAGTCTTCATTGTGCTAATAAGATAGAAGGAACAGGGACGGCTGACCCTCACTACAAGTCCTGGCTTGACTATCTTTAAATTTTATTTTTGGAGGAAAATAAAATTCTGTTTTGTTTAAGCTTCTATTATTTTGAATTTTCTGTTAGCCTAGATGAACCTCATTCTAGCTGAACCAGATGTAAGACTTGATTATGTATTTAAAAAATAAATTTAAAGTTTAAAAAAGTAAAAAGTGAAGAAATATAAAGGAAACCACCTTATTAAAAACTGTTTAAAGAGAAAACAGGAATTCCCAAACCCAAGGCATGTATTATTATTATTTTTTTAATCCTCACCCAAAAAGAGAGAAACATCGACATGGGCAACATTGGTTGGTTGCTTCCTGAATGCATCTGGATTGGGGGATTGAGGGATTGAACCCACAAGCCCTGACTGGACTCCAATCCGCAACATTCTGGTGTATGGGACAATGCTCCAACCAACTCAGCCACCTGGCCAGGACCTGCTTGGCATGTATATTTGAGCTTAGTTTTCATCTCTCTATTGCTAGTGTAATAAGTCTTTAAAGGGATGTCTATTTATTTTTGTGGGATAATGATGTTGGCTCCAAAGTTCATTTGGAAGTTTCTTGATTAGGACCTAGAATATATTTTCCTATAGAAATTAAGTTGTGGCCCTGGCCAGTGTGGCTCACTTGGTTGGAGTATCATCCCACACACTGAAAGGAAAGGTTGCAGGTTCTATTCCTGGTCAGGGCACAGACCTGGGTTGTGGGTTTAATCGCCTATCTGGGTGAATAGGAGGCAACTAGTCAATGTTTCTCACTCTCCCCTTCCTCTCTTTCTAAAATGCAATGAAAAAAATGTCCTCAGGTGAGGATTTAAAAAATTAAAAAGAAAAAAAATTAAGTTGTGCATGATGGTTGAGTTCCCTATGAGCCAGTGCTGCAGAGGACAATGGTTGGTTCTGATGAACACGTAAGACTTTGAATTCGAACATTGATAATAGTATGCATTTCTAGTCTAATATAATCACATGGCTAAGTTTAAAGTATTCTATGTGTTTATATTATTGTAAATATAATTTTTACTTATTGCTCAGCAAAATATAATTTAAAAACTTTTAAAAATTATCTAATTTTATTTCATGATGCATGACATGATGAACCATGTATCATGCATCATGAAATAAAATTAGATAATTAATGCCAAAGTCTTTTGAAAATTTGGAAAGTTACCCAGTGGGAAAAAAAAAACCCTTTGTTTTCCTTGGGGTTAATTTCAGTTTATCTCTTTCACTTGCTTGTTTTTCTTTGTACTAATCATCAATTCAACTCTCAACTCTTGATCAATTGTCAAAATCTCTTCTTAATACATTCAGACCCACCAGGTATTCTTACAAGGCCTGTTATTTTGAAGAATGTTTCCTAAGCCTTCAGTACTTCTTCCATCTGGAGTGGTTTCCCTTGGGCACAGCTGTCATCCTGGGAACTTTCTTCACCTTGCCCATGAGTGGGATCCCATTACTTGAACTACATGACTTCCTGTTTGTTCATTTCCTTTCACTGTGGTAGAGTACATCCTGTGCTACTAGCTAGACTCCTGAGAAGGAAGGGTGATAATGAAGCATGCTGTGTTTTTTGATATCTTAGTATATTATCTTGATAATTTGACTGGGTAGATGACTTTAGATTGCCTTTCTTCAGAATTTCAAAGGCCCTGTTTTTTTTTTCCTTTTTTTAAACATTACAGCTTTGCTATTGAGAAGTCTAAGCCACTCTGACTCCTAACCCTTAGTAACTTTTTTCATATTCTACTGCTGTGTACCAAATTCCCACAATGGTAGAGACTTAAAACAATACTTACTAATTTTCTTACAGCTCTGTAAGTCAGAAGTCAGTTTGGGTTCTGCTGGACTCTGCTTTTAGGGTCTCACAACGTCAAAATCAATGTGTCAGCCAGGTTGGGCCCTCATATGAAAGTTTTCAGGAAGAACCTACTTCTAAGGTCTTTCAGATTTTTATCTGTAGGACTTAGGTTCCCTTTTCTTGCTAGTGATCAGCTGGGATCTACTCACAGTGCTTGTTACGTGATCTCCAGTATCTTCAAGCCAGCAACAGTGCCCTGAATCCTGGAGCCTTCCATCTCCAACTTCCCGTTCCGCCACCAGTCAGATGAAATGCTCTGCTTTTAAAGGACTGACGGGATTAAATTAAACACACCTGGATAATCTCAGTATTTTAAAATCTGTAATTTGGTATTTTAATTATATTAGCAAAATCCCTTCATAGTAGTACATAAATTAGTGCTTGATTAGAATAACCAGAAGATGGAAATCTTGTGGAGCACGTCTTTAGAATTCTGCCTGCCACAGTAACCATTTGTACTTTGCAAAAGACCCCTCCTTCTCCTGGAAATTCTGAGACACCCCCTCAATGCTTGGTTAGAGAATAGCCTCTTCATCCGATTCCCGGTCATCTGCCGGTTCAAACTTACTACTGCCAGAGCCAGTTTCCATCACAGATTCCACAGAGAGCAACAAAGAGTGTGGAAGGCCTGGCCATTTGTAAATTGAGGAATTCTGAGCTGGGTAATCCATTTTTTACATACATATTTATTAAAGTTGCATACTCTTGACTGTTCTGTTTTATAGACATGAAATTCAAAGTGATATGAACTCTTAAATGCCAGATCATATCTCAGGTTGACTAAAATAAGTAGGAAATAACAAATATGTAACTGAAAGCCTGCTCTTTTTTGGAAATTCAGGTTAAAATGTGAATATGACTCAATTAAAAATTATGCAAGCATACATAATGAATTAGCTCACAGGCTGTTTTCTTTCCACTACTCTGTTGGCATAAAATCATAATTAACACTGTTCCATTTATTATATTTCTAAGTATGATATAAGTAGGTAAGACATTATTGCTACCAGATGGGATCTGGGCCCAGAGCAGTTCTGCCTTGACCCTGCCAGTAGTATGTGGGCTTTTAAATTTCTGTAGAAAAGATTTCACAACACAAGTCCAGGTGATTTTGAGAGTATATTTATTAAAGCTGGAAGGGCTTAAGGTAGAAGAAGCAACAAGAGAGAGAAATTCAGAGAGAAAGCGGGCCTTCGAAATAGGTTTAAAGGGTAATCCTGGGACAAGCTGCCACAGCTTGCTGTTCCCTGGTTGTAATTCTTGTGGGGTCCCTTACAGTTTAGAAGAAAGATAGCAGACATACAAGGCATGAGTGTGCTTCGACAAGAGTGTACCGTGTGCCCTTTTTTTTGAGGTCTTTTGACTTTCTTTGGTCACCTGGAATCCTAGGGGAGGTCTTGGGGGAGTCTTTATAAAAATTTTTTTATTATTTATGCTATTAGAGTTGTCCCACTTTTCCCCATTTGCCCCCCTACCCAACCCGCCCCCAACTTGCAAATCAGTCCCCTCACTGATGTCCATGTCCATGCATCCTTCATATATGTTCTTTGACTAATCCCTTCACCTTCTTTCAGTCAGTCCCCGCCTCTCAGGGGATGGTCTTAATAGAATATTTATTAGCTTTTCAGGGGTGTCCTTCAATATGTTTATTCATCAAAATGTGTGTATAGAGAGACACAGGGGTTAATTTGTGGTTAGTTTCATTTTTAAAGAATGTTAACAAGAACATCATTGAAGAGGGACTGGGAAAAGGCTGTTCTGTCTCAGAATGGTTAGGAATGTATAAACCATTTGCTCCTAAGTGTCCTTGGTTAGGCAAGATTAAACCTTGTGATTCATTAGCTGACTATAAATTGCTCAAATCATTTGGCCTTGTTTAATTATTTTGTCTCAGTTTCCTTTATTCCACTTGTCAAGGAATTTCCCTAGTTTCTTACTCTTGCCTCATTATTACAATTAAAGTATAAGACATCTAAAATTCTTTATATTAAACAAATCTTATTATATTAGCAGAATCAAGATGTGAATCTGAAAAGGTCTCTTACATGTTTGAGAGGGAGCAATGTTTTAATCAACTAGGAAAAACTTTCAACTAAAAAGAAGGCTGGAGAAACCTGAGAGAATGTAAGAGGCAAAGGAGATTAACTGCAGTGTGTTAAAGGTTGAGAGCTGAGGTGACATCACTGTAAGAAACATGCTTGAAGAAGAACAAATTAATGCTATTTGGCACAATCAAGCTGATATCAATCTGGGCCAGACTTTGGCAGGCGAGTAATTCTTTTATTTTTTTTATTTATTTAATCTTTATTATATATTTTTCCATTACCATTTAGTCCCCTCAGTAATTCTGATTTTCAATGCATGGTTCTAATCTATACAACAAAAGGATAGTATTAAATCCTATTATTTCTCAAGTGAAATTTATGTTTTAAAAACTTTATTGAATTTATCGGGGAAACATTGGTTAATAAAATTATTTACGTTTCAAGTATACAATTGTATAATACCTCATCTATATATAGTATTGTGTGCTCACCACCTAAAGTCAAGTCTTTTTTTGTAAACATTTATCCCCTGTTTGCCCTCTCTTACCTTCCCCTAAACCCACTTCCTTCTGGTAATCACATATTGTTGTCTGTGTCTACGAGTTTTTAATAAATTTAACCAAGGATGTAAAACACCTACTTAGAAAATTATAAGACACTGAAGAAAGAAACTGAAGAAGATACAAATTAGTGGAAGCATACGTATACTGTGCTCATGGATAGGAAGAATTAGCATCATTAAAATGTCCACACTACCCAAAGCAATCTATAGATTCACTGTGATTCCTCTCAAGATACCAATGGTGCATTTCATAGAGCTAAAAAAAAATTCCAAAAATTTATATGGAACCACAAAAGACCCTGAATAGCCACAGCAATCTTGAATAGGAGCACAAAGTTGGAGGAATCACACTACCTGATATCAAACTGTACTACAAAGCCATAGTAATCAAAACAGCACTTTACTTGCATAAAACCAGTTATATAGATCAATGGAACATAATAGAGCCCAGAAATAAACCCACACCTTTATGGTCAATTAATATTTGACAAAGAAGGCAAGAACATACAATGGGGCAAAAAATAATCTATTCAATAAATGGTGTTGGAAAAATTGGACAGATATGTGCCAAAAAAGAAACTAGACTACCTTTTTATGTCATACGT
This sequence comes from Trachops cirrhosus, assembly GCA_028533065.1. Lineage (NCBI taxonomy): Eukaryota > Metazoa > Chordata > Mammalia > Chiroptera > Phyllostomidae > Trachops > Trachops cirrhosus. Next base: position 117,159,147 of record CM052541.1, on the reverse strand, counting down.
AAGAATAAACTCATAATGGATTACAGACTTAAATGTGGGACTTGAAACCATAAAAATCCTTAAAGAAAACACAGGCAGTAAAATCTTGAACATTTCTCATAGCAATATTTTTTCTGATACATCTCCTAGGACAAGGGAAACAAAAGAAAATATAAACAAACGGGAGTACATCAAACTAAAAAGTTTTTGCATAGCAAAGAAACCATCAACAGAATGAAAAGAAAACCCACTGAATGGGAGAACTTATTCGCCAATGATACATCTGATAAGAGGTTACTATCCAAAATTTATAAAGGAAGTCCTTTATACACAACTCAACACCAAAACAAACAAACAAACAACAAAAAACCCCAAACAATTGAGTGATATTTTAAAAAGCTGATTACCACACTTCCCTATATAAAGTAATACTTCAAGGTCTCTAACGAGATCTCAATAAGAGCAATTTTCTGTTTGGCAGTTCTTGGCCACTAACACTGATGTTCAATTTGTTGACTGAATTAAAAATACATATATACATATCTATAATGATCTAATATTTTTTCTTAGACCTAAAGCATAGCTATTTTCTGTATATTTCTTGTCACAAACATCATGTTTATTGAATAATAAAATATGTCATGACTATTTCAAACCCTCTTTTAACTATTTAAAATAATCTCTTATATGTCAATAGGTAAATACTAAAATTTTAATTAAAGAATGCTATTACTAGTATTCCTAGGACTGAACTAATTCTGTAGTTACCTAAATGAGTGTTATTAGCTGTGGTTCTTAATGACTAAAATCAACTCTGATTCACACAAGCAGGAAACAAACTTCTAAAGACATTGGACGTCTTGCAGAGTCATCAGGGGAGTTGAAACTGGTCTCATGAAATGGAGGGCAACAGACTGAACTATAGCTAAAAGCATGGCACAGACCTGGCCCTACCAGGATATTCCATCGCTGAGTACTGGGTGATGTAGCCTGCTCCCCAACATCACCCCATGGACACCAGACCCTGCCACTTCTGCTTCTGGAAACTGGATCTTTCAGCCACTGCTATCTAAAAAAGAAAACCTCCCCATCCCTGCTCCTTTGCACCAATAGCTTTTGATTGATTGCTCTGTCTGGCTGAGCAGAGGACAAATACCTGTTCCTAGATAAGGTGCACACAGGTTGACTGCAGGTGTTAAGAATGTAAGAATGATACTGTTCAGCTTGTGTACTGAGAGTCTGTCTATTGCTTCCTCTGAGACTCTCAGCATAGGCATCTCCCGTCACCCTCAAACATAAGAAGGGGCTTGGATGCTAGGCAGTAAACAAAATAAAATGGTACCTCATAATAAGGGGTTATGAGTAAACAGAGCTTATCATAAATCTAATTGAATTGATAAAGCAAGCAGCAAATTGAATATTTGTATTTTTAATACTCATTGATAATAAAATTTAAAATGACCCGGTTTTCATCACTTTTCTAAAAATTATGGTATGGGATCTTGCATCATGTTCTGCGATATCTTGGTGTTTCATTTTTCTTTTGGGTTCTTGAAAAATGATTGGGCAACAGAGAGGGCCTGAAGAGCAGATAGTAGTTGCTATCTAAAGTCTCTGCCCTCACCCCCATTATCTCTGTCACGGTGATGTTACAGTACCCAGAATGCCACCTTATGTATTGTTTTGAGATAATTTTGAACTTACAGAAGGGTTTCAATAACAGAGTTCCAGTATGCTTCTCTCCAAGCTTCCTTTTATGTTAACATTTTACATAATCATAGAACATTTATCAAAATTAAGAAATTAATCTTAGCACAGTACTATTAAGTAGTTTTTTCCACTAATGTTCTTTTTCTGTTTTAAATTCCACATTGCATTTAGGAATGTCATTATTTTTAAAAATTATTATTATTTTAGATATTCTACTCTCAGAAACATTGCAGTTCTTACCTGGGCTAGTCACTATGATAGGTACTTAGTGGGAATTACTTTTTAAAGTCAAAATCCTATTATAACAATTATAGCATGGGAGTTGAGGACACACATAAAACTTGAATACCACAAGGGTATAAGTAAGTGAGGGCACTGTGGGTGGGTGTTCCTTTCTTTAATATTTTATAGAGTCACAGAATATTAAAGTTAGATGGAACCTGAGAGATCATCTTGCTCCAAACCTCATTTTGCATGTGAAGGAAGTGAGATCAAGAAAATTAGGTGATTTGCCCTTAAGGAGCAAATTTTCATTTAGAACTCAGGTTGCACTACCACAGCTGTTCTCGGTGTGGTCCCCCAGAAATCCCAGACCCTTTTTGGAGGCTGTGTGGCCAAAATTATATTTATAATAGGAAGAAGACATTATTTGCCTTTTTCACTTTCATTCTCTCATGAGTACATGGTGGAGTTTTCCAGAGCCTGTGTATCATGTGTCTTTACAAAAGCAGATATGAAATTCTAGTGGTTTTCTATTTCTAGATAGTAAAAAAAATTGTAAAATTGAAATGGCATCAAGCTATTATTTTTTTACATTTTAAAAATGTGTTTTCTTTAAAAACATATTATTTATGTTAGCATTACCTTGTTTATTATTATTCTGTTTTAAAATATGGTAAATATTGATAGAACTCACATAAATAAAAGGTTTGGGGTTCTCAATAATTTTTAAGCCCTGTTCCAGTAACTAGAACTATGACATCACTTAAGAGAAGGACATACAGACAACACCTACATCAAATCTGTTAAATTAATGATGTGTCACTCCCTTCTTTTCCTATGCATAGCTCTGGCTGTTTTGGAATAATATTTAATTCATTGTAGGTGAGTACAAACTCCCTAAATGCTGTGGAACTCAGAATTTTGTGCTTTCATAGTCATGACTGATTTTCTTTAACTATATGAAGTTTCTGCTAAATACACGAATGCTTGTAGATATGTGCCAATAATTGAAACGCTAAATTAAAGTGCCTTGAACTAGATTTTTATTTTATTAACTCTGCATAATTGTGACGTACATTTTTCAAGGAGTTACACTGTTTTCTACATGCTGCTTAATTAATCTGAAGTCTATTGCAGATTAATCAATTGCAGATGACAGGAGAAATTCCCCTTCCAGAGCAAGTGAAAAGGACAAAAAAGAAAAAAACCCCAGAAAACAAAAAACAACTTTTCATATTCTCTGCCAATGTGTATTTCTGCTTATCCATGAATTCAGGGATACTCTACTCAGCCCTACCCAAGCTTTATTATATATATTTTTTCAAATCATGGGTTTTAAATCTCAGTCCTATAAACAGAACTAGTGTTTCCTTAGAAAATGAGCTGTTTCCAGGCAGAACTGGGGAGGGGTGGGTGCTGGGTGAGTGGAGGGGGCATCCTGGAGCTTTTGTTATTAACAGTTCCAAAACTACTAGGAGAGCCTAAATGTTACTCATCACAATTTTTTGCCATATTCTCTTCAATAAAGGGTGTCAGTTGCAGTCTTCTGGTTGTCCTTGTCACAACTGAATACATATGAAAGAGAAGCAAACCCATGCAGCTTCTAGAACAAGCACATATCTGGAGGAAGACTAATTGGAAGTATCCTTCTCTCACTGTTGTCATGGCCTTAAACCACAATTTTGTGATTGATGGAGGTGGTGTATTCTTTTCTATGGATTCATTTTCACAAACCAGCTATTCCCTTAGTCTAACTGGGCATGTTTTATCCTGTTTCTTTAGCAGTCAGTGCTGGGAAGGCAAGAACTTTTCATCTCATACATTGCTTTGTAACATGTAATATGCATAAACATAAAATAAAACCAGAGTCATTGTGATTTTATCTTTTACCACTGTTTCTCCCACAATGAAAGAATAAGTTTAATCTTTTACTTAATTTGCATCCTTTGCTCCTCCATTCCTGTTAAATGATTCATCAGAAGGCAGTAACTTACTGGTAAACAACATACTGTTTCCCCTTGTTGGTACTTAGTACACTTTAGCTTGTGCAATCTGTTCTCATAAAATGAATCTCATCATTCTTTAATCATTTTAGTCACTCTTCTTTGGATCCATACAATTAGATTACATATTTTGGCAAGAGAAGTACTTGAGTTGAATAGTCTTCCCATATGTTAACTTAGAAGAGTGGTAGGGAAAAGACTTGGATTTTATATTCATGCCTCAATCATTTTGACAGATACAGCCTCAATATAGTGGGTATAGAACAAATGCTTGTGAATAAGAAATGTTGGATATGAACTTATTGATAAGATACTTCTCCCCTCTATCTTCTAAGCCCTTTACTAAACATTTGATTTCTTGAAAATTAATTTTAAATAACAGTAAGTCTTTTAATGTAGCTCATGCTAATATCTGGATTTGGTAATATACCATATGTCTAAGGACAACAAATGATTCTAGTAACTGCCTGTGTAGTTATTTTATGATACAGCTGTTAGCCATGCATGTAGCAAACTAACAACATTGACAATATGAATAAAGCAATGAATAAATAAACTAGGAAAGCAGCAAAAATTTTCCAAAAAGCCATAAAATATATGCACATAAATATATGTAAGTAACATAATGGGCTTTATTTATTTATACATACAATTTGTTTCTACCTTAAAACTTTTAAGAGTGAAATTTAACATTTTATAAATTTTTAATATAATAAAATTCTCTGATTAAAATTACAATTGTTCCACAAAATTTATTTTATGACCTTTTCTTGACCTTACATAATACATTTTCAATCAATATTTTAAAGAACAAACCATAAATCACCCTAAGGAAAAGAATGTATAAACTTCATAGAAGACACAAAGTATATCAGAAAAAAGGAAATTGTATTAAGCAAATAGCATTTATTCTTTTTGCTGACTTTAAACAGAATATGAGGCAATGTGTTAAATAAGAATTCTACCAGGAATACGAATGCAATTGAAAGGAGACTTTTTTTTAGAGAATAAACTTTTTTATTTTATACTATATTTTATTGATTATGCCATTACAGTTGTCCCATTTCCCTCCCTTTATTTCCCTCCACCCTGTGCACCTCCTTCCACCCACATTCCCCCTGACTTACTTCATGTCCATGGGTCATATATATAAGTTCTTTGGCCTCTACATTTCCTATACTATTCTTAACCTCTCCCTGTCTATCTTCTACCTACCATTTATGCTACTTATTCTCTTACCTTTTTCCCCTCCCTCCCCACCCACTCCCCCACTGATAACCCTCCATGTGATCTCCATTTCTGTGATTCTGTTCCTGTTCTAGTTGTTTGCTTAGTTTGTTTTTGTTTTGTTTTAGGTTCAGTTGTTAATAACTGTCAGTTTGTTGTTATTTTACTGTTCATATTTTTGATCATCCTCTTTTTCTTAGATAAATCCCTTTAACATTTCATATGATAAGGGCTTAGTGATGATGAACACCTTTAACTTGACCTTATTTGGGAAGCACTTTATCTGCCCTTCCATTCTAAATGAAAGCTTTGCTGGATAGAGCAATCTTGGATGTAGGTCCTTGCCTTTCATGACTTGGAATACTTCTTTCCAGCCCCTTCTTGCCTGTAAGGTCTCTTTTGAGAAATCAGCTGATAGCTTTATGAGAACTCCTTTGTAGGTAACTGTCTCCTTTTCTCTTGCTGCTTTTAAGATTCTCTCCTTCTCTTTAATTTTGGCTAATGTAATTCTGATCTGCCTTGGTGTGTTCCTCTTTGGGTCCAACTGCTTTGGGACTGTCTAAGCTTCCTGGACTTCCTGGAAGTCTATTTCCTTTGCCAGACTGGGGAAGTTCTCCTTCATTATTTGTTGAAATAAGTTTTCAATTTCTTGTTCTTCCTCTTCTTTTTCTTCTGGTACCCCTATGATTTGGATGTTGGAATGTTTAAAGATGTCCTGGAGGTTCCTAAGCCCCTCCTCATTTTTTTGAATTCTTGTTTCTTCATTCTGTTCTGGTTGAATGTTTGTTTCTTCCTTCTGGTCCACACCATTGATTTAAGTGCCAGTTTCCTTCCCATCATTGTTGGTTCCCTGTACATTTTCCTTTATTTCACTTAGCTTAACCGTCATTTTTTCATCTAATTTGTGACCATATTCAACCAATTCTGTGAGCATCCTGATTACCAGTGTTTTGAACTGTGCATCTGATAGGTTGGCTATCCTTTTGTTACTTAGTTGTATTTTTTCTGGAGCGTTGATCTGTTCTTTCATTTGGGCCATTTTTTTTTTCTCTTGACATGCCTGTTATGTAGTAAGGGGCGGAGCCTTAGGTGTTCACCAGGGCGGGGCAACCCACATCAGTGCATTCTGACACTGTATGTGGGGGAGTGGTCTGAGAGGGATCAATGCCGCATGCTCCACTCTCTGCTGGATTTCAGTCACTCCACCCCCCACAATCAAATTGGGCCCTTCTGGTGCTGATTCCCAGTGGGTGGGCTTGTTTGCACTCTAGGACCCTGTGGGTTTCTCCAATGAACTCTCCTGTGAGACTGGGAGTTTCTCCTGTTGCTGCCTCAACCCCCATAGATGTTTTCAGTCAGAGGTGTGAGGCTTTATTTCTCTGCACTAGAACCCTGGGTTGAGTGGTCTGTCTCACTCCCCAGTTGCTCCTCCCGGTTTATCTGCATGTGAATGTGGGACTGCCCAGTCTGCAATCTACCAGCTGCTGCCCTGCCCTGGTCCTCCAGCCGCTGCCTTCCTGCGAGTTCTCTCTGCCCCAGTTGCCTGTCTCCACCCCTCCTACCTGTCTGGATGAATGTTTCTTCTTTAACTCTTTGGTTGTTGGACTTCTGTACAGTTCTATTTTCTGTCAGTTCTGGTTGCTTATTGTTTTTAAATTTGTTGTTGTCCTTCTTTTGGTTGTGTGAGGAGGCACAGTGTGTCAACCTATGCCTCCATCTTGGTCAGAAGAGAATAAACTTTTATTTACTCTCCAAGAAAAGAGAAGGGCATGGTGTGGAGAGATACACCAGCTTTTGAAAGGAGATATTTTTTAAAAAACAAACTTAATTTTATTCATGATCTTCTCTAAATATTTTACACTTATATTTAAAGTGGGATGTAATATGTATAGGATAATGTTACATACTTTTATATAAAAATGAAAAAACAGAAAGTCTCTTAAGGGAGATTACAAAGTATAAATGAATATATTTGTAGATCAAATCATCTCTATCAGAGGTTGGCCACCTTGCCACTGGGTTAGTCTGCTTCCTGTTTTTGTAAAGAAAATTTCTTTGAAACACAGCCACAGTAATTTGTTTACATATTGTCTGGATGCTGTCATACCATGGCCAAGTGAAGTACTTGCAATGGAGATCATGTGAATAATAGAGCTTAAGGTGTTTACTACATGGCCTTTACAAAAGAAGTTTGATGTTGTTTTTCATTAAAAAACTTTGTTTCCTTTTGTTTAAAATAATTAATTTAAAGATTTTATTCATTTATTTCTAGAGAGAAGGGAAGGAATGGAGAAAGAGAAGGAGAGAAACATCAGTGTGTGAGAGATCCATTGATTAATTACCTCTTGTATGTCCCCAACTGAGGACCTGGCACCTAGCCTGAGACCCAAGCATGTGTCCTGACTGGGAATCACACCAGTGACCTTTGGGTTCACAGGCCTACTCTCAAGCCACTGAGCCACACCAACCAGGGCTATTTATTTATTTTTTAAATTAAAAAACTTTAATTAGAGTTGACACTTGATATTATGTTAGTTTCAGGTGTACAGTGTAGTGGTTAGACATTTATATAACTTATAAAGTGATCCTTTGTTGAGTCTAGTACCCACCATATATATTTATTATAATATTATTGACTATATTCTCTATACATCCATGTGACTATTTTGAACTACTAATTTGTACTTCTTAATCCCTTCATCTTTTTCACCATCCTCCTACTACCCCTCCCATATGGCAAGTTGATGAACTTGTTCTCTGTATCTATGAGTTTGTTTCTGTCTTGTTTGTTCATTCACTTATTTTCTTTTAGATTCCACATATAAATGAAATAATATGGTATTTGTCTTTGTCTGACTTATTTCACCTAGCCTAATGCCCTCTAGGTCCATTCATGTTGTTACAAATAGTAAGATTTTTTTTTTTGTGGTACATTGTATATATGTACCACATCTTCTTTATCCAGTCATCTCCTGATGGACAGTTAGGTTACTTCCATATCTTGTCTATTGTAAATAATGCTGTAATGAACTTAGGGGTACATATATCTTTTTGAATTCATGTTTTAAATTTCTTTGGATAAATATGCAGAAGTGGGATTGATAGATCATATGAAAGTTCTATTTTTAATTTTTTGAGGAACATCCATACTGTTTTTCATAGTGGCTGCAGGAATTTGCAGTGTCATCAACAGTGCATGAGGGTTCCCTTCTCTCAGATTTATTCTTGAATTCACATATGCATGTTAATTATCTGTCAATAATTTCTTTTAAACATTCTTTTACCTTCAAGGGTTTTTCTTTCTATTGTAAAAACTGAGAAAAAAGGTCAAATTGGTAATTTCTGAAAAAGATATGAGACAAAAAATGTGAACTACATCTTGATCTCAAATTCTCTATACATTCCATTCTGAACTTTCTCCTCTTTACTCAGACCTTTAGGTGTCACTCACCTTCTACAGATGAAGGACTGTCATTGCTTTTATCTAAAGTCTTCAGAATTTAAGAATACAAAACATATGATATCAAACATGACCTCTAAAAACTAAAAACTACCTGTGCTGTCCTAAAATAGATTGACAATTTGATTTTGTTGCAAGTGGTCAAATAAATTTCCCGTTCAGATCAGACAATTTTAGGCCAAGAAATAAGACCAACAGAGTTTTTTTTAACCTGTGTGGCATCAGATAGGCTTTCGAATGCAAATGGACAGTGGTAATTGAAGTTCCCTTACCTTATTTATGTACATATTTATGTTTTCTTAAGGGCTGCATTTTTTTTAAAAGCATGAATTCCCTCCTATCTTTCCTTGTTGGTTGAAAGTATGGACTTTGTCCAGCCTACTGGACCTTATTTTGCCATTTACTAGGTTGGGGCTTCAGCAAAACACTTAAGGTTCGTGTATCTCAAGCAGTCAATCTGTGAAATGGGAGTAGTAGTACTAGTAATTCACTGTTTTTTTGGAGATTACGTGAATTAGTATCTGTAAAGCACTTAGAAGTTCACCTGTATACAGTAAGAACTACATAAGTGGATACTACTTTCTCTACTACAATAATGTAGCACTGTTAAATATTTGTAAATTTTGTAAAGCTTTTGTTGTAATTACAAACTTTTACTACTGGAATATAGGAAACAGTGAGGACAGTCCAGCTTTATCTAGGTCACAGTTCCAAAGAGAAGAGTCTGATACATGTTGTGTTGGCACAAGGACTTTCACTGAAGAAGCTCAATTAACAAGCCAAAAAAAGGGGGCATTTTTAATGAAAATTTTTAAAATTTTCAGTTTTATTACAAGAGTAATTTTAAAACCTCACAAAACATTGAAAAGCATAATGAAAAAGGTCATTAAGTGTTGGAATCCACTGTGTAGTGTATTCTGTCTATGATGGCATTCCCCATTGTTACTTTTGCATGCCCACCTTCTCCTTCCACTCTCTCCCAAACTCCAACCCACTAGCACAAAGGAAGAACTATGTATATGCTGTCTGTAAGCACACAGGAGACAACAACACAGGGTGAGGCCAAAGGAAAGCTAGGGGCAAAGAGAGAACTCCTACTCCACTTCAGGTAACCCAACCTCAGGTGTGGATACTAAAAAAATGTTCTGTGATCCCATGGCCCAGAGGACAACCATGGTTAACATTTGGGTGGATAAACATATGCATAGATATGAGACTTCTGGACAAGATGCAAGTGTAGGTAGATACACCTTGCCTCCTCACACAATCAAAAGAAAGACAATAACAAATTTAAAAATAAAAAATAACCATAATTGCCAGAAAATCAAACTGTATGGAAGTCCAAAAATCAAGGAATTGAAGAAACACTCATTCAGACTGGTAGGAGGGGTGGAGAGGACACATGGCAAGGTGGTGGTTGGAGGACTGGGCAGTCCCACATTTGCATGTAGATAAACCAGGAGGAACAACTGGGGAGCGAGACAGACCACACAATCCTGGGTTACAGTGAGGGGAAATAAAGCCACAAAACCTCTGGCCATAAAAACCTGTGGGTATTACAGAGGTGGGAGAAACTTCTAACCTCACAGGAAGGTTTGTTAGAGAGACCTACAGGGTTCTAGAATGTACACAAACCCACCCACCCAGGAATCAGCACCAGAAGGGTCAAATTTCCTTGTGGGCAGTGGGAGAAGTGACTGAAAGACGGCCAAGAGCTCAGCAAGTGGTAATGTTCCTTCTTGGACCCTTCCCCAACATACAGCACCACAATGCAGTGAAGTGGGTTGTCCTGCCCTGATGAATGCCTAAGACTCCACCCTTACATCATAACAGGCATTCAGAGACAAAGAATTAAGGCCCAAATGAAAGAACAGATCCTCAACACTCCAAAAATAGAACTAAGAGATGAAGAGATAGCCAACCTATTAGATACAGAGTTCAAAACTCTGGTAATCAAGATGCTCACAGAAATGCTTGAGTATGGTCATAAAATGGAGGAAAGTGTGAAGGCTATGCAAAGTGAAATAAAGAAAAAATATAAAGGGGGACCACCGGTAAAGGGAAGGAAACTTGTACTCAAATCAACAATTTGGAACAGAAGGAAGAAATAAACATTCAACCAAAACAGAATGAAGAAACAAGAATTCAAAAAAAATGAGGCGAGGCTTAGGAACCTCTGGACAATTTTACATGTTTCAACATCTGAATCCTAGAGGTGCCAGAAAGAGAAGAGGAAGAGCAAGAAATTGAAAACTGATTTGAAAACATAATGGAGAACTTCCCTAATCTAGTAAAGGAAATAGACTTCCATGAAGTTTAGGAAGCTCAGAGAGTCCCAAAGAATTTGGATTCAAGGAAGGACACACCAAGGCATATCATAATTACATTACTCAAGATCAAAGATAAAGAACCTTAGAAGCAGCAAGAGAAAAGGAGACAGTTACCTACAAAGGAGTTCTCATAAAGCTATCAGCTGATTTCTCAAAAGAAATCTTGCAGGCAAGAAGGGGCTGGAAGGAAGTATTCAAAGTCATGAAAGGCAAGGACCTACATCCAAGATTGCTCTATCCAGCAAAGCTATCATTTAGAATGCAAGGGCAGATAAAGTGCTTCCCAAATAAGTTCAAGTTAAAGGAGTTCATCATCACTAAGCCCTTATCATATGAAATGTTAAAGGCACTTATCTAAGAAAAGGATGATCAAAAATATGAACAGTAAAATGAGAACAAACTCACAACTATCAACAAATGAACCTAAAAGAAAAGACAAGCAATGAAAACAAAAACTAAGCAAACAACCAGAACAGGAACAGAATCAGAGAAATGGACATCACATGGAGAGATTTCAGTGGGGAGGGGGAAGGAAGCAATAGTGGGGGAAAGGTACAGGGAAGAAGAAGCATAATTGGTAGGCATAAAATAGATGGGGAGGGATAAAAATGGTATAGGAAACAGAGAACTCAAAGAACTTATACGTACAATCCATGGACATCAACTAAGGGGGGGAATGCTGGAGGGTTGGGGGGTGCAGGGTGGAGGGGGGATAAAGGAGGAAAAATTAGGAAAACTGTAATAGCATAATCAATAAAATATACTTAAAAATAAAGTATATTTGCTTAATAAATAAGTAAATATTATTTTAAAGTTTATGATGCAATCAGAAATTTATTTATTTGTTATGTAACATAAAACATACTAATGGACATGAAATATATACCATTTAGATGATCACTCATCATCCTTTATAATAGCCAGTACACAATGGAAACTACTTTTTCAAATGAGCTGAGGCCTTATTACTCTAGTGTCTAATATCCTTATCAGATTTTTGTGTTCAAGTTGTGAATCATTCTTAATAGATACCCCTAGAATGATTTTCAACAAACCTGAAACAGGCATAAGTAATATAGATTACCTTCTGAAATCAGCAATTTAGTCAGAGAACACTTAAGTATTTGGTATATAAATCATGTGAAGAGCTTTGATTTTATGTAACAACTCACCATGAATATGAATTGTTATTTATGGGTGAAGATGTCTGACAATAGATATTTTCAATCCTTTATCTAATAGAAAGAAAGCACTCGTGATGGCTGAAGTGGCTACACTGATTGACAGGAGCACAGAAGATATCACTTGAAATTAAGCCATCATAAAAATTTGATTTAGAATGGCATGAGACACTATATGTTCTTTGGCAATACACACTTAATTCTTACAATAGAAGTGTGGCATTTTTCCCAGATAATAAATTTAATCTTTCTTATACACCATTCAGTCATTGAACAAAAGTATTTTGATCTCTTATTATGAGACACTCGGTGTTCCAGGTGCTGGAGTTACAAAACAGAAGCTAAACCCCTCCAGGAATTCATAGGTTAGGTGGGAGATGTAAAGAAAGCATGGTAATCATTATGTAAAGTTTTGTGAAAGCCAGAGGACAGAGTGACTATATATTAAGAAATTAAATATGACATTATCAAAGAAAGAAAGAAAAAAATAAAAGATCAAGCAAATACAACAATAGAAAACAACTTTTTAAAGAACTGGCTGGCAGACTGGAGTGTTGGCTTGGGCTTCCTCAGGCCTGTAAGTCCCAGACAGAAGTGATCAGCTATGGAGACCTTTACACTCATACATGAAAATCGCTTAGAGGGTTTGATTTGATTCAGGAAAAAAAGAAAAACCCTCCCCTTCTGTATCAACTAGTGCCTGAAGCAACAACTGAAGGTAGAAGAAGCATAATTTCAAACTCCCTTTCATGAAGTTTCCCCTACTTCCTCTGACCAAGTTAGGATTGTTTATGGTACCATGTAGGGCAGCCTGTAGATAATTCCATGCTCACTGTGGCCAGCTGGGAAGGGCTGGAGTTTGTCAGAGACTGACGTTTGGAGAATTGAAAAGGCTGAAGAAAGATGGCTGTATTTATATACTGAAGAAATTAATTTAGAATTAATTTAAAGGGCAGAAGGGACCCTGGGGAAAAAAAAGAAAAGAAAAATGGGAATTACAAATGAGTGGATTTTTGCCATTGGTAAAAATCTGGGCTACTTACTGCTGTATTTTTTCCATTTGTGTTTTGGTCTGTGGACTTTGATAGCACAATTGTTTAATAAGTGCGCATCATCTGAGTCTAACAATAGATTTCATTCCAGAATACAATTGTTATATAGCAAAAATTCACTATGTTGGAGAAAAAGTCAATCAACACAGTTTTAAGCTTTGTATGCCTTTGTTTGTAGGAAGTCAGGCATAAATGAACATTTGTCATTGGACTCTTCTAGTGCGTTTTCAGCATACTGTGCCTTGGGCATGATACATCAGAGTCTGGTGTTTATCTTTTATTACCTGCCAGACCCCTCTGGAAACAGCCTCCATGGAATTCATCATCTGCAGTGTTTGTTTCAGGTATACATATAAAAACATGTTGAATGTATTGGTTGGGGATTTGTTGTTTCCAAGGGCAACTTAAATAAGAAAGTGTGAGATGAATAATGAAGGGGACCTTCTGGAGGAGGTATGAAGTTAATAATTAAAATGTTATTCATTAAAATACTGATAGCAGAGTCTTCTATTGTTGTATGTCAACTATTTGAGTGCCAGTATGTTTAAGGATAGCATGATTATACTTGTTTTATATCTATTTTAAAATAGGAGAGTTTTGTGAAGAACTCCCTTCTTTACTACACATTGAATTTCTAAAAAAATAAATTCAGAGTTTGCATTCAGAAAGCTCACTTAGTTTTAATAATCACTTAAAATAACTTCATTAGGTACTAAGTTTCAGAAACATAAGGATGCTATAAAATTTTTTATGCACATTTTGATTGTTATCAAGAGTAAAATCTTTGTTTTTGTTAAAGCATTTGTTTCATTCTAATAAAATGCTTTGAGGGAGTGAGGGCTGGGTGGAGAGGGGCAAATGGGGGAAATGGAGAACATCTGTAATAGTGTCAACCATACAAAATGTTCAAAGCTGAGAACTTTGGGAGCTAAAATATATTAATACTTTTCTCCACCTTCTAAGATCTTCTAGCTTGTCTAATAACCAAACTAACAGATTAACAGAAGAATATCAAATTTTAATACACACACATGAGGAATTCACATCAGCAGGAAAATTCCCAAAACAGTGAAGCCAAATTGAGTATATATGCCATTTTTGACAAAGGGGAAAAGGTGGGGTAAAGGGGTATTAGATTTCAGAAGTGAGAATGGGCTGGAACACACAGGGCAGGCAACTCAGAAACAATGGAAAACCAGGGTGTGTCTAGCTAACCGGCCCCAGCCTGAACCCCTCCTATTTACCATACTTAATTCAAATTAGGCTAAAGCAAACATACTAAGATTTTCTTTCTGAAGAGGTTTCTCTATCTGAATTTCCTGGGCAGGAAAAGGGGAAGGGTCAAGTTTCTCTCTGAGTCCTTTTTATTTTTTCTTAACAAACAGCTTAAAATCAATATCTCAAAAAAGGCAGCTTCAAAGGGATACAAATCTGGTCCCTTTCAGAACTCAATTTCAAATTATATTTGAAATGTTCAGCATTTTAGATGGTGACAGCCACTCATCTGTTCTAGAATATATTAAAACACTCAGTTGTCAACATGTAGCACTTCTCATTAGTTCTTAATGTGTATGTGCCCAAGTTCTACCTTTGTTTTTCTGACAGATTATTCTGAAAAGCTGAAATGTAGCCTGGAAGGTATGTTGTGGTCAAGTCTGGGGAGGTGTGTGAGTTTTCTTTAGATGAAGTTAAGAAAATATAATGCAGTAGCATACCTATTATGTGCAAGGCACAATGGTAGACCAATTCACTGTGGAATAGTATCATATAGAGAATTGACTGGATCCTTACTTCTTCTTCATCTAGTAGAGAAGACAGTTAAAAATCTAAGGAAGAATGAGTCACTGCTATGTATACTGCATATAAGCAGTGTGTTTGGGATGGAGACAAGAATAAGCATACTTTCCACAAGGAAACTTGGGTAACACTGCATGAAGAAGGGACTCGCTGGTAAGGAACTGTGACTTATCAAATAGTGATCTATCATTGTCAGAGGCATCAAATGATGGACATGTTTGTGTAAGACAACCAATTCATCTGAAAGTAAACTTGTAGTTGCAAGTGATTGTTAGGTGGTCGGTGACATGGGCTGTGAAGGAATTCACAAAGAGAAGAAAGTGCAGAGAGTAAAGGTTTTATTTTTACTTTCCCAAGAGAGGGAAAGAGCTAGGTGTGCACCAACCTTGAGGGGTGGGGGCTTTGAGCTTTTATCAGGGAATGGGGTGGTGGTAGAGCAGGATGTCTCAGTTGGGCTGCAACTTGTTTTGATGATATCTTTGGGTGCAGGGTCCAGTCTGGTCATTGTGGTCTGGGGTCTGGTTGTTGTGGTCTGGTGTGTCCTGTTTTGTAAGTTCCTGGAGCCTCTGTGCATTCAGGGTGCTTCCAGTAATTTTCTAGTCCTGAGGACAAAGGTTAACAAAACTATTAGGGTTGATCATACATTATGGGGTCCAACTAGCTTTGGCAAAGAGGGCATGAAAAGGGGGCTTTTGTTCTATTATTTCTCCCTCTGGTTTTTGAGATGGATTTATTCTTAATGACCTGAACCTGTTCTGGTTCTGAGGAATAGAGATGAAGTTCTCTTCTTCTGAACTACTTCCTGCAGATTATGGAAATAGAGTTGTCCCTGCCTGTGGATCTAGGTATGAGTCATTAAAAGGGAGAAGGTGGAACTGGAGCTCAAAAGGTGAGAGCTGTAGCTGGGTTGTTTGCAAAAGGAGTCTCCTAGAGCTTGGATGCTTTGTTGGATGAAAGATATAAGGTATCTTAGGAGACATGGCCTGAAAGTGACAATAAAGAGAAAAGCAGTGATGGTACTTAGAAATGGAGTCAGCCAAGAAAGCCAGGGCCAGATATTGGCCTTAAAATCCTAAAAAGGAAAAGGCAGAGTAGTAGGTAAATTTTGTATGGTTGACATTGCATCAGTAGCTCTCAATTATAAATCAAGGGATGAAAGAAAAAAAATGAAATATTAGCTTGGAAGAAAACTAGAAAAATTAGGAATTAATTCAGTTTTTGGGTGACAGTGAACATCATGATTTCCATTGAAACACAATTTCTCTCCCTAAATCACCCTCATTTTATCAAAGAGACTGCATTAAGGCCAGTTTCAATTTGGCTGATTATTTGCATGAACACAAGAATAGTAATTGATCATATAGGCTCTTTCAGATCTGCTTTGCTGGAATTTTACAGGGAACCCTCAGATTGAGCTTTAGTCAGTCTCTCAGGGCAAAAAGCCAAGCCACAGTTGCCATCTGGCTTTGCCTGAAATTGCTATAAGTTTGGGTAGATTTTTCAAGTTCTTGAGGTCCCCAAAATATCTTGAGTTTCCTTCCTTGCCATCTTTCAGGATAGCAACCTCCATTCCTTACCTGGAAAGATTCCTATGAACCACATGACCAAGCAAGGTACTAAGCCATTTCTCCAAGGGGCTTTTATTGGCTTTGAAAATCAATCTTAATTTCTTAAGGCTTTCTGGTGACATCCAGAATCCAGGCATGACTCTTTCGATCACGACATTCCAGACAAAGACTTAGTTAATGAAACTACATTTGGAAACTGGTGCTGTTGTAAAGAGAGATTCTTATTTGGTTATGCAAACAAACATATTGCCATGAAAATAATACTCATTAAGAGTTGCCAAATTGTGGAGGGATTAGGTTGGGATAAAAATATAAATGTTTCAATACTGCTTTGAGGGTATGCTTTAGAAATTGCTCTAGAGGAAAAAAGTTTCCTTATATCTAGAAAACAAAAACATTTAAAATTAACAAAATTCAAAAAATTTTTTGTTTGTCTTGATTATTTGCCTGCATTTCCATGAATCCAGTTTTATTTAGGGTTCTATAAATCTTCATTTACTTCAAAAATATGACCTGCTTAGATACCTGTAATTTAAAGTCAGACTTCTTTTCATGAACCTTTCTAAAGATACATTTGCAAATATGTTAGAGTAAAACACTGAGTGTTTATAAATGATAAAATTTAAAATGACATGGTTATAGATTTGGTTATAATGTAATTGATAAAGCAATTTGCTTTTTTGTAAAATATAATATTTCAAGATAACAATTTTATAATACTTATTATGAAATGACATAAAAGAACAATATAAAACCCATATTTTTAGATTCAACATACAATTTCAAAACATATAAAGATCTAACAATATGCAAGGTTTTAAAATGTTATACAGGATTTACCGGAAGTGTGCATTGAGCACTGGAAACAATTCATAAATTCCCAAGGTGTGAGTTACAAACACCCAAAACAACCCTGCTGGATGTTCCCACAGGGAACCATCACTGTTGGCTTATCCAGTGTCACTGATAGGACACTTGCTACCCTTGGGAGCCTCTTGTTTGAACTTGGCTTTAAATTTTTGCAAGTTTCTTTCTAGAGCAGGTTGAAATTCTAGAGAATCTATTTTGATAAAAATATATGTACACAAATAGAACATAGTCATTATTATTCTGTTTGGCAAAACTTCCCATGTAATTAAATAAGCCTAATTAGTTCAAAGACAAAAATTCTTTTACAAAGAATAAATCCTTAAGGTATTTGAGGGGACCATTGGAACAAATCAAAGTCATTTCTTGGTTAAAAGGTATTTTAAAATTTAAACTTTGGGAAGGTCATCAAACAAGCTTAATTAAAAGATTATAACATAAGCTTGGTGTAAAATAAATATATGTATGTATTTTTTGCCAATAACTCTAAAAAACACTCATCAAACTTAAAACTGATTTTAATATCAAAACTTTTGTCCAGAACATGAGATCCTACTTAATTTATATAAGTATTTAATATCTTTAGGCCAATAAAATACTACCCTTTAGTTATGCCATTCAGAGGCAGAAAACATACCACATTTAATACATAGACAAACACATGTCACATATAGGACACACATATGAAGACTGAACACATAAAGATGCATAATTTGAATTACTAATTTTTGTGCAGAAAGTGCAAGATTTTTCTCATTTGCATTTGGCACCTTTTAAGAAGACTGGGAAAGGAGATGGAAAGTCCCAAATACCTAGTGAGAAGACCTGCTGAGACTCTCAATTAAAGCTTCAAGGGCTGTGAATGAACGGTGGAAATAAAGAAAGTCTTGGCTTCAGTCCAAGGAGCCTAGCAGCAGGGAAGAGCCTGGGTGGGACTGCTTTGGGCCTCTGAAGGGTCAGAAACCTGGTGGCAGAAGGTAAATGCTCCAGAGAGGACTGGGAGTTACAGTAAGGAAAGCAGCTCCAGGTCCCACCAGAGGCAAAGATGTCACTAGAGAGAAATTAGGTAGAAGAAGGGGTACTGAAGCCTGAGGTTTCTTTCTTCACAAAGAAACTTTAACAAATTTAAAACTTTTAACAAACTTTTACAAACCTTTTGGCAACTTTCACAAACTTCTTATCCATTCAGAAATAACTATCTTTAGAATAATTCACTTTCAATTCTTGTCTTTTAAAATCGCATCTTCATGCCTTAAGCCTTCTATTACTGAAACCATACAATTTCTTTTCAACTTAATTTAACTTTTAACTTTTAGAAACCTCAATTCCCAATGATAAAAGGTAAGCAACTGGCATTCCCTAGATTGACTTTTATGAACACATTTCATGAGCTTTAGAAACATAGGTTTCTGTACTGGCAAACACATTCTCACTTTCAAGAAATATACCTTTAACAAAGCACAAGACATTTATCTACAGCTCCAAATCCATTTTACAGCCTCTTTTTAATAAAAAGCTAAAAGTAGGTAGACTTAAATGGAATTGCTTTGCTCATATATAGCTAAGGTTTTCCCCCTTTTGACAAGAATTATCTTCCCAAAATTTGTCTGGAAAAAAACAAAACAGAACTGGCAAGTCGGACTTCAGTCCGAACAGGTATGGCCAGAACAGGAATGGCCTGGAGAAACCCAACCTGAAGTGGGGGCAAGGGGAGAGAGGTCTGAGGAGGAGAGGTAGGAAGAAGAGATGGAAGGGGTGTTAAAGAGTCAGGCAAAGAGGCAGAAAAGTGGGTTGAATTTAATATGCCACGTTTTTCTCTGCACTGAGAGGCAGACACAATTGTTACCAGGATTTAGCACCTCCCAGGTCTCCTGGGGGAGAATTCAGAGTGCTTTATAGCCTGGGAGGGGATGGACCCAGTACTGAGGTTTACAACAATGACAATGAGAGGAGGGAATAAGCTATCACTTTTGATAAGATGTTTTTGTCCTGAGATTCAGAGAGACTTACTGATTGCTGGCTGTGAAGATGGGTGACCAGGAGATTGTCCTCAGAGTCTGGAGAAACACAGAAGGATCAGAATCCTTTCTCCAAACCCCACAGAGTCAGGGTTAGGGAGTTAGCCCTGGTCAAGCTTCTACTGCCCACTGTTCCCTTACTCACAAATCTCAGGAGCAGAGGAGAGGGAGAAATAGAGAATGTCACTGTATGGGCCACCAAATTGTTAGGCTGGTCAGTAATGCAGGCTGTGAAAGAACTCACAAAGAGAAGAAAGTGCAGAGAGTAAAGGTTTTATTTTTACTTTCCCAAGGGAGGAAAAGGGCTAGGTGTGGAGATATGCACCAGCTCTGAGGGGTGGGGGCTTTGAGCTTTTATCAGGGAATGGGATGGTTGTAGAGCAGGATGTCTCAGTTGGTCTGCAACTTGTTTTGATGATATCTTTGGGTGCAGGGACCAGTCTGGTCATTGTGGTCTGGGGTCTGGTTGTTGTGGTCTGGTGTGTCCTGTTTTGTAAGTTCCTGGAGCCTCTGTGCATTCAGGGTGCTTCCAGTAATTTTCTAGTCCTGAGGACAAAGGCTCATAAAACAATTAGGGTTGGTTGTACTTTATGGGGTCCAGCTAGGTCTGACAAAGAGGGACTAAAAAGGGGGCTTTTGTCCTGTTAGGGATGGTTTAGAGGAAGAAAGTAACTAGTATTGACATCACCAGCTTTTTGAAATTTTGATTTCTAACTAAATTGGAATAGGTTTTGCTACTACTGAGCTTATGGTAGAACTGTGTTTTCTCCCTGACTTCTCATAATTTTAGCCAAGGATTCCAGGTGACCCAGTTTTTGTGAAAACTCTTAAGAGTCACACTATCTCTAGTCCAGTTTAGACCAATATTGATTGTTTACTCTTAGGAGAACAGAAAAAAACAATGATATGATTTTAAAGTACACAATTTTCACAGCAAGAGACATAGTCTCTCTTTTGGAAGAAAGTTCCTTGTTAACTGGGAGAGAACATTATATTTAATAGCTGTAATAAAGGTGAGCCTTGGCGTCCACTTGACCCAACTCTCTGCTGAATAACCTCCTTTGTGCTCTCCTGAGTAGAGCCATATTCTCAGGAAGAGAAAGTACTTGGGACGAGAGAGTGAGATAGTGTGTGCCATTTCTTTTCCAGTTAGCTAATGTCTGGAAAAGGACAAAGATTGTGTTCCATACCAGATGCTCTGGCAACGTGAGCAGCTGCAGCGTGAGGTTAACCACAAAAACACGGCAGCCGAACAAAGGCTCGATGATTCAGGAGGGCAGATTGTGTGTGTGAAGAAAATCTGCTAGGACGATCACTTTTCTGAGCAGAACAGATCCTTCAGTAGAACCTTCAGTAAAAATGAACAGTTATTAATCTTAGATTTGGTATTTCCCTAAAGAATATTTTACTGAGATTCCATATTCGAAGCAATATCATAAAGTCATGTAATCAGCCAAGTTCTTAACAGTTGTGAACAGAGGATAGATCAAAAACAAATTCTTATTCTCAAAAGTAGATCTTATGAGTGTATGAGGTTGCAAAATTGAGGGAAATGGCAACATATCATAATAATTAAAATCTATTTGTCGAAAACCTTGTGTGTGGCACTGAGGTAGGTAATGTGCCAAGCAAGTTGGGTAAGATCTGTTCTCTGCCCTGTAGATGCTTATGACTCATCCCCAAAACACCTGCACAGGTAGACAGAGAGAGCCAATGCCTCCACATTGTAGGAGGAATGAATGCCACCTGAGGTGAGACCAGAGGTCTATTCTGCTTTGCAGCGTGTATCTGTCTGTGTGTCAGGGCACTGATGCAGCAGCTCTATGGGAGGCTATGACTGACCTTCTACAGGCAGGACTCAGGGCTAGAGATTTACTGGCCCCAACTTACCCTACTTTTTCTGCTTTATGTTATTTTTTGTGCAACTTTAGACAAACTTCCTGAGTCTATTTTTATATTTTAAATGCATTTTCTCTCTAGGATTTAAAGTTTTGTTTCAGGTTTCAAGGTTTTTAGTTCATTTTATATTAATTTTCATTTACCTCAAATCCACCTTTTTCTGGTTCAAGTACCTCTCTTGATGTTAAAAATAGGCTCGTATTTCACATGTATGGTTGAGTCCACTTACTGAAACCAGAATGCCTGCGTTATGTTGTAGACTGACCAGTGATATCTCCACTAAGGTTGCATTTTTACAGCCTTGAAGAGTTTTATTTTTCTTTTGCATAGTAGACCCTTTATATGCCTTTTGATATAATAATGATAACAATTTTATGTGGTATATGTTTATATGAATGAACAAACATTTATCCACTTACAGCCCGTTAAGACTTTCTTAAGATACAGGGACTAGAACTATATTTATTATTCTAGTTCTAAGCATGTTATATTTTTAAAAGATAGAATGCTTTCTCCTATTATATTTAAAAGATGCTGTTTGCTGAGGCCCAGTATTTTTATCTGCAGCAGCCCATTCATTGATGTCTTCACCAACAGTTCTGTAATGTTTTTGGGTAAATTTCACACTATATCAAAACCCATTATTGTAAATACATATTACATACTATATGTATATTTAAAATTTCCTGCAATGTCTTAATCAATGTCACCCCACTAAATTCAATAAAAATTTAAAAAAAGAAAATTTTTTTCCTGCAAGTCTTTTCTTACCTTTGAAGCACATCTGTTGCTTTTCTGTCTATCCACAAAGCTTTCAAAAATTACTTTGATACTCACGACAGAGGTAAATATATTTTTAGGTGCAAAATCTTAATGTCTCTGGAAAATATGGAGATTTATTTTTCAGTTCACTTATGAAAAGGCTAAATAAGAACAGTACTAGCATTGAGCTCAGGGAATTGACCAGCTGTTTTGCTTTCTTTACTATTTTGGCTTCCTTTATTATTTAGATTCATCTTATTAAAATAACATGGCATTATACGTTCAGAAGATTAGTTTCTTCCCTTCTCTGAAACTATTGGATAAGCACATTTCCCCACAGAGAGAGTTCTGTGCCTGGCCTTACTCCCAGAAGTGATCTGCTCTGTGCTTGGCGCTGTGTTGTGCATTTTGCTGTCTTCCTGGGATGGGCATGAGATCCAGAGCTCTGTACATGAGAAACAGCCCTATCATTTACACTGTGACACTTCTTTCACATACAGCCTCTTTATAATGAAGCTATTCAAAAATTTTTGGGTGGATGTGGGTATACAGGTGCGTTTGGGTTCCACCTAATCTGTCGACTTGGATCTAGGTAATCTTATTCTAAAAGTGGTGAGCATCTCTGGTAGTGGAACTGGAGGTATCTGGTGATTGCTGATATTTGACTATCTGATCCTTCTACAAATGCACTTGAGGATGAGAAACATGACACTTTCCCAAATAGACCATCTCATTTTTAGCTCATTATGTTAAGTAAAATTCTGACTTTCTGTGACTTTCAAGAAATTTATCTGTATTTTCCTTCTGTGCTTAGTTTCACCTCCAAGGACAGAGATGTTACTGAACTCTAAATTGAAATGTGAAGTTAAAAAAGACTTGTATTTACTGCTGCATTTTATATAAAACTGTTCAACATTTAGTATTCTTAAAGGGAATATCTTTAGTTTTTAGTGTTTTATTGTTTATAAAATTCATAAGTAGCATGAAGAAATGAAAGAAGACTTTCAAACCTTTTGGATTTTGTACTTTCTAGCTGTGAAGTTAGGTGCTTTACTTCATCTTTCAGAAATTCAGCTACCTCATCAGGAAAATGGTCTACTAGTACCTTCCTTATTCATATAACACATACTCATACACCTTTTTAATCATGTATTATATTATGTTTCATGAAACAACAAGTAATCCATCTTTATGGATTCTCTGAGATCATTATGCACAAGGACCCAAAAGACCACCATTTTCCAACTAACAGAAAATAAGATATTCTTAGGTACACATTATCCATAGGGCTACTTGTACTGAAAATTATACCTTCATTGGTATATTTTTAAAGAATTTTAATCTTTAAATTCAATTGCATTTTTGGAAGTCCTATCTGAATACATGGAATCTCTGGATATTTTTGTTGTGATCTGTTCTTTCTTACAGATGTAATAACCTTTATTGCAAAAATTTAAAAGTACAGAAATTCACAAAGTAAGATGGAAAACTAAAAAATATGTAATAAAAATTGTTTGTTTTCCCATAGCCTGTACATTCTTCTAGATCCTCTAGAACTAATGATGGATTGGCCTATTCTGTTGCTAAAGATGTGACTGACCTACTATTCTAAGTACTTGTTGAATAAATGAATTAATTCTATACAAAGTAGACTAGTCCCAATAAGTCACTTGCCAACAAGAAGTGTGAATACACTATATCTATTCTCTTCAATTTCTATTTTTGGTTTATTTTAAAATGTGTCTGGTTGCAGTCAGTACTGACACATTACATCTTTACTAGAAACAACTATTAAAGAATTTATATTAGAAAACGAGCCATTACAAGAACTATTTGTAGTAATAAAAAAACAGTTCTTTCTGAAAATATTTACTCATCAAAAAATGTACAGGTTATGGGAATTGCTTAAGTGGATATTGGTGGTCTTATTTAGTTCCTTGGTTTATAGCTGCAGTGGTTCTTACCCCTAGGAGAGGTACCTATACATATACTTGGCATTTAAGAAATCACAGTGCTTGGGCTAAACTAATCATTGCCTTTTCATTTAGAGAAAAAAATATGTAGATGAAAGAAAGCTACTTTAATGATACTGATAATTATTTTACAAAGCACTGAATCAGATTTCTAAGAGGAGACTAAAGAGTTTACCAATTGCAATGAAGAAGACAATAATCATGATTTATTTGAATGGGCTACAAAGTTTAATAAGGCATCTACTTTCATTGGGGATTTAAGAAAATTAATTATCTTTGAGTGAGGTGACTACAGTGAGTTGTCCAGGGAGTTGGGTTAATTTTGAGTGGTGGATATAAGAGTAGAAAACTACCTCACTGAGTTGGGCTAGATAATCAATAATAGCCTAGGCAAGAAGGAAACAACATTGGTCACAGGAATGATAAAACTAATTTTGTCAGTATGGAGATAGTTTTTGGGTGAAAATAACCAGCATTGGAGCCTGGAGAGATTGGTGAAGTGGTGCCTCAGAGAATACTAATTTGAACTTTTCCTGAAGGTGATGGGAAATTGTGGAAGTATCCTAAGCAGAAAAATAACAAGGCCAAAATTGTGATTTAGAGAAGTAACATGGGCAGGTGCCTGGAGAATAGGTAGGAGAACCGAATGGTAACACTGAATGCAGGGAGAACAGTTCAGTAATGGCTGTGGTAATCTAGGTGACAAAATGGGAAGTGGAAGCGCTCATTTCTAAATGGGAGTCACTGAACAGAATTATCACAATGTATTTACCTCCTCCTACTTTATTATTTGCTGCTTTCAAGTTTTCACTATTATAACAAAGGTGGCACTGGGATACATGTAACTCTATACACTTTAAGTTATTTTCTCAGAGCCCTGGCTGGTGTGGCTCAGTGGACTGAGACCCGGGCTGTGCATGAAAGGGTCATTGATTTGATTCCCAGGCTGGGGCACATGCCTGGGTTTCGAGCCATGTCCCCAGTAGGGGGCACATAAGAGACAACCACACATTGATGTTTCCCTCTCTTTCTCCCACCCTTCTTCCACTCTGTCTAAAAATAAATAAATAAATTCTTTTAAAAAATTATTTTCTTAGACCAGGTTGACAGAGATAGAAATAGTGGTTAATAGGTATGGATATTTTTAGATACGTTGATTCAAGTGTATGATGTGCTCTTTGAAGTATCTTCTGTAAATAGTTTAAATACATTTTCCTCCCTTTTTCTTTGAAGAATATATTTTAAGAAAACTAAAGACACATTCTTTTCAGTTTGACATATTCTTTTAAATTTGATAATCATTAATTCTTTTTTCTCCATTATTTCTAACAGAGGTTAAAACTTGTGAGATTTTCTTGGCTTGCTTTCTGTTTTGAGCACCTTTATCATTTGCAATATCAGAATGTATGGATGATTATACCTCAGACCACAGCCAGTATACAGGGGTCAAAAGAAAGGTTTTAAAGTACTGACATTAAAAATGTAGCTATAAGAGAAAATTAAAAGTAAATGAATAAAAATCATTGATATTTAGAATGCAAATAACACTGGTTATTTTATTGGAAGGAAACTTATTAGGTCAAATTAGGGTCTATATTTAATGCTTGGCAGAATCCCTTTAGGTTAAACCTCTTTTAATTAATTTGATCAAGCCACTGAGTTGAAATACAAAATGACAAAATTATATTAATCCATATAAACAACTTTCAGAAGAAATACTGTGATGAGAAAAACATGAATTATGAAAATATCTTGTAATAGAAAACATTCTGTAAAGCCATTCCTGCATATAAGATAGAGGAGCCATCTTCATGGAATGATAGCAGAAACATTTCTCAAGTGGGAATATGTTTTTGGGTGGAAACGTCAAAAGAAATCAGAATCAATCTGTTGGAGAATTTTGAGACTGTCTACATTAAGCATGAGTTAGATTTGCATACTTATCTATGTGATCAGAAACTGCGTATCTGTCCCCGTGCTCACGGTTTCTCCAGTCTTATAATGCTTCCCTCTCTACCCTCAGCTCAGGTGTCTCCTTTTCTTCTTTAAGCTTGACCTAGTTTCCTTGGCTATATGAAGACTCTATAAAATATCCTGCCAGTTTAATAATAGCAGCATTAAAGTCCAAACCTCAGAATGTTATACACACTGCTCCCTCTGAGAAGCCTTAGACTACTTAACACACCCTCATCTGTCTGAGAGATTCCTCTAGTTTATTGAGTTCAGAATCTAGAGCTGCTCAGATAACAGATTAGAACCTGACCAAATGGCAGGTTTTCCCCATATATGAGGGGCCCATGAAGTAATCTAAAATGAAGTATCTTCCCCAAGAGATCCCCAGTAATGCATGGTGCCTGGGTAATATCACAACTAACATCTATTTAGTACTCACTATGCATTGGGCACTGCTTGTTCAACATAAAGTTGCAACCAGATTTGTCAGCTGCAACTGTATTGCTGACTGCTTACATAACATTTCCAAATGGTAGATAAACAGCTGCAACGAGTCAACACCCCAAACTTCTCTAGTTGTCCTACTGTTCCCCTAGGGCCCTTGGACCCCTCCACAATCCATCAACTAAAGAGTTAATGGTAGGCCCTCAGGAGTTGTCTAGCATTCTTTCCTAGTCTTCTAGAGCCAATTGTTGGAATTTGAACCTTAGCTCTACTACTTACAAGATGTGTGATTTGGAGCTAATTAGTCTTTCTTTGACTAAGTTTCCCTCATCTCCAAAATTGAGATGATGATGTTATCTATCTCAAGAGATTGTTCTGAGACTAAATGAATTAATATACACAGAGCATTTAGAAGAGACTTGACACATAGTAGGTATAATAAACAGTGTTCATTATTTTTCACAGCTGTGCTAATGGTGAAATATTTTGACAATCAACTCTCAGTACCACACTAGATACTACTGATGGCAAAAAACACAGGGTCACTGCAGCTATCACTGTGCCCAGGACCCTCTAGATTTGCTGCATATTCTGACAGCATTTCAGTCTTTGAGATCTTCTGCATGGTAGTTGAGAAACTTTCTTTTCTTCTTTACTCCCTACTTTATACTTTAAATTAATCACCAACATTTAAAAATCATGAAATTTCCCATAAGAACCCAGATATCTGGCATTCTTTGGAGATTTGGAAAACAGGCATCACTGGGGCCACATTTTGTGGCAACAACTGGCAACAAATGGCTAGAGCCCCATGTTGGCCCTTTCTGGGAAGGGGTGTCAGCTCTGGTGTTCACCATCTAGCTCATGGTGGCTCTTTATTATCGGCCCGGATTTGAGTTTGCTATCCATGAGCTCCCTGAATCACTTTCTTTACAACGTAGAAAACTTTAACTTCCATAATACTACTTCCGTAATAATACTTTATTGCCTATTTTTTATTGTAAGATTATTTAAAAAGGGACTGTGTTCTATTTATTTTTATGTTTTTAACTTTGTCTCATCCATAGTAAGTTACCTATAGTCCTCACTGTTTGAACTGGTGAAGTTTAAGCTGGTGGTAAGTTAAGATGGTTTTAATCCTTACACAGAAAAGAGTTATAAAAAAATACACTTGTAAAAGGTTATATTGAAGAAGCTGTGTGAACAGCTTCTATGAGTCACACAGATAACATTGTATGGTAGAACTGGAATTCCATCCGGTTCAATTATCAGGTTGCAGTGATGTGGGAAGCCACTTAAATAATTCCCATTCTTCCTTGGCAGTCATATGAACTTGAACAGATGACTTAACCCCTGTGGAGTATTTTTCTGCTTTGGTGAAAATGTAGGTAATAATGAATGTCCACTGGATGTTTTATAAGTGTTAAGTGAGAGATAATATTGATTACTTATGAAATACTTGTAAAATGTTGATATACTTGCAGAGTATGACTGTGTTTGTTGTAGCATTTCTAGATGAAAACACCAATATTACAGAAGAACTTTCCACATAGTGGAAAAGGCAGAATTAGAACCCAAATCACACAAATCCGGGTTATGAAATTTTTTAAATTTTTAATAATGATTTTATTTTTTTGCATTTTTAAATTATATTTTATCAATTAGGCTATTACAGTTGTCCAAATTTTTCTCCATTTGCCCCCCTACCACCCAACATGAATGTGTTACTTTGCAAACCTATGGTGCTGAGGTAAATGGTAGTGACTTGTCATTTAGGAAGAACAAGTAAAAATACCATTAAAAACTTGTATTGAAAGGCTTCCTATTGGGAGATTTTTACTAAAGAAATGCTAGTTTGTTTATTTTAATTTTTTAAAATTATATTTTATTGATTATGCTGTTACAGTTGTCCCAATTTTTTCCCCTTTGCCTGCCTCCACCCAGCACCCCCCACTCCCTCAGGCAATCTTCACACCATTGTTCATGTCCGTGGGTCTTGTGTATAACCTCTTTGGCTACTCTATTTCCTATACTGTATTTTACATCCCCATGGCTATTCTGTAACTACCTATTTGTACTTCTTAATCCCCTCATCTCTTCATCCATCCCCACCCACCACCCCTCTCCTGTCTGGCAACCATCAAATAATTCTCTGTATCCATAATTCTGTTTCTGTTCTTGTTTCCTTAGTTTCTTTTTTAGATTCAATTGTTGATAGACATGTTTTTATTGCCTTTTTACTGATCATAGTTTTGTTCTTCTTTTTCTTAAACAAGTCCTCTCAACATTTCATATAATAATGGATTGGCGATGATGAACTCCCTTAGTCTTTTCTTGTCTGAGAAGCTCTTTATTGGCTCTTTGATTCTAAATGATATCTTTGCTGAGTAGAGTAATCTTGGCTGTAGGTGCCTACTTTTCATGACTTTGAATATTTCTTGCCAATCCCTTCTAACTTGCAAAGTTTCTTTTGAGAAATCAGCTGACAGTCTTATAGGAACTCCCCTTTAGATGACTAACTTTTCTCTTTTTGCTGTTAAGGTTCTCTCTTTATATTTAACCTTTGGCATTTTGATTATGATATGTCTTGGAGTGTGCCTCTTTGCGTCCATCTTGTTTGGGACTCTCTGCTTTGTGGACTTGCATGTCTATTTCCTTCACCAAATTAGTGAAATTTTCTTCCATTATTTTTTCAAATAGGTTTCCAACTTCTTGTTCTTTCTCTTCTCCTTCTGGCACCCATGTGATCCAAATATTGGAACACATGAATTTGTCTCAGAGGCTGCTTACACTATCCTTGTTTTCTTGCATTCTTTTTTCTCCTAGTTGTTCTAATTGGTTGTTTTTTCTTCCTTATGTTCCAGATGTTGATTTGATTCTTGGCTTCATGCAGGCTACAGTTGTTTCCCTGTAAATTGTTCTTTATTCCAATTAGTATATCCTTTGTTTCTAACAAGATCTTTTTTATGCAGCTGATGTCCTCACTAAGTTCCTTGAGCATCCTTATAACCAGTGTTTTAAGCTCTGCATCTGGTAGATTGCTTATCTCCATTTGTTTAGTTCCTTTTCTGCAGTTTTGATCTCTTCTTTCCTTTGGGCCATGATTCTTTCCTCCTTTTGGTGGCCTCCCTGTGTGTGTTTCTATATATTAGGTAGAGCTGCTTGATTTCATGTCTTGGTAGCATGGCCTAATGTAGTAGGTGTGCTGTAGGGTCCATACTCCTCTCCTATCACCTAAGCTGAGCATTCGAGGTTCATCCTTTGTGTGGGCTGAGTATAGCCTGCTCTTGTAGTTGAGACTTGATTGGTGTTGGCAGGTCAATGGGAGGTATTTACCCAGGCCAGTCAGCTGCAAGGACTGGTTGTTACGACTGAACACCAATCTCCAACCCCTGTGGATGATCAGCTGTGCAGAAGCAGAGTGGTATTGCTTTGACATGGTCTGTAGCTATCCACTGGGTCTGCAGGCACTGGAGTTTCCCAGGTGGTACAGGCCAAGTCAGTCCCACCTATGTTCTTCCCAGGGCCACACTGCATGATCTATAAAGCAACTTGAGATGGTTGCTGCTTATGCTGGACTTGGAGATTCCCAGGTGAAGCCATGCTGTGACTCTGTGCTGGCTGCTGTTAGTGCCCATCCTGGGGCCACTTAGTAAGAAGTATGGGGGCTGGAAATTCACTGAGGCTACCTGTTGCTTGTTTGATAAGATTTAGAAAGTTATGAAGCATGAGCCAAAACCTGACATTCATATGAAAAAGTCATGGTTAACAGTTTGGGTGAGCCCATAAGTTGGGTAGGACAATCTCAGGGCATCTCCAGGGCAGGGCAAACAATGTTAGCCAGGTTGATGGAGTCTCAGATATGGCAGGCCCCTGTCAGCTCTGTGGCTCTGTGGGAGTAGGACTCAAAAAGGGGACAATGGCCTCTGCCTGCTTTTCTGTTTGGGAGAAAGCTATCTTCCAGCTCCTGCCTTGATGTCAGACACTTCATTTCCTCACTGTAGGCCATTGGTACATTTCAAGCTGCTAGCTCAGGGCTGCAGCTCAGAGTGAGTGAGTCTGAGTAAGTCTGTGTGTGGGTTCTTTAAGGGGAACTGCTTTGGGCTCCAGTGGTTTCTTTTACTGATTCAATTCCTGCTGGTTTTTGCAGCCAGAAGTTATGGAGACTTATCTTCCTGGCACTGGAACCCTGGGCTGTAGGGCCTGGTGTGTGACTGGGACTTCTTGTTCCCAAAATATTCCTCCTGAATTTTTATCCACCATATGTGGATGTGGGACAAGCCCATTCTGCATCTTCGTCTCTGCTACCAGTCCAGATGGATGTGGTTTCTCTAATTCCTTAGTTGTCAGACTTACATTCAGCTCAATTTCTGACAGTTCTGAGTGAATGGTTGTTTTATATTTTAGTTGAAATTTTGATGTGGTTGTGCAAGGAGGTGAGCCATGTTTACCTATGCAGTCATCTTCTAATAATTTTTTTACTGACATATCATTCACATCATAACTAAATATAATTAAAAGACAAAGGAGAATAAAAATACTCCACTGGAGGCAGGACAAACCAAAAATCTTCTAAATTTGTTTCAGCTATTATAGATATGTCTATACTTTGGTCATCCTAGTATACAAGAGAAAGTCAAAGGACTGAACTAAATGTATTCTTTATGTAAAAATATTTTTTCTTGAACATCTGTTATGGAGTCAGAAGTACATACTATGACTTAGTTCTGGGATTTTATTGGTGAAATTCTCAGGTTAGTAACTAGGTGAATTGTCTTTGTTATTTTCTTAAGAAACTTTTCCTTTTGGTCTTGAATATATGGAGACCAGTAAATGTTACGAAAATGAACTTTCTCTGGGCTTCAGTATCTGGCATTTTGGAAGGAGAATGGCATTTGGAAACCAGAAGACCTGTTTGTAACCTGCATCTTCCATTCACTCATGTGGCCTTGAGCAAGTTACTCTGGATTTCACTTTTATCATTTATAAAGTGGAGATTCAACCACTTTGAGGGTTATGCTGAGGAAATGTGCCTGACTAAGTTCTCAATTTTAGCATATTATTATATCAGTTGATGTCAGTTTAAAGCTGGAAGAAATCTTAAAGTTTAATCTCATTTGATTTTTTCAGTCTGTATATAAGGGGACCCCCAAAAGGTCAAACTAGTACAAATGTTAGTCTGCTCAGTTTTCTTTGATGTTTTTATACCTGGACAAATATTTTCTTTTCTTTTTTTTTAAATTTTTTATTTTAGTTTATTCAGTACAGTGTCTATCCTTTATTCCCATTCCAGCCCACCCACCCATCCCTCCCCTCCTCCCTCCCATTTCCAGCCCCCCTAGTTTTGTCCATGTGTCCTCTGTATTTGTTCCTGTAAACCCTTCCTTTCTCCCCTGAAATTCCCTGAAATTCCCTTCCCTCTCCCCTCTGGTCACTGACAACCTGTCCTCTATTTCAGTGTCTTTTGTTATATTTTACTTGTTTCTTTGTTTTGTTGTTTAGCATTATGCTAAGCGAAATAAGCCAGGCATTGAAAGAGAAATACCATATGATCTCACCTTTAACAGGAACCTAAACAATATTTTATTTTCTAAATGAGACTTCTTAAAAATAGACATATATTTATAAAAATAGTTACCAAAAATACGATTATACATTGACACCTATGTGACCCTAGTAGCCAATGTCACCCCAATAAATTAAATATAAAAAGAAAAACTACAATTATAAAATGTATATTTGTGGCAGTGCAATTTTAGAAATGATAAATATGTAAATAGGTAGTATATTACTATCAGAACCCTATAAAAAGTGAATTGGGAAAATTTACACAAATATTTAAATAAAATTATATACTACTAGAAAAATTATCTTACAATTAGTATCATAGTCCAAGTATAATATTATCTGGAGTGAAAAAGACCACAATATTCTAAGTAGTAAAACTTTAAAATAACAAAAAAGTTTTACCTTGTGAAATATAGCTTTGTTAACATAGAATCAAAAATAATATATCATAATTACATATAAAAAGACAAAGAAAAAATTTTTCTCTATTAACCTTCAGAGGCTGAATTGGTTTTCTTGAAAAATAGGGACAGCTATGCCCCAGCAACCTCTCTGTTTGTGTGTTTATACAACTTGCCCCCGGATATGGAACTTCTGAGAAACTGCTCTTCAAAAAGATAATAGCTCAAAACATTTTAGAGTGTAGTTTTTGACCCTGACCATGCCACTTTCATTTCCCCTCAAAATACCAGTGTCATCTTTAAAAACATTGTAATTTTGTTTTAGCATTGGCTTTTGTGTCCTGGGGCTCAGAAGTGATTCTGTCTATTGCTGGTGCAGAGGGAAACAGGAGCTCCTCACCCCTGGCCCCTGCCTCTCTGCCCAGTTTCCTGCTGGAAATAACCCTCAATAGGTCTATCAAGGGATCCTGTCAAAGATGAGAGTGTAGGAAATTTGGTTATTTAGTTTAAAATTGTTTTTCTTTATATATCTTAAGCTATAAAATTTGCATATGACATTTGATTTACACATATAAAATACAGTCACAAAACAGCATTTTGTCAAGTGCTTTTTTGAAGTAAATATTGATGCAATAAGGATGAGGTAAGAAAAAAGAAAATCAGATTCTCAAGTTCTTATGCCTCCGGTCAGACATTACAGATGCTAAAAAAATCATAAGAAGAAAACTTTTTAGTTGAAATGCAGTCATTAAAGTTATTTAGGAATAAATAGTATTAAACACCCCAGAGTATAAAATAAGGATAGAAATCTTGACTAGTTGGACAAGAGCTTAATTTATTTCATGAGATTTTCTGTACCACATCCAAAAGGCAATACAGAAAATCCAGCCTGTCAGCAGAATGTTGGGCTTTGTAATTTTGAATTATTCAAGTGGAGGTGGAAATGACAAAATTTACCTTGTCATAAAAGTCTCCTATACTCACTTTAAAATTTAGCTGTCCAATCATCATACCTTCTTGACAACCAAATTTAGTTGTGTGCCTGATCTGTTATTGGACCTTTTGTTGATTAATTATTACAGGATACGAGAGATGAAGGCAATGAGATGGAAGGAAGCAGGATGACTAAATTAAGGAGGACAAGAAAGAAAGTCATTAAATCACAGATTTCTTCAACTGAAATAGGAGAAATGGATATATCCAACTCAAAAGGTACCTTGTACATGTGCTTGGCTAGCTTAGTTGGTAAAGTGTGAGACTCTTACTCTCAGGAGGTATCTTGCTACTATCATCCCTCAAAAATATGTGGTCAATGACAATCTCTATTTGATCTATCTTTTCATAATAAATTTGCTTTTCTTTGATGGAAGGAAATAAAAGAAATAAAATTTATTTCTACACAGGCAACATGAAAGATGGCAAGTATTGGCTTGCAATGTAAGTATATGAAAACAATCAACCAAAATATTCAGAATTTATAGGGCAGCAGAGTGAGGAGATATAGTGGGAAAAAAGAGAATGTAACAGAAGGAACAATTAAGGAAGAAAAGAAGCACATATCTGTTCTGAGTCCAAAGATTATTACTGAGGATTTGGGAGGTCATGACGAAGGTGTGGAGCATGTTTTCATACGATGTGTTGGAATTCCAATTAGACTCTAATGGATCAGAGGTAGTGCTGAAACTGGGAGTTAATTTGGACACAGACTCAATTCTAGGAACATTGGTGTTTTCCAAGGCAGGTCAGGAGGAATGGCTAGTACATAGCAACAATAAAAAGCAGTCAGAGTTTTTTAGATTTTTAAAATTGTTTTGAAGTTCTCTACAGGCAGTGCACCCCATATGGCCTACAGCTAGGGTGTACTATGCCCACTGCCCTTTATTTTGTACGCCAGCACCTAGGAATAAATTGCTTCCTTGAGCATTTCTCTCTATATCATATTGAAAGACAGTTGGAAACAATAGCATTATGCCTTAACATTTTTCTTTATTACTACAGAAAGGATCAAAAAACAAATAGTGTGTTACAAAGTGGGAGATATGAGCAAAGCAGTTGTGGGACATGGCTCTGCTGAATCTCATCTGCCACAAGATGACAAGGACTTCCAGGATCACGTAACAGTGATAAAAGCCTTGCCCCTCGAAACATCAGCTAGCACTCTTGGTGGTGAATTCAACCCAGACTCCAGCTATACTGGTAAGGACTCTGGGACAAACAGGCATATGGTTCCAGCCACTAACCCCAAATTTGTGTTGGAATTAGAGATAATGTGATTTTGGCCGAGGAATGCTAGTTTGGTAGTCAGAATACTTAGAAGAATTTATATAGTTATCATCTATAAAGTGCTTTACAGCTTTCTTTACCCACTAGGCTGCTTATCTGGGGTTGTAATGGATGATCTCTCAAGTCTTTTCTAAAAGTGACTGTATGTTATTCTAAATTTGTGGCTTGTTAATCTTGATATGGCTATTTTGGACTATGAGTACATTGGTTAAAGACCTCTGAGATCCAAATGAGAGAAGCTAGTTAAAAAGAGGTATTTTTTATCCTTGAGGAAATCCGAAATGAATGGGTTGAACGAACAAGGTTTGGAAAGTCAGAAATATAGCAGGGTATGAAGTTAGAGAGACAGTATCCACCAGGCAATGCTTACTTCTGACACTAATTGCATGTTTAGGAGTTTCCCAAGATTAATTTTAGTTTTCATAATGTGCTATAAGAATCACTGAAAGTGATTATACTCAAGGTGATAGTTTATTATTATGAAAGAATACAGATTAAAATCAGACAAGGGAAGTGACTCGTTGTGGGGGAGTCCAGGAAAGTTCTAATCACGGAGCTTCCATCAGCTTTCTCCCTGTGGAGTCATGAATGACACTATTCTCTCAGCAGCAATTTGTGACAACATGCACAGAGTGTTGTAAGCAGAGAAGCTCACCTGAGTCTTAGTGTCCAGAGTCTCTATTAGGTTTCCACAGCCAACTGGCTATGTGACTGATCTGTCTCCAACCCTCCTGGGGGTCAAGCTGATACTGTATGACTCAACAATAAATGACATTGCTAAACTTTCTAGAGGGGCCAGAAGCCACAGGTAAACAAAGATACTCTTATCAGGAAGGAAATTCCAAGATCTTAGAGATGACCTCTTAGGTGCCAAGGGTAAAGGCTGGTGCTCTCCTTGGACAAAGTGAAATTCTTACTACACATAAGGGCAAAGGAGGAAGTAGAGCCTGGGAGTGAACACTATCAGAACTCCATATACATGTGCATTAGTTTTCTATTGATCCTATAACAAATTATCACCAACTTAGCATCTTGAAAGAACATAATTCATTATCTCAGACTTATGGATATCAGAAGTCTGGGTTGGCTCAGCTGCTTTCTTTTTATCAGGTTTTGCAAGGTCAAAATCAGAGTGTTGGAGCTCTGGGTTCTTAGCCAGAGACTCTAGGGAACTTTCCACTTTCAGTTCATTCAGATTGTTGGGAGAATTCAATTCCTTATTGTTGTAGAAATGAGGTTCTTATTTCCTGGCTGGCTATCAACTGGGTGGCCCTTAGCTCCTAGAATCCTCTCTCTGTTTCTATATGTCAGGGTCAGCAATGCTTCAAATTCTTCTCATGTTTGGAATCTCTCCCAATTCCCCTTCTCCCACAGTTTTTTCCTGCCTATAACTGGAGGCAGTTCTCTGCCTTCAAGGGTCCACCTGGATAATCCTATTTAAAGATTGTATATAACTATAACAACATCGAAAAGTGCCTTTTGCCTTGCAGTTTGACATAATGTACAGGTTCAAGGGCTTAGGGAGTCTATTCTGCCTATCACACCATCTCTCATCTCCGCATTTCTCTGTGCTTTTGTTTTCATGAATTTCTCCATGAAGAGAATGAACACTGACAGCCCCTAAGCATCAGGGTTTATCAACACAAATGCCATAGGGGCCAGGCAAATAATACAAATGAGTGAGGTGGGCTGGTATAGAAAAATAGGGAGTGGTGCTGGCTATGAGAAACTAGAGCAGGGGTTGACAAATTATGGCTTGGGATCCAATTTGGCAGAGGGACCAAATTCAGCTTGTGGACTGGTTTTTGTAAAGAATATTTATGTATTGTCTGTGGCTGCTTTTGTGCTACAGCGGCATAGTTGAGTAGTTGCAACAGATAGTATGCGGCTAGAAAAGTTGCAAATATTTGCTATCTGGCCTTGTACAGAAAATGTTTGCCAACCCATGCATTAGGAGATGCATATTCCATTCCAGAGCTCTAATCGATGGTTGCTATGAAGAAATGTTCATCTAGTGTTCCACATCTAGTTATTTCAAGGGAAGCTTGAGCTCAAAATTTATATATGAAATTTTCTGATATTTAAAGGTCAACTAATTCAAAAAAGTTTTCAAACATTGGGAAGACTCATAAAACATCTGCCGGCCATATTGGCTCTTTCACAAGCAGTTTGTAACCTTTAGCCAAAAAAGAGAGATGGAATTTACCATACCTTAGTCTTAAGTAAAAAAATCTGAGGGAAGAACTTGTGTCATGAATTATGTTTGCACAAATCAACTAGGAGCTTGAGTACAATTATTGACTCAACTTCATTCGGAAGCTCCCTCTCTGGCCCAGGGCTAGACTAAGTGTTTTTAAGCACCAAAATGTTTATAACCCCAATTAAACCACCTTCATGTGTATTTTAAATAATATATAATTTAAAAGTAAATATAAAAATCAACCCCCAAAATAAGTGCAAAAAATTTCAACATGGTATTTTCATCTCTGTGATAGGTATTCTGAATTAAAAATAATTCTATACATTTTTCTTTCCAAAGAAAAGCTCCCCCCTCCCCACCTACATTGCCACATTTTATTGTTTCTGTCCTTGTTTTGTACCAGGTTATTTGGCCACCTGGGCTCTCTAACACTGCCGGGCTAACACAATACAGCAGAGGGTGGGGTGCATGTGCACTAGCAGTGTGGCTCTCAGAGTGGCTATGTGGATGAAGGAGAGCAGGCCATGGGGAAGGAGCATGGCCAATTACCCCCAACATTCCATAAACTGCCTGATTACAGAGTGTTCTCTCAAATGCACTTTTCCTTTTTGAATTGTTATTTCTGAAAGCACAAATGCCTAACTAATCTGCCTTTTATAAGTGACCATGGCTTGCTCTCAACAGCTGAAGTATGTCCTCATTGTCACTGAACACAGGCAGCATTTCTCCAAGGCCTTCTAGTTGCTATAGAGCTTGGAGGATTTTTGTTCTTTTTGTACATATTTTCTGATTTTTTTCCCCCTAAACACTCACGGCAGTAAAATTTCCTCTATAAAAGCACATTGATTTAATTTATTAGTCCTCCGGGGGATGAAAAAGGAGAGCACTTCCCAGGAACCACACTGTAAGAAAAACAAATAAGACCCTGAACTGGTAATTATCTGTCTGCTATTCATCATGGGCATCCAGGGAGGGTTGACCAAAAGGTTTAATTGTAACTAACAAGTATGATTTATTTGAAGAAAAGAAATTCAGACAATGATGCAGCAAGATTAGTTACTGCCGTGAAAGTGAAATTAGATTGGAATAGAGTTCTCATATTTGGTAAAAAAAAAATTGAACTTTTAACCAAAAAATTGATATTTAGGGTACATATATAAATATTTGGTGTAAAATTTGCTTGTTAATTAGACAAGACCGAATCACATAGTATGTATTAATTAATTAAATCACACCCACTTATTAGGGCCATCGAGGGCCTATGATATGAAGGCACTAGGGATACAGCAGCAAATATAGCTCAGCCCCTGCTCTTTTGGAGCTGCCATGCAAGTGGGGAAAGACAGACAATAACATTTGTTTAGGCAATATGGCAGGTTATGGTGAGGACTCTGAAAGACATGATAACAAGATGATATGTTTTTATGGACTAAATTGTGTCTCCCCCAAATTCATATGTTGAAATCCAAATTCCTAGTACTTCATAATGTTGACTGCATTTGGAGGTGAAATTTGAAAAGAGCTAAATAATGTTGAATGAGTGGTATAAGGTGGCTCCTAAGTCCAGTGTGACTGGTGTCCAGTATGACTGTTGTCCAGTGTGTCTGGTGTCCATGTAAGAAGAGATTAGGACACACACACACATAGAGTGAAGATCACATAAAGAAGACAGACATCTGTAAGCCAAGAAGAGAGGCCCTCAGAAGAAACAAACTCTCTTGACACCTTGATCTTGGACCTCTATCCAATAAAATTATAAGAAAATAAATTTTTGTTAAAGCTCCCTGGTCTGTGGTTTTTGTTATGGCAGCCCTAGCAAACTAATACATATACTCACTGTGTATCCACAGTGCAACTTGGTGATCTTAAACTGAATCCATGATTGGATCTGTCCACACTGCAATCAAATCTCATAGAACTAATATTACAGGTGATTGTGTTTTATTCTTTTTTTTCAGCACTTTTTACCATGGTCAATTATCTCAGCTTTGGAGTCATTCGATGGCATGTTTATTATCTATAGTTCCCTCATTCAATAATGTAAAACTTCATGAGGACAGGAATTTTTCTGCGGCTTTCTAGAGTGTGTTCAGTGTAAATAGTAGTGGTAACTTAAAAAAAAAAACTATCTTGAGTGGATCAATATTTTTCTTATTTTAAAATAATACTATTTGCTGTAGAAACTTTAGAAGATACAGATAAGGCAAAGAACTAATAGAACTACTTGTGATCATATTAGTGGTGAACCAATAAAATGAACTTACTCCTTTATTAGAAAAGGCATTCTTATTTTTTTATGTTGTTAAAACATTTGTAGCTTATATATAATGGCTCATGATGTTTAGAATACTGATTATCTCACATTTTTCATATTTTAAAATAGCTATAAATTTTATTTTCTTTAAAGGGAATTGCTTAACTTAGGCAAAATACCCAATACTTCAGAATAGGTTGGAAACACAGCAGCTGCTAATTTAGCATAAAATACTGTAATTACTATAGCTTAATTGTTTGTGTTAAATGGAAGGTAGTTATAAATCCTCAGGAGCCTCAGACTAGCCAAATGTATCAGTGACAGGACATTATCTCTAATATATTTGCATAGGTGGAACCAGTAATTTGTTTCCCTCATGCTTCATCTACTTAAAATCTACTTAATCTATGTTTTTAAACTGCCAATCTCTATGCTTATTTTTAAAGGGTAATTATATGTCAAAAATGATACTCAGTTGTCACTTTAAAATTATAGCTGCTCAATGTGAGTGATGTGACAGATTGATGGGTATTCCATTCAGATATGATCATAGCATTATTAGAATTAGAGTAATTGTGCTCACTTTATACATTTAAGAAGCATTTATATGGTGTTTACTGTCTTCCAGGAACTATAAAATAACTTGTTTAATTGTCATAACAAGCCTATGATATAGGCTTTAATCATCATAACAAGCCAATAGGTACATTGTGTCAATGAGAAAGCCGAGGCACACAGAGCATAAGAATTTTGCTGGGGCAGAGGCAGGATTTAGGCAGGGGCAGATGGGCTCCAGTGTTTGTGCTGAATCTCTACAGTCTGCTGCCTCTCCTAAAGGTTCGGACAGTAGCTAACACTTATGTGCCTGACCCCTCTATATGTTTTAGACGTATTCAGTCATTTTATGGTGATGAGCCACCCATTAAAATAAAAAGTTCAAATCTTAGTTTAAATTTTGGTAATGAAGTGAGAGTGTGATTTGGGGAACCTCATTGTATCTCTCTGGGACTCCAGCTAATGAGTGGATTGGATTAGCTGATTTATCTTCAAAGTCTCTTCTAATTCTAAAGTTTTAGAACTGAAGACCATCTTAAAAGTCTTGAAAAAAATTTTTTTGTTTTTAATTTTAGAGTGATTATTGATATTTGGGGACTTCCTATAGCCCTTTCATCTTTGGTTTCTGGTTGCTCTATGTTTCTAACTTTAAAATCGAGTACTCAGTCTAGACTTTTCATCTCCTACACTCTTATTCTTGAAAAATACTCTTGTTTGCTTATTTACACAAGTTTTAAATTTGACAGAAAAGTGTAGATGCCTTAGAGTCAGATATATATTTATATATTTTTTTATTGTTGACACAATTATAGATGTAAAAGCCCTTTGGCAAACAGAACAAAACAAAAAAATAATTTTAATTTAGGTATTACTAGTTAGTTTAAGAAACTCAAAGTGTTTTTTTTTTTTAAATTTTTTAAAGAATTTATTGATTTATTTTTAGAGAGAGGAAGGGAAGGAGAAGGAGAGAGAGAGAAACATCAATGTGTGGTTGCCTCTCATGTGGTCCCCACTGGGGACTTGGCCCGCAACCCAGGCATGTGCCCTGACTGGGAATCAAACCTGTGATGCTTTGGTTCACAGCCTGCGCTCAATCCACCGAGCTACGCCAGCCAGGGCTGAAACTCCAAGTGTTTTAATGGTAGTCATCTATATACAGATTTATATGGTGCCAAAGCTGTCCAATTATGTAAATATATTCTAATTTCCATAAGCAAAGGCATTTTCACTAAGTATTTACATATGATGTTGCTATACACTTATGTAAATAATGTTAACTTTCACCTAGTCCCAAGTGATAAACAATCTCTTAGGCTGTTTAGGGACAATGTTCTTGGGAATATGCAAAGACAGAGTAAGAAAGGCAAGATCTGTAACTCTAAACCAATTGCCTGAATATATGATGTTTTTGTTAATAATCATAATAAACAATTCTCTGCTCTCCAGCCTCTTTTTGCTTTTCATTATGATCTAAGTTTTAGAACCATTCTCTGTTTTACAGATAACAGCAGGGACAGCAAACAAGTGCCAACAGCACCCCAACCCTCCTCTAGAATGAAGCACATTAAACAAGAGATGGCCAAAAATCACCTCCAGTTTGTGCGATTTGAAGCAACCGATCTCCACGGGGTGTCCAGGTCTAAGAGTATCCCTGCACACTTCTTCCAAGTGAGTTTTACAAGTAACATTATAACTGAATGTAATTTCATGACATTCATTAGCAAGCAAATGGTCCTTATTATTCTTTCTCATTGTATCTTAATCTATACAGTAAATTTAGCTGGAAACTGGTAATTTATTTTATTTCTTCCCTTGTCCCTTGCCAAACACATCATTTCTCCTCAAGTGATGGATGAACTCAAGAGTAAAAGATTTTAGCTTCAGTCATAGTTGATAGGCTTAAGTGATTAATGCATGTGGAAAGCTGTTATTCCAGAAATTAAAATACATGACCTATGTGACTCCAGGAGGTCAACAAGCAGTTCAACCCTTGTGCCCAGGGTGTCTGCAAGTGATAGGGACAGTATCTGAGCGTGTGTTCCAGGGAGGGCAGTCAGTGATGCAGATAAAGAATTGTTGATCAACAAATAAAGAAGTACTAGGAAAATGGCCTCTAGACTGAAACTTTTATTGGATTAACCTTTTTTCCAAA
Source organism: Trachops cirrhosus (assembly GCA_028533065.1). Classification (NCBI taxonomy): domain Eukaryota; kingdom Metazoa; phylum Chordata; class Mammalia; order Chiroptera; family Phyllostomidae; genus Trachops; species Trachops cirrhosus. Next base: position 117,117,289 of record CM052541.1, on the reverse strand, counting down.
TCCTTTATCTACCCTTTTTTTCCTTATAAAATGGTCAGCTTGAGATGAGATATTAAGATGAAATATTTATCTGATAAATAAAGAATATATATGTATGTGTGTATATATATGTGTATGTATATGTATGTGTGTGTGTATCCCAGGAAAGTTAAAGAAAGCTTTTTAAAAATATAGTACAGGCAGTTAGTGACAGAGCTGGGATGTCAGTCAGTGATTCCTTGCTTGCATTTCCAGGATTTGTGTTTGTTTATTTTACTATACCTGCTTCCAGTTTAGCTTTTATATTTCCTTTTATTGTTAATTTGAGATAAGAATTCTTTCTTATAAAATTGAAAAAATACTGGTATTAGAAAATGAGCCACTTACTCAGAATAGAGAAAAAGTCCATCATATAACTGGAAAAGGCTAAATGGGGAACCTGTGATAATGATGTATCTACTTTGGAAAGAGAAGACACCATGTGCCTGACACTCTGCTCAATGCTTTCACACATGAGTTTATTTAAACCTCACAACCAGTTTATACTGTCTGTCCTAACAAAGGATTGTATTTTCTTTAAATTAAATGCAGATAATATAGGTTCTACATTTGATCTACTCAAAGCATGATATAGTGCTATGGAACTCTTAACTAATTCTTTGCTTATTTCAAAAGGTGACCTTTTTTACTGTGGCCCAAATTTCAGTTATCATAGAGATTTGAGCTACTCTAAAAATTTTCATTGAGTCCCTGGTGATGTATATTGGAGTTTGAAGTTGTTCTAGTGTTTATATTTATAAAGATAATTTAAGACAACAATTGTCAAGAACATGATCTGTTTATATGTATATTTATTTATTTACCACTACTAATAAAAAGTAGTTTGCATTCAGAACGTTCATAAAAGAATAAAGTAAAAGACAGTTAGAAAAGAGCGCTCAGCAAAATACCAATTCAATAACCTGAAGAATAAAGTGTGACTTTTTACTGTCCTTTACATTCATGAAGAGTGAAATGTTAATAAGTTGTTCTCTATTGTTTACAAGCAAGTGAATGCACACAGATTTAAACTGGAGAAATTCTTGGACGTCTCATCAATAAAACATATTACCCCTCATTTTAGATATAAAATTAGCATACAGATTTTCAAACTAAAAAGTTGACAAGTTAGGGAAATAACATTATTTTTTACAGAGAACATTTGAATTAAAGGATTTCATACTTAAGTACCCTTAAAAATCCCCAAATATGTGTATGTATAAAGTTTACATGCACAAATCCACGAGTGAGTTGAAAAATTAAGCAGCAGAGGAATAGTGCTCACCTTACTCAACTTTATTACTGGTAATAGCAGATTTTGATCAGCAGAGTCGAGTGGCATTTGAAAATGTGTGTGGAGATGGTGGAAAGCGAAGGAGGCAGTGGCTCACGGTCAAAGGCAGGAGAGTGGACTAGCAGATTGTGTCTGCTGGAACCTGTACCTCTTCGGTAGCCATGCTCTTGGGGTTTGGAGGTAATATAAGAAACAATCTGTCTTGCAGAATGGCAGTATGTTTTATTAAATTCATAATGCTTACTGACATCGTGGGAATCAAACTTTATAGTCGGCTTTCTCTATCTATTAACGTAACCTTCAATACATGAAGCCTTGTTGATATTCCTATTGCACAATTTCTAGAAATTGCTTTGTTGTGTCTGTTTGACTTTATAACCTCATCACTTTCCTGTTGTTTGGCACTATCAAAAGGTAAATAAATGACCAAATCCATTGAACCCAAGAGGTGTATGACTAGAAAGTGCCTTAGCATTCACTCCGTCTAACACTTCTGCTTCACCGACATGGATGCCAAAGTACACACAGTCCAGCAACTGCCTAACTTCACACAGACAGTGAAAGAACCAGGACTAGAAGTCCGATTTGGTGACACCCCAGTTCATGCTGAATGGAAGGCTATAATATTTTGGAAATAGTGACTGTGGATATATAGGTCCACATTCATGGGCAAGGTTTTTGGAACTCTATGAAACTGTGAGGTAGTTCATTCGTAAGTGGCTTGTGAAAGTGAATGAAGAGACGGGTGCAGCTGTCAACAGGCCTGGCTCCTCTGGTGTTAGGGTGACTGTCCTGTGTGTTGTGGTACTGACTATAGTCAGCTCTCTGAGAAAGACTGGGAATGCTTTCTTGTAGACTTTTGAGAGTCAGTTAACTGTGGAGATTATAATAGGATAAGCCAAACAAACAAAGCAAAACAAAGCAAAAAGTTTGTCTGAAGTATTAAAAACTAAGCTGTATAATAAAAAGTGCTTTGAGAAGTACCTTTGGTTACAATCATTTCAAATAATTCCATAAGGCTGTATTTTACCTTTGTCATTTTCTATAAAGACATTTTATCATTATACCCTTTATTTATGACTGCTATTTTCAGATTCAAGAGCATATAAAGCTTATAAGGCTAAAAATAATGAGGTGTTTCTAAAAGTACCTTTGGGGTTTTATTTCAAAATATTTAAAATTAAGTCAGTGTTAACTAATAGATGTTAAACACATTCTTTTTCCTCAATTGCAAGCGCCATCTCCACCTTTTTGTTTGTTTTCAAGGTTTAAAACCTGATTGCTCTGTCCTTTAACTTGTTTAGGAAAAAGTGATCCATGGTGTTTTCATTCCCCGAGGTTATCTTGAATTGGCACCGAATCCTAAGGACAATGAAGTGGATCACATAAGAGCAACTTGTTTTAACAGTGATATAGTCCTGATACCGGAGTTATCAACCTTTAGAGTTTTGCCGTGGGCTGAGAGAACAGCGAGAGTGATCTGTGACACATTCACTGTGACTGGTGAGCCTTTATTGACTTCCCCGAGGTACATCGCCAAGAGGCAGCTGAACCAGCTTCAAGACTCTGGCTTCTCCCTGCTCTCTGCTTTTATCTACGATTTCTGTATTTTTGGTGTGCCTGAAATGATCAATTCAAAGACCATATCTTTTCCAGCTTCAACATTGCTAAGTAATCACGACCAGCCCTTCATCCAGGAACTTGTTGATGGTTTGTATCACACTGGAGCCAGTGTCGAAAGCTTCTCCTCCTCTACCAGGCCTGGTCAGATGGAAATCTGTTTTCTGCCCGAATTTGGCATTGGTTCAGCAGATAATGCGTTTACCCTTAGATCAGGTGTCAAAGAAGTGGCCAGGAAATATAATTACATCACTAGCTTTTTCTTTGAGACTGGATTCTGCAATTCAGGCATTTTGTCTCATAGTCTCTGGGATGTCGGAGGGAAGGAAAATATGTTCTGCAGCAGTTCTGGAACGGAGCAGCTCACGATCACCGGGAAAAAATGGTTGGCCGGACTCTTGAAGCATGCTGCAGCACTAAGCTGCCTGATGGCTCCTGCAGTGAGTTGCCGAAAACGTTATTCCAAGGAGGGTAAAGACCAGAAGGAGAGAGTGCCTACAACATGGGGCTATAATGATAACAGCTGTGCTTTTAATATCAAGTGTCATGGGGAGAAAGGCACCCAGATAGAAAATAAACTGGGCTCAGCAACAGCGAATCCTTACCTGGTGCTGGCCGCGACTGTTGCAGCAGGTTTGGATGGACTTGGAAGCAGCAATGGTGCCTTGGCTGGTCCAGATGACAGCACAGAGCTTTATCCATCAAAACCTGCTGAGATCCCTTTGAAACTGGAAGATGCCCTTGTGGCACTGGAAGAAGATCAATGTCTGAGACAGGCTCTAGGAGAAACCTTTATTCGATACTTTGTTGCCATGAAAAAATATGAGCTGGAAAATGAAGAAACAGATGCTGAGAGAAATAAATTCTTAGAGTATTTTATTTAGAGTGGATCTGAACTATTCCTTTAGAGCTGTGATTTTTACTTAAGTGGCTGATCTACCAGAAAGAAAAGATTGGACTTTTGTAATTGACAAGAAGATTGCATATGCTTTTTTTTTTTGCCCCCATGGAATATTTGACAAATGAAGTGGACTGCTGAGAGAATTCTGATAACAATAAAGTTGTGGTGAAGATGTGACATGCAAACTTACCATGTCTTGTCAGTCGGTCATTTCCTCTGTGTAGGTTGCCCAAGATAGAAATATTCAGTTTCTTTCAGGCAACAAATATGTTTACACAATAAAAATGTCTTAAGAATTAGGAAGCAGCCCCTGACTGGTATAGCTCAGTTGAATGGGTGTTGTCCCACAAATTGAAGGGTCACCAGTTAGATTCTGGGTTGGGGCACATGCCTGGGTTGTGGGTTCTGTCCCTGGTCAGGGTCCATATGGAAGGCAACTGATTTATGCTTCTCTCCCACATCAATGTTTCTCTCCCTCCTTTCCCCTCCCCTAAAAATAAATAAATAAAAAAGAATTAGAAAGCAAAATTCATCACTTACATAAATAATTTCAATTATACAGATAGGTTGTGACTGCCAAGGAGACAGAAATACTTGCTAATATAATCTCACTAATCAGGACACACTGAGGATCTGTTTTGCAAGCATCACTGTGATGTTTCTAAATAAGTTAAATAAGTTTTGCAAAAATATGTCATGATGACAAGTCAGCAGAAGTGTTCCCATATGTCCCTTCTCCTTTTTACCCTTCTTCATTAGCTTCCAAAAGGCTTAGACACTTCAGGGCTATACCGTCCATAAGACACAAATCCACTAGAAACAGTATTCAGTCTTGGAACAATGAGGTCAAACATTTAAAACTTTAAAAAAAAACAATGTCTCATCTAGAAGCCCAATACATAAGATACAGGTGGATAAGATGTGTGTGGGCATGGATCAGCTCTGTGTGATTTGTTCCCTTCTTTGAAACTAAAGATTTTAAAGATGCCTCTGGTGCTTTGTGAAGTGTGAGAACAAATGCTTAGATAACTAGGGCTGTGTTTGCTGCTTAAATTTGTATTTAAATTACTGATTGTGCTGCCCACAGAGGTTGGTGTCTCTCCAGACAATATTTGTTCCAGACCTGAATGAGATCATACTGTAACTATCACTATTTAGCTTCTTTAGGGATGAGATCTAAAATACACTTACTAGCAAATGAAAACCCTGTTCTAGTGTTTAGGATCAAACAGGAGATTTTATGTTCAATTAAAGCCAACTGTGTTCTCAATTTAGATAGCAAACACATAGGCAGAGGATTAGAATTAGGCTCAGATTCTCCCATTCAAATTTGTAGTACAGTGGTCCCCCTTATCTGTGGGATTACATTCCAAGATCCCCCAGTGGGTGCCCGAAACTGAGGATAGACCTGAACCCTATATATGCTATGTTTTTTCCTATACATACATACATACATACATACATACCTTTTCACTTAAAGGAAGCACCTTATGCTTCTCTTTGGCATATCTGAATTATAGTATCATTACTCTAGTGCTTTGGGGCCATTATTAGGTAGGATAAAGGTTACTTGCACTGTAATATTGAGACAGTTGATTTGATAACCCACATGGCTCCTGAGTGACCAATGGGTGGAGAGCATGTATAGCATGGATATTATGAACAAAGGGATGATTCACGTCCTGGTCAGGTCAGGACAAAGAGGGACAATGTAGGATTTCATCACACTACTCAGAAGGGCATGCAGTTTAAAATTTATGAATTGTTTATCTCTGGAATTTTCCATTTAATATTTTTCAGACTGTGATGTGGATAACTGAAACCATGAAAATTGGAACCATGGGTGAGGGGGGACTACTCTACGCAGTAGCTTAAATGGTGACAGTTGGTCTATCCTTCACTAATTGCTCCCCTTGCCTCTCCTTTGAGCAGAAATGTGTTTGGATACTTAAAAATAAGGTTCTTTGTGTACTAAGAGGTAGAGAGAAAGGTGGTGTAGGGTGGGTAGAACAAAGAATGAGATTCTACACATTATATCAGGGCAGAGATAGGAGGGAGGAACCCCATGACAGCTTGCTAGTTGTCTGCCAATTTTCATTCTCCCCTCTCTTCTCAGTGATAACACCTAAATATGTCAGCTGGGAACACATTATGAAAAATAAAAGTGACATTTCTGACCTTCCCTTGTGGCTGATTGTGATCACATCATTAGGTTCAGGCCAAAGAGATGTTAGTAGGAGCGCTGCATGGAAGCTCAGGCAAAATTCCTTAGACAGATGCTCTGCTCCTGATCCTTTTTTCTTCTCTTCCGCTGGTTGGCCTCAGATGAGGTGTCTGGAGCAATGCCCTTGGGAATGGAGGCCACACAAGGTGGAGTAACTGGATGGAAGCTCCTATTTGTGGAGCAGAATTCGATTTGCCCACATTCAGACTCTTATCTGAGAGAGAAACAAACTTCTATCTCCTTTAAAGAACAGTGATTTTGGGTCTTTTTTATTTGCGACAAACTTGTATTCTTTCTTACTTTTGTGTGAGTGTGACTGTAGTGTGTGTATGAGTCATATGAGTGTATGTGGTGGTGGGGGAGTGGGAATTTGAGGGATTTGGGGATGAAAGAATAAAGACATGAGAAGTAAAAGCCTGCTTCCTCAACCTTTCCACATGTGCAGAGTAGAATCTGAGTTACAGGGATCCACACACAGAGACAATTGTATTGTCTCACACCCTAACAAAGCTTTAAAGACCCATTCATAGTCCACGGGCTTTTATAAAACACATTTCATGCTTTGGCTTGGTTTTTACCACAGTGGGTTAAAGATGTTATAAAAAACTCTGCTAATCATGTGTTCATAGCCCTTATTTTTTTCCTTATACATTTTATTAGCATTTACAAAACACAACATTCAAAATGCCAGGTGGGAGGAACTTATGGGAATATTATCTTCAGTGTTCAGCGTACAGTAGTGAGGTGACCGAAAACATTCAGTCTCGTGTTCTCAATCAGTGTATAACATAAGTTGGCATGGCATCTTCACGGAGATTTCCCTTAGGTGTATCCCTTATGTGGATATCCTTCTTCCTCTTTTTTTTTTTTTTTTTAATTTAAGGCAAACCAACATTGGCCAGAAGCATTTAGGGCTAAAGAAAAATTAGAGTAGATGTAGAAATTCAGTTATTTGGTTCCCATTTTGGAGGGGACTTTCTGCTGATGTGTCTACCTCCTTAGTGTAGGTAAGAGGGCCAGACAGACATTCAGCAGCATTTATTGGGCCCCTTTTGTGTGCTAAGTCTTCTGCTAAAAACTCATAGAATTTGAGGAGATCAAGACAAAGAAGATGAGCAGATGGTGAAAGAGTTTTGGGTCTGTATCTTAAGCAGAGCAGAAAGAATTTTTTTGTAGCCCTAATGCTGAAAAAAAAAAAAACAAAAAACAAACCCAACTACTTAGATGGCTGCTTTATGGCTTGAAAAGGACGCTTTATGAATCTCTTCACAGAAATTACTTTCTTATTTTCATTTACTATAATTGTTCTAATCAAAGCTTATGGGAAAATGTGATTACTGAATTTAAAGTTGTTTATTAAATGAGTATACATAAGACATGTAAATTAAAAACTATAATATTTTAAGACTGGAAAGTAAAACATTAGTATCATATTAAGGAGGTTCTATTTTCAAGGACATTTTATGATCTAAAATTTCATTTTACAGTGAGCGTCTGAATAACAATGAAGTTTGAAATGATTTGAAGGCAGTGAAAGATCTAAAAGCTAAATATGAAAAAAAATAGAAAGCACACAGTGCAGTCTGAACTTATGAGCATCACACAACAGTCTATTGACATATCTCCAGCCACCTGTGTAACAAAACAGACTTGCCAATATGTTTGTGATATAAGTATTATCGAACGATATCTTTAATCTTGGGTTTTCTATTACAGGTGTTAGAACTTGTATCTCTAAACATTACATATGTGCACAGTGCCTTGCATCGTCCCTGTTAAAGCTCCTCTTATGTTGCCTATAATTAGTGGTTTGCATGACAGATTTCCTAATTAAGATATGAGTTCCCAGCATGAAGAACACAGACCTTATTCATTTTTATATTTATATCTTTGTTCCTTGCTTATGTTCTGGAATTTAATAACTGTTTAGTCTATCAATCAACCTATACGCTGTATGCATAATATCGTTCTATCCTTGTACAGTATAATACTCTCATACACCTTCCTCTACCCAGAGAGAGTGAGAAATAGAGATGGGGACAGCTGAGACAATCAATAATTTGTGGTTTGTTATTGGCCTTCAGCTTCTCTGTTTCTAGAAACTCCTGAGTAAACACAATTTGATCAGCATGATGGGGATCGTAAAAAGCAAGGAGCAGGGTGAAATGGCCATGCGAAAGCCATCGACAGCTTTCTGTGTTTGTGGGATTTCTCTCTTTTTGTCTCCTGCCTACCAAGGTAGAATTCAGAACTGCGCCTGCTTGGTTTCCGTCAGCCATGGTGCTGCAAAAACTGTGCCAGTCAGATGCAGTCATTCAACCTTCCGGGACTCCACTCCGGATAAGCCAGAGGGGGGCCGCAGTGATGAGGCCCAGTGTCAGTGAGCGTGCTGGGGTGTGTGGCACTGGCTACTGTTGTCCAGTGGCAGTGTCTCAGGGTCTCTGTGGAGCAGTCAAGTGTAGCTTCCAAGCTTGATTTTTTGATCATCCTAGGTTCTGTGAATTACCCAGTATTTTTTAATAAATTCATTTTAAACTTAAATAAGCTAGAACTTGCAAAAAGAACACTGACTGAAAAAGAGATAAAAGATGCACAAAGAGCAAGCAACTGTGATAAGGGGGAAGGAAAAAAAGACAAGAAATTTACAGTGAATTTGAAATTTAGATTAAACAAAGGTTTATTAGACTCCTTGTACATAGCATACATCATGCTGGTGCTTTCTATTTATTGTCTTATTCTATGCTCTCTACAAGTTCATGAGAATGCCATGCTGATTATTTTAAAAGTAAGAGATGTAAGACTCAGAGAAATTAAGTGTCGAGAGAACTGGAAATCAGATGTAGGTTTCTCCTACCTTCTGAGCTCGTGGTCTCTGCTATATTGAAAAGCCATTCGCTACGCAGTTCCAGCTGAGTACAAAACTGAAAATTATGCTGCACATTACTGTTCAATATTAAGGCTTCTGGGCACCAAAATGCAGGTGGATACTTAAATAATTGGACCTTTGCTTTTTGTTAATAGGCAGTCCGATTTAATGTAGTTTTACTGAGTTTTAGTTAATATGTTTGACTACAAACAAATCTCAGCAAACCAGATGTGGAATTGTTCCGGTAATAGCCTCCTGCCAGCTATTCTACCCAGGCCAGAAAATCTCATCACAAAAGAATATCGGGCCATAACAGGATCTATTTCAGAACTTTTCTCAGAGAAGAATAGTAAATCATGTCTTAAATGGTTTTTATGATTTTTTTGAACATAAAAAATACCTGGTAAAATTTCTGACAGTCCTTGGAATTTGAACTGAAATTATTTTGTTTCATCTTCAAAAATATCCTTTGACAAGTATTCAGTATTCACCAAGCACATAAAAGATTTGATACTTCTCCCTAGAGGCTTAAGGAATAACAGATAAGAGAGCACATTGATTTTTAAAAACAGGCAGCTTACTTGAAAGGAAAAGGTAAAAATTAAGGTGAAAAGAGAATTGGTGAGAATATAGAATACAATAATCATATAAATTGTACTGGAAAGGAAATAGATGTGTAATTTTAATTAATAACCATACATATTGAATTGTTACAGAACTGCCAATACATGATTCATTGAAAAAGAATGGGTATCTACTTACTGGATATATACAAGAGATTATTGAAGACATTGTTACATTGTAGGAAACTTTTCAAACATGAGCTAGAGGGCAGCAGTGTACCATTAAAGAGTCAGTACTGGTGGCTCAGGATTCATTTAAAACCCAATATTAAACATGAAAGTAACCAGATCTGAAATGCATAGAAATGGAAAAAGTGTATTAGAAATACTAACAGCAGAAATGCATTTTTAATCACATGACTTACATTTGCATATGTTTAGGTTAATAGATATTAAGTGGGGAGAGGAGAAAGGGGCATTGGAAGGATATTACTGATAGTGGAGGGTATATTCAAGAGCCATTAGAAATATGAAACCATGGAAACATTAGCTTCATTATGTGATGCCTGAAATTAATCCAGGTTTTAAAAATTCTGGATGAGTCTGCAATGGATTTGGAATAAATAGTTCTGAAAAGAAGTAAAGAAGAAATGCTTAACGTTTAAAAAAACTATGAAAGGGATACTAAAAAATCTAGCTATAATTTGTTACTTATTTGGAGGTTCATTTAAATGAGTCAGATTATAAAAGTCTCTAAAGCATGTACAAATTAAATAAATTCTACGAATTGCTAGTTTTCTTTCTGAGACCATCAGAAAACACTTATATGCCAATTAAATTTTTAAGAGGTAATCAGAAATTATGATCCTTTTTTGTGTCAAAAGTTAGAAAGGATAATTAAATTTTAAGTTGCTATTGATGTTAGAATTAAGTAGCATTTCTATTCAATTAATTAAAAAAACTGTATTTGAGAACCATTTGTCAGTTACTGAAGAGGAAAGTACAGAACTGGACAATACATGTTTTTCTCCCACAAAGAGATTTTCATTGCATTGAAAAGATTAGGTATATTTATATATTTATGGGTTAAAGGGAGAATATATGTGCTGCAGAAGAGAACACAGCAGCTTAGAGGAGGATGACATTGACCTAGTACTGCTAAGGTTTCATCGGGTTCACCATCTTCCTGGGCTCCATCCTCGTTTACCCCAGGAGGGCAGGGCCTTCAGGGTTCATGTGGCCAGCACTTGGAGAAGGAAAAGAAGTGTGGCTAGAAAAGAGAGAAGAAAACCAACACTAAAACTGGCTGAGCTCCTCCACTTCCGTAATTCCCTAACAGTGACCTGGCATCTTACCTCACCTGATCATGGTTCCCGGTTCCCTTTGCTTGTGACATAAGAGGTGTCCCTCAGGTGTTCTCAGGATCCCACCCTCTGGCCTTCTCAGGCCCTAATGCTACCTATTACCCTCTTTTCTACTGTATCTCTAATATGTCAATATCCTTATGTTTCTTTTCCATTGGAATTTAAATATGTTGTCATGTTTCCATTGTGTATAATAGACACACACCTTTCAAGAGAAAAGAAATACTCTGTAATAATCCCAGGTGCCCTTCATACTATCTCTTCTCTTTAAAATCAAATGTATTGATTGGGTTATACATATCCTTGTTCTTTCTGTTTCATCTTACTATTTACTCCTCACAGCTCCTCACCAATCCACTCCAACTGCTCTTGCCAAAGTTTACAGTGACCACCCTCTTGTTAAATCCACTGGCCACCCTTCGGTCTTTGTTTCATGACTACCAGACTGGCAGAATTTGATACTTTGTTGATACTGGTTACTCTCAACTTGGAAGACACTATGGTCTCTAGGTTTTTTTTTCCCTACCACTTCTCAGTCTCCTATGAACTGTTCTCTTCTGTTTGATATTTAATGTTGCTTATTATTCAAGATACTTCTTTTATCTCCAAAAAGTCTTCCTCATTCTAAAATGTGTCTCCCTAACATCTTATTATTAATATTACTTTTTATTGATTAAAACTCTTGATTTTAAATAACAGAAATCAAATTAAACTTGATTAAATAAAAAGGAAGATTTTTTGGGGGGGCAGAGAGGAAAGGTTGCCTCATGGACCCTAAGACCTTTGATGTAGCTACATTTCAGGGATGAACTTAACCAAAGCACTGTACATAAACCAAAACATCTTTTCTCTTTGTTCTCATCTTCATATTTCTCTTTTTGCTTTACACAATGCAAAATGTTTGCTGAAACAATAGGCCAAATTTATATCTTTTATAATAAGCAACCTGACTGGAGTTGGACTGTTCTACTTCTAATTCCAAATTGCCTGGTTCAGTTTGGGCAATGTACTCTCTCCTTATCCAATTAACAGTGACCTGGAAGGGAGAAGTCACATTGTGCAATTGTGGCTACTCTTTCTATTACAATGTTCTTGCAACAGAGGAGGGGAAGCCTTGTGGGATGATGTGAAAACACAGTGAGTGTCCGTGGCAGGATCCATACTTTCAATTCCCACTTAGAATTGCCAAATTGGTTTCTGAAAAGGCACCTCCACTTGAATGTCCCCCAGGTATCTCAGATTCAATATATACAGTGTTTAACTCATGACCTTTCATCCTCAAAGTCTACATATTGATAGTTTGCTATTTTTTAAGTCTTTACTGGCTTTCTTCTAGAAGAAATCCCTTATTACACCTGGTCACTGATCATCTGCTGCCATCCATTGTTCAGGCCTGGAAGGTGGTGAGACATGTGGTCTCTTCACATAGTGAGGGCATCCCCAGATCCTTTTCATCTGCTGACTAAGTCCTTCAGCTCTTTCCGGCTCTATAGGTCCTCTGAGTCCTGGCCGCATCTGCTATCCACTGACGAACCTATGTGGTCCACTAAGCAGCTTCAGCTGTGGCTTCATCTCATCCTGCACACTGACCCACAGCAGGCCTGCTGTCTCCGCTCTCTATGCTCTTAGCATGTGATCTTGGGCAAATAATCTAATATTTTTAAATTTTCAATTAATATTTACTTTCAATATTATTTTTATTGGTTTCAGGTGTATAGCATAGTGTTTAGACAATCATATAGTTTACAAAGTGTTCCCGCAATATTTCTAGTACTCACCTGGCATAGTAATTGCAATATTATTGACTATATTTTCTATGGGGGTACTTTATATCCCCAATGACCTAATTTCTTTGAACCACAATTTCTCAATTGATAAAATGAAGATATCCTTATTCACAGCAGAAAACCTATTATAATAATCCCCTCCTTTTTAAACTTAAAAATACTAGGTCACTGATCATAATGTTACATCACATAACTAAGAAATGTTAATGAATGTATTAGTTATTTTTTACAATTCTATAATATGTCATCTGTATATTGCATTGTGTGTCCCCCGCCCCACCAAGTGCCTCACAAATGTATTGTGCTGAGCTCCTTTGGACATGCCTTTAAAAATGTGATGCTAAATGGATGATTGTATAATTTAATCATCTAATAGATACTTGAAAACTTGGCTGTGAATTGGATCAATAGTGACCTAAATGGAGGATAAAGAAATGTCTTGAATGAAAACTGCAGAGAGTGTCTGAATTAGACACCACGTGTATTCTACTTCACATCTCCTGGCTCTCTTTATAGTGTGAAACCACACCCCAAGGATTCCACTGGCAAGGCCACCTGCCACAGTTGAAGCTCATGGACAGGGTGAGATAGAATTGTTCCCCTCCGCAGGGATATTCATTCTTCATGCTCAGGTACGCAGCCAAGGAAGCCCGAAGCTTCACTGTGACCTTATAGTTTGTTTTGTTTTTGTTTTTTGGTCAGGGCACAGTGATTGTGTTTGTATGTCCTGTGGTTGCCAGAGCTGTTTTTCTGTCTCCCTATTATGAGGGAAGAGAATAAAGTAGTGAGAAGAAAGGCACTTTCAGGAGTCACAGTGGTTTCAAGGATGTCCTAAAACAGTGCAAAGCTGCTCAAAGCGGCCCTAGAAGCTGAAGAAGAATCACCTTTGAGCTTTTTAGAGATGCAAACTCTCAGGCCCAGGAGTGTGTGTTTTCGCAAGTGCTCTAGGCCAACCCCTCTGCATGCCTAAGTTTGAGAGGCACTGCCCCTCAAGATCCAGACCTGTCCGGATGTTCACAGAGACTTCCATAAGCCCTGAATCTAAGGGGGGAAATACACAATGGCTTCTGCTGTTTTGAAAATGCTACTTCCATGCTTCTTGTGCCCCTGGGGCTAAAGTTTGCTATTCTAAAAACTGCTACAGATGTTAAACAGCTGTTCTTGCACCTAGGGTGTCTTCTTACTACCCAAGGAAGGCTTTTACATGGAGCAGAAAAGTATGTTATCTGCTGTGCTATTAGGTCCAATGTGGTAACTATTAATCAAGTTTACAGCTAAGACAGTTAAATGCTTCTTGACATGTGAATGATCTACTCCACTTCATCACTTACACCTTTAAGGAAGGAGAAAGACTATAAAAATTGTCTCTGATTGAATGGCTGGCAACTTACTGGTTTTGGGATATTTTTAAGAATAGAATTTTGGCAGTACATTTAACCTTATTGAGCTATCTGATATCACAGGAGGCAAAATTCTTGTATGACCAAGAAGTCATGTAGTTTTTGTTCGGTACTGCTGAGGGTTGTGAAATGGCTCTTAATTCCCTTAATACTTCTTAATTCTCTCTAATAAGCTCATTCCCACCCAACCCCCAAATGACAGAAGCAGCTCTGTCAGGATATATACTCACAGTAGGAAAACACATTGTACACTTTGCATTTATCCACATTCTTCTATAAAATTCTTAAATTTCTGAAATGCATTCCTCACATTAGATTCACACACAAAGTCATGAGAGTGAAACAATGTGTTTATTGACAATAGGTCTAAACTGTTACATAAAAACACTCACTCCTGTACAATTTGGAAAAGTACAGTCATTATCCCCATTGGGGCAATCTAGTGTGGAGTCTTACCCAGCACAACCTGTGCGATTAGACCTCTTAGTTGGGAGTCCTGCCCCACCACTTACTGTCTCTGTGTCCTTGGGAAGGTTTTGCAAACTTTCTGTGCTCAGTTTCTGCACCTGTAAAATGAGGTTCATAATAAAATCTCAAAAGTCACTGTGAGGATTAAATTAGTTTATGTGTGAAAAGCCCCTAAAATAGTGCCTGACATATTTGTTAAGCATGCGGTAAATATTTGCAAGTGAACTACAGTATTGCTTATTTTTTGTGACAAGAGGAAACATTAATTTCTTTTTATGTTGTCCAGATGGTTTGAGACCTCCCAGCTGGGGGCTACAGCTTTAAAAAGGAGTTCCCTTGGAGGCATTTATTATGGGGGTACTTACAGAGGAAGCTAGAAATAGGGACCAGTTGTAGCATTTAATTTTGGTGTCTTCTGGCTTCCAGGTTTGTTTTCCTTCTTCCCACTACAAATAATTTTCATTTCTCTGGACAGATTAAGAGAACATTTTTTTGAGTATATATTATCTTATAACTTGCAAAACACATCAGAGATAATTAGTCTTTGACAGAAAACATAATAGTATATAAAACTTAAGCAGTCTCTCAAACATTGTTCTTCACAGTTGTATAGTCTATATACATGTATGAAGAGAACATTTGCAGATAGAACTTCCTGTAAGAAATCTCATGTAGCATGGATTTTCATCTGCCTTGAAGTTGAAAAGAATCTTTGTAGCATATTAAATCACAATGCGTTTCTTGAACAGTACAAAGGACTGAAATGAAGGACTATTCATTTTCTTACTACTAAGTACATTTTTCATGTTAAGTCAAAAAGAAATATGCAGGGTTAAGAGAAAGGCAGATTTGAATAATTTATGTGAAGGACATAAACCTAACATATACAAAAATGATGTCTGACTTGGGGTTTCTTCTGAAAAGAGCTTATTTTATTAGATTCTGAAGAAAAGAAGCTTATTCTAAAGAGCAACAGATTTATGATAATCTTTTAAACAAAAATTCTTTCCCAATGAGAAATATTTATAATTAAATTGAGAAATAAAATATTATAAGTTGATAACAGTATTTGACCAAAAAACACCATACAATTTTATATATTGTATGAGTTCTTTTATATAATTTTTTCAGTTTGAAAATCTTGGAAGATTTTTTTCTTTGAACACTTTTTAAAAAATCATCTGTAGAATAATAATCTACTTTATGTTGTGTTACCTCATTTAGTTGTACATAGTTCAAATAATGATTAACAGACTTTTCTAAATAAAAAATAAAGCACAAGCAAATTAAAATGTTCCTAAGCAATCTCAAAGTGTTCAGAAAATAGAGCTACTCTTAATGTAAATGAATACTAAAGGTCACGTTGTTATTTCTCTGGTCAGATTTGGCATTTTTATACTAGAAACTTCTCTTAAATTATTTTTTGGTGTGGGTAAAATATTTTCTAACCCTTACTAAGGGAAAGATTAGTAACACAGATGGCTTATGCCAGAAGCTGTTCTCCTGAGGTTGCTTTTTCATGAGTTACTTCCATAGAGTAAGACTGTGCTCACCATTGTTTGTGGTTGGTTGTAGTTGCATTTCAGGGTGCAGAAGGGCTTCTAATGAGAAATTCACAATTGGGTTAATGAAATTTCAAGTTTTGTTACCATAGCGTGACAATAAAATCCTCTGTGATCCATATTAAACCAGAGAGTTTCACCACCAAGGGATTCCGTTGGTTTTATGCTACTGCACGGTGAATAAGAGTCTCCCAATAAGGCCACACCATGAGCTTCTATATATTGTACAGGAAATCAATAGCGTTTTACAACAGAATTACATGGTAAGCTTCTCTGTGCTTTATTCTAAATCAATGGAGATTCACAACAGGATTCATCTTTTAGCTTCTATAAATTGCATGGTAAATCAAGTGTCTTTATTTGTTTTAAAACTGGGTAGTTGCCATCACATTAGGCAATAAAACTTATAAGCATATACTTTCTGATAAGCATGAAGTTTTATTTCTAAGACATGCCTCAAGATAGATATGATTTTTTCAAGAATAAAGCTAGCAACTCCTAAGATGTCAAATATTAGAGTCACTTGGAGGAAAGGAGCAAAGCTTACTGGAAGGAACAAGACAATTTTCTGAACCACAAACTCATGAAGAAACTGAGGGCTAAGAGAAATCTTCCTGTTGGTGAAAGGTGAGATGATGGTGGGAAAAAGGGTTCAGAGAAAATGAGGAAGTTGTGGGAGGGAATAGGAAGGGTGCTGGTCAAGTATTTGGTGGAGGGGAGTGAAGGGGGAAAATGGGACAACTGTAATAGCATAATCAATAAAATATATTTAAAGAAAAAGGAAAATTCTATCCATCAATTAGTAAAATTTTATTCTTTCTTGCCAGAGACAAATAGTTATTTATTTCAGTCTCTTTTAATTATAATGGTTTTGGGATTAAAGAAAAACAATTTCTAGAGAAAATATTTTACCAACTTAAAAATATTTTCTCAGTTCTGGAAACTTCTTTCCTTTTCAGTGCAACAATATTAATTTTCTGTAAACTAAACTTACATAGGGTAAGCTCAGGCTGGGTTTTAGTCTGTTGAGGGAGGAAGGAATTATAGGTATCAAATTGGATTTTAGAGCAATATTACTTTACAATATAATCAAATGGTGTAGATATTTCAGACAATCCAAAGTGTGAGGTTTCCAAGTAGATACAGAACCAAGTATTTTAGGGGTGTGAATGATATCAGTTACCCCTCACCTTTCTTTTAATGATGAGGGATCTAAGACTCAGAAGATTTTATATGACTTGTGCAGGGCTGTTAGTTACTAGCAGAGCCCAAACTATGTAAGGACTGCTCATTTCCAGTCTAGTGCTTTAAAAAATAAATGTTGTACAATATCAGTTTCCTACTATCCTATATTTAAATAGCATTTTTGTGCTGTCACTGGAACTTGTAAAGTATTTTTACCCTTGACTCTGCCCTTTTATTTGCATTTTACCATGTTTTAAAGTCCCATTGGTTTTCTGCCTAGAGGAATTTTGAATTAAATTGCCTTTTGGGTTCTAAATTTGTTTTAAAACTCATTTTGAATTGGCTCATAAGACTGTGAGCTTGTCCTGTTCGAGTTTCGGCTCATCTGCTGATTTAAATTGACTTAGACATAAACTGGGGATAATTTCCAATTTTTCTCTGCTTCCCAATCACCAGTCAGACTCTTGCTGTCCTGTTTTATGTTCTTATGGCAGGAACTGAGAAAAGCATCCCAATCCTTGAGGTGATTTAAGAATATATTGGACCAGTTTCAAACACATAAAGGGCGGGGAGGGGGTGAGGAATGGTGGTAGATTTCAGGTAAAAAGTGGATTCAAACCTGCTCCAGAAAAAATGCCAGCAGGTGTCTTTGACTCTGTCCTCTAGTCCTTTGTCACCTCATTAGCTTTCCCATGTCTGACCCTGGATGTTCACAGCTACATCAGTGTCAGTTGCTGGCTTTCCATTTTCTAAGAGGAGTGGGAATTAATCCTCTATTGAACTGAAAGCTTTTACTGACAATGTCTTTTGGAAACTGGAGTAGTAAAGAAATGCTATATAAACATATTGGTTCTGTTTTAGGCACCTTTACCTCTAACTTTCCATAATCTTTCAGATTTTTATCTTCTCTGTGTTCAGTCTTACTCAGGAGCTCCTAACACTTCTGTCTTCCTTTGCTCCTGTCAAAGTCTTGAAATACACAAGGGGACATGGTTTTAAGCAAGATTTCGCAATAAAGATTATATGAGTATGTGTGTTTTAGAGTATGTGTGTGGATGTGTATAAGCAATTAAGAAATAGAAAATTATTTACATTTCTTCAAACGAACGAAAGGTAGTGTTCACATTCTACTTAAATATCTGTAGGGTTAAGGATGGAATTAGGGAATTTTTTTTCACATTTCAGTTTTGGACATACCTCTATTTTGATCTAGTGGAAGACGGGCCAGCCGGAAGCTGCAGACCCAGTTCTCCCGGATGGAGCTATACTCCAGCTGCAGACAGAGATGTTCCCGTGTCATCTCACTCGGGTGACAACTCTATAATTGCAGCCCAGGGAATGGAAGAAGGAAAAAAGAGAGTGATCTGGGGTAGAAACACTCTGGCTGATTGTTTTCATTCCTCAAAACAGTGGCTCTCAACCTTGGCTGCGCATTGTAGTTGGGGAGCTTTAGAAAACTAGGAAACTCCGATGCTCATGTCTCACCCTCAGACATCCTGATGTGATTGGTCTGGGGTGAGTCCCGGGCATTAGGATTTTAATAAGTTCTCAAGGTGATTCTAATGTGCAGCTGAGTTGATCTTAATCTTGGACTTATGGAATTATTGATTAGCAATTCTGCTTCCGATTTAGACAGTAGTTCTCAAACTTGCCTGTGAATGAGAATCACCTTTGCAGGCAGTTAAAGATGCAGGTTCTTAGTCCTCATTGTAGCTCTACTAATCAGAATTACTTAAGGGTGGGTTTCCAAAAATTGGCTTTTAAGAAAATATCTCCTCAGTGATATTTTATAGAGCCAGCTACTTCAGAAACAGAGAATTATTCATCTGCTCTGCCAATTACTAAACAACTCTACTTATTTATATCCTTAGAGTTCTGCAGGAACCTCTGCTGACATTGTTAGTCATAGCTGAGGGCAGGGAGGGAGTTTACAGAGAAGTGGGAGTTGCTGAAAACACTTTTCAAGTGAAGAAGAATAAGATGAAATATAGAAGAGGGAGAAAATTTTTTGTGCAAATATAATACTATTTATTGATAAACCTACTTTCACTTAAGTATGAATCAATCAAATGACTCTAATGCTGTAATGAGCTGCATTTGCATCCTGGAGCTGCCACTCACCACTATGTAAACTGGAGAGATCTGTGTTTTCATCTATAAAATGAATGTATGACCACATTTTTTTGTGGGGTTATTGTGAAATAACATATGTAAGGTGCCTAGTACAGTCCTCTTGTGGAAGGTACTTAGTAAGAGGCAGCTGTTTTTATAGTGCATACATTTTTTTCTGAGCAATAATACATGTAGAGAGGATTACATGGTGAGAAGGATAATTAAGCAGAAGCATATCAAGCCTGAAACAATCATGAAACTTAATTACCATCTATTAAGAAAAATAAAAATTTCAATGTTGTTTTTTATTTTAGTCTTACTTATATTGCTCTAAAAATGTAGGTGGTCTCAAAAATGCAATGCAATTTTATTTTTGAAACATTCTGTTTTACTATCATTAGTGCCTTCAATCTAATCATCTAAGAAACATAATTATTGCTGATATTATAATGATCATCCACAGAATGATTACTTTTTGTCTTAGATATGCAAATATGGCCTAAAAGATAAATTTTGGCTTTACTATGTTGAGTTTTTGTTCTGTTCTCCAAGTCCTGGAAGTTTATTAAATTACAGGAAAACATAAGTAAATTTGACTCATATTTGTTAAATAGGGTTATCTCTTTGATATGATATATATCATATCAGTTTTAATATATTCAAGCCGCAGAATACTCTATGTGAATATGAGTGGCAGGCTGATTACATTTCTTTTGCTTCACTGAAAGGTAGAAAAACTTAGGATATTTTAAATGGCAGAAAGACAAAGCCTTAAGATATTTTTTAGTTGGGCAATAGAAAATCATCTCATCTACCATACTCAGCCTAGTTTCAGGGGGGTGTGGAAGAGAGAAAGAGAGAGAGAGAATGAATATTACTATTGCAGAAGTTTCTTTCTTTATATGACCCCATGAACAATGCCCCAATTGAGTCATAATACAATTATTCTTTTCTTAAAAAGTGATGTTGGTGACTTATTTTTAAAAAGTATCATTGGTAACTACCACAAGCCCCACAAACACAAAAGAAGAATTAACAGAGAAAGAAGACTGCCAAGGCCCAATGGT
Organism: Trachops cirrhosus; assembly: GCA_028533065.1. NCBI lineage: Eukaryota > Metazoa > Chordata > Mammalia > Chiroptera > Phyllostomidae > Trachops > Trachops cirrhosus. Next base: position 117,096,858 of record CM052541.1, on the reverse strand, counting down.
AACAAGGATGAGAACCACAGACTTATGTTCTTGAAGTGAGTAACTCTGGTGGGAGAAATGGTGGAAGATGTGGAATTCACATAAAAGCTTAAGATTATGGGGTGAAAACTTCAAGTTTCAAGCAACACTGCAAAGCAAATATGATTAATCATTTCAAAGGTAAGGTAAGAAAGACTTCAAATAGACTTCTATAATGAAGGGAATTTATAATATTGTATAACATTATAATGTTGACTGGGAATAGCTTTTTAAAGGTAGCTTGTATTTGATCAGAACTGTAGAATATGCTTAAATGAATGATTTATTGTCCAATGGCTCACACTGTCTTTGAGAGACCATCAGAATGAGATGGACCAGAGCAATTATGGATTAGGATATGCTAAGAGTATGAGGCATTCTTCTTAATATCTGAATAGTAGTTCTTGGTGGGAGCTTTCCATTATTATATGTGATTTCTATTATTCATGCAAAATAATAATATCTCTGAGGATTAGACTCATATAATTAACAAAAAGATAAATTCTTCCAGGCTGGAGGATTGAGGTGTTCTCAGTGGGTGGGATCTCCAGAGAATTTTTCAGGCAGAATAGTGAATAAGCCAAAAGCCTATTAACATTTGAGATCTCACAGTGTGGTACACATGTGGTCATTCTTTTTGATAAGAGGAGCAAATTTAGGTAGCCTATTTATAAGTCCTGTCCCACATTCTCTATTTTGATTCTTGGATGCCAAAATAAATGTATGTTTTCTTATAATGAGTTCTGTGCATTAATGTGTTGACATGTTATACACAATATCTTTTTCTCACTATTTTTCCACTAATAATATGGATATTTAGTCCTTCTCACACATAGATTAATCTTTGTAGATATAGTCCAGATATTGTTGTCATCCACCTGAACAAAAAGCATTAGTGGCTCATGGCTGCCTATGGAATATTTATATTCCTTAGCTTTTATCTGCATTTTGCACTCCCCTCCAAGACCTCATCGCTATCCTAAACTGAACTGTTCCAACATAATAGCCAGACTCAAAGGAGTAAACATTTTCTCATATCTAATATGGACAATCCCTATGCTAATGGTACAGTGTTTTTTCTAAAAGACTTATTAGTTCAGCTCCCTTCTTATAACAGAAAAACCTGAATCCTTGTTTTGACAAGCTCTATTATTAAAAAAGTCAGAAGGGGATGCAGATTGGAGAAAGTTTTGTCATTTCTCTCTAGGTATTTCTTCTGGTGTTCTTATTTTTAAATGTCTTTTGTCTTAGTTGGCTTAGGCTTCTATAATAAAATACCATAGACTGGAAAGTTTAAACAGCAGACATTCATTGTTTCTCACAGCTGCGGAGGTGCCAGTAGATTCGGTTCTTGGTGGGAGCTCCCTTTCTGACTTGTGGATGGCATCCAACTGCTGAGTGTTCACTTAACTTTTCCTCAGTGCATGTCTGTGGAGACTCTCAGAGAGAGTGCCCTCTGTCTTCTTCTCCTGGCACGGGCACTAATCTCATCATGATGGTCCCACGAATTACCTAATCAAAACCAATTATTTCCCAAAGGTTCCAGTTCCAAATACATTAGGGATTAGGGCATCAACATATGAAATTTTGAAGGGACATAATCATCGAGTCCATAACATTTGTCTTAATATATTTGCACCAGCTAAGTTTCTAGCACAAGCTCTAGAAGATTTGGAGAATGTCTAAGAGATGAGCCTGAAGTGTTCTGTTTAGGTTATTATTTATTCTCCTCATGTTCACAATCTATAGATCAAAGGAAAATGAGAACCCATCTTACAGAAAATCTGCAGAAGAAATAGGATATAGGTGATGGAAGTACATCTAACAACCTGACTGTATTGGCTGTAAACTATTTCAAGACAAAAAAGAATTAAGGTCTTTCATTTTCTCAGTTGATAAAATATAGAAAATTAAAGAAGGTGTTATTTATGCTGAAAACTTCCAACTGGAAACCACAGAAGGAGCTAAGATAGGTTGACCAGGGTAAAGCTTAAGGTCTTTGCATGTTTAGCTGGATGACCAGATGGGCTCTATCTTACTCTTTGAGTGTCCTCATTTAAAAATCAATCAGAGCATAAGCTTCTTGATGACAACTTCCACATTTCATTATCCTTCATAATTCCTGCAGTATTATGCTTTGTATGACTTAGTCACTCAGGAAAGGATTATCAAATTGAAGAATGAGAGATGATATTGCTGTATGGTAGATTGGAAAATGTTTTAGATTTTGAGTTGAGTTTCAACTTGGTTATTCACTAGTACATGCTATGAGTAAATCATTGAATTTACAGTTTATTATAAAGCAAAGATTAAAATTTAATTAAAAATTCATGTCCTCAGCTTGTACTCATTTATTCAATATACAGTCTCAGGCACAGTGATATAATCTTGGGATACATTAGTTAATAGAACAAACAACTCCTGCCATCATAGGCTTGTATCATAGTGTAGAAGACAGCAACAATTAAAAAAAAACAGTCAATCAATCCATTGATCAGTCAGTTGAAGCAGATGTTGGAAACCCACCAGTGCTATGGAAAGAAAAAAAAAGAGGAGGGGAGGGAATTGGAACTGCATAAGTGGCAAGTGCTGGGCCATATCACTGTGTTGAATAGGGTAGTCAGAGGAGGCCTCACTGTAAGGGTGAGATTTAAGCAAAGATTTGAAGGAGGTGAGGGAGTTGGCTAAGTAGATACCTGGGTTCCAGAGTTGGCCAATGTCCTTGGGCAGGAGCCAGCTTGGTGCGGGGGCTGGGCCTGTTCTCTGGTGATGCCTGAAGCTGTAGGCAGGTGAGCAGACAAGCTGAGGAGCAGAGATGAAGTCAGAGAAATGAGGGGGCTGGGAGAGGTGGCAAAAACATTCAGGACCTTGTAATTCCCTGTAAGAAGTTCAGCTTTTCCTCTGGGTCAGACTGGATGCCATTGCACAGTATGAGTCAAGAAGATGACATGGTCTGACTTCCATTTTATTTATATTTAGTGCATAGAACACAGTGGGCATCCAATTCACATCTAATGATGCTTGTGAAACAAAATTCATGCCTGATTGTATGTAATTATTGACAATAAGCTGAAAGAAATTCTCTTCTTTACTGTTTCATTTTGTTGACCACTTTGGCATCCTACAAATAAAAGCAAAATTTTATTCTGATTAAAGAAAATCACAAATAATCATTACAATGATTAAATATTTTAAATAAAATATTTGGATTTGTATTTTCAAAGAGTTCTTAGAAAGTGAACAAATTCTGGTTTTTATTTTATTTTTGAGGGGGAAATTTTTTCTTATTGTATTTTTTCAACACCATTTAGTCCCCCTTAACCCCCTCCCCTGGCAATCACCACATGTTATTCATGTCCATGAGTCCTTTTTCCTGTTTGCTCAATCCCTCCACTCCTCTAACTTCCCCCACTTGATTGTCAGTACGCTCTCCATCTGTGAGTCTGTCTCTATTTTCCTCGTTAGTTCAGTTTGTTTATTAGACTCCACATATGAGTGAAATAATGTGGTATTTGTATTTCTCTGACTGGCTTATTTCACTTAGCATAATGTTCTCTAGGTCCATCCATACTGTTGCAAAGGGCAAAATTTTCTTCTTTTTTATGGCTGAGTAGTATTTTATAGTTTTATCCACTCATCTACTGATGGACACTTGTGCTGCTTTCATATCATGGTGATTGTAAATAACGCTTCAATGAACATAGTGGTGTTTATGTTCTTTTGAATTAGTCTTTTGGGTTCCTTCAGATATATCCCCAGAAGTGGGATTGCTGGGGCAAGAGGAAGTTCCATTTTTAATATTTTGAGACATTTCCACACTGCTTTCCATAGTGGCTGCACCAGTCTCCATTCCCACCAACAGTACAAAAGGGTTCCCCTTTCTCCACATCCTTACCAGAACTTGTTTATTGATTTATTGATGATAGCCATTATGACAGGTGTGAGATGATATTGTGGTTCCAGTTTGCATTTCTCTGATGATTAGTGACACTGAGCATCTTTTCATATATCTATTGGCCATCTGTATGTCCTGTTTGGAAAAGTGTCTATTCAGGTCCTTTCTCCATTTTTTAATTGACTTGTTTGTTTATTTGGTGTTGAGTTTTGTAAGTTCTTTATAAATTTTGGATCTTAACCCCTTATCAGATGTATCGGTGAATATGTTCTCCCATTCTGTGGGCTGTTTTTTTATTTTGTTGATGATTTCTTTTGCTGCGCAAAACCTTTTTAGTTTGATGTAGCCATATTTGTTTATTTTTTCTTTTGTTCCTTGGGGGAGATATATCTAATAAAATATTGCTGTGAGCAATGTCTGAGATTTTTCTGCATATGTTTTCTTCTATAATTTTTTTGGTTTCAGGTCCAACATTTAAGTCTTTAATACATTTTGAATTTATTATTGTGTGTGATGTATGAAAGGGGTTTAGTTTCATTTTTCTTCTGTCTGCCCTTGGTTATAAGGCTGCTCTGCAGCTAGTGTTTAGTTGGTTATCCAGGATGATTTTTCTATAATTTGGTTGTAATTCTAGTTTGTTCATGGGAAGAGGTTTGTGCAGGTTCCATGTATTCCTCTGCTATCTTGGGTGTCTCCAAATTCTGGCTTTTATAAAAGTTCCTATCTCTGCTTCTTAAGTGCTCTGGAAACATAAGAACATTTTGGAGATTTTAAAGCACTCTATTTTTCTTAAAAATAATACTCTTTCTATGAGGAAACATTTGTCTGACATATCTGGTAGAAATGACAAGTCAGACATTTGTTCTCTAGTCACTGAAGTGATTTCTCTGTGCTTTGTACTGTTTGGGGTTCCATTGCAATGCTTTTTCCTTTAGCTCAAACCACTAATCCATATCTTTCTGTTACTCATACTGCTTGGCATTGTCAGAAAAAATAAATCAGATCCAGCATTAGAAATTTTACAGATCTTTTAATTATCTCCTTTTCTAACATGATTTCTCCTAGCAACTTTTTACTTCTAACCAGAAAAAACAGTTTGAGTGGTTCTTTTCTCATTTTCAAAGGGTCTTGAGGGTACAGCCACAATAACTATACTAGTTACAATGTAGTTAATCACATTCTTTTCTGAATAAATTAATGACATTCACAGAAATTTAATCTTTAAATTGTCTTTAAAAACTCAAAAGGAAAATGTCTTTTACAGATTTAGCAAAGGATCATAAATAAGGTTTGAACACCCTTGTTTTAAAAATTATTTTATGTACTTTACTGACACATCTTAGGTTCATAAATGACAACATTCTCTAAAACTTACTTTATACTTATCTAAAACTTATTTAAAAATATTGATGATGTATTTTATTCAATGAAAAGATATTAGATTTTACTCAGTTGTCAATAGAGTTATAATATTGTTTATATCTCTGTAATTAGTTTCATAGAAATAAAATACTGGTAAGTTCTTTGGTAATACTTACACTACACTATGGTAGACAGAATAATGGTTCTCCAAAGTTGCCCACATACAAATTCCTGAAACTTATGAATATGTTACTGTACATTGCAGAAGGGACTATGCAAATATGATTAAATTATGGTTCTGGAGATGGTGAGATTATCCTGGATTATCTGGGTTGAGTAAACATAGTTAAAGCATCCTTATAATGGGAGTTAAGAAGATCAAAATTAGAAACAGTGATGTGACAAGAGCAGAGGTTGGAGTGATGTGTCAACAAGCCAAGGAATGGTGGCCGCCTCCAGAAGCTGTAAGAAACGAAGACCGTATTCTCCCCTAGAGTTTCTGGAAGGAACCAGCTTTGCTGACATCTTGATTTCATCCCATGAGACTGATTTTGGACTTCTGATCTCCAGAACTGTAAAATAATAAATTTGTGTTGTTTTAAGCTACTGAGTTTGTGGTAATTTGTTACAACATCTGTAGGAAACAATGCACAGCAATATAACTAAATCTACATTTAAAACATTGATAACACAGTGATTTGTGTTCAGTATAACTGACAGCACAAAAAAACAGTAAGATATATCGTCCGATTTTGTGTTTATGTAGTTTATATGGTAAATGTAGAGCTAAAGGATCACTCATACTTTTTTTCAGATACATGACTACAGTTAAGCAATCTATTAGATTATCACGGAGGATAATATGTTTGAATAAGGTGTCAGTGACAGTGGTAGTTAAAATTGGGAAGAAGCAAAACTCATTGTCAATGCTCATTGCCACATCTTCGGGGTCTTTCATCACTTGATTCTTACCTCGCTCCATGTTTCACCCATCAAATTAAAACATCTGGTATATTAGTACTGCATTATTATGGCTCAGTTTAATTTGTTGAACATAACCAGAGATATTTATCTTCTTGGAGAGGTATTTATATATTTTGGGAAAAGTATATACCAATGGGAGACTTTTAGGTATCACAAAACTTTTTGGAAGAGAAATTAAGCAAGACTTCGTTTGGGGAGGAGTTCTCAAAACACAAGCTATGATGGTATGTTATCATCTTTTGCGTAGAATAGAAATTTGAAGCTGATATACTTTGAATTATTAAAAAACTTTTAATAATATTTTTTGCTCTATATAAAAGTTTAAAATACATATAAGTATACAAAGACAAATATTCCTACAGTAAGAAGTTATATTTGTAATTGCTAAGAAAGGAAGTGCTCATTCTGATAGTATGTCAGGAATATTTTTCAGTAGATACATCTGATGTTTTATAATTTTAATCTCCCTTTTTCCACTTAACATTATATCATGAATCATTTTATATGTCATGAGATCTCATAAATATTCTGCTGTAAGGGAAAACTGACATTCTTCATTGTTTTCTTTATCATAGTCACATTTAATTGTTTTCACAAGGAGGTAAAACTTTGATATATTCTTAATTCTAAAGTCTGCAAAAACTTTCACACTGTTAGAATACACATAACTAGACCAGTGTGGTTATAATAATTATCACTAAATCAGTAAATAAAGTCAATTTTATTTTTTCTCCTTTGTATTTTATTGTATTTTTTTCCATTACCATTTGTCCCTCTTATACCCTCTTCTACCTCCACCCACCCCTCACCTCCTGTAATCACCACACTTTTGTCCATGTACATGAGTCCTTTTCTTTTTGCTTAATCCTTCCATCCATGACCCTTCCCTCAGAGCTGTCAGCCTGTTCTCTATAAGTGTGTTTCTGTTTTGCTTATTAGTTCACTTTGTTTGTTCATTGGATTCCACATATGAGCGAAATCATATGGTATGTATTTTTTTCTGACTGGCTTATTTTAACTTACCATAATGTTCTCCACATCCATCCATGCTGTTGCAAAGGGTAAAATTTTCTTCTTTTTTATGACTGAGTAGTATTCCACTGTGTAAATGTCCTATAGTTGTTTTATCCACTCATCTACTGATGGCTACTTGGGCTGCTTCCAAATCTTGGCTATTGTAAATAATGCTGTAATGAACATAGAGGTGCTTATATATATATTTTTGAATTAATGTTTTGGGTTTCTTTCAATAAATTCCCAGAAGTGGAATTGCTAGGTTATAAGGCAGTTCCATTTAATTTTTGAGGCAAATTCATACTGCTTTCTACAGTGGGTGCACCAGTCTGCATTCCCATGAATAGTGCAAAAGTGTTCCTTTTTCTCCACATTCTAATCAGCACTTGTTTGTTGATTTATTGGTGATGGCCATTCTGACTACTGTGAGGTGATATCCCACCCTGGTTTTAATTTGCATTTCTCTGTTGATTAGTGACATTGAACATCTTTTCATACGCCTTTTAGTTATCATATATCCTCTTTGGAGACATGTCTATACAGGACCTTTGCCAATTTTTTAAACTGGATTGTTTGTTTTTTTCGGTATTGAGTTTTGTAAATTCTTTATAAATTTTGGAAATTAACCCCTTGTCAGATGTATTGGTGAATATGTTCTCCCATTATGTGTGCTGTTTTTTAATTTTGTTGATGATTTCCTTTGCAGTACAGAAACTTTTTAGTTTGTTGTAGTCTCATTTGTTTATTTTTTGTTCTGTTTTCCTTGCATGAGGTGATATATCTGAAAATATCACTATAAGCAATATCTGAGACTTTAGTGCCTATTTCTCAGTGAGTTTTATGGTTTTGGGCCTAACAGTTAAGTCTTCGATCCATTTTGAATTTATTTTTGTGTGTGGTATAAGAAGGTGGTCTAGTTTCATTATTATTATTTTTTTACATAGCTGCTAAATTTTCCCATCACCATTTACTAAGTAAACTATCAAGTTCATTGCATGTGCTTGCTTCCTCTGTAAACATTAATTGTTTATAAAAGTGTGGGTTTATTTCTGGGTCCTCTGTTCTGTTCCATTGATCCATGTGTCTGTTTTTATGCCAGTACCAAGCTGTTTTGATTACTATGGCCTTATAGTATAGTTTCACATTAGGCAGTGTGATTCTTCCAACTTTGTTCTGCTTTGTCAGGATTGCTGTTGCTGTACGGGGCCTTTTTGGTTCCATATAAATTTTTGAAATATTTGGTCTATTTCTGTGAACTATGTCATTGGTATCTTCATAGGAATTGCATTGCATCTACAGATTGCTTTGGGTAGTATGGATATTTCAATGATGTTAATTCTTCCTATCCATGAACACTCAGTATGCTTCCACTTATTTTACTTTCTTGAAAATCTACTTCAGTGCTTTATAATTTTCCAAATACAGGGCTTTTGCATACTTATTTAGATTTATCCTAGGTATTTAATTCTTTTTGAAGTAATTTTAAATGGGATTATTTTCTTAATTTCTCTTTCCTATAGTTCATTATTGGCATATGGAAATTCAAATGATTTCCAGATACTAATTTTGTATTCTGCTAATTTGCTAAATTCATTAATCAGTTCTAGTAGTTTCTTGGCAGAATCTTCAGGGTTCCTATGTACAGTATCATATTGTCTGCAAACAATGTCAGTTTTACTTCTTTCTTTACTTTCTTCTCTGATTGTTATGGCTAGGACTTTCAGTACCTCTAATACTATGTTGAATAAGACAGGTGAAAGCAAACATCCTTGTCTTGTTCCTGATCTTAATGGAAAGGCTTGTAGTTTTTGCCAGTTGAGTATGATTCTGGCAGTGGGTTTCTCATATATGGCCTTTATTATGTTGGCTGTTATATTTAGGTATGTTCCTTCTATTCTCACTTTTCTCAGAGTTTTTACCATAAATTGGTACTGGATTTTATCAAATGTTTTTTCATGAATCTATTGATATGATTACGTAGTTTTATCCTTCATTTTGTTTATGTGGTATATAACATTTATTGATTTGTGAATGTTGTACAGAACTTGCATACCTGAATAAGTCCCACTTGATCATGGTGTATGATCTTTTTGATGTATTGCTTTATTTGGTTTACTAATATTTTGTTGAGGATTTTAGCATTTAGGTTCATCATGGATATTGGCCTATAATTTTTTTTTTGTAGTGTTTTTATTTGGATTTAGAATTAGGGTAATGCTGGCTTTGGAAAATGAGCTTTGGAGTCTGCTCTCCTTTTGCACTTTTTTGGAATAATTTGAGAATGAAAGTTGTTAGTTCTCAGAATGTTTGGTAAAATTCACCTGTGCAAACATCTGGTTGAGGGTCTTGTTTGTTGGGAGTTTTTTGATTACTGTTTCAATTTCATTAGGTGTAATCTGTCTATTCAGACTCTGATTCTTCCTGATTTAGTTTCAGAATATTGTGTGTTTCTAGGAATTTATCCACTTCATTCAGGTTGTCCAATTTTTTGGCATATAGTTATTGGTAGCATTTTCTTACAATGCTTTGTATTTCTTTGGTATGTCAGTTGTTATTTCTCCTCTTTCATTTCTGATTTTATTTATTTGGGTCCTCTGTCTTTTTTTATTGATAAGTCTGGTTAAAAATTGGTCAATCTTGTTTATCTTTTCAAAGAACTGGCTCTTGGATTCATTGATCTTTGTATCATTTTTTAGACTCTATTTCATTGATTTCTGCTCTGATTATTTCCTTCCTTCCACTCACTTTAGGCTTTGTTTGTTGTTATTTTTCAAGTTCCTATAAGTATGAAGTTAGATTGTTTATCTGAGCTTTTCCTTTTTTTGAAAATGGCTGTAATGCTATGAATTTCCCTCTTAGAATTGCTTTCCCTGTGTCCTACAGATTTTGGATTGTTGTGTTCTCATTACCATTTGTTTCAAGGTATCTTTTGATTTCTTCACTAATCACATTATTGACCCACTCATTATTTAATAATATGTTATTTAATTTCTATGTCTTTGCTTTTAAATTTTCTTCTTGTGGTTGATTTCTAGTTTAATAGCATTATGGTCAGAGAAGATGCTTGATATGATTTCAGTTTTCCTAAATTGATTGATATTTGTTTTGTGTCATAACATGTGGCTTATCTTATAAAAATGTTCCATGTGCACTTGAAAAGAATGTATATTCTGCAGCTTTGAGGAATAATGCTCTGAAGATATCAATTAAATCAATTTGATCTAGTGTGTCGTTTAAGGTTGCTTGTTCCTTGTTGATTTTCTGTCTGGAAGATCTATCCACTGAAGTCAAAGTGGTGTTGAAATTCCCTATTATGACTATATTTCTGTCAATCTCTCCCTTTATGTCCATCAAGATTTGCTTTACACAGTAGGTGTTCCTATGTTGGGTGTGTGAATGTTTACTAGAGTTCTATCCTCTTGTTGGATCATTTCCTTTATCATTATGTAGTGTCCTTTTATGTCTCTTACTATAGCCTTGGTTTTACAGACCATTTTGTCAGATATAAGTATTGCTACCCCAGCATTTTTCTCTTTTCCATTTGCAATAAATGTTTTTTTCCATCTCTTTACTTTTAGTCAGTGTGTATATTTTGTTCTGAAGTTTGTCTTGGAGACAACATATAGATGGGTCTTGTTTTAGCCATTCAGATAACCTATATCTTTTGACTGGAGCATGTAAGCCATTTACATTTAAAGTGATTATTGATAGATACGTATTTACTGCCATTTTATTTTTAACTCTTTTTCTCCTCCTTGTCATCCTCTTCCTCTTCCTTCTCTTCTCCTTCTTCTTCTCTTCTTCTTCTTCCAAGCACTTTAACATTTGTTGCAATACTGGTGTGGTAGTAATGAACTTTTTTAGCATTTCATGTCTGAGAATCTCTTTTTTTCTCCTTCAGTTTTAAATTATAGCCTTACTGGGTAAAGTATCCCCATTGTAGGTCCTTGCTTTTCATCACCTTGAATATTTCATGTCAATCTCTCATGGCCTGTAGTGTTTTTGTTAAGAAAACAGGTGACAATCTAATGAGAGCTCTCTTGTACATAACTAACTGGTTGTCTTTTGTAGTTTTTAAATTTGTCTCCTTTAAGGTTTGTCATTTTAATTATGGTTTTTCTGAGTGTGGGTCTTATTTTTGTTTGGGACTCTCTGTGCTTTCTGGAGTTGTGTGTCTTTTTTCTTCTCCACATTAGGGAAGTTTCCAGTCATTATTATTACAAATAGTTTCTCAGTCCTTCACTCATTCTCTTCTCCTTCTGGTATCCCCATGATGTGGATGTTGTTATACTTCATGTTGTTGGAAAGGTTTCTTAAACTCTCCTTATTTTGAAAAATTCTTTTTTTGTGCTGCTCATCTTGGGTAATTTTTTCTGTTTGTCTTCCAAATAGCTGATTCAGTCCCCTACTTCATCTAATCTACTATCAACTCCTTCCAGTGTATTATTTACTTCAGATATGTATTCTTTGTTTCTGATTGGTCCTTTTTATTGTTTCTCAGTCTTTGTTCATGCTATTGAATATCCTTATAATCATTATTCTAAACTCTATATCAGATAAATTGCTTATCTCCATTTCATTTAGTTCTTCTTCTGGAGGATTCTCTTGTGTTTTCATTTGGGGCTTATTTTTTGTCTTCCCTTTTAGGCTGACTTTTTGTGTTTGTTTATATGTATCAGGTAGATCTGCAAACACTTTGGTGGAGGCCTGTGTCAGATGATATCTGTGACTGGCCCTGGACAACTGGTTAGAGTTATCAGAGATACACAGCTTGTGGCTTGCTCTGCTGGGCCTGGGTATGTGCAGAAAGAACCTAGCTACACACTAAGACTGGCTTTTACTAGCACCCAGCCTGGGGGAGGGTCAACTAAAGTCTCAGAGCTCCCAGAGATCTTGCCTTCACCTGCAGGCTTTCTGTAGGCTTAACCACCAAAATAGCCTCCACTTGTATTCCTCAGCAGCCTGGCTTAATCTCCACAGGGTGGGGTGAGATTGATTCCTAAGGGTGGGGCTATTGCTTCCCTTCAGGTTGATGCTCTACCTGAGAAAGATGGCTTCTGCAGTATGGGGAATGACTCAGCACAGGGATCCTGGCTATTGACCCTTTGGCTCTCTCCATGGAGCCATCAGCCCCAGGCATCCTCACGTGGCTCTAGTCTCTTCTGTCCTCCCTTTGCCAGAGCCCAGGGTAAGTGGCTGCAAACAAATTTTGTATTTGGCTTTTTGAGGCTCTCTGCATCTCTTTCCATCTCTCCCTGGTGGATGGAAACCCCACTGCTTTTTACAGCTGGATGTTATTTGGGTTTTTTTGTTCGGTTTCTTGCTCTTTCTCTTGTCCTTCTTGTTCCCCAGTGAGGTAATGTTGGACCTCTTGAAGTTGTCCCAGAGATTGGATACACTATCCTCTTTTTTTTAAATTCCTTTTTCTTTTTGTTGTTCTGATTGGTTGTTTTTTGCTTCCTTATGTTCCAAACTATTGATTTGATTTTCAGCTTCATCCACTCTACTGTTGTTTCCCTGTAAATTGTTCTTTATTTCAGTTAGTGTTTCCTTTGTTTCTGATTGGATATTCTATGCTGTTGAGGGTCTCACTAAGTTTCCTGAGCATCTTTATAACTAGTGTTTTGAACTCTGCATCAGATGGAATGCTTATGTCCACTTGTTTAGTTCTTTTTCTGGAGTTTCGATCTGTTCTTTCAGTTGGGCCATGTTTCTTTGTCTCCTCTTTTCAACAGCTTCCCTGTATTTGTTTCTATGTATTAGGTAGAGCTGCTTTGACTCTGTCTTGGTAGTGTGCCCTAATGTAGTAGGTTGTGGGGGGGGTCCCATCCTGCAGAGCCCTTCCAGCCACCATGCATGAGAATAAATCTACCAAGACATGATCTGCTTAGGGAGGAAAGGCTGACCAGTCTCTCAAAGAAGAAAGGTCTTGAGCCTCTCTATCAATAGGCTTTTATTGAGTTTAACTTGCATAGGAATGCACATCAAAAGAAAGGAGGTATGGTTTACAGATAACATTTCTGGGATCACGGGGGTCCTTTTCAGTCAGGGTCTGGTAGACAGGGTGACATGAATTTGGTGTAAAACCTTGGGAAACAAACTTATTTTGTGCTTGGACCCTAACATTTAAATTGAGGGCATTCTTAGCAAAGCAGGTTTCACAGGACTTTATGCATTCTTTCTTGGCCTGATTGCTCCCCACCAGGAACTGCTGGCTCTGGGACAGGGCTGCACCCCTCTTTGGCATTGTTTCAGGCCTGAATCAGGTGGGGGAAGCAAGGAAGCCAAGAGATTAGGAGATTTTTACAGATAGAATGAGGACTCAGGCTATGATAAAACTGAGGGGTGAGGGTCTTTTGTTATCCTCCACAATCCCCTAAGTTCTTCCCTGATGACCCCCTTGCAACTGTGCCTGTCTTAGGTTGTTCCTTCCTTGAAATCTTACTCATCATTGACTATCCAGCCAACCTTCAGGGGCCAAGCAGGGTGAAGTAAAGGGGGCAGAGGTCGCACCCCTGCCAGGAGGATAAGTTTTGTTTCCTTACTGGTCCCAAGTTCCCCTAGCCATGGGGCATTTTCACCTGTTGGTGAGGTTACAGCTTCTGAAACCAGGCAGGAAGGTTCCCAACAGTAGGTGTCCTGTAGGGTCCAGTGACACAGCCTCCCCTATCACCTAAGCCATGGACTTGAGTTGTGCCCTTCATGTGGGCTGAGTACACCATCCTTTTTTAGTTGAGCCTTGGTAGCTGTTGGCAGATAAATAGGAAGGCTTTATCCAGGGCAGTCAGTTGCAAAGACTGGCTGTGACCACTGACCACCAACCTCTGCCCTTCGTGGAGGATCAGCTATGCAGGGGCAAGGTGGTGGTTCTCCTATGTGGTCTGTAGCTATCCACTTGGTATGCTGGACCTGGGGTTGCCTGGGTGGTGCAGGCCAAGGCCAGCCCCCACTTGTGTTTTGCCTGGGCCCACCCTACCTGAGCTATAAAGCAATTTAAGATGGCTGTGACTTTTTCTGGGTTTGGAGATTCCCAGGGAAAGCTAAACTGGGATTCTAATCAGGCTGCTGCTAGTGCTGGGCCTGGTTCTCAATGAGGTCAGCTGTTGCTTGTTCCTTGTTAGGAAGTTGTGAAGCATGGGCCAAGACCAGTCTTTCATATGGAAAAGTAGCTTGGGTGGGCCTGTAGGTTGGGTGGAGTGGAATCTCTGGGGATCTCCAAGGTGGGTCTCCAGTGTTAGTCAGGTTGATGGAGTCTCAGGTATGGCACCAGCTTGCCGGCTCAGTCTGGATGGGTATGGTTTCTTTAATTCCATTGTTGTCACACTTCCATTCAACTCTATTTCTGATGGTTCTGAGTGATGGTTGTTCTATATTTTAGTTGTAATTTTGATGTGGTTGTGTTAAAAGGCAAACCATGTTTGCCTACACCACCATCTTGACCCGATAAATCAATTTTAATGTTTACAATTTTAAGCCAACACACACCATTTTCTGTAACAAAATTTTTTCAAGTAACATTTTCTTTAGCATATATAATGTTAATGAAAAATGGCAAGAGTTCATTAAAACATTTTAAAAAGTTTAATATTAGAATAAGATATTTGGTATTTTATTTTATTTTAATTGTATTTGTAGGGGTGGCATTGGTTAATAAAATAATACACATTTCAGGTATACAATTCTACAATATATCTTCTATATATAGAATTAAGATATTTGATATATTAAATAGATTTAGAAAAGATTAGGATGAAGGATAGTTCATTTTATTTTATTTTAGATTTTGATGTATTTGTGTGGTATATATTTTCTCTTATCTACCTAAATTAAAACCAATGCATGATACTTTGCTTTATATTCTCAAAAGTCCTCATGTTAGCAATTTCTCATTCTCTCAAGCTTTTCATAAAAACAATAAACTTTAATTTGATAAATACTGAATTGAAGATGGGTTCATATAAATAATGTATATTCATTCTTTTTAATACATTTGCCATAATTTACTCAGCTCTTTATTTTATACATTTAGATTTATTCTTATTATTTACTCCTGTAAATAATGCTGCAGTGCATTCTCTATGAAAGGAACTTCATATTTGTAGTTTATTTCCAGAGGGGTTACTAAATCATCAGTTAAGAATATTTAAAAATGAGATACAATGATTCTTTGCTTTGTAGAAAACTTGCAACATTTAAATCTGTCATCAGCAGGAGAGAAGTTCTAATTTCATTACACAGTTAAAAAATGAATATTATTAAAATGCTTTTTAAATTTGATAGGCAAAGAATAGTAACTTGTCGATTAATAACATTGTTATTTTTGATTGAGAGTTAATAATTTTAATAGTTTACTTGAACTTCTTTTGTGACTTAAATGTTCATTATTTGGGATAAAAGACATTAATAATTTTGTTCTTTTTGACTTCTTTTTACAGTAAGAATACTAAGCACTTATCTATCATATTTGTTGTAAATATTTTCTCATGTCATTTGTCTTTTATTACTATTTATGTGGTTTGCTGTGTTGAAATTTAAATTTTATGCAGTTTAATCCATCAATATTTTATGGTGTAATATCTTTTATTTTAATTTTAGAAAGTTCTTCTCTCAAGATATTGAATATTCATAACTATTTTCTTGTAGCTTGAAAATTTGGATTTTAAATTATTAGTTTTATTGGTGTATTTTATATTAATTTGAGTCCACTTAGAAATACTTGGAAGTGTGTTGGGAGACAATCCTCCGTGAATCTTTCATGATTCTGCACCTGCTGCATGAGAGGTGCTAACTTCCCTTTGTTTCACACTCTTTTCAAAAATGTTTGTATAGCAAACAGCCTTGGAAAACAGACATAGGGTCTTCCTCCAGAGTAAAGGACAGGCATGATTACTGAACGTTGTAAAATACTCAGGTTCCCTAAACTCAGAGTTTCTCTCCTGTATTGCAACCACTAGGTGAGAAAGCTTCAGTCATGCTCTTTGCATCCCTCTGTGGGATCTGGTGAAGGGAGACTGATAAAGGTATGCTTAGGCTCAGAAGGCTTGCTGAGCCTTTTTTGTTAATAGAGAAAGAATCCAGGAAATTGGCAAGCTAATTTTTTGGCTAGTAAGTAAAGAATAATTTCAGACACTTGGCTGTTCTTGATAAGCCTCTATTTAATTGTAAATAATGGCTAATGGAATACTTGCTCATTAAGCAGGTCTATATCATTTTATTTTCTAGATGTACTTCAAAATATCCAAGAAATGGTCCCTATTTTTAAGCCTATGATTGTGTGAATGTTATAGTAAAAGAATTAAAAGACCAGTCTCTAATAGCCTGGTCTTTAAAATTAGTATTTAGAGATCTATTTGATTGCACTTATAAACAATTTATTAATAAAAATCTCTTCCACAGCTTTGAGCATATTTGCCACTTAAAATTACTTGGTTAAATAATAAATAGGTCATACTTAATCAGGGTAGCTAAACTGACATTTAAAAAAAAAATAATGAACCAAAGCATAAAAAACTCATTTAGGAGACCATGGGTAAAGAAAAAAATAGAAAACATTTAGTTTAGAATTCCATAAATTAATATAGCACACCAGAGTTTTCTCTCTCTCTCTCTGTGTATATACATATACATATGTATACACATACACATATTAAATGGGTATATGTGTATACCCATACACATTTTTATGGGTATACACATATACCCATAAATTAATATAGCACACCAGAGTTTTCTATGTATACACACATACATATACATATATGTATATATATCTCAAAAGACAATGACTGACAGAAATTTTGATGCTATAATATAAAAGCAACCTGAAGAAACTGAAAATTTCAATTGATTATTTTTTTTAAATCTTTATGGGTGCTTCCTTCAGATGGCCAGTGATCTGAGAAGATGGCGGGTTTGTACCCTAACACACCATCTTAAATTCCATTTTAAACCGACCCATTTTATAAGGAGAAGAAAAGCGTAGGTTTAGAATTTGGGGGAAAAGTTAATCAGATAAAATGCTTCAGCATTCTTTCATCTGTGTTCTGGGCGATGGTCTTTACCTGTGTCCTGCAGTGCCCTGGGCAGTGGCTGTCTCACCCTGGAGTACTATGGCTCAGATACCATCTTGATTCTTGCAGTCCGCCTGAGGCACAAAGGGGTAACTGCTTATGGACTCCTGGAGTCAACGTGGGTCATACCTTCGGTTCCTGGAACAATAGCTTTTTGCATGCATTGATTATTGAGCTTATTAGCTATTACCTGAAACTAAAAAATTTCCAACATTTGAGATTCCCAATACTTTTACATATACTTTTCTTCTCCTTATAAAAAGGGTTGGTTTGAAATGGAATGTTAAGATGGTCTGTTAGGGGACATAACCTGCATCTTTTCAGATCTCTGGCCATCTGAATAAAGCACCCATAAAGATTCAATACTTGTCTCTTCCTATTGATTCTGGTAGTGACAGGCAGCGTGAACTCTGGCTTTTCTGGTTTCAGTAAGATACAAAAGCTACACAATTTTAGAAGAATGGCAGGCTCCTGTCTCTGAGCTGATCCCCGCTAGAACACCCAAAGAAGAATAACCCTGCTATCATCTCCCAGGCCAGCCCAATCCTAGGCTGTGCCTGGAGTTCCTTTCCATCCAAAATCCATCCAAAACACCATCCTTTGGGAAATGCAGGCAGCTGCAGCATGATCATCCAGGCATCCTCAAGGAAGAGACTTAACTGATCATTTTAATGTTTAGTGTAAACAAGTGCCATATATATTTCTAATATTAAACAGGTGAAAAATATCTATTTTCTTATTATGTTTAGAAACAGGTGATCATTTTCAGTGTTTTTTTCAGTAAAAAATAACACAAAAATGTAATTTTAACTGTCAGCTTCTGCTGCAAAACACAATCTCAACACTTTCATGGCTTACAAAAACAATATTTTTTTACATTGTTCTTATGACATGAGGGTTTAGGATTTGACTGGATTGTAGTGAGCTGGATGAGGTTCTAGGTGATAGATCAGGTTCAGGTGCTCTCCAAAATTTTATCCTTTTGGGACTGAGATGAAAGCAGAAGCTTCTCTCTGGATGGGCCTTCCCCAGCCCCTGCCAGTGTTGGTCACAGGAGCAAGAAAGGGCAAGGCAAGCAACGCAATTGTACTTGGAGCTCGGATATGACAAACATTATGTCCACTCACATCTCAGTGACCAAAACCTGTCACATCTGTGGGCTGGAACATAAACTCAGTGGGACTGAATTGGCAAGAGAACAAATACCTGTGAGCAAATCATATAATTACTGCAGCAAAACATTTATGGTACATGAAATAAAGATTTAAAACACCTGTTAACTAAAAATTGTATAATGATTGGAATAACAGTACATTATAGTTGAGAATCAAAAGGCCACTGTCCTCCTCATTTCTCATCTATATTACTGTATTTCTGTTATATTAATATTACTCTGTTGCCCCACCTTCAGAAATCTACCTACAATATAAATTTTGTGTTGCTTTAAACTGTGGATTATTTCATGCGAATGAGAGCTATGTTTATATTGAGCCACTACTTAAGCTCTATTACAATTTCCAAACCTCTTTCCAAAACACATGTAAGACATTTGTAGAAATCAATCAGTATAGCTGGACAGCAGGGTTTTTGCAGATCATTGGAAAATTAATTTGGAAAAATGGGTCCAGATTGTATGGGCTGTTCAATATCAGTTTGTCTTGTTTACAAGTAGCCAAATTATAAAAAAATATTTATCCTTATCCTAATGGCTGACTCATTTTTAATTCAGGAAGGAATATAGAAGTTGATCTAACTATGTCTTCTCTGTTAAAATCCTTTCCAAATCCTATTTCTCAAAGCCCTGTTAAAATTCTGCTGAGATCGTGGGAGCTGCCTCCAGGCCACAACAATCTTTTCATTGAGCTGGAGTCAAAGACTTCAAACTTTTCAGTCCAAGGATTGTGCTTTGGTCAGAAAATGGATGGAAGAAGAAAAGTTTTAGGGGCTAAGAAGAGAAATTATGAAATCATGTCTCAGAAGCCATATTTGACCTGCTATTCCCTTGCTTTAGCACAATTAAAAGCAAAGCATTTTTCATTTTAAAACTTTCATTGTTTTTGATGGCAATGTTTTAGTACCTCCACCAAAATATTAGATGATATCATTATAAAATTTATTTAGAAATATATATAATATATATAGTGTATATAGCATATATATCAAACATATACTCTATATATTTACATCCCATATATACACATACCATATATATACATATTTTTATACACATATATATCCATAGATAATATTCTATATTAACTATCATTTACTATCATTTCAGATAGTAAAAGGGATTTACAGAGTATTTTAAAAATAGGATAGTGGGTCTGTAAAGTTAGGAACTATGCACTATAAGATTATATGCAGGAGAATAAATTTAGAAATGTCATTCTGGAATCATGGCCAGGGGAGGATTGTAAGATAATGAGACTTGAGGCAAAAAAAAAAATGCAACAAGAGCCTGAACTTTCTATGTGTTTCATAGACTGGGACTCCGTACAGGTGTCATTGGAACAAGGAGTGCCACTGCTAAGATGCAGCTTAAACATAAGTATTTAAAAGTAATTTAGAATTTTTATGTTTCTAAGAAAACTTAGAAATATGAAAAAGTTATCCATGATTCTTCACACCAGCAACATTTACTATTAATATTTTTATTGAATTTCTTTTCCATAAATTTTTTAAGCATTTAAAAAATCTTCAGATATAATTTTTGAAATAAGTACCTCCATGTAGCAAAAAATCTAATAAAGCAGAAATTTCTAATATGAAAAATGTTTCCATTGTTAGTGCCAATTCCTAGATATCATTACTTTTTATTTTTTTTGTAATCTCCTTGTGGTTAGGATAACACAGAACATTTCGTATTCCAACAGAGAGGGAATCTCTTGGTCTGTTTTCCATATAATTTGTGTGTGTGTGTAGGTAAAATTGTCATATAATAAACTACACATTTTTGATGTTGCAGTTGGCAAGCTTTTATATGTGTATATACCCATGAAACCATCACCACAATCAAGATAATAAACAATTTCATTACTTAGAAGTATCTTTTTTCACCTAGGTGTTAATTCTCTTCGACATTCCTCTTCCTGAATATATCCTCAAGAAACTAAAGATCTGCTTTCTGTCACTATGGATTAGTTTGTCTTTTTGTAGAATTTTATATAAAAAAAATATATAGTATATGAAGCCTGTCCAGGAAGTATCCAGCCATGTAATATGAAAAACAGAGACATTTATTGAAGATGATACGAGATCTAGGAAACACTGTACATAGCACAATGACGTCTCACTCTCTTTCTTTTTTTTAAATATATTTTATTGATTATGCTATTACAGTTGTCCTATTATCCACCCTTCATTCCCCTCCACCCTGAACACCCTCTTCCACCTACATTCCCCCCCTTTAGTTCATGTCCATGTGTCATAAGTTCTTTAGCTTCTACATTTCCCCTACTATTCTTGCCCTCCCTGTCTATTTTCTACCTACCATCTATTCACTCTCTTTCGAAGTAGGCACTTTGGCCTCTCACACAGTTCTCCCAGTGTCTCTTCCACTGTTCAAAACACTCTGCAAAATCCTTTGTTGGAATCACCATTGGCTGCCCATTGTATTTTCCTGAATCTCATTGATGGTCTGAAATCTCTTCCCGTTCAAAGGTGATGTTAGTTTTGGGAAAAGCCAGAAGTCACAGGGCACCAAATCTGGGCTGTAGGGAGTGCTGAGTCCCCTGGGTGATTTGATGTTTTACCAAATATTTCTGCATGAGATGAGATGCATGAGCAGGCATGTTGTCCTGATGAAATTGCCAATCACCACTTGTCCACAGCTGTGGCCATTTTCATCATATTGCATCTTTCAATGAAGGACTTTGAGGTAGTACTTATTAATTGCTTGGCCTGGAGGAGTGTACTCAACACCTTCCCAATTAAAAAAAAACACAGTTAACATGGTCATGATCTTGCTGAGACTTTGCCATGCCTTCTTCGGGTCATGGAGAACCAGGTGACTTCCATTGGGATGACTGGGCCTTTGTTTCTGAATCATATTAGTGGCTGTAGACCACTAATTCATCTCCAGTTATGACTTTCTTAAGGAAATCTGGTTCATTGGTAGCGGTTTGAATCAAGTCATTAGCACGTGCAGCACAATGTTCCTTCTGTTCAGGTAGCAGAAGCCACAAAATGAATTTTGCAACATACTTCATGCCAAGATCCTGCATCAAAATCTCAGACACAGTAGTTTTTGGAATTTCTAGATCTGTTTCTAGTTCTCACATTATCAGTCACTGATCTTTGTTGATTGCAGCCTGTACTTGGTCAAGATTCTCAGATGTTCTGCCTGTTGCAGGTCTTCCAGAACGTGGATCACTTTCAACAGATTCTCAACCATTTTTGAAGCATTTGTGCCACACGTTTATTTGCACTGCACTCACTGCATCATCCCCAAAAGCCTACTGAATCATTGGAATAGTTTCCATTGTGGAATGTTCAAGCTTAACACAAAATTTGATACAGACTTGTTGCTCTGTTCACTCAGTCATTTTGAATGTGATGACCACACAGTACACATGCTCACTCAGTGGTATCAGCTACCCCCACTGACTAGTACAGTGAAGTCATCATTGTTTGCACATGTGCATTCTAGTCTACTTTCCTTGGCTGCCAGGTTACATCGATGTCACATAAACTGTTTTATATTAACAATGGCTGGACTTCTGCACAGACCTCATACACACACATATGTACATATATACACTGAATTGTTAGTATGGTACAATGGGAGTAATTGTCATGTGTCTGTAACTGTCTGGACAGACAGTGTGAACTAGAATTCAACTATTTTTACTTAAAAATTTTTAAAATTAGTGTGATTGTGAAGATACAATCTTAGAACATACACGTGCTATTTAGATAAATAAGGATAATCCAGGTGTATTATCTTTAAGTTTTGGCAATCTAATTAAAAAACACTGCTTTATACAATGCCAATAAAGCATCAGACTCAACTAAAACAAACATGACAAATAGAGAAAATAGTCTATTTTCAAATTGTATACCTGTTTTAATTGAAGAAAGTCTTCAAGTTTTCAATGAAGATGTCTGAATAGGGATTCACATGTTATAGTCAGAAAGTATAAATTCCCAAAAGCCACAGCTCACTGTGAGAACCAAAATCTTCTAAAAGTTAACTGCTAGCAAATGTAATTGTAACATATTTCTAGGCCAATTTCCAGAGGCTGTGGGGCATGAGTCTAGGTTTCAACCTCTGGTGTTTTCATTTGATATGTGGCCACTTATTTAAACTCTTTAATATTGTTTCATCATTTTTAGGAGAGATAAATAGCATATGATTTCAATTATGTGGAATCTAAAAACCAAAATAAATAAACAAAACAGACTCAAACTCAGAATCAGAGAACAAATTGATGGTTGCCTTATTGGGGGGTGGGGGTTGGGAGGATGGGTGAAAAAGATGAAGGTATTCAGAAGTACAAATTAACAGTTACAAAAATAGTCACAAGGATGTAAATTACAGCATAGGGAATGTAATCAATATTGTAATAACAATGTATGGTGTCAGGTGTGTATTAGACTTACAAGGTGATCACTTTGTAAGTCAAATAAATGTCAAATCATTATGTTGTACACCTCAAACTCATATAATATTGCATGTCAACTGTAATTGAAAAATTAAAATATCAATGGCTCATCACAATAAACAAACTAAATGAGAAAAAAGGAGAAATAAATAATTCTTATAGAGATCATGACAGTTGAATGCATTAAATATACAAACTATCTATCGACAAAACTCACGTAACAAGTATTTGGGATTGCTAGTAGTACTTAACTAATTTTAAGTATTTCTGGATTTGTGGAATATTCCAGGGATGTCCTAAATAGATCTAGCTGCCATACCTACTATGAAAATGGCACCTCTGACTCTATGTATTTCTTCCATATGGGGTGACTTCGCAAGTGAGCCTTTGAAATGAGTGGTGCATGGTACAATTAGTAAGAATAGAGGCTCACGAAAGGGAACCTCACAGTTCTTTTTAGGCTGACAAGAGGCAGTGTGGTGTGGAACATATTGGGCATGCAGTAAATGCTCAAAAAACCTCAACAAAATGAAAGTCATTGTTTAAGATTTAAAGTATGTAACTCTTAAGAGAAATGAAATGTTTGCTGTTACAGATGCTCCTCGATTTACAATGTGTTATATCCTGATAAATTCAAGTAATTGGAAAATATCATAAGTTGAAAATGCATTTAATACACCTAACCTACCAAATATCATAGCTTAGTCTAGCCTACCTTAAGGATGCTCAGAACACTTACATTTGCCTATAGTTGGGTAAAATCATCCTATACAAAGCCAATTTTATAATGAAATGTTGAATATCTCATGTAATTTATAGTACATATCTATTTCACACCATCATAAAGTTGAAAATCATTAAGTTGAAGCATTGTAAGTCCAGGACTGTCTGTATTTGCATTTTTTTTAAATCAAGGTTAAACCATGTCTCGGTAGTGAAGGAGAGAATATCACTTCTTTCTGCTTCTGCCACATCTAACCCTGTGAGCGTTATTGTAGCATATTGATCCTAAAATAGGATACTTTGTCCTCTTAACAATAATTTTGTGTGATAACCCATCTTTAGGTAGTTTTTTGCATTTCCTTTATCCTGAGGAGTTATATATGACACAGCAGGGTCAATTCTCCCCTTTCAACACTGCTTTACAAACCAAGCCCCAGCCGCCTATGTCTCTCTGCCCCAAGCACTTCCACCAGAGGACTTCTGTAAGGCATAGGAATAAGAGGATGTATTTTCATGATAACTATGAAATGTGGGTTCAAGCACACTACATTATACCCTAGGAAAAATACTAATTCATGACAATCTTCCAGATTTCCTGCCAGGACATCTCCCATCCCTAGAAAGTATGGTTTCCATGTACTGGGAACATAATTTTACGAAACATGACTAATGTTTATCTGAAATTCAGATTTATCTGGGTGACCAAAATTTGGCAGCCCTATGGGGAGAGTAAGATATATAGTTTTAAAAGATCATACAGCCAGAGAAGTTAAACTGAATATAAGTATACCATTGAAATGGACCCTTCAAGAGCTGCAGTGTCCCCAGGTATACTGTGTTGGCTCCTTTTCAAGAACCACATAGGGTGAACTTAAGATAGGCTCAAAGTCAGCAAACTCATTCCTTGAAGGCTGTTACTGGTATCTGAATCTGAATTTAAAAAAAGTCCTTTTAACAAACTCTCCAAGATTCATTAAAATATGTCCCACTAATGCTCTCACCAGAAGCCAAAGCTCTGTACACTAACCCCATCCTCCCTCTCCTTTGACCCATCAACATTGCACCCCCTCTTATTTTTTTCAGGTGCCCATTCAACACAGAGCTTGAATTTCATTTACAGTCTTTTGTCTTATTACTAAAGATGCATAGTGTTTAGTTAAGGAAAACATCAAATAAGAAAATAAGATAATATAAATAATAAGCTAAAATAAAAAATTAAAAAAAAAGAAAATAAGTAACTTTAAAGCAATTTTCTAGGCAAAAAAAATAGTTTCACATATTACATGACAAAATAAGTGCCTGGAGTTTATCTCCATCATATTTAGGATTTGCTAAGTTTCCAATTTTTGATTCATGCAGATCCTGGAACTGCTTCCCTCTTCTTAGAACATTCTGTTTCATCCTTGACTCCAGGTAGCTCACAGATACTTCTTCTATTCTTGGTTTGTGTGAAGTTTCCTTTAAGAAGTCCTCCAGGGTCCCCAAATCCAGGCTAAGTGTCCTGACCATGTGTTCCCTTAGCTTCTGTGTTCTCCTGCCAATTTGTAGTTGTCCATTCACATGCCATCACCCATTGCCAACTCCAAGTTCTGTGTGGACAGAGAATGTGGTTGTAGTACAACGCCTATAACATAGCAGTTCCTAAATAAACATTTATTAATAAATATATGAATTTATAACAGTCCTCTGTAGCTCTACCTCCTATTTTAAAACAGATTATTTGTTCTTAACACAAATATTACTAAATCATAAGTTTCATTGTAGATGGAAACTACTGCATAGGCAGAAAATACTTAAATATTTTTTCTGCAGAACAAGAGGTAAGCCACAATAATTTTTAAAATATGCAATATGTGACTATTTAGTTAGGGACACTGACATCTTTCCCCTTAGGTTATCAAATAAAAATATGACAACAGCCAACACAACAATAGCTTCCTGGTGTGAATGAATCAAAATTATACCTATTGCCCTGGCTGATGTGGCTCAGTGTGTTGGAGCGATGTCCCAGATACTGAATGTTTGTGGATTCAATCCCTGGTCAGGGCACATGCCTAGGTTTTGGGTTCTGTCCCCAGTCAGGCTCGTACAGGAGGCAACCTATTGATGTTTCTTTTTCTCTCTTTCTGTTTGTCTAGAATCAATAAGTATATCCTAAGGTGAGGATTGAAAACAAACAAGAAAAAAATTATATCTATTTTTGTCAGATTGGCAAAAATATATTTTTTGGTGTGCTGCAGAATTTTAGTAATTAACATATGTGCCATGAGATGAAAAAGGTTGAAAATCATTGGACTAGAGCACTTCTTAGAGCTAACGTTTCCTCACCATTGAGGCAAAACCTTTTAGACTATTCTACCCACTGACTCATGATTTATAAGGTTTTGCATTCTGGTTATTTGGAAGAAGGATTATTCTGTGCCCTGCGTGAATTCTGGGTATTGTGTTCTCTACGTGTGGTTCTCTCCCTGAACTTGGATTCCTTCCTCATATGCATATTCTTATTAGTGCTCAGCTGAAGACTGGAGTGGAAACTTCTTAGATCTCTGAAACTTTTTCTTTGCAGCTCTCTCCTTTGTAGTACTGTCCCTTGAAAACACTAGCTGCCTTATCATCTGCTCCCTTTGTACTCCCTGTTCAGTCTCAAACAGAACATGGGCATCCACTTGGATTCTTCCTTACTATGCTGCCACTGAGAAACTCTCATTCAGATGGTAACCTGGGGATAGTCCTAGGATCATATTATTTTCCCCTTTCTTTGTTGCCTGATATCCATTGCCTTGAAAATTATTGTTTTGTATATTTTGTCAAGTTCTTAAATTGTTTAAGGGGGGATGGTAAATTCAGACTTTGTAATTCCTTTTTGACTGAATGTAGAAATCCAGTCTTCTTTCTTAGAACATTCTTCTTCCTAAAATGATTTAAAGAAGCAAAATTAAAGTTCACTTACTCATTTCAGGGAAAATTTCACCTCTAGACATATGGTGTGGTATTTCTTTTTCCAATCCCAGAAATCTAATTAAAATTCACCAGGAAATAATGGCCAAAACAGTAAAAATTCTAGGATTTCATTCACATCATTTTGTGTGGTCTTATAATCCTGCCTTCATCCTCAATTATGAAATACCTGCATTGACCACCACAGTTTAGTAGCTGCCAGCTTCCCTTAGCCATCTTTCTATTTCACACAAATCATCTCTTTTTCTAATATCAATTACTGCAAACTTTTCCATCCTAAACTCCTTTATGAATTTCTCTTTCCTGTCCCAACAGATGACCTTGCCTTCTTAGACTGAAACTGAATTCACTCAATTTCTAGGTACCTCTACAAAATTACCAGCCATATCTCCTGTTTTCCTTCCTTATTTTCTGTGTAAGAGTGTATGTCTCAAATCTAAGGTGAATTCCTTCGTGTGACTGCAAATCCTGCCCTCTTCCACCTCTGCATAAATTTTGCTCCATCAATTAATCACATCTTTTTTCAAATTGTTATTAGAATGAAATATGAGTTGTTGAAAAGACTGATTGCCACAAATGTATGTTTGTATTATTTGTAGTATTTTGACTCATGTCAAAATGATCCAGGGCAGAATAAGTTAGCAATGAACATCAAATGTGCATTTTATTTCTGCCTTCCTGTCTACTTTTCCGTATAAATATACTCTGAGTCATTCAGAGGAGTAGTGATCTGTGGCAGAAATGAGACAGAAATAATGACAGCTGCCATTGGTTGAATAGTTATTTGGACCAGATCCTGTTCTAGATGCTTTATATACATCTCCTCTGTTAATCCTCAAATACTCTGCATAAATAACATCCCACTTGTAAATATGATGAAAATGGGGTTCACAGAGGTTAAGAAATTTATTTAGGTTGCTGAAGACTTAGTAAAGTCTCAGACAAATGTATTCAAACAGGTAGTATATTTCAGAAGTAATCCAAAAGAGTGAAAAACAAGAGAGGAAGCAAAACAAGAAAGGGTAATAAGGGGCATAAGATTGAGTTAGCCTCCATTATGGGGCACTGGAGCTATATCTAAACTGGTGCCTTCTGAGGAGCCTTATGAAATATGGCACAGAACTGTCCTCCCAGGGTATAAAGGAGGGAAGCATTGAATCATCAGTTCCCATCCCCTATTGGTCAAGGCTGGCCCCACAGGTGTAATAAAGCATGAAGAAGATTAATGCTTCCGAAAGTTAAGACTATGTAAAAAGGTTTTTACAAAGAAGTGTCACTCCCATGTGTAACCCTTCTGTCCCCATCCAGCCCACCCTTTGTGGGTAAGTGACATTATAATTTTCTGAATTATCCTCCCAGTGTTTCTTTTTGTAAAGATAGACATATGTCTATTTATATATTTTCCCTTGTTTTCTAGACAAAGGGTAGCATACATTGTTTTGTATTTTCCTTTTTTCACTTAAAATATCTTCTGGAAAGCACTCCATATAACTCATTTTTTGTTACTGTGCTAAGTATAATTTAAATGCTAATCAAAAATTTAAAAATATCATTGTGGGACAATAAGAAATTACCTGCATTCCACTTTAAACAGATACATCATTTAATTCCTTCATTGAATTAATAGTGTTTACCATGGATTCTCAGATGTCTGGCCTGATTAGTACAGTACTAGTTCCTTCCTTTTTGACCATATGTTCTTGGGAGTTGAAGATTTTAAATTGGAGAAAAAAAGTTAATGTGTTTATAAGCTGGTGTTCCAATTCAAATAGAATCTGTAATTTCAAAGTGTGAGCATATGTGTGTTGATAAATTTATTTAAATTAGATTATCTTAGAATTAATGTTTCTTGGGTTCATCTTTGTTTTTTACTTAAACACACAAGTTTAAAAAAAATTCTTCCTACTTTTGTCATTTCAAATTGCTCTAGTGTGGCTCTTTGAATCATTATAAATACATGGCATTTCACTTGTGAAGGGTGAGTATAATGTTTTTGCTTTCATGAAACATGTGGCTTAGGTTTTGAAAGCTTTAATAAGGCGAGTAAACAACTCTCCTTTACAGACAACCTATCTCACTTGTTTTATTAGGATTTAGTGTAGATGAATAATTTAGACTTGATATCTTTGAATTCTTGAAATGAGATTGCATAATCTTCTGAATTATCTTTTAGTTCCTCGAGTCCTGAGAATATAATGCTATATAAGTTCAGTATGAATGTTGCAATTAAAAATTTAAATGTCATTTTAGTATAATACCAAAATGTATCTTAAACTATTATTTTTCAGTGCTAGAAGAGACATTGTTTGTAATACTAATGATTTTGAAGATGCAGGTGATGTGTTGCCGATTTACTTTGCATGTATTAGTAGAAAGAACAATGGACCAGAACCACAATAGTTTGGATCATTGGCCTGGCTTGAAGGTTCTGAACATCTAATCTTGTTGGGAGATCTCTTTAACATTTTCCAGTCTAGTTCTCTGATTTATGGGTTTCACTTAGGAAGTAAAAAAATGGGATGCTACCTTGGGTTGGCAACTTTTAATTTTGTCAAATAAAACATTAAAATATGGTACTAGTAGCTATAACTAATGTTCGAAAGAAGAAAGAACATTTAAAGGCACACACACACAAATATACTCACACACAAAGCCATGAATTCCCTAGTACAAAATACTTTAGACTGAACAAATATAGCTTTATTTTTTAAAAAATATCCTAGAGAGCACAGTGGAAGGAGAAATTTTTTTCCCTTTTAGCCCTATCTTTATTTCTTTTTCCATCTTTTCACTTGTGAAAAAAAAGAGGATTTGTTTTAAAAACAGACTTCATTAACACAATACTACATTGACTTAATGTAACATAGGCAATCAATATTGGCAAAAGAAAGATTTGTTTGTCTTGTAGATACCTGAAACTGAAGGTCCTAATTTCTCTCCAGAAATATACACTGGGGACCTAACATGATGCATTTAGAGAGAATCTGGAAAAGTGGGAGAAGAATGGAGAAGAAAAGATCAAGAAGATCATGAGGGACTGGATGGTGAAGGGATGAAGAGGGAAAGGGAGGTCAGTAGAAGAGGAAGATTTTACAGATGTTAAGGCAAACACTGAATTGATTGAATATTAACTTGGGGGAGAAGTAAAAATATCATTTGGACTATACATGAGACAATTGTTTCATAATATGATATACTTCTGGATAATTGGTTACTCATGAGCCATTTCTAGGGTATTTATAACACATTTTCTTTTAGTTGTTGAAAGGATTAGCATTTGGGACCTGCTGATTCAAAATATTTTTAGTCTATAAGAAAGTCAAGCAAGTTTTTACATCCCACATGCTTTTTTTCTCTGCCTCAAATGTCCATTGTTCCTTTCTCATCTAGATAATTGCTACTCATTTTTCATGATTCATTGTAATTAATAACCCCTGCAAAAAATCTTCCTACTTTCTTTTTCTAAATCTTATGCTCTTCCTCTGTGTTGTCATAGCACCCTTGTCACTTTTAACTTTTTAAAATGATACTGAATCATACTTGTCTTGTTTTGTTTGTCTTCTACTTATGTATAAAATTCCTGACAGTAAGGACGCTATCTTAGCTTTTTTTGCATCTCACTTTGTGTTGAATGAATAGATGTTATTTCATACTCATGAGTCATTGTGCTTGCTATTTCCTGACGAGATGTTGTTTCTTCTCATTTGCTGGGAAATCTCCCTCATATGTCTTAGTATCCTTCATGTTAAGTTGCTCTGTCAAGTCTTACTTGACCCCTTCTCTCACTGCAACAGATCTGATGATTTGACCCTCTGCCCTGATTTTGTACTTTTCATTAAAGAATAATTTTCAATAATAAAATTATCTCTCACTTAAATATCAAATAAAACACATTTGAATTATTTTATTTAAGTCATCAATTAATGAATGAACCAGTGAGATGTCACAGCAACTTTAGATGAGAATTGGATTTATGAAGATTTATGTATCTAATGGACGAATCTATTTGTACTGGCCTTCCCAGGAACCATTTATACTACTGTGGACAAAGAACATCTGTACCACCATTAATTTTCTAGAGGTTCATTTTCATCTCTACAGAGCTATAGAATATTGTATTCAAAGACAAGGAAAGATACAGATTCTTATAGAATCATATAACCTCCATCATTCCATGGAAAGGATACTCAATAATCTTTTTGCCTGTATGAAAGTCATTCATGTTTCCCCCAACACTTACAATAGCACATTATTAAATTTTCATGCTTTGGAAATTATTTTCATATTTCTCCCCCCACCCCTGCCCACTACCCCAGTAGGTCCTTTAGGAAAAAGACTTGACCCTAAACTCTTCTCCGGGCAGAGTAAAGAATTTCCCTTTTCCCCCTTTTGTTTGGCTGAAACCAGCTACAACAAGGAGAGTCAGTTAATTAGTGAGTTAAAAGGAAAAAGTGAGTAACTTTTCAAACCTAATTGTGAGAAAGCATTGGAGAATTGGGAAGATTAATAGATAATCTTTGCAATTCATTTTTTCAATGTCTTTATTTAATCCCCCAATGCTCACAGCTAGTTTAAGCTCATTTCCCTGAGACAGGTAGAGAATGGAGATTCTGCGAGGAGCTGAGGGCATGAAGAAAGACAGTTAGAGATGATGGTAACAAAGGTAATAGCAACCAGGAAAATAACTAATGTTAGAGAACCCACCACAGGCCAGGCCCTTCACAATCTAGTTTTGTTTTTGTTTGAGATTGGGCCATTATTGGCATCCTACAGAAGAGAGCTTAAGGAGCATGTGGAAGACCATATAGGAATTAAGTGGCAGACTAGGGTTTAAATCCAGAACAATCAGATCTGAGCTCTTAACCAGTAAGCATTAGCCTGGCAATAGCCTGAGTACAGGGAAGTTTGCACCAGGATGGGTTGTGATGTGATGGTGTGTGAGGCTATGCTCACATGGAAGTTCTTAGCAGAGGCTGGATCTGTGAACTATATTAATAGTCAACACAGTGAAACTAAGCAGATAACTCCTGCAAAAACCCACATGGTAGATGTTGTCTTTTAAACAGTTGTCCTCATATTTGGTGAACTCATTATCTGTATCAATTGGGATGGAGAAGGGGATGGGCAGCAACACTCATAACTGAGAAAACTGGATAGTCTAAACACCATGAGGTTTGCATTTATTTATTTATTTTAACAGGTTTAATTCCTTTTTTTTTGTATGAAATTATATGGTGGCCACGACTGGAGCTTGGGTCCTCTGCACAGAAACTCTGGTGTGGGTCTTTATACAATGGTCAGTGAGTTACCGATAGGGAGACTTGGTGAATTTGGTCTTTTTCCAGGGGATGAGATAGCTGTAGGCCATAGAGATGGCTTCAGTAGTGGCCTTGGTGAAGTTGCCCAGGGTGGCAGTGCAGTCCCTAGCTGAGGTGTAGCAGTTGTTGATACTAGCCATTGTCATCAACAGCATCTTGGGCACAGGGGCTGAGAGGATGCCAGTGTCCCCAGGGGCAGGAATGAGGCGCATAGCACAGAGCCACAGCAGCCAGTCACTTTGCAAAAGACAATGTGTGGCTTGCTGATCTTGTTCCCTCAGCAGTCTTACAGCACAGGGAAATAGAGAGCTTGGCCAAGGTGATGCCCCATGGATGGCAGTGGCAACATCCTTGGAGCACTTAACAATTAGATTGATATGTCCATTGTAGTCCCACTGGAGACAAATTCCTTGAACTGAATCCTCTGGCCTGAGTGGGTCTGCTTTTGAACTGGCGTAATCTTCAAAACCTTGACCTTGAGGGATGTCCCCAAGAAAATGTCAGTTATCTCAGATTCCTTGATAGGCAGGGAGAAAAGTTAGATCTCCTCCTAGAACTTGATGTTCATGTCCTTGACCAGATGGCCTAGCTTGTTTACAAGGATCCACTCCTTGTCCTCGACTTTGCCTCTGCCAGCTCCATGGCCTTGTCTGGCTGACCTCAGCATGGATGCTGCTGCTAAATCCTCCATTGAACCTGCCTGGGCCTCCCATTCCAGGGCCCTTGGGACTTTCAGATCCACTTGCAGCGCTGGTGATATCCACTATTTGGTGTTGGAGAAGGAATGATGTTTGTTTTTAAATATACTCTTAAAATTATTTGAGTATCTGTGGTAGATAGTTTAGGAATCCTCTTTAAATAATAATGTCATATCGGGCTTCCTTAGTTCTAAGTACTATTCTAGGTGTTTTTATGTTAATACATTGAATCTTCAAAATAACCCAAAGGGGTTTGTACTAGATCATTTAAAGGATGAGCAAATGGAGGCATGAGGTGTTAGAATTGGGATTCAAACACATGCAATCTGGGTTAAAGAGCACATGTTTATCACTGCAGAGCTGCCTTGTGGTGAGATCATGCTTAGTAATGTCCATTTATAGGTGAGACCACCCTATTTTCTCTGTGTAATTATACTTCTATTCTCATCTTATAACTCACTCTTCAGAATACATTATATGTCTGTATCTTATGCAGACTTTGCTCTTTTTGCTTTCTCCTTGGATAGATAAGAGGGCTGGGTTTCAGAAGACTTCCATTTATAAGGTAAGTAGTAGTTAAGATGTCAAGAAAAGGAGAGTAAGCAGAAGAAGAATTATGAATTGTAATATTAATTTATCTTCGTTAGTAAGTACCAACCCATTTAGCTGGAAACAAATCTAAAGAGAAGTATAGTTTATAGGATAGCAAACTGAACAAATGAATGTGGATAATTTTAAAGACCAGCTACAAGTCATAAATAATAGTTATTAAGAGTGATCTCTAGGAATTTATAAAATTCACTGCAACATCACATTTGGACTCTGATTCTTATTAGTTGTGTGACCATGAGCAAACTAAGTAACTACCCTAAGTCTCAGTTTCCTCACCTGTAAAATGGAAATATTGAGTACCTACCTCATAGGGCCAATGAAAGATTTAATTGAGATGATATATGTTAACTTCTTAGTATAGATCTGGCATATAGTAAGTGTTCAATCCATTCTAGCTGTTATAAATTACCCCATAATGCTCTTTCTCAGTCAACAAAAAATATATTTGAGGATATGGAGGATATATACCAGTGAAATATTTACTTCACAGTCATGCAAATATATGTGATACTTGGGGTGCAGAAATTTTAAAGTTGAAGCAACTCTCGAAATGAGATGGTGGGGAGAGAACGCCAAAATTAGCTGTGATCTATGTTCACAAAGAGCGTAGCTATCTGTTAAAAACCGAGCGACAAGACACAGTACAGAGTCATTGACAAGAAAATAATCAATAGGCAAACAAGGCTTGCCTCTTCACACAACAAAATTACAACTAAATTATAGAACAACCCACACTCAGAACTGTAAGAAATCAAGTTGAATGAAAGATTGATGACTACGAAATTAAAGAAACCACATTCATCCAGACTGGTAGGAGAGGCAGAGATGCGGAATCGGCTGGTCCCACAACCACATGTGGTAGATAAAAATTTGGGAGTAATGAGTCTCAGACCTATACCAGTTCCCCAGTCCAGGGTACCAGTGCCAGGAAGGTAAGTGTCCATAAATTCTGGCTGCAAAAATCAGCGTGGCCTGAATCAGTGAAAGAAACTTCTGGAGTCCCAAACAGTTCTTAAAGAATCTATACGTGAACGTACTCAGACTCACTCCCTCTGAGCTGGGATAGCAGCTTGAAAGGCACCAGTGGCATACAGAGAGAGACTGAAGTGTCTGGCCTCAAGTTGGGAGTTGGAGGACAGCCTACTTCCAGACAGAAAGGCTGGCAAGGCCATTGTCCCTTTTCTGAACCATCCCCACATAGAGCCACAGAGCTGGAAGACAGGTGCCATATCTGAGACTCCATCACCTGTCCAACACTGTTTGCCCTACCCTGCAGATCTGAGACTCTGTCACACACAACTTACAGGCTCACTCAAGCTGTTAACAGACTTTTCTGCACATATGGCTGGTCTTGGCTCATGCTTCACAACTTCCTAAATCCTCTCAAATAAGCAACAGCTGGCCTCAGTGAGGCCCCCAACCTGCATACCTCTTGCTAAGTGACCCCAGGCCTGGCATTAGCAGCAGCCAGCCCAAACTTACAGCTTGGCTTCACCTGGGAATCTTCAAGCCCAGCACAAGTAGCAGCCATCTGATTGCCTTCCAACCTGGGCAGGGTAGCCCTGGAAAAAATTCAGGTGGGGGCTGACTTTGGCCTGCACCATGTGGGAAACCCCAGAGCCTGTTCACCCAGTGGATAGCTACAGACCATGTCAGAACACAACTACCTTGCCCCTATTTAGCTGGTCCTCCATGGAGGGTGGAGGTTGGTGGTCAGTGGTCACAATCAGTCCTTGAAGCTGACTGGCCTGGGTAAATCTTTCCATTTATCTGCCAACAATAATCAAGCCTCAGCTACAAGAGGAAGGTGTACTCAGTTCACATGAAGGATGCATTGGAGTACCCAGCTTGGGTGTTAGGGAAGGCTGTGCCATTGGACTTTGTAGGACACCTACTACATTAGGCCATAATCTCAAGACAGGGGGTCATAGCAGCTCTACCTAATACATAGAAACAAACATGGGTAGGCGGCCAAAATGAGGAGACAAAGAAACACAGCCCCAATGAAAAAACAGATCAAAACTCCAGAAAAAGAACTAAATGAAAGGGAGATAAGCAATCTGTCAGATGCAGAGTTCAAAACACTGGTTATAAAGATGCTCAAGGAACTTAGTGACGACCTCAGCAGCATACAAAAGATCCAGTCAGAAATTAAGGATACACTAACTGAAATAAAGAACAATTTACAGGGAAACAACAGTACAGTGGATGAAGTGAAAAATCAAATCAATGACTTGGAACGTAAGGAAGCAAAAAACAACCAATTAGAACAACAGGAAGAAAAAGGAATCCAAAAAAAGAGGATAGTGTAAGCAGCCTCTGGGACTAATTCAAGTGTTCTAACATTAGCATCATAGCAGTACCAGAAGGAGAAGAGAAAGAGCAAGACATTGGAAATCTATTGGAAAAAATAATGAAAAGAAAACTTCCCTAACTTTGTGTAGGAAATAGACATGTAAGTCTAGGAAGCACAAAGAATCCTAAACAAGATAGATGCAAAGAGGCCCATACCAAGACACATCATAATTAAAATGGCAATGGTTAAAGATAAAGAGACAATCTTAAAAGCAGTTACCTATAAGGGAGTATCCATAAGACTGTCAGCTGATTTCTCAAAAGAAAGTTTGCAGGCTAGAAGGGATTGGCAAGAAATATTCAAAGTCATGGAAAGCAAGGACCTACAGCCAAGACTGCTCTACTCACCAAAGATATCATTTAGAATCGAAGGACAGATAAAGGGCTTCCCAAACAAGTAAAAACTAAAGGAGTTCATCATCACCAAACCATTATTAATGAAATGTTAAAGGAACTCTTAAGGCCCTTTTAACTATCAAAAACATTTCACAGTTTTGATCTTTTAAGAAAAAAAGATAAAAACTATGAACAATAAGTAACAATAAATACATATTTATCAACAATTGAATCTAAAAAAACTATGCAAACAAGAAGAACAGGAAGAGAATCATGGATACAGAGAGTATTTTGACAGTTGCTTGAAGGGAGGGTTATATGGGGAAATGGGTGAAGAGGTGAGGGGATTAAGAAATACAAATAGTTACAGAATAGCCGTGGGGTTTCAAAGTACATATAGGAAACCTTTAGCCAAAGAACTTATATGCATGACCCAGGGACATGAACAATGGTATGGGAATTGCCTGATGGAGTGGGGGATGTTGGGTGGATGGGATGTTGGGACAACTGTAACAGCATATTCAATTAAATATAACTAAAAACATAGTCATTTATAATTGGAAACCCATTCACATCTCATAAAATTTACCTCCAATAAATGAATGTTTATAGGTGCTTTAATTTAAAAAAAATTTACTACAACTTTTTTCCATTAAATAATTAATAAAAACATCTGCTTTTATTTTGTTAGTATTTTTATATTATTCATCATAATATTGAAATAAATTCTACAGTTTGAATTTTTGTTTTCTGTTACTTTTAGGCCTATTGTAACTTCTGAATTTGGGGTAAAGTATCTGTTCAATGTCCACTTTAATACAAAAGTTGACTTTCAGCTGAGTAGTAGGCATGCAAAATATTGGGGCTATATGCAAAATAGTTCATTACAGCATAACAGAGTTTATTTCTTTAGTAACATTAGAGATTCAGCCAAATTTTATAATATTTTGAGGACATACCTTTAATCCAGGATCTATTTTGAATATTCTACCTGTATTTCCTATTTTGGGATTAAGTTTTCTTTAAAGCACAATTACATTCTCATTTTTAATTCCCACGGGGCACATAAAGTGATGACAAGCCTTTCTAATGAAGTACACATATGTGCAAGTGTATCCTGCAGGGACATTTCCTAAGCAAAACAATTCATTATTTACTTATTGCTTATTTTAGGCTTGTAGAGGGTTCTGGGTCAGTGTTATTTTGAGTCTGATATTTCAAAGAGTAAAAATAAAGCTTAGGTGGAAATCATGCTGTATAATTCTATATTGTTAGAAACATAATACAGAATTTTAAATTATTACATATCATAGAGAAAAGGAAAAATTTTATTTCTCATTTTGCTTTAAAGGACATGCATAATATTAAAAACCAATCATGATAGAAATAGAAAACAAAACCAAAATTTTTTATAAATATAGATCATACATAAAAATTTAATAAATATAGATAACTTGAGACCTAAAAGCCATTTTAGAGAAAATTAAGCTCAACCTCTTCAATTTTCAAGTAGTAAATGAGAAAATTTTGGCTCACTGCAATTAAATGTCTGATGAAAAATGGTGATGTAAGTTGACTGACTAGCATGATACACTGGGAAACTGGAATTAAAAGATTATGTTATAGAAAATTCATTGCATGAGAAAATAATTGTATTACAATACCAGTAAAACCTTCAGCAACCCTGTTATGAAAATAAATAATTTTTACTAATGGGCACTTCGCTTGCTTCCCACACTTGGCTATTGTAAATTGTGATGCTACAAACATTGAGGTGCATAGGTTCTTTTGGATTGGTGTTTCAGGATTCTTAGGGTATAATCCCTGCAGGAATTGCTGGGTCAAAAGGCAGTTCCAGTTTTAGTTTTCTAAGGAAATTCCATACTGTTTTCCACAATGGCTGCACCAGTCTGCATTCCAACCAACAAGGCACTAGGGTTTCCTTTTCTCCCCAACCTTTCCAACACTTGTTTGTTGATTTGTTTATGATGGCTATTCTGACCAGTGAAGTGATATCTCATTGTGGCTTTAATTTACATCTTTCTGATGATTAGTGATGCTGAGCATCCTTTCATGTGTCTCTGGGCCCTCTGTATGAGCTCCTTGGAGGAGTGTCTCTTCAAGTCTTTTGCCAATTTTTTAATTGGGTTTTTTGTCTTCCTAGGGAATGGGTCAAAAATTCATGGTATATTTACACAATGGAATACTACGCAGCAGAAAGAAAGAAGGAGTTCCTACCCTTCGTGACAGCATGGATGGATCTGTAGAGCATGGTAAGCGAAATAAACTAGGCAGTGAAAGACAAATACCATATGATCTCAGCTATAAGTAGAACCTAATCAACAAAACAAATAAGCAAGCAAAATAAAACCACAGACATTGAAATAGAGAACAAATTGACAGTAAGCAGAGGTGAGGGATAATGGAGGAAAATAGGGGAAGGGCCATCAAGAAATATATATAAGGGACTCATGGACAAAGCCAAAGCGGGTAGGATGGAGGGTGGGAGGTGGGGAGGGATGTGACTGGGGAGCGGGGTGGGGTGGATAGGGAGTAGTGGGAAGAAAATGGAGACAAATGTACTTGAACAACAATAAAAAAAGAAAGTAAATTATATTTAAATGTGACTGAATTGCTAGACTATGTTACTGCAAATTATCCATGACTTTAGTCATTGTCCTGTAATTCTCAATTAATTTTATTACTTTAATAAGTGCTATGTGTTAGTGTAGCCACATTCTAGTCATTCAGTCAAGCCAGGTGTTCTTTAAATGACCAGTTATTTAACCAAATTAATACTTATGTTTTAAATCAATGTTGAATTGATGGGTCACTTAGTTTCAATATATTTTTAAGAAAGATAATATTAAATGAGTGATTTATCTATATGGATTAAAACACAAAAAATACCAATACTTATAACATTTAAAAAATTATTAAAATATAATTGTCATATTCCTCAAAACTGTTTCAACAAGTTGACAGAAATAATATAACTGTGCAAACTGGGCTTTGGCTGCTTGTTGCTCTTATATGACCCAACAATTTGTGTTGAAGGAAACAGATTAAGAAGGATCCAACCTTGGGGGCAGTGAGAGCACTCCTGCTCTGAGTTCTTCTGTCCCACAAGACCCAGAACCTCTCTTATTCCCCAAAAGACTACAAGACAAAACCATGCCCAGAAGTCCCCCATTTCCTTATCTCTTAAGCTGGTCACACAAACAGATATCCATTTCTCTGGAATGTGCACTTGAGGGATTGTGTCACCATCTTCTTGCAGGAGCTCTCTCTTTCAGGATCTGGGGTGCACTGCTCCTAGCCTCTGTGTAGCAGTCCAGGAATTGGTGTGCCATGTTGCACTAGTTCCCAGAGGCTGGAACCCAGGGAGGCACACAGTCCAGCATGGGACCCTGCCTCCAGGAATGTGTTTCTGTCCATGCAGTGTCTAAGCCCCTGGTGGGCCTGGCACCTCCTGTTCCCACAAGTGCTTCCATCTGTGAGGGGAGCTGGGCCAGAGGCCCAGAATGTCCAAATGCCAAGAGCCCAGACAGAGAACTTGCACCAAGCTCCTAAGCCCGGTACCAAGAAAGTGACTTTTCCATACCAAGCACCTGTACCAAGAGAGC
The DNA here is from genome assembly GCA_028533065.1 of Trachops cirrhosus. Taxonomy (NCBI): domain Eukaryota; kingdom Metazoa; phylum Chordata; class Mammalia; order Chiroptera; family Phyllostomidae; genus Trachops; species Trachops cirrhosus. Next base: position 117,057,283 of record CM052541.1, on the reverse strand, counting down.
ATGACTGAGAGAGAGAGAGAGAGAGAGAGAGAGAGAGAGAGAGAGAGAGAGGGCGCTTTTCTCCACCTTTGCTTTAAAAGGCCCTCCCAAAATCGCACGTTGCAGGAAGAGAGAGGGAGTGTCCAGTTTTAATGACAGTGTGTCAGTATCCACAATATTTGTCAGCTCCTGGTGTCTTTGACCCTTTTTTGGCTGCCGTCTTCAGTCAGGGCAAAAGTTTCCCAGCCACGCACAGGCTCATATGCATCTGTTCTGCAGGGTTGGGACATCAGCCTGCACAGCTCACTCTGGTGCAGTTTGAGTTTCTCCCCTGGCTATGTCATGAGTAGCTCTGCCGGTGCAGGTTCCCATAGCCACAGAGCCACCTCCTCTGTGCTTACAATTTGCCTTGGGCAGCAGCCTCCTTCAGCAGCCCCTCCTCTCAGGAAGGCACAGGCTGTTTTATTCTGCCTTTGTTATACAATGTGCCTTAAGCACTGTCTTTTGCTCCATTGGTTCCTCCCTGCCTTGGAGAAGGCATGGTAATTTTAATGTCATCGTGGCACCCTTCCCCCTCCTCTGCCTTTTTGCAGGATTGGGGGTGAGGTTCTTCTGGACCTCAGGTCTCCCCTGTTTTCCAGGGACCTCTGCTCTGATCGCCCTGTTACAATAATCTTGATAATTTAATGAAATAATTGCTAAATTTTGAATTGATTTGAATTTTGGTGCTATTGTAGACATTGCCAAAACCAGAAAGTAGTCAAAATGTGAATACTTTCCACATATTTTGAGTTTTTAATCTGGAAAAGTTTATATATTATAAATTTTGGAGACATTATATTATTTCTTACAGCTGAAAAGAGCTGGACAATGAAATATTTCCCTTTTCCAGCAATTTCATTATCAGAAAATGTTAATCAATAGGAAAGATACCACTAATTGAAACAATATGAAATATCATCCTAGTCAAATGAATCACATAATACATGATATAGTTAACATTAACCAATTTAATCTTTTGGCCAGCTTTTCACAAATGCAGCAATTTAGAGCACAGTTTGAGGATCTGGACAATTTGGCATATCTCAATCATTCTACAAGGCAATAGACATATCATTTCCTGTAATTTTCAAGGTAGTCCCTCCTACCCAGTTCATGTACCTCATAAGCCCTTCCCCCAATGTTCAAACAGAAAATCTTCGCATCACAAGCGATTACACCGTGGTTGAATGTTTGGAATTCTCACATTGTCTTTCCTGTACTCGTATTTCAGCAGCATTCAAAGCACAACAGCTGGCCCATCATGAGTGTTTTTCCCACAGCCACCGGCTGCAATAACTCTCTTTGTGTTCTTAATGGCTGTAGATAGCTGCTAGGCCAGCATCTGCTTGAGACACAACTACAGTGAGAAATTCACAACCACATCTTGAAGCCTCTGGGTTTTTGTAACTTACCCAGTAGCTGGGGCTCAGATTGTTATGTGCATCTGAAAATGTGAGTGTCCGTTCACCAGGGAAAGAAGGAGAGAAACCAGGGAAAGAATATAGAAAATAAACTGGAGCTTAGTAGTCTGGTCATTTTATGTTACTGGACAGAAAATCTTTTTGAAACAGCATGAAAATAACACAAATATAGTTGTTTTGAAAATTTTTAAGACCAGGTAAATTCTGTAGATAACATGTTTAGCAATCATGTTCAATTTTATGTTACTCTGGAAGCTTTCATCACTGATAAGTCTCTCTAAATAGCAGATTTCCATATTGATTAAAAATAAGTCGCCCCACTATATATATATATATATAGATATATATACACATGTATGTATATATGTATGTTTTTATACACTGCTATATTATAGAGTACAAAGATATAAGAACTTGGTCTATGCCTCTTTCTGTAAATTAATAATATTTTGTATTGTAATTGTACTGCATTAATGAATATTATAATAATATATGTTAATAAAGTGTTTATATACTTCCATAGATTTCTGAAACATAACAGTTTTATTGTTACTTTGGGGAAATATAAATAATAAGGGTATCCATAAAATTTTAGCTGTTTGAAGCATCTGATTTTAATTTTCGTGGGCTTGAGCATCTGTCCCCTGTCATGAACAAAGTTATATTGCCAGTATTTGCACTGATCATCATTTACTTAAGAATGAAAAATAAAGGAGTGCATACAACTTTAAGCATCACTTAATCTTATTTGATTTGGGCAACTTTATGTACGATATTTTAGATAATTAAGGCTGGTGGTCAGGACTTTGTTTTGGGGGGGGAAATGCAAGAAATTAAATTTTCATTTGTTTAATAGCATCTCATTTATATGCAGCAAATCATAGCTTAAAAAATATTAAGATATCCAAATGAGGCTCAGAAGATAATTTTAGTAACATTTAGCTGACTACTACAGTCTTTTTCTTATGACTACAATCATAAATATGTATATATGTTCACATCTACTTGTACATTTAGATATATATATCAATTATGTACTATGAAATTATATTTCTGAAGTTTCCAGATATAAAGGTATAACCCAAACCTTTAATTAATGGACATTCCCCCAAACAATATAAAACTATATATTAGAAAGTAATAAGAACAATTTAAAAAATATTGAAATGAAAAAACAAAAATGAAGCAAGACATAAAACTCACACATTAGTAAAAGACTGATAACCATGCTCACACAAAATTTTCAAAAGTTACAAGTTAAAAAAGGAACACAGGCTAAAGACAAAAGGCAAAGGTCCATTTTTTTTTCTAGTATAGAAAGCTCTTCAGTAAAAAAGCAGGAGGTACGCATAGAATAGTCATTTCACATGGAAAAAGAGGCTGAGTAAAGCCCACTTGTCATTAAATCCATGCAAATTAAAGCAACAAAACCCACTTACCATGTCTTTCTGAAAAAGTGAGCTTGGCAATATCCAAATTTGGCAATGGTATGAGGACAAAGATGGAGATATACTTCTGCTACGTATATATTTCTGCTAACTTTTTGAAGTGCAGTTATGCGATACCTGGGCAATAGAAAAGGCAAGAGTGTTGACCCAGCAAACTGCACTGTTAGGTATTTACCCCTATTGGTATATTTGTAACCATACAATATGCATACCTATATAACTATAATATTAAAATAATGGAAACTAATGAATGCCACTACTAATTAAGTGAATATTGGTAATTTGTATAGGTACCAATACATTCATATAACCTATGACATGAACATATATGAATAAGTAGATTACCATGGATTCCATATAAAAGGATGAGGCAAGTCTGTATATGCTGAGTTGGAATTATCTGTATGGGAGGAAAAAGAACAAGGTTCAGGATACAATACATAATATGATGTGTGTATTATGCTCTCATTTGTGAAAATAAAATAATAGTAGTTGTGCTGAGTGTATACCGTATGCCAAGATTTATATGAACTGCTTTATAAACTTCAACATCAAAACAACCTTCATTTTCTCATACTGAAGATTAGAAACAATTTGTAATATTTCCAAAGTTATGTAAATGTCCAAAACTATTTAATGAAATGAATTTCAGTCTCAGTATGTAATTTTTAAGGTTGTTGGGTACAACTGCTTAGCAATGTTCCTGAAATTTAACAAATTGTGGCTACAGAAAGATGGACATAAACTCCAGAGAACTACATGTAAAACCGAGAGTTTATTCTCCATTTCTTACCATATTGAATCAGTGTATCTATGGTAGTTTCTTTAAAAAGTACACACATTTGTGCCTTTTCCCTTTTAGAAAAATACTTCATTTTTTGAATTTAGCTTTTCAGAATTAGTTAAAGATCTTCCAACAGTTGCAAGTAAGGTGCCTGGGGGTGGGGGAATTGGGCTGTCAGTCACAGGGCACAGCAGTGGTCCCCTGGGGAGCTACATGAGCTCCTTACCTTTGACACCAGATGTCTTGTTTTTCCCTGGTCTTGAGATGATGCATTTGATGTAGGGCATCAAGTGAAGCTCAAGGGCTTTACACCAAAGTGCTTCATCAGCTCAGCAACACCTACTAACACTTCTTAAACTGAAAGAGCAATTGCTTCTCACCTTTTCTTTCTTCTTATTTTCCTTATGCATAATTCATGCAAGGTTATTCATCTATTTATCATGCTAATCTATGATCTAACTAAAGATTAGAAATGAGAAAATGAATCTCTTTTTTTTTGCCCCAGATTCAGGAATAAACTTTTGCTTTTAAACATAATCAATTTATTTTGCTCTCTGAAATAAGAGTCTCATAATTTTGAAATCTGAAATACCCCTGCTAAGAAAGTGGCACAATAATGGTGAATAATAGTAGAATATGAATGTGCAGTCTCACCAGTGAATTTGCAACAAGGTGTAGAGAACAGTATGATTTTTCCTGTTACTCCTAAGGTAAATGTTTATGATAATTAAAAACAAATCATTCATTTGTAAATGGTAACCTAGTTTACTTAGGGTGTGGGATGACCTGTGGTAAGAAAGAAGCCCTGAAGTGTGTGTGGGGGGGGCGCCAAACCAGAGAGCACCTTAGCCCCCTTCCAGCTAGCAGTTGAGGTTGGCAGGTGACGGGCTCTGTGCCTTGAGCTCCTCCAAGCCCTCGGGTTGATGGGGTTGCTCTTCCAGTCCCAAAATGGGGCCTCAAAATTGTTGCAGTCCTTTCTAGCTGGGAGGACAAAGAAAAAGAGGAAGGGAAGGGGAAGCAATCTTCCTTTAAAGGCAGGGGATGTGGGAATTGCACACACCTCTTCCACAGAGTCCATTGGTGAGTCCATGTGGCCAGTCTTATCTTCAAGAGAGGCTGGAAATGTAATCTTCATCTGAGTGGCTATGTGCCTAGTTGAAATGTTTTTACCACGGAAAAAGGGAAGAACAGATTTGGAAGGCAACACTCAGTCTGTCACATGTACTTTTAATTATTTTACAGTTTTAAAATTCACTTTAGAATTGCGTATCAATTCTAAAGAGATGGAGATCAATAAAGCATAACTTGAAACTGCTATAATGTGAATTTTGATACATTTTAGCTTCAAGCATTTAATTTAAATGTACTTTAACTTAGGATGTTGAATCACTGAAACTATAATGTCAGGAGTCAATAGTTTAATCCAAGTCATTTATAGGAGAACTTATAAGACAAGCCACATTACCCTTCTTCACTGTGACAAATTTACAACTGGAAATTCATATCATGTTATTAAACTTTAAAAATTCTATGTAAGTACCTTCTGAGCAGATTTCTTGATTTAGTCATTCAAGAATCTTAAATAGATTTAACTTTTCCAGTACTTCCACAAATGTTATTATTTCATTGTTAACATTGTGTCGGCATCCTTGAAGTTGGATCTGTGGTAGAATGTGGGAGGAGGTCCTTGAAAGGACATGGCAGCTGGTTGACCTGGAGCTGGACCCTGGCAATTGGAGGCTCCTCACTCCGTCCTGTCCTTGGAATGTGTGTTCTGCTTGTCTTCCCCGAGCTAGCAACTGTCCCAAGGATGCAGCCTTGAAAGAGTAATGTGTTGTTGAGACCATCTGGATAGTATACTGAGTGAACCTGGTGAAAGACACTTTGTAAACTTTTAAGTTTACTTTTAAGTTTACCATGTAAATAAACTTCTGGTGGGAGGATGTGGAAAACCATCTGTGGGCTGCCCAGAACATGCCTGGTATGGAAGTCCCTTTGCTTAACCCTGTCACCAAGCTGGAGTGGTCTGTCTCTTTCTTCAGTCTCTCCTTGCCCTCCAGCTTGTGAACCAGCACAGACCTCTAAACCTTTTGCTTGTATAGTTAGCAGTTGTCCATCTAGAATGGATGCTGGGATTAGTGTGAGCACTACTGTGGAGTTTCTGTGGGAAGTACCAGTAGAGATAGATGAAGCTGGATATTTTAAAGAAAAACAGCAGGATGTGTAACTTTGAATGTGGATTCACAGTTATGTTATTCTTTCTGTATCTTTTGCATTGTACTGTGCTAATTTAAAAGGCTGAAGGATGCCTGGCTTCTGGTTTACCAGGACAAACATAGACACAGTGGGCCAGACTGACAACTCACAGCCCACTTGCTGATAGAAAACACCAGTTCCATCAAGTGAGTTTAAAAGCTGCTTGTGTTCCTTAAAACATATTTATTTTATTCTGTGTGGAAAGATAATAATTTTTCATTCTTTCTTTACATAGACATGGATGTAATGTCTATATCTTTTATTTTTTTGTGATGAAAAATCTAACAGAATTTTGAATTTCTCATCAACTTGTCTTCAGGTTAAATGACTTTCATGTAGCTTATGTTTGAAGTAGGGCTAAAATCTCAACTACACTTGGAATAGAAGCATATTTGACATACATTGCAAATTTTTTGATTAGAATTCCTCTGATAATACTTCACACATTCCATAGCCATCTATATGCTAATATTTCCAACAAATTATCAGATGCTATTTTCTACATAACCTTTTTCTCAACAAATGACCTGTCATGTTCATAATAGCCTCGATTTTTGGTGGCAGTTTTAATTTTATCTAGCAAAAAATTGAAGTCCCATAAAGAAACTAATTACATAGTTTCACAGTTAATAATATGGTTTCTAGTTTTAAGATTTATAATGTGCAAATTTATCTGGTTAAATTTTCTAAGATCCAAGGCCCCCTCTGCCCCTATTTTTTTAAGAATGTAGAAACCCTTTAAAAGCAACATAGAAGTTTTTGTACTATGAACTTAAAGACATGAAATATTGATTTTCCATTACTTTTATTGACTTTTTTTGGGTAATCCTAAACTTCAGCAAATCACATTTCCATTATACATAGATTGTCTTATTGAGGTTCTCTCTTTGAAGAATAAGGCTTTCCAAAGTGTGATCACAAGAAAGGCATATCAGCTGAAAAATTCATGTGTTGTTTACCAAGAACATGAATGCTGCTTACTCCTCTGCAACTTTGAGATTTTGGACAACATGATTCTTAAGGTATACTGCTTCTCTGGCTACTGACCACTAACAGGCAGGCAGTGCAAAGGAAATTCGTAATGTGGAGAAAGCTATTTCATCTGTATCTAGGGTAATCTTAGCAAAAACCCAATGAAAAATAGATAGATGGACTGATGTGAAACTGATGTCATTTGATATAATTGTTAAGACATAAATATTTAAGGATTGTATTAAAATGTAGAAGGACTTTCACAAATTTTCATTTGATGTTATCTTTTCAAAATGTGAAGAAAGGATTTAAAATGAAAAAGGCAAAACAATAGGGGAAAGAAGACAAAAGGAGAAGACCTTAGAGAAAACAAGTGATTGAGATGTTAGAATGTTACACAATTGGCAGATTAAAAGACAAATCTATGAGGAAAACCTATTGAGAAAAAGGATGAAAAATAAGGAGTTTGGAACAAAGTTGAGTTTTACTAAACTCTTTAGGTTAGCTATTTTGGCAAATGTTTTCTTTAACCTGGAGAATATGAATATTCTTACCTTAATTTTCTGAGTATATAAGGACTCTGCCATTCACGTGTCCATCTGTAGCTGCAGATGGATTTCACATTGACACCAGAAAGGCTCTAGGCACATCTTGTCAACTTGTTATGTTGCTTTTCAAATCTAATCTGAAAATATACTTCCCTCCCATTCTATTCCCTTAATTGCTTTCTCTCATAATTGGTTTGGTGAATGAATGACTTAAATGTATTCATTGTATAATGGCATCACACTATTTTGCATAATTTATATGATTATCCATTATATTATTTAATTATTTTTCTCATTTTATTTCATAAAGCTTTCGGGTTACAGCTTATTTGAAAGACATATTCACAAAAGCTTATGCATATTGTTCTTTAATGTCAAAGTACTATTTCCATTATGCTTAATTGTTCTTCAGAGAAATTAACTTTTGAATATACAAAACTCTTTTATCATTTTCATTAAAATAGTTTCAATTTGGGCATTTTGTCATCTGCACTGTATTAAATGCCTGCATGGCTGGGCTTCACTGCGCACACTCATTGGGTCTTTCATGGAGCCAGCTGTGTGTTTCATCCTCCATTCCCATCGCTGCTGGGTGACTTTCACGTCAGACTCCAACAAGGACAGGGTCGCTCAGTGACTCTAGCACCTTGATTCAGAAATCAACTTTCCAGTCTTTGAAAATTTCAGAAACAAGCCCTATGCCTTTTCAACATAAGGAATTTAAAGTACAGACTGAAATCTCATATCTTAAACTGTCATAATATTATAAATGTAGTATATAATCACACATTTGATGCTATTAAATTAAACACTTGCAACAGTGGTGAAAGAAACCCCAGTTTCAGCTCTGGATTATGTGGAAAACATGGAAGATCTTTTCTTCCTTGTAGGTGATTGCTAAATTTATTTAGAGGAAATAAAGATATGAGGAAAAGCAGTTTGTAAACCTGAGTTTTGAAGAGACAGTTTCTTTGAGAATTTTTGTTTCTCTAGCAGCAACAAATTTACCAAAAAAAAAACAATTTACCACATAAATGACTTTTCCTTGATTGGTTTAAAGTGTTTGGCTCAAGCGACCACCTAAGACTTTCAAGACTCCAAAGAGATGGTAATGAAAAAATTAAAAAATAGAAAAAACACCAGTATTTTAAAATTCATTGATACAAATTCAAAAGTTTCCCAGTGAACAAGAATGCTTGCTCCTAAAGCAAACCTGAGTAGGAAGCTGGCATTTGAAAAAAGAGAGAAGGAGAGAGAGTGAGCATTCAGAAGGAAGAGCATTTCAGGCAGAGACAAGTCAGTGCCAAGGTCCAGAGGTGCAGGCCTGCCCTGAGTGTAGAGGAACAGAAGTGGGCCTGTATGACAGGAGCCAGAGTCAGAGGAAATTGTCAGTTTGTTTATTCTTTTTTCATGGCTGAGTGATATTCCTCTGTGTGTGTGTGTGTGTGTGTGTGTGTGTGTGTGAGAGAGAGAGAGAGAGAGAGAGAGAGATCTTCGGTTGCCAGAGGGAAGGGGCATGGGGGGATGGGTGAAAAGGGTGAAGGAGGATAGGAGGTACAAACTTTAGCTATAAAATAAACAAGTCATGGGATATAATGTACAGTGTAGGGAATATGGTCAAAAACATTATGGTTGACTAAAGACCCGTGGAAGAGTTTCGATCCACAAAGCAGAATGGAAGATGATGCAGCCTGGAAGATGTGTGATGGGCTAGGACTGACTTTCCCTGCAGACCCTGGAAAGTTTCCCAATTTAGATTCTACATGACAGAAAGAAGCAGGGATGAGGAGGCCTAGTTATTACCTTTTAAGATTGCAGTTGAGATTTGTTGTCTACATTTTAAATGAATGAATGTTTGTAGAGCATTTAGCAGCAATGCCAGACACAGCATGTTTTATTAGTGTTTGTTAAATATATACATATGTTAAATAGTTATCTGTCTCCCTGTCCCCTTCAATCCTCTTCCTTGCACCTCCATAAAAATGATTTGGAATTAAACTTTTATTCTGAGGTTAAAATATCCAAGAATTCTCTAAAAATTTTTTTAGTACGGAAGAAATTCTACTTCCCTAGTAATAGATTTTTGCAGCTAAGAAACTATGTAAAGGCTTTGATAAGCTACTTGCGGACATAGTGGAAGCTTGAAGGGGCCTCAAATAGATAAGTCACTGTCCATCATCTAGGTGCACTCTGATTTGTCAGATGGGGTGAGCAAGAGAGCTGAGAGAGATGCTGTTCAGCACAACTATGGGTGTTTCTTGGGAACTGTGTCTGGAAGGAGGAAGAGAAGTAATTAAGCTGCAGGGTTGGGGAAGAATAAAAAATAGAAATATTTAATGAGGATTTTGTTACATTTCACTATGTAACATGTGACAAGAATGTTTTCTCCAAGTATCTCCACAAAATAGTCAGTAAAATTGTTATCTTTGGGATGTGTTGTTGAATTGGTTGTTTCAGTGAATATGATAAAATACCTCTTGTTCCACAGAGGATTTGAAATGATATCAGAGATATGAGGTATTAGACCTTGAATATAATATTTTTTCTCCTTTCCAAGGCCACACAGATTTTTCTGTCTCTGAGACCTTATATCTTGTGATAGCTATTTTAACATCTTCTTAGATTTTTTTCTGCAGAAACCAGTATGAAAATGTTAGTAATTTGAATATATTTGATTCAAACCCAATAATATAACCTCTTGTAAGGGTTCACTAAGCTTTTTCTATATTATTTGGCAACACAAATCTTTAAGCAAAAAATATAGCATGTAAACTTTAAGTTAAAAAATACATATATCTCACAGGACTCACATCCGAAGAAGCCATTCAATTGTAACTTATATTTGACCAATTCTTGTGTATTGATTTTATTTTATCTTCCAGCTACAAAATCCCCACCAAACACAAACTGTGTCTGAAAACAGTCTGTGAAATGAATGGCAAGATACTCAGCTAGGTGATCTTGAATTCTGGAAGACTTGAGTTCTGGGGTGAACAAAAGACAAGTTCAACCTTTGCTGTATTTGGCGTCATCTGGTAGTAGTTATCTGACTTAGCCAAAATATCTGTGGACAGAATTTTGAGTCCTTTTATTGACCGGCAGTCACTTCAGCACAGTGGTAGTGACTCAGGAAAACTACCAGTTTCTTGGTTCAGGAAAAGAATGGGAAAGAGAAACTCCCTTCCACCTCTCTGCATCCCCTCTCCTTATCTTGAGGTAGTTTGCCTGTCATACCCCTGGGTTTCCCTCTCTCTCTACTGAAGATAAGACTTGCTTCTGTTTGGAATTGAGAATGGGACTAGAAAGAACATAGGGACCGATCATAATTGAGTCACTTCTCAATTCAAATTGTCATGGGCTTTTACTATATAAGTTCTTGGAATTCAGAAAAAGTGTTACACTCTTTTCACTCTCCAAGGAGAAATTATTTTGTGATAGTATAGAAAGAACAAAGCTTATTTTCTACCTTCAAGGGTTACCAGTAAGGTAGGGATGACTGCAAATGAGTAATTGTAATAGAGTTGAAGAAAAAATTATACCATTATAGCTAATACTCAGGATGGGCTACATAATTTGTAGGGCATAGTATAAAATGAAATACAAGATGTTTTATAAAAAACTTATTAAGAATTTCAAGGCAGCAAAAGCAGACCATTAAACCAAGCACAAGGCCAGGCTGAGTTCAGGGTTGTGTTTATCTGCACCTCCAGGAGGCCTGGACTGTTGATACTTATTCAATTCATGGCATATTAGAGGTGACTAAATATATGCTTTACATGTATTAACTTATTTAATTTTTCACAAAGACCTTGTTTGGTAGGTACTATTGTTATCATTTTACAAATGCAAAAAGTTTACTGAGGTATATATTAAATAATTTCCCCAATGTCCAACAATTAGTGGCAGAGCTGGTATTCAAACCCAGGTGTTCTGTTTCTAGGGACTGTACTTTACCCAATGGATAATACAATCTCTCTTTTCATTCTTAAATTTACTCTATAAAAAAACTTACCTACACTCTCCCCCCATACCTGTGTTTATTTCCTGTGTAGACCCTAAATGATTAATGATGAACATAGTTCTTTACTTCTTATTTGTGGTGGAACTCTCTGTGCCAACCAGTCAGCTCAATGAAGCAGAAGGAAACACTAGACACAGGCCTTGTGTGTGTTGGTACCTCCCTCTCCAGCCCAAGGTCAGCTAAGAGCCACAAGAGCATGGGAGTTAAGTGTCCCTTAGAAGTACAATCTACCTACTTCATGAGAGGTTATGGAAAAGCAAGGAGTGGCTACTGAACTTCTGATATCCAGTACCCTCACTCAATCCAACAAGTACTTCTTAGGAGCTTTTATATCAAAATTTTAAGATTGTTTCTATAGACCTGTCTTCAAGAAATCTACATTTGGAGGGGGCGGTGGGAGAAAGGAATTGACACACATAGGTTGAAATTAGTTCAAGAAGACACACACACACACACACACACACACACACACACACACACACACAGTCTGTCCCGAAAGTATCCAGCCACACACTACAGAAAACAGACATTTACTGTAGAAGATACAAAATGCAGAAACATCATATATAGAACAATGATGCCTCAGGCCTCTCAGAGTAGGCATCTTGGGACCTCAGACAGATCTCTCAGCATCTCTTCCATTATTCAAAACACTGTACAAAATTCTTTGTCTGAATCACCATCAGCTGCTCTGTCATATTTTCCTGAATCTCATCACTGGTTTGAAATCTCTTCCCTTTTAAAGATGATTTTAGTTTTGGGAAAAGCCAGAAGTTGCAGGGTGCAAGATCAGGGCTGTAGGGAGTGCTGAGTCACCTGGGTGATTTGATGTTTTGCCAAAAATTTCTGCATGAGATGAGATGCATGAGCAGGTGCATTGTCCTGATGAAGTTGCCGATCAGTAGTTGCTCATAGCTGTGGTCATTTTTGTCATATTGCATCTCTCAACTGATGAAGAACATTGAACTAGTACTTTTTATTATTTGCTTGGCCTGGAGGAGCGTACTCAACACCTTCAGAATAAAAAAAGCACAGCATAGTCATGATCTTGCTGTGACTTTGCCACGCCTTCTTCGGGTCATGGAGAACCAGGTGACTTCCATTGGGATGACTGGGCCTTTGTTTCCAGATCATACAAGCAGCTATAGATCCACAATTCATCTCCAGTTATGAGTTTCTTCTTTTTTTTGACTCAAAAAACTTTATATGTACAGTGACTGTTCTGCCAAAAGAGAAGCCAAATGACATAAAACAGACCAGAGGTGAGGGTGGGGGTGAGGGTGAGAGAAGGGGCTAGGAATTCACTCAGAAAAGCTAATAATTATTGACTTAAACTGGGAGAGGAAAGAGAAGGGAGATGCATGCAAGAGCAAGAATTCCAAAAAAGTGAAATTGTGAGGGGAGAGAACTCCCACAAAGACCCTGGAGGACATCAGAGGTGAGTATATAGCAACTGTTTCCTTTGTTGAGGACAAGGGAAGAGACCCCACTCAGCTGCAAACTCTGGAGACTCAAGGCTGGGGTCAGTTATTGGGGGCTCCCCAGAGAGCATCACAAGAAGGCATTGCACCACTCTTGAAAGCACCCGAAGCAGTCCCAGACTGCTTGGTGTTGGCACCAAATGTGTCTTTTAGTCATTCCCAGCAGAAGTCTTCATCTTTCTTTAGCACCAGCCAGGCTCCTCCTGCCGCCTGGCTGCTCTCGCTAATACCTCCAGTTATGACCTTCTTAAGGAAATGTGGCTCATTAGTAGCAGTTTGAATCAGGTCATTAGCAACTACAGCATGATGTTCCTTCTGCTCTGATAGCAGGAGCTGGGGAATGAATTTTGCCATGATATATTTTATGCCAAGATTCTGCATCAAAATCTCAGACACAGTAGTTTTTGGAATTCCCAGATCAGCTCTAGTTCTCACACTGTCAGATGTCAATCTATATTGATTGCACCCTGTACATGGTCAACATTCTCAGGTGTTCTGCTTGTTGCAAGCTTTCTAGAATGTAGATCACTTTCAACAGATTCTTGACCATCTTTGAAGCATTTGTGCCATGCTTTTATTTGTGCTGCACTCATTACATCATCCCTGAAAGCCTAAATCATCTGAATAGTTTCCACTGTGGAATGTTCAAATGTAACACAAAATGTGATGCAGATTGATTGATCTACGTGTCCAGTCACTTTGAATGTAACAGCCACACAATACACCTGCTCACTCAATGGCATCTAGTTTATTCACTGATTACTACAGTGAAGTCGTCATTGTTCATGCATGCACGTTCCAGTCAACTCTCCTTGGCTACCAGATTATATCAATGTCATGCCAACCATTCTTCTTTTTTTATTAAAAGATTTTATTTATTTATCTTTAGAGGGGAAGGGAAGAAGAGAGGGAGAGAAATATCAATGTGCAGTTGCCTCTCGTGGGTCCCCTGCTGGGAGCTGGCCTGCAACCCAGGCATGTGCCCTGGCTTGGAATCGAACTGCAATTCTTTGGTTCACAGGCCTGAGCTCAACCCACTGAGCTATACCAGCCAGGCCCAACAATTCTCATTATATTAACAGTGGCTGAAGTTTTTCTTCACAGACCTTGTATATACACATATGTATATATATATATATATACACTGAATTGTTAGTATAGTACAATGGGAGTAATTGTCAGGAGCTTATCAATTTGAAGAGTTCTGCTGAGTGACTTACATGGCATGTTATCTACTTCCTCATTTATTAGTTTCTTCCTTTTGATGATGGAGTAGCAGAGAACTAGAGAGACTAAATGTTGAGTAGGTGGCAGATCTTTGATGACTCCTGAAGTGTCTCATTACCCACTTTTATGTTTTCAGGACATCAAGAATTAATCTTTCCTCAAATCAGTCTTTTCAATAAATGGTATGCCTTGATTTTATGTATCAATGAGGAATCATTTTATTTGACAAGATTTACAGTATTTTCATAGTGCTTTCTACATAATTAGTTACTAATTTGTAGTGGAAGTTCTAGAAATTTGTGGACTGAGTTGGTACAATGGAGAAGAGAGTTCTGTAATGTCTTGTTTAGTATACTACATGGCAAATATCAAATATTGCTTTCAGTTTTGTGCCTCATCCAGGTAAAAGAATGTGAATGTTCTGGGAGAACACACATGGTGACATCTGTATATTTGCAACATATTATTTGAAATGAAAGAGTACACTGAAAAACAATTAGAATTTTATTCTACTCTATTCCTGTGATTGTCTTGATTAATTTCTTTGCTTTTTTCTCTCTTTTTTTTTGCTTTGACCAGGGAGTTTGTTCTCATCTACTTTTAAATTGTGGCTGTGAAGTAGAGAAACAATTCCACAAGCAACCCAGTTTCACAAAGCTCAACAAAACAGTTTCCTCCACAGACAGCACAGGGTTCTGAATGTGTGAATGTGTCATTTTTGTATAGGCCCTGGCTGTAATTTTTTTACCTTAATTTCTTTTATTTTATTAGTATCAATGAAGGAAAATCTAAATTACCACCAAAATATCATAATTTTTTGTTTATTTTAATTTTGACAAAATTTTGAAAATACAGGAAAGAAAAACATAACACCTACTTAGATGCTTTCTAATGGAGCAGTACATTATTGCTTTTAACTATGATATGTCTTGGTGTGGGCTTCTTTTGGTTCATCTTATTTGGGCTTTTGGTGCTTTCTGAACTTGTATGTCTACTTCCTTCACCAAGTTAAGAAAGTTTTCTTCCATTATTTTTTCAAATGGGTTTCTGATTTCTTACTCTTTCTCTTCTCCATCCAGCATCCCCATGATGCAAATGTTGGAACACTTGAAGTTGTTTCAGAGGCTCCTTCCACTATCTCCTTTTTTGGATTCTTTATTCTTCCTGCTGTTCTGATTGTTTTTTTTGCTTCTTTATATTTCAAATCACTGATTTATTCTCAGCTTCATCAACTCTACTGTTGATTTCTTGTAAATTGTTCTTTATTTCAATTAGTGTGTCTTTTGTTTCTGACTGGATCATTTTTATGGTCCTCTCTAAGTTTCTTGAGCATCCTTATAACCAGTGTATTTTTTTCATGATTTGTGGGTGACTTCTATGCATTTTTAAAAGTACATTTTACTGATTGTGCTATTACAGTTGTCCCATATTTTTCTCCCCTTTATTCCCCTCTGCCCTGCACCCCCCTCCCTCCAGCACCCCTCTCCCTGCCTTAGTACATGTCCATGGCTCATACATATAAGTTCTTTGGCTTCTTCATTTCCTATGCTATTCTTAAACTCCCCCTGTCTATTGTGTACCTACTATTTATACTTCTTATTTCCTGTACCTTTTATCCCATTCTCCCTCGTCATCCTCCCCACTGATAACCTTCCATGTGATCTCCATTTCTGTGATGATGTTCCTATTTTAGTTGTTTGCTTAGTTTGTTTTGTTTTTTGTTTAGGTTCAGTTGTTGATAGTTGTGAGTTTGTTTTCATTTTACTGTTCATATTTTTTATCTTCTTTTTCTTAGATAAGTCCTTTTAAATTTTCATATAATAAGAGCTTGATGATGATGAACTCCTTTAACTTGACCTTATCTGGAAAGCACTTTATCTGCCCTTCCATTGTAAATGATAGCTTTCCTGGATAGAGTAATCTTGGATGTAGGTCCTTGCCTTTCATGACTTGGAATACTTCTTTCCAGCCCCTTCTTGCCTGTAAGTTTTCTTTTGAGAAATCAGCTGATAGTCTTATGGGCACTTCTTTGTAGGTAACTGTCTTCTTTTCTCTTGCTGCTTTTAAGATTTTCTCTTTATCTTTAATCTTGGGTAATGTGATTATGATGTGCCTTGGTGTGGGCTTCCATGGGTCCAACTTTTTTGGGACTCTCTAAGCTTCCTGGACTCCTGGAAGTCTATTTGCCATATTGGGGAAGTTCTTCTTCATTATATTTTCAAATATGTTTTTAATTTCTTACTCTTCCTGTTCTCCTTCTGGCACCCCTGTAATTTGGGTGTTGGAATGTTTAAAGTTGTCCTGGAGGTTCCTAAACCTCTCCTCATTTTTTTGAATTCTTGTTTCTTCATTCTGTTCTGCTTGAATCTTTATTTCTTCTTTCTGTTCCAATCACTGACTTGAGTCCCAGTTTTCTTTCCTTTACTGTTGATTCCCTGTATATTTTTCTTTATTTCACTTTGCATAGCCTGCACTTTTCCCTTATTTTGGGAACATGCTCAACTATCTGTGGGCATCCTGATTATGAGTGGTTTGAACTCTACATCTGAAAGGTTGGCTATCTATTCATTGCTTAGTTCTATTTTTGGAGCTTTGATCTATTGTTTCATTTGGGCCATATGTTTTTGTCTTGGTGCTCCTGTTACCTTGTATGGGGTGGAGCCTTAGGTGTCTGCCAGTGAGGGGCAACCCAACTTGCTGCATTGCGGTGAGGTATGTGGTGGAGGTGTCCAAAATGGAACAATGACACTTGCTCAGCTCTCAGCTAGCTTTCAGTCACTTTCCCCACTACCCAAAAGCAAATTGGGCCCTTCTGGTGCTAATTTCTGGGTAGGTGGTTTTAGGACCCTGTGGGTCTCTCCAATGGAGTCTCCTGTGAGGCTGGGAGTTTTTCCTGCTGCTGCAACCCCCACATGTTTTCAGGTTTATTTTCTCATGCTGGAACCCTAGGTTGCATGGTCTCTCTCGATTCTCAGCTGTTCCTCCCAGTTTATCTATATGCAAATGTGGGACTGCCAGGTCTGCCAGCTGCCACCTCACCTGCCTGGTCTTCCAGCTGCCACCTTGCCATGCATTTTCTCTGCCCTGGCTGCCTGTCTCTGCCCCTCCTACCAGTCTGAATGAATGTTTCTTCTTTAACTCCTTGGTTGTTGGACTTCCATAGAGTTCAATTTTCTGGCAATTCTGGTTATTTTTTTGTTTTTAAATTTGTCATTGTCCTTCTTTTGGTTGTGCAAGGAGGCAAAGTGTATCTACCTATACCTCCATCTTGGCTGGCAGTCTATAACCAGTGTTTAGAACTCTGCATCTAGTAACTGCTTGCCTCCATTTTGTTTAGTTCTTTTTCTGGAGGTTTTTTTTCTGTTCTTTCATTAGGGCCATGTTTCTTTGTATCCTCATTTTGGCAGCATCCCTGTGTTTGTGTTTATGTACTAGGTAGAGCTACTACATCTCTGAGGCTTGATAGAATGGACTAATGTAGTGTGTGTCCTGTAGGATCCAGTGGCACAGCCTCCCGTATTACCCAACCTGGTTACTCAAGCTGTGCCGTTCATGTGGGCTGTGTACACCCTTCTCTTGCAGTTGAGCTTTGATTACTATTGGCATGTCCAAGGTCAGCCAGTGCCTGTGTTCTGTCTGGAGTTACACTGCATTAGCTATAAAGCAGTCTGCAGATGGTTGCTACTTGTGCTGGGCTTGGAGGTTCCCAGGAAAGGCCAAGATGTGAACCAAGGCTGATTGCTGCTAATGTTGTTTCTGGGGCAATTTAGTAAGAACTACAGGGCTTGCTGAAGTCAGATGCTGCTTGTTTGAGAGAATTTAGGAAAATCTGTAGCATTGGCCAGGACAAGCTTCTCATATGACAAGCTATTGTCAACAGCTTGGGTGGCCTGAAAGTTGGGTGTGGCCATGTTTCAGGGAATCACTGGGGGGAAAACAGTGTGAGCCAGATTGATGGAGTCTCAGATATTGCACCCACCTGCTGGCTCTGTGGCTCTGTCGGTAAAGGGTTTAGAAAAGGAACAATGGCCTCTGCCAGCACTTCTCTCTGGTAGAAAGCTGCAGCCAGCTCTACCCTGATGCTGGGCAATTGCGTTCCTCCCCATATGTTTCTGATGCCTTTTAATCAGCTACCCTGGTGCTGGAGCTCAGAGAGAGTGATACCAAGTAAGTCTGTGCACAGTCCCTTCAAGAGGATCTTCCTGGGATTCCACAAGTTTCTGTCTTCTACGGCCTCCATCCCCACTGGTTTTTACAGCCAGAAGTTACGGGGACTTATCTTCTGACACTGAAACCCTGGGCTGGGGGGCCTGGTGGCCCCACTCTATACATTTTAGTTCATTATGCACCATATGGTTTGTAAATACAATTAATAAAAGTATTCATTAATTCACATCATCAAGAAAAAGAAGAATATTCATTTAAAAGTGAACTACTTATACACCCTCCCCCAAATTATTAAAAGCAACAAGATAAAAGTAAGTTAGTTATCTACAAGGTAGCTCCATAAGACTGTCAGCTGATATCTCAAAAGAAACTTTTCAGGCTAGAAGGGTTTAGCAAGAAATATTCAAAATCATGAAAAGTAGGGACCTACAATCAAGAGGACTCTATCCAACAAAGCTATCACTTAGAATCCAAGGACAGATAAAGCGCTCTCCAGACAAGAAATAGTTAAAGGAGTCATCACCACTGAAACAGCATTATATGAAATATTAAAGGGTCTTCTTCAAGAAGAAGATCAACAATATGAACAGTAAAATAGAAACAAAATGAACAAGTAGAACAGAAACAAAGTCATAGATACAGAGAACATTTTGATGGTTGCCAGATAGGAGGGTGGTTGGGGGAATTTGTGAAAAAAGCAAAAGGGTTAAGAAGTACAAATAGTAGCAGAATAGTCACAGGGATGTAAAGTACAGCATAGGGAAGAGTGTAGCCAAAGAACTTGTACGCATGACCTGTGGACACAAAGTTGTGGGGATTGCCTGAGGGAGTGGGAGGGCTAGGTGGAGGGGGTGCAATGGGGAAAAAATTGGGACAACTGTAATAGCATAAACAATAAAATATACTTAAAACAAAGAAACAAAAATGTATATAGCATGTGGCAAAAGTAGGTTTACAGTTGTGAGTACATGGAACACAAGAGTTAATTCTTGTAATATTATTTATTAATTATTGTATTATTCTCCTTATGAACAAATATAAAGCTACTTTTGCTTCACTGTATACACCATCAAAACAGTCTAATTTCCTTGGGGAAGAATATATTTATCAGATTAGAGTTTTCTCATTAGGCATTCAATTCTTGAATCTATGAGGCTGTTTTCCCCAAAGAAAACATGGAAAACATTCATTTAAAACATTCATCTATAAGGATTATTCTTTAAAAATCCATATAAACACTGAAAATGAAAGTCAGCATTTCTCAGTCTTCAATTATGTCCTCAGCATGTTATACAAAAGCCAGCGAGCATGATACTTATACCTTTCATGAAAAAACAAAAATATATAAAAGTCTTTGAAATTCGTCCATCAATTTGAGTAGCCCTTGAAAGGGTAGTTCATATGTAATAGGTGATAAGGAAATTATAAAAGGGAGACATTTTGCTAAGGTAATTGGTTCTTGAAAAGATTGGCTAAAACATCAGATCAATTTAGAAAACTATGTTGTTGTAAAGGACCAGTGAGAAGATAGGTTATAAAAATGTCTGAGATTAAATATCACACTTACAACATTTAAAGTAGACATGAACTGTCTTCTGGAGAGGTCAATTACTATATTTCTTCTATATGCTGAAAGAAACACTGTCAGCTTTCTGTGATGAACTCAATAGTAGCTGCAGCATTTTTAATCTTAGAATTTATACAGTCATGCATCAGTGCTGACATTATAGATCTCATGTGTTTTATGATTGAAGAGAACTTGGGACACATATGATTTGATGTGCCTAATGTCCCATTGAATTCCCTTGCTGGTGAATTTTTTTTTGTAATTTAAGCTCCCTGATTAACAGAAGACAGTAGACTAAGGACCAAATTCTAAATGACAAATATGCATAAAAATTGGGAAAAGATATAACAAACACAATTGAACAGTCTAAATTATTGACTCCATGTTAACTACTTAAGAGCACAAAGAAAGTAAATTATAATTTATGTTAAACTCACAGGCATTCATCACTGATATAACTTGTGAAACTGTGCTTTGCATAAAGTTGCTGTTTATAAATGGTTTAATTTTGTAAGCAAAACATTTTAATATGATATCACAATATAGCCCATGAAGCAATAAATGAAAAATGGCATTGATGTAAAAAGGGAAATATTTTTCTTTTTGACTAAAAGTATTCAGTTTCCAACCTATTCAAGATTTGGGAATAGAAAAATATTTGCTTGTTATATGGAGCCAAACAATAACAAAATAAAAACAAACCCTTGGAATTTAATACAACTAATAGATTTTATTAACATCAGCCCTGGCTGGTGTGGCTCAGTGGATTGAATGCTGGCCTGCTAACTGAAAGTTTGCCGGTTCAATTCCTAGTCAGGGCACATGCCTGGGTTGCTGGCCAGGTCCCTGGTTGACACAAGTGAAAGATAATCAATCGATGTTTCTCTCACACATCAAAGTTTTTCTCCCTCTCTTTCTCCCTCCCTTCTCCTCTCTCTAAAAATAAATAAGAATAAAATCTTTAGATTTTACTGATATCATGGAATGAAAATTATTGGGAATGTTTATTTCCAGATCTTCCTAGGGAGGGGGTTAGGAGGGAGAAAAGAGGAGGTATAAAGTTGCTTAGCAGGGTTTTGAACAACTAAATGCCAGAAAGTCTTTGCATCCTTGTCAGGAATTTTCCTTAGTAGATTTCTTGCATTTCTATTCCACCTTGCTGTCTGTTTCTCTGACAACACAGTGAAAATCTGTAAACCTGGAGTTAGTTGAAAGAAGGTATATTCATTTCCTGGATAAAATAAACATGGAAAGAATGAATACATTCAAATTTATAAGTGTTTGCAAGTTCACATTTTCCATTTCAAACATTAGAACATTAGTTATTTCAAAGCCCCTTAAAGAATTGGAAACCAATATACCTTCAATTAAAACAGGAAGAAATAGTGTTTTGTATGATTAGCAGATATTCTCTATAGTCCATTGCAAAAAAAAGTGTGCTTCTTGGACTAGCATTAAAAAATAAAGACTCATTAAGGTTAACTAGGTCAGATAGTAAAAAAGTAGTGATGCCATTTTTTCCTTACCTTCATTTATTTAAGGGATTTAGATGTAAAAAGGAAAAGATCCACAGTTAGGAATTTTGTGGTTTGTGGAGATAAGAGAGCTGAATCATTAGTATTCTTAATAAAAATTAATCCATTGTTTAACTTAATACATATTGTATATTTTGTGTATCTTTGATGTGACTGATAAAGTTTCTTAAGACAAACATGACAGAGCATCTTACTCTGCTTTCTTGAAGTTTTTACACAAATTGAATCTTCTATTTTCTTCTATGCAGTGTTCCTTGGGGTAAGAAGCAGGCATGTTTATACCCTTGCATGAAGAATGCAGATATTCCTTTTTACTCCTCTTTCTGTGCTTTTTCTGCACTCTGATCATCTAACATCTTGATTACCTCCAGTGCAACATCCTTTCTGGGTCTCCTCACTTCAGGGAAGGTCTGCTACAGAACTACCTGACTTCATGACCCTCAGGAGTGTCTCTTTCTCAGTGACCATCACTTCAGAGTTGAAGTCTGAAACTTTACTTCTGCTGTAAATTGTTAAAAATACCATATTTTAACCTAAAGGGTTAGAAATGCTAAGAAAAAACTTCAAGCATCTACTGCCTTCTGATGGGATACATGATAATGGGAAGCTTCTCCATGTTTCTTTGCCTTCAGGCACTTCACACCTTGGATGTGTCCACAGAACTCCCTTCTCAGAGCATAAAGAATACAGAATAATAAGAAAAAGACTCACAAATATGAATCTTTTTTATCCTCAAAATTCTCTTTTTATTGATGTTTCTACTACACCTTCTCTATGTAGACAGAGCTTAAAACAATTTAAGGATTTACTTAGATGAAGGGATAAGTGAGGGGTTGAATTTTGATATAACAATCTGCAAATGCAAAACAGATAAGAGAACATAGATGCAGTTGATGAAATAAAATAATTCAGTTGAAGAGAAGGAGCAAGGAAGAATGATAGATTAAACTGAACAGGACATGTAAGCAGATGCCATATCCTGAAAATGGCAGTGATCAATTTATATTTCACATACATATTTCTGGAAGCTAGGAGCTAGGCAGAGAGAGAGCTGGGTTAGGTATTACATTTTTCTCCAGACAATACATGATGAAAATTTGAGCTCGATGCTGCTAGTTTGGGTGGATAATGCAATGATTAATTTTATGTGTCCACTTGGCTGGGCCATGGGGTGTCCAGATAACTAGTTTTTTTAACTCAATAGATTTGAGTTAACTAGTTTTGGGCATGTCTGTGAGAATGTTTCTGGATGAGATTAGCTTTTGATCAGTAGAGTGAGTAAAGGTTGCCCTTCCCAATGTTGATAGGCCTCATCCTATCCATTAACAGCCTGAACAGGCTAAAAGCCTTAGTAAGAATTCTCTCTCTAACTGTCTTTCTGGGACATCAGTCTCTTTATGCCTTTGGACTCAGGCTGGAACAATACCATTGTCTCTGCTGAGTCTGGACTTCTCAGCCTGCCTAATCACATGAGCCAATTCCTTACAATAAAGTTCTTTCTTTTTCTTCCTATGTGTATACCTTCCTTTGGTTCTGTATCTCTGGAGAACCCTGATGAATACAGCTTTTGTGCTGATGAGTGGGGCATTGCTGTAACAAGTGCATAAAAAATATGGAAGCAGCTTTGGATATGGGTAATAGGTAGAGGCTGGAAGAGGTTTGAAGTGCATGTTAGAAAAATCCAAGATTGCCATAGAGGGGCTGTTAAAGGTGATCCTTGTGAGGACTTAGAAGAGAGATACAGAGAAAACTTCCGTCTTAGGGAATACATAAATAACCATAAATGAATGTTGGTATCAATAGAAATATGGACAGTGAAGCCTGTTCTGGTAAGATCTCAGATGAAAATGAGGAACGTGTTATTAGACAATGGAGAAAAGACTATCCTTGTTATAAAATGGCAAATAACTTGGCAAAACTGTGTTCTACTGTTTCTTTAAGGTGAGAAGAAAGAAATGAAGAAGGATTTAAATAGAAGTCAGAATTTAAAGATTTGAAAAATTCTTAGCCTTTCTGTATTACAAAAATGAGAAAGATTGTTCTGAAGAGAACAACTGGGTATGGCCGAACAACAATTTGATAAGGAGGCTGTCAGGGTGAACCACAGGCCTGATCAGCCCCCTGAGGAGAAACACTTCCAGTTTGAACCGAAGGGAACAGAGACAGGGTGAAACAAGGAAAGGCTGTCAGATTTCTTAGATCCTATAGGATTGGACCATAGAGCTATTTAGTAGTGAATATGAGCTATTCTTCAAGACAAGAAAACAGTGACCCTGAAGGTAATTTAAGATAATCAGAGTTGCCTTCTCAGCCTTCAAAGTGGGGTGGAGAGGGACATTACTTCAGTTTCTACAGTCCAAACAGCATCCCCCTGGGGAACCCAACCTGGCAGAACTTTGGAGGCAGGACCACATCCTCAGTGGCTTCTGAAGGCAGAATATCAAGCCAAAGAGAATTATTTTCAAGCCTTAATGTCTACTGGTATTTACCTGGCTAGATTTGGACTTGTTTGGGAACTACTACTCCTTTTTGCCTTTTGAATTCTCCCCTTTTTGAACAGGAATGTCTAGATGTATGCCCAGCCCACCATTGTGTTCTGGAAGCATGTAACTTGCTTTTACAGGTTCACGACTGGAGAGGAATTTTGCCTTAGGATGGATGGTATCTTGAGTCTCACCCATATTTCATTTAGATATTGAGATGCAAGTATGGACTTCAGAATTGATGATGGAATAAGTTAAAACTTTCAAGGTTGTTGAGATGGAATGAATGCATTTTGCATACAAGAAAGACAGGAACTTTGGGGGTCAAGGGTGGAATATTATGGGCTGAAAGTTTGTGTCCTCTCCAAATTCATATGTTGAAACCCTACCCCCCAGTGTGATTGTATTTGAAGGTGGGGCTTTTGGGAAGTAATTAGGCTTATATGAAGTCATAAGAGGGTCCTGCCATGATGAATAAATGTCCTTACAAGAAGAAGGAGAAAGACCAGATCTCTGTCTGTGTCATGTGAGGACACAGCAAGCCATGTGAGGGCCATCTGCAAGCCAGGAAGAGAGCCTTCAGAAATGAATTAGTTGGCACCCTGATATTGGACTTCCCAGCCTCCAGAACTCTGAGAAATAAATGTCTGTTGTTAATTCACCCAGTTTATTGTATTTTTGTATAACATTCCAGGCAGACTAAAAGCTAATACGAGGGAAGATTCAAAGATTATTCTGAGGTTTCTAAAAAAAATTAAAGATGATTGTGTAATTTGCTATGAGAGGGATTTTCAGAAGAAAGAAGAATGTAAGAAGAAAAGGAAAGAAGAAGTTTTGAGAGCAACAATACTTAGTAACTTGAAACATTGGAGTGGAGCTGTGTGTGGAGCTGAGTCTTTAAGTGGAGATGGGCATATAGTTGGGTATATGAGTCTGGAACAGAAGAAAGCTATCTGGAATAGAGACATAAATTGAAGAAATTTAATTCATCATGATAACATCATACATATGTATAAGAAAATAACCTTATGAGAGGACCACATTTCAGAATGAAAAGACTATATATACATAGTGTCCCAAATATGCAGTGTATTTTTAGGTTTAAAATAAAGTAGTACATAGGCTGAAAGAGACCATTACAATTTGTCTAGTCTATCATCATCTTGATTTTTTGGAGAAAGCCTCATACAAGTTAGATCGAACATCTTCCTTACTTAGGACACACTGAAGAGAACCCAGGAAACAATGCTGTAAATGATTCCTTCAACCCACTTCCTCTTTATTCCAAATTCAAACTGGTTTAGGGCTCCCAATGGCAAGAGTGCTTAATATGGAAAAGTTACAGAAAGAATTTTTTCTTCTGACATCTCAATAATCAGCAAAATTTTTCTGTATAGGCAAAATATATAAGCTGCTAAATTCAGCTTTTTTAAAATGCTTCCTTCAGTATATCATCTCATTGTTCAGTATTTCTTTTTTTGTATTACTGTAGAGAGCAGTTCTCTTAGGTAATATAGAAAGAGAATCCTCTATATTTCACTGTGGCTGACAAAAAAGTGTAAGCTCCTAAAAAAAGTATCCAGTGATTATTAAAATGCTCTCATGCCATATCGCTTAGACTATGGGTCATTGACTAACCATTAACTTTAACATTTCAGCATTCCAGCTTGGATGAATTTAGGTTATAACTATTGTTTAATCAAATGTCTTTTTCTTACTTAAGAAACATTAAAACACTGAATTTAGATCCTAGGTCAGAAGTACTTTATCAACTACGTAGTTCTATTCTCCCAGATGAGGAAACCGGTGCCAAAAGGTATAACTGACTGGTCCAAAGCCACTTATGTTATTCATAAGCTCTTCATTCTCCCAACCCACACTCTTTTCATTGCTATCTGATTCTTCTATATCATCTTGTCTTCTTCCAACATATAACTTTCAGGAGTTTGCAAAATTAGATCAACCCAATACTGTTTGCACCAACCTCCATAGGAAGCAGCAGACCATGTTAGAGATACACACATGGCTATGTCATTTTGCCTTTCCATCCAAACAGAGCCTGAGGCAGCTCCTCAGATAGTTTATTGCAGATAGTTTATTGGGAAGATTATCTAAGGAAGCTAAGCTTAGGTTTAGGGGAAATTAAATATAGAAGCAAAAGCCAGTATTATAGTATATTTTCAAGGCCACTGCTCTCAAGAATGAGGACTCCATTCCATTGGTATATCCTGAGAAATGTAAAGGAGACTTCTAAGAATTGACAATCCAGAAAAATGGGAGACTTTGATTATCCTGTTCCTCTAACTATTAGTTGAGAGTTGCCCCTGTGGCATTAACTATGCCATGTTTCTGGGTTGAAATGTTACACGGCAATGGGATATTAAATCAGACATTCCTGGTTTTAAATCCTGGTATCTTCATTTTCAAGTTGTGTTTATTATTGTTACTTAGCATTTTGGACATGTATATTCATTTCCTCAGTCTATTATTTTGAGATTATCGCATTGGGTTGCTGTTAAAAATATTTGTTACAATGTGGCTGTACATATTTTTTCCTTATAAGTAAAATTTAGCAAATGAAAAATTTATATTGGACATTTTTACAGATTAGAAAATTCAATGGCAGAGGCAGTCTCATGATAACACTGTTACCTGGCTAGACTGCATGAAGCCAAGGATGTGTCATACTATGATTCCTGAGTACATCAAGAAAAAAGAAAGCATGAGTAGCACTAAATTATTTTTCAGGGACTGGCATATGTATAACTGTGTTAAGATATGGGAAAGAAGCCAGTTTTAATAGAATGACAGTGGCTCATATTTCATGAATATTAAGAATTACAAGATGCAGATGATGGGAAATTGAGAAGCCTTTCAATTACTATGAGATAGGAATGCTGCTCTTGAAATTTATTCTTATTATATGAGTGCCTTTGCCCTGAAAAAATGACACATAACTGTATAATTGCCAAGGACACCTCATGATGTATTTTGAGCTCAGGTTTGCATGAAATCAGAGGACTCAGGTTGTTAGCAAGAGAAGAAGGCCTTAAGTATAATGCATTAAATAATTAAAATCATGATGGATTGGCACTTATGTCTGCATAAAAAAGACTGTTAGAGATTAGATATACCCTAGATAGATGCCAGAGTTTGTTGTTCAGTTGTTCAGAATTTTTTGATGATATGATAACAATGTTCATTTCTTTAAATATTTTTGAGTGCACCATACTATTTGGAAATATATTTTAAATTGAAGACTTAATATGGCCTTGAAAATGTTGAATTGTTGTGTTCTGCACTAGAATAAGCATTTGAAAAATTTCCTTTTCAGTTGCAAACACTTTGTGGGTAACTAAAATACATGGACATTTCCTCCATGAAAGATGAATGATTATAAAATCCATAACTCATAGTAGGAAAGATGAATACTGTAAAACTTTTGCTTAACCATTTACTATAAAAGTACCAATATCTCAGCAACAGTGTGCTAAACTCCTATTTCTGAGTTGTGAGTGGTAAAAACACACCTACCAGTTTTAAAACACAGTTTAGTTTGGAGGCAACATATTAGTCTGGATAACTTCTCAAAGTCTCAATTCCTTCTGTATTTCAGGATATAAAGGGTTGAAAAGGGGAGAAAGTATGATGATTATTACAAGCTATTTTTAAGACAGAGACAATAAGGGGTCAGTAAAATGTAACACCTATGCCTTTGGCTTCACAACCTGTGTCTACAAAAGACAGTAAAACTGTTTATATCCAATTTAGAATTCCATGAACCTTCATCTCTCCGGGTTGCTGAATATATTTCAATGTATTTTCTATCATTTTCAGAAGTACTCAAGTGAGACTGCAGATATTCTCATAAATCCAGCAGTCAGCTACAGTTAACTGAGTGTAGTACTGTCTTTATCTTTTTCTGGTTCTGATCTGCTTACATCTACCTAAGAAGGCATTTAACCACTGCTTATATTGGGATCTCCAATGTCAATGTTAAGCAACCTGGCTCTGAATGCTCTCTCCTGGGGCTTCTTGTCTTAGAGGTTCAGATCAGTACCAGATTCTAAAAAGAACTAGGGAGGATAGACTCCTCTACAATTATTTGCCACAGGTTGTTTCCTCATCTTCAAACCACCTATGCCTGTGTCCATAATTTTACCAATTTTACCAGTTAATCTATCAGCTGCTGGTTCTGTGTCATCTAATAACAAGAGCTCACCTAATCCATGAGGTCCGTGAGCCTGCTGGAGAGGAGACTCTGAAGAATCCTATTAATTTTCCTTTCTCTTCTGCTTCAAGGGGAGGTAATGTTGAGGAACACTGGATTGGGGTAAATTATGTTTCCCCTAATAACATTTGTGTTCAGTTGCTTTTTTTGCACATTCATTATTATTTAGCCTGTAAAAATAAACAATTACACACACATTTCATTTTATTGATAAGAAAATTGACTGAGCAAAAAATAACTAACATGATTGAGGTTATACAACTATACCAGAGCTGAAATCCAAGTACAGTAGGCTCTCTGTATCTGCACATTTCACATCCATGGATTCAACCAACTGCAGATCAAAAATATTAAAAAAAATTCCCCAGAAATTTCCAGAAAGTGAAACTTGAATTCCCGCATGCCATTTACTATGCTGAATCACAAATGAAGTGATGCATAGGCATAACCTTATGTATCCTCAATGCAAATATAGGTTATATTCAAATAGAATGCCATTTTACATAAGAACTTGAGCATCTGTGGAGTTTGGTGTCAGGGTTGGGGTCCAGGAACCAATCCCTTCACAAGATACTGAGGGATGACTTCAAATCTAAGATCATACAAATCACTACAAATATTATTGGATTAAATCTAAGAATGAAAACTTTGAGATATTGATGTTTGTTTTTTTTCTATTATGTCATTATGGAAAATAAATAAAAAAGGAAAGCTGATAAATTTAGAATTTTAATATTTTAAAAAAATTTAGAAGACATTCCACCTCTGCTAATCAAATTTCAACATAATATTGTCCATTTCCATAATGTTCATCATTATATGCAAAGATGACATTAGCAGGATATATATTTGTAATTTGTAGCTTCTTACTCTACTAAATCTTTTGTTAATGTATAATCCTTTGTCTTTTGTAACTCTTTTGACTTTAAGTTTATTTTGTCTGATATCAGGATAGCCACTCCTGATCGCTTTTGGTTATTATTTGTATGGAATATCTTTTCACCCTTTCATTTTCAACTTATTTGTGTCTTCAGATCTAAGGTGAAACTGTTATAGACAGTTTATAGTTGGATCATATTCTTTAATCCCTTATTTCAATATCTATCTTTTAATTGGAGAATTTAATCTATTTACATTTAAAGTAATTGTTGATAGCAGTATATATACTTTCAATTATTATTTTTCAGTAGATAGATTTGCTTTCAGTCATTTGTATACTTTCATTATATTTATTTTTTCAATCCAAGTCTTTTCAAAACAGTGAAAATTATAACTAGAGATTAGCATGGCATTTCATGGTTATTGTTAAGAGTTATGTTAACTGCTCTATGCAGAAATTTTAAAAATTATTTTAAGATGGAAAATGATGTAATGAAGACCACACATGAAGTACAGTGGTGGTTACTTGATAAAGGAATCTGGCAGAGAATAGATGAGCCAGTCTCCATAAGCTTCTCCAGAAACTCATCGATATGACACAAAACCAAAATAGGAACTTCTTATCAGTTCATTGTTTTGTGAACCAATGAATTACAAAATTAGAGAATGTTTGTTAATATTCACAAATCAATAAATATGATACATCACAGAGACCAAATAAAGGATAAAAATCACATGATCATATCAATAGATGTGAAAAAAGCATCATAGAAAAAGCATTTGATAAAATCCAGCACCTTTTTATCATAAAAATTCTCAGCAAACATAATAAAGGCCAAATATGACAAACCCACAGCCAACATCATATTCAATGGGCAAAAACTAAAAAAGTTTCCCTTAAGGTCAGAACAAGACAGAGATGTCTGCTTTTACCATTTTTATTCAGCACAGTACTAGAAGTTCTAGCCACAGCCATCAGAAAAAAGAAGAAATAAAAGGCATCCAAATTGTAAAGGAAGAAATAAAACTATCATTATTTGCAGATGACATGATATCTCATATAACCAGTATATCTCCTTGGGCAAAGGAAACAAAGGAAAAAAATAAACAAATGAAAGTACATCTAACTAAGAAGATTTGCAAAGCAAAAGGAACCATCAACAAAATGAAAAGGGAAACCACTATATGGGTGAATATATTTGCCAATGATACAAGTAATAAGGGGGTTAATTTCCAAAATATGAAGAATTTATACAACTCAAGGACCTGAATAGACACTTCTCCAAAGAGGTTTTATAAATGGCCAATAGACAATTGAAAAAATGCTCAATGTCACTAATCATCAGAGATATGCAAATTAAAATGATAATGATATATCATCCCACACCTGTCATGATGGCTACCATCAATAAATCAACAAACTACAAATGTTGGTGAGGATGTGGAGAAAGGGGAGCCCTTGTGCTCCATTGATGGAAATACAGACTGGTGCAGGCATTGTGGAAAACAGTATGGAGTTCTCTTAAAAAATTAAAAATGGGACTTGAGGGACAGAGAGGGTAGTGAGGATGGAGAGGCACTCACACAGGGGCTGTGAGCACCCACACATAGCCCTGCTAAGAGTGTGCACCCCAGCCTGTGTGACCAAGGGCGGCCTGGCTGTGCTCCCGTGCCCCCATCTGGAGAGAGTGTGGTTTTGTGGAGGTCCTGGAGCCCACAGCTGTGAACAAGGACAAGGCACAGGTGCCCCGTGGGACCTCCGGTGCCCAGGCTGTGAATTCGGGGGAAGTGCGCGCCCCTTGGGATCCACAGAGTTCACACCCATGAACCCAGAAAAGGTGCGGGCACTCCACAGGACACCGGAGGCCACGGCGGTGAGCTCCACACTGCTTAGGAGTGCCCAGATCCCACACCCAGGGCCTTTCAGAGAGGCACCAGACTGGCTCTGAGGAGAACGCATGGCTAGCCCTGGGAACAGTATGCCAGGGGCTAACTGAGTTCTGAATGGGAAGGGAAAAAAGTGACTCCAGTCGCCCCTCAGCCTGCTTAAGCCAGCTAGACCAGAAAAACCAGTTTGGCCAGTCTGAAACCAACAAAAGGTTTTTTTTGTTTGTTTGATTTTTTTAAGTAACTTTTTATTTTTTAAATTCTTATTATCTATCAATTCCTTATGCTTCTTTTTCTTTCATTCTAGTGTTGATCCTTCTCCCTTTCTTTCCAAATTTATCTCTTCTTCCTTCTATCTGTGCTCTTTTCCTTCTTTTTTTGAACCTGCAAGTAATTGCATATTTGTATTATCATTATTTCATTATTCTTACACTTTTTATTTTAATAGTATTTTGATATTCCTCTTCTTTCTGTATAGTCTTCTTTGCTTGGCTGGTTATGATGTATCATTTGATAGGTTTCCCCTGTTATCCCATTCATAATGTATTACTAATTTACTGTCCTTCATTTGTGTTCCATTAGTACAATATTCAAGGTTCTATACGCCCTATTCTTGTTATCTAGATCTCATAGATTCTGTCATATGATTGTTGCTCTAATATTACTGTAAATAATAGCTATTCCATACAATTGTAAATACTACACAACACCCCTCCCAGATCTTAGCCCATTTCACAGTTTCCTGAACTCTATTACTTAGGAGCTAACTCTATTCTCTCACACACATACACTTATTTACTATCCTTTACTCTCACCCTACCTCAGAATCTGACTGCCCACAACCTCACTGCTTTCTAGATCCAACTCACAATCCTTTCCTTTCCAACAAGAGTCTTATCTTCTTTCCATCCTTTCTAAAAAGTGGCTAGTGGGTGGAAGATCATGGTTAACACTATACATAGCCAAAGGATCTCCTATCTCTTCTCTACTGGCTGCTACTGTAAATATCATAGAATACTCTCTTGCTGTCTTAAACCATTTTGCCTTACCCCTCCAAGTGATCACAAAAAACAGTAGGGGAAGCTGTGAACACCAGGATACCCAAAGGAGACTGCACCACTGAATCTCACAGGTATTCTACCACAGAAGTTCACACCATAAAAACAGGGAGCCAGAACAGATCAATTTAAGAAGCTTAGGCTAACAAGAGGAGTCTCATGAACAATGAGAAGAAAAAGAAACAATCCCCAAATGAAAGGAAAGGAGGAAGCCTCAGAAGGAATGCTAAATGAAATAGAGGCAACTCAACTATCAGATATTGAGTTTAAAGCAATGATTATGAGGAAGCTCAGCGAGCTCACAATGAGCTACCAGAAACTACAGGGAAGCTACAGTGAACTCACTGCAAACTATATCAACATGAAAAGGAAATAGAAACTATCAACAATGGCCAAGAGGGAATGAAGAATACAATTTCTAAACTGAAGAACACAGTGGAAAGAATCAAAAGCAGGATGGATGAAGCAGAAGATCAGATCAGCGAATTAGGAGACAAAGTTGAAAAAAAGACCCAGAAAGAGCAAGAACAAGAAAAGAGGCTCAGAAAGAATGAAGAGGGATTAAGAGAAATGCAAGCCAATATGAAATGTAGTAAAATCTGTATAATAGGGATACCAGAAGGAGAAGAAGAAGATCAAGGGATAGAAAACCTATTTGAAAAAGTAAAGATGGAAAACTTCCCTAATTTGATGAGAGAAAAAGTCACACAAATCCAGGTAACACAGACAGTCCGAATCAAGAGGAACCCAAAGAGGCCCACCGAAAGACAAATCATAATTAAAATGGCAAAATTTCAAGACAGAGACAGAATCTTAAAGGCAGTGAGGGAGAAACAGGAAGTAACATACAAGGGAGCCCCAATTAAGCTAGCAACTGACTTCTCAACAGAAATGCTCCAAGCCAGAAGAGAATGGCAAGAAATATTCCAAGTAATGAGAACCAGAGGTTTGCAACCAAGGCTACTTTACCCAGCAAGGCTCTCAATCAAGATAGAAGGCCAAATAAGAAGCTTCCCAGACAAAAGAAGTCTAAAAGAATACATCTCCACCAAACCAGCTCTGCAAGAGATGCTAAAGGGACTGCTTTAAGGAAAGGAAGGGAAAAAAGAGAGAGGAACACAGGTACGTAAATGTTTATGAATAAGTACCTATCAATAATAACCTTAAACATAAATGGATTAAATGCCCCAATCAAAAGACATAGAATAGTTGAATGGATAAGAAAGCATGACCCACACATATGCTGCCT